>JAILYB010000007.1:10000000-11200000 GCA_021437785.1 Rhodomyrtus psidioides | reverse complement strand
TCCATTATCGATCAATACGTGTGCCACTCTTTTGCCGTTACATTGGGCAGAGATGTATAAAGCTTTGTTGTGCCCTCTTCCTTCCATGGGGAAGTCCTCGTCAGAGAAGCTCAACTGATCTTTTAAGAGAATTGCTCCTACAAAGTCCCCTAGTTGTACCTCATTGATTGTTTCAGGGACATGTACTTCGTTGAGTACCTTCAGCAGTGCGTCTTTGTGCTTCTCTGAATTGATGAATAGGTCTAACAGGGATATCTGAGCGGGCAACTTCCTCAGCTGTTCTATCACCTCAAACTCGCTGGTTTTGACGATTGATATGAATTTTTCAGCATCTTCTTTTGAGACCTCCCTTTTTTCGGATTCACCCTCTCTGGGGGCATAAAATCTTCCAGACCTCATTATTGCATCTACTTGTGTGGTCCCATAGTCCCAATGAACAGCTTTGGGATCATACTCTTCTATTGGGGGGACTTTTATCGTTACAGTTGTCTGATGAGGTATCTCTGGTCCTGACGTATTGCTCTCTTCCTCTTGAGGCAATTGAATTACGACAGGCCTCACTGGGTAATCTTCGACCTTGCTCAGGCTATCCAGCTCATGCAATCTGATCACCACGGCCGTGGCTACTTCGATCATCAATATGGCGTTGTCGAGTTCTTCCATACCTTTTGAGGTTTCTGGTTGAGAGAGATCATCCCTACCTCCACATCCGTCCGGTATGATGTCTTCAATCTTCTGATAAAAGCTGGGAGGGGCCAAATATTTCACCTTGAAATTGTATGCTCCAGAGTCTTGACCCAGATTGTCTATAATTTCCCCCTTTTCAAGCGTATCAGCCATAAATTTAAGGTCAGCTAGACTTCGCCTCTTGGCTTCTAGTTCGTCCTCTTCGAATTCTTCCTCTGACTGAGTAGCTGGCCCCAGGCTGCTTACCAAGTTCTCATGTGAGGTACCACAGGTGTTACTCTGCTCAGCTGCGATCAAGAAGTGGTTTCCTTTCAAAGATAGAGATGCTTCAATCCCTTCAAATTCTTCATCAGTAATATCGGACACTATCCCCAGTCTCTTGAGTATCCTAGGGCGATTAAACTCTAGCCTGTATGGTAGGCCGTACCAGAATGGGATTCCTACACTTGACAGGAACCTGTGAATGACGCACCCAGTCTCTTAGGGATTGTCGGGGTTTTGATCCGTATGGTGGATCGGACCATGAATAGGACTCCTTTCTGCTAGGAACCTATGGATGACGTACCCAGTCTCTTAGGGATTGTCAGGGTTTTGATCCGTATGGTGGATCAGACCATGAATAGGACTCCTTTCTGTTAGGAACCTATGGATGACGCACCCAGTCTCTTAGGGATTGTCGAACATTTTAATCCGTTAGGGGGATCAGGCCGAGAATAGGATTCCTCTCCGCTAGGAACCTATGGATGGCGCACCCTGTCTTTTAGGGATTGTCGAACATTTTAATCCGTCAGTGGATCAGGCCGAGAATAGGATTCCTTTCTGCTTGGAACCTATGGATGACGCACCCAGTCTCTTAGGGATTGTCGAACATTTTAATCCGTCAGGGGATCAGGCCGAGAATAGGATTCCTTTCTGCTAGGAACCTATGGATGACGCATCCAGTCTCTTAGGGATTGTCGAACATTTTGATCCTATATTCTAAGGAATTAACTAGGATTTATGCAAATGAGGTGTGCCTAACCTTGAGGCTTTACCAAATGGGCTATTCTGGGTTTAGGGGTTACCTAGAACCTCACAGAAAGCAGATTCTGAAAATTGTCCTTTCGACACGCGAGGCGTTATTCTGGGATTTGGGGATTCCAAGTATCCTGCAGAAAACTTAAACCTGCAAAAACTTTGATAAGATTCTTCTGGGATCTAGGGGCTACCTGAGATCTCGCAGAAAGACTATCTTGAATGTTGTCCTTTTGACATTGAAGGTGACATTCTGGGACCTGGGAGCTCCAGGTATCCTGCAGAAAGTTCCAACCTGTAACACCGGGATCTCACACAGGGAGATAATTTCAAACATTGTCCTTTTGACATGGGAGGTGACATTCTGGGATCTGGGGACTCCAGGTATCCTGCAGAAAGATCAAACCTATAAATTTGAAACCTCACAGAGGGATGATTTCGGAGATTGTTCTTTTGACATTGGAGGTGACATTCTAGGATCTGGGAGCTCCAGGTATCCTGCAGAAAGTTCAAACTTGAAATATATTCTTCACAAAAGAAGTAGCATTTTGAGATCTGGGGATACCAGGGGTCCCACAGAAGCTTGAACATGTAAACTCTTTCTTACCAAGAGAGGTTGTGTTATTCTGAGATCTGGGATTGCCAGGAATTCTGCAGAAGTTTAGACATGTAAATTGTTTCTTACCAAGAGTGCTGCAAGCCATTCTGGGAGCCGAAGTCATCAAGAATCTTGCAAAAGCTCCAACCTGAAAATTTTCTTACCAAAGGCACATCAATGGTCTTTAAGTGATATGTGATGTCAAACTGACAGCACTTTATGACTTATATCATAGTCATGAAAAAAATTCAATGAATGTATTACGAGGTTGGAGGTTATCCAAAACACCTTGCAACATACGGGAGTGATCAAAAGTTCCTTGCGGGGAAAGTTTGAATCAAACAATCTGAAATTACCAAAAGAGTTTGGTTAAAATGTCCAACGGAGTATTCTCATCAAAGAGGACTTCTCACCGTTTTGAGGTAATGGTCTTTTACCAAGAATGCACTCGAACTTCCTATCAAACCTGCGCCTAGGGTTCAGGATCATTCGCAGTGAATACATCTCGATCGATCAGGAGGACTTCCAAGGGACCGTAATGTTGGGCTTGGTCAACGGTTTTCAAAGGGGGACTTGCGTGCAAGTCAAGGCTTTCGAAGAGAAGTCTTTAACGTCTGCTCCAGGTTTACAAGTCAAGAAACCTGCGAAATGAGAAAGAAATAATCTTGCTCGAACTTCTTCGAGCTAAGCTTAGACATTAAACCCTATGTCAATCCAAGTGCCTTAATCAGAAAAGGCTTTTCAGGGTTGTAACGTAGGTAGGGTTGGGGACCAAAAAAGGCTTGTTTTTGGCTTAGAATATGCGAAGGGTCTAACATTGGTGATCACTGCAGGTTTGCCGCCGATCTTGTCCCTTCTCGTCCAAAGAGCGTCTTTAGTCTTTGAAGTGCATATTTGTCTTTAGAGAACGTCTCTCTCATGTCAAGACGGCGTCAACATCTTGTCTACACTTTCGTCATCTGAGTGTGACATGATTTGGGAGCATCTTTCGCAGTCTAGCTCCCTTGGAATTTTTCTTTTACAATCAGATCTCACTAGTGACCTATACAAAGGTATCATGCCACCTTTTGGCATTTACAAGATCAAACACATGATTCACAAGTGTACAAGTATTTGGATGGGCATTGGCCTTGCTTTTACCAGGCACTTTTCTTTTTCTTGATGCCCAAGATTAGATTTTTCTCTCTTCTTTCTTTTTGAGACCCCATCTTTTCTTTTCTTTTGGGGATCAGAATTTTCAAATGAGTGTGCTAGATGTATAGCTTGAATCTCAGCACTCGAACATTAATCTAGGAATTTTTTACAAATCCTGTGTTTTGAACTCCTCCACTCTTGAAGGGACGTTGCTTCCGTCTTGGAATATGCAATGATCACCAACAGGTTTGTGAAATGAACGTATAGGCTCAACTGGGCTGTACAAAGGGTAAAAGTGTGTAGGATAGAGAAACGAATGTTTTTCGTCATCCTAAAGCACCTGAATTACCATAGAAGTTAAAATGACAAGCAACACACGAAGATTGATGCAAGTCTGAGCAAGAGAACTTCTAACCATTTACCTCCTGATACCTCTGGACGTACCTCCAGTTTGCCCCACTGTGGGGTGGTTCTTGACAGGGGTATAGAATGAAATCGTCGTTCAAATGGTTATCAATGGTCACCTGTAGTGTTTATGATAGAGAAACGAATGCCTCCGTCGTCTCAATCCATGTAATCACTGCGAATAACCCTTACGTCCGTAGGTTAAGGTCTCGCTATCCTTACCATTCCACTTATCTCTTAAGTGTGTATGGGACGTGTTTGGACCAGGCTTGCCTCTTTTCTGAGGAAACATCCTTTTGAATGATTTAAACAACTTTTGTTTGGAAGAGTTCATTTTGCTCTCTCCAAAACTTACCCTCCAAGGGGATTTATGATGCACAATGCATATTTCAATCATGTTCGGATAACCTCCAAGTTTAAACATGAATGCCAATGACATGACTATGAGAATTTTGCGTCTTTCTAGACATGAGATTTGAATACATGCTAGATTCCAAGAAGCCTTCAAATTCTATCAATAAGGATTCCGACAGTCTTGTAAACCTAAAAGATTAGGGAAGGAATACTTACCTGCCCAGCGCGGCTAGGGATTCCTGAAAAACATAAAAGGAATATGTCAGTGTATGCTCTCGAATTTCAGAAAATTAGAACGATACACCGTACCCTTGATCATGCATTCCAATGGAAGTGGATAGATTCGCGAAAATCTGCATTTTTCTTAACAACACAAGATGGTTAAGTTGTTCTAAAATTTCTTAAAATTCTCAGTCTTTGGAGAAGAAGACGTGCACCTGACCACCATGACGTTAGGTCTCCTTGATCATGCGTTCCAACTTATCGCGACCCTGCTTCCTTGGATCCTGCAATATTGAACACATGCTAATGTATGCATAGATGCATGACATGCTTATGCAAAGACTATCATGAAGAGTAGGCTCAATTCGAGGCAGGGCATATGACCGGAATCTGATTTTATTTCAAGGGTAATATTTCTTCACAGCATCTGAATTCACAGGGTGCCCCAATTCTTCTCCCTCGGAGTTTACAAGAATTAATGCTCCTCCCGTGAGGATCTTCTTAACAATGTAGGGGCCTTCGTAATTTGGAGTGAATTTTCCCCCTAGATGGGTAGTACTTGGCAAAACTTTCCTAATTACCAAGTCATTTACTTCGAAGTTTCTGGTCTTGACCTTTCGATTGAACGCCCTGGCTACCCTCTTCTGGTAAGTTTGTCCATGGCAAATGGCTTTAAGACGTTTCTCATCTATTAAGTTCAGCTGTTCATATCTGTGCTTGAAATACTCTGACTCAGAGAGTTTATCTTCGGATAAGATTCTCAAAGAGGGAATCTTAACTTCTACTGGTAGAACTGCTTCTGTCCCATATACCAAACTATAGGGAGTTGCCCCTGTAGAAGTCCTGATCGACGTTCGGTAAGCCATCAAGGCGAAGGGCAGCCTTTCGTGCCAATCCCTGTAGTTTTCTGCTGTTTTAGCTAAGATTCTCTTGATGTTTTTATTGGCTGCTTCCACTGCCCCATTCATCTGTGGGCGGTAAGGAGATGAATTCAGATGTCGAATGCTAAAGTGATCCAGCAGACCATCGACAATCTTGTTGTTTAGGTTGGACCCATTATCTGTGATGATCGCTTGAGGGGTACCATACCGGGATATGATATCTCTTTTGACAAATCTTGCCACATTTCTTGCAGTGACATTCTTGTAAGAGCTGGCTTCTACCCATTTGGTGAAGTAATCAATCGCTACCAAGATGAAGCGATGACCATTCGAAGCCACAGGATTAATAGGCCCTATCATGTCTATCCCCCACATAGAGAAAGGCCAAACTTCAGACATTTGGTGTAGTTCGTTCGGGGGTGCGTTAATCTTATCCTCGTATATTTGGCATTGGTGGCATGACCGGACGTGCTGACAGCAGTCTGATTCGATGGTCATCCAATAATAACCTAGCCGCATGATCTTCCGGGCAAGGAGGTGGCCGTTCATGTGAGGCCCACACGCACCCTCATGGATCTCTTTCATGAGAATATTTGCTTCTTTGGCACCTACACATCTTAACAGAGTAGAATCAAACGATCTATTGTACAGAATTTGTCCATTGAGGAAGAACTTGCTGGCCATCTTGGTTATGTATTTTCGGTCTCCTGACTGGCATCCTTCAGGGAATTCCCTTTTCAAGAGGTAATTCTTGATGTCATAGTACCATGGCTCTCCATCACATTCCTCTTCGATTAGCATGCAATAAGCTGGCTTTTCAACAATGCCGATCCTCAGAGGTTCTATATCCAACCCTTTAGTCGTTTGTAACATCGAGGCTAGGGTGGCTAATGCATCTGCGAATTGGTTGTGAGACCTTGATAGGTACTCGAATGACACTTCTTCAAACTTGAGTATCAATTCTTCAAGGTATTCATGGTAGGGGATGAGTTTTGCATCTTTCATCTTCCACTCCCCTTGTGTCTGTAGAATAATGAGCATGGAGTCTCCAAAGACCTGCAATCTAGGTATCTTCATGGAAAGGGCTAGTCGTAGGCCCAGAATGCATGCCTCATATTCTGAAATATTGTTGGTACAAGGAAAAGTTATCTTTGCCGCGACAGGGTAATGTTGACCATCTGGGGATATCAGTACTGCCCCAGTGCCTGCCCCTGATAGGTTAACAGCACCATCGAAATACATGATCCACTTATCCTCTGCTAAGTTCAGAATTCGGCCTTCTGTGTTCGTTACTTCAGGGGATTCAGTGCTCGATGGGTTTTCTGCCAGCATGTCCGCTATAGCTCTTCCTTTTACCGACTTCTGCGGAGAACATTTAATGTCAAATTCAGACAACATTACTTGCCATTTTGCCAGTTTCCCAATTAAAGCGGGTTTCTCCAGGAGGTATTTGACGGGGTCGTTCTCTGTTATGAGCTGAATGTGATGATGTAGGGTATACTGCCTTAGTCTTCGTAGTACCCATACTGCTGCTACGCAGGCCCTTTCAACTGGTATATATTTTGCTTCAGATGGCGTGAATTTCTTACTCAGGTAATAAATGGCCCTCTCTTTTCCATCTATCGGGCTTGTCTGGGCAAGTAAGGCTCCCAAGGACTCTTGTCGTATGGTCAGGTATAAGGTCAATGGGTGACCGGGAATTGGTGGCACAAGCACCGGTGGTGTGATCAAATAGTTTTTGATCATTTGGAATGCCTTGCTGCACTCGGCGTCCCACGTTATTTTTGCGCCTTTCTTAAGCAATTTGAAGATTGGCTTAGCCACATCAGACAGCTGATTGATGAACCTGGCAATATAGTTCAATCTCCCTAGAAGGCTTCTCACTTCTTTTACTGTGGATGGAGTTGATAAATCGTGGATGGCCTGGATTTTTGAGGGATCAATTTCAATGCCTCTGTTGCTGACTATGAACCCAAGGAGTTTCCCGGATCTTGCCCCAAACACGCATTTGTTAGGGTTCAGCTTTAACTTGTATTTGCGCAGGCACTCAAATAATTTTCTTAATACCTGTATGTGATCTTGTCCTTTCTTGGATTTAGCGATCATGTCATCAACATATACTTCAATCACTTTGTGGATCATGTCATGGAATAACGTGACCATAGCCTTCTGGTAGGTAGCCCCGGCGTTTTTCAATCCAAAGGGCATGACTTTGTAGCAAAAATTCCCCCATGGTGTGGTAAATGCAGTCTTGGGTTTGTCTTCTTGTTTCATGAAGATTTGGTTGTATCCCGAGAATCCATCCATGAATGAGAATAATTCATAACCCGCCGTACTATCCACCAATACATCAATGTGGGGGAGTGGAAAATCATCTTTTGGGCTTGCTCTATTCAGATCTCGGTAATCTACGCAGATCCGAACTTTTCCGTCTTTCTTCATGACGGGTACTATATTTGCAATCCAGTCTGAATATGGGATAGCTTCAATGAAGCCTACCCTAAGGAGTTTCATGACTTCTTCCTTAATCTTGTCTTCTAACTCGGCTTTCATCCACCTACTGCCTTGTTTGACAGGTTTGATGCCAGGATCCGTGGGCAATGCCTGTTCCACAATCTTAGGATCAAGGCCTGGCATATCCGCGTAAGACCATGCGAAGATGTCTTGATATTCTTTTAGTAGCTTGGTGAACTCGAGCCTTTCATCACGGGATAGGTGTCCGCCGATCTTGACCTCTTTGACGTTCACGGTGTCTCCCAAATTAATGACAATTGGTTCTTCTGAGGTAGGAGGCTTTGACTCTTCAAAGGTGTTCCAATCCCTACGGATAGACGCGTAATCCTCGTCTTCATCTTCCTCAATGTTATAGGAGTGGTTAATGGAGGGATCCGAATTTTGTAACAACCTGGTATGCATGTTTGAGATGATATGCCTGAAATGTCATGAGTATGGTTAGTTTGTGCTCAGTAAAAATGACATGCATGATTATGTAAAGTTTTTTCGAAAAAGTTTTTCGAAATAGATGTAGGTACAGATGGGACTAATCCTCATGTCATTGGATATCCCGGCCCCTTGAAAATCTTTTGAAGATTAGGAATCATATGGCAAATCAGGCCTCAAGCTTCTATATGCAAGACCATTATCATCATCGGGCTGATTCGTGGTTCCTATGTCCTTAACAAAACATGCGTGGTTTTATTGAATGCGAAATGGGCCGCGTTACAAGATGTGCTATTTGGACCAACGGCCGGAGATCCAAAGGCGTTTTCTTATGCGTTCAATAAGGAAAGAAAATACAGTGAAATGCAGAAAGTTCTAAACGCAGTATTTAAAGATGAAGGAAGAGTCTATTTACTCAGAAGAAGTGGCTTCACTGTCCAACCACTCCATGATGACATTCACAGAGTCATCTTCGAGAAAAGGATTTGTCAAATCTGGTTCCATCGGCGAAGTGATACCCTCTTCAGATAGCCATTTAGAGTTCTGGTCGAAGTAGGTATTTAAGGGATTCTTGAACATTCGAGACCTTCCCTTCCAGGTTGGAGAACCGATGAATGAGCTATTCGGGCTGTTTTCGCCTCCACGGCGTCCCAGGCTTTTGCCTCGGCCTCGGCCTGTTGCTTTCGGGACAGAATCATTCATGGGATACTTCTGGTACCCCAAGCCCATTTTATGTGTATTAGCCTTCAACTGTAGCGGGGCATTTATACCCTGATTATGTTTGCCTAGGCCTTTTTCAGGATTGAACCCGTATGCCAGCAGCATCTTAGCTGGTAGAAGACTGGCTTCTGAGATGTAAGGAGTTCTCAACTTCGACCCTACTGGGGTATGAACTGTTGCTACCAACTCTAGGGAGTGATAGCTCGCTTCAGTTTTCTCTTCAGGCTCAATATAGGGAATGGCACTGTTCTGGTATGCCTGGAGGTCGACTTCCCCATGTACGGTAATCACCTTTCCATCTACAACGAAACGTACTTTTTGGTGCAGGCTCGAAGGGACAGCTCCTGCTGTATGGATCCAAGGTCTTCCTAGCAGGAATCCAAATGCACTGGGCAGATCCATTACTTGAAAGTTTATAGAGAACTTAGTTGGGCCAATGAGTACGTCAAGCTCGATTTCACCCTCTACAGTCTTCTTCATGCCATCGAATGCTCTCACAGCTGTCTTGGATGTCTTGATCATCTCTTCCTTGATTCCCAGCCTCCTTATGGTAGCCAAAGGACAGATGTTAAAGGCTGATCCATTATCGATCAATACGTGTGCCACTCTTTTGCCGTTACATTGGGCAGAGATGTATAAACTTTGTTGTGCCCTCTTCCTTCCATGGGGAAGTCCTCGTCAGAGAAGCTCAACTGATATTTTAAGAGAATTGCTCCTACAAAGTCCCCTAGTTGTACCTCATTGATTGTTTCAGGGACATGTACTTCGTTGAGTACCTTCAGCAGTGCGTCCTTGTGCTTCTCTGAATTGATGAATAGGTCTAACAGGGATATCTGAGCGGGCAACTTCCTCAGCTGTTCTATCACCTCAAACTCGCTGGTTTTGACGATTGATATGAATTTTTCAGCATCTTCTTTTGAGACCTCCCTTTTTTCGGATTCACCCTCTCTGGGGGCATAAAATCTTCCAGACCTCATTATTGCATCTACTTGTGTGGTCCCATAGTCCCAATGAACAGCTTTGGGATCATACTCTTCTATTGGGGGGACTTTTATCGTTACAGTTGTCTGATGAGGTATCTCTGGTCCTGACGTATTGCTCTCTTCCTCTTGAGGCAATTGAATTACGACAGGCCTCACTGGGTAATCTTCCACCTTGCTCAGGCTATCCAGCTCATGCAATCTGATCACCACGGCCGTGGCTACTTCGATCATCAATATGGCGTTGTCGAGTTCTTCCATACCTTTTGAGGTTTCTGGTTGAGAGAGATCATCCCTACCTCCCCATCCGTCCGGTATGATGTCTTCAATCTTCTGATAAAAGCTGGGAGGGGCCGAATATTTCACCTTGAAATTGTATGCTCCAGAGTCTTGACCCAGATTGTCTATAATTTCCCCCTTTTCAAGCGTATCAGCCATAAATTTAAGGTCAGCTAGACTTCGCCTCTTGGCTTCTAGTTCGTCCTCTTCGAATTCTTCCTCTGACTGAGTAGCTGGCCCCAGGCTGCTTACCAAGTTCTCATGTGAGGTACCACAGGTTGCTTTCTTCTAGGCTCTTGTACCTTTGGCGCTGACCAGGATGATCCGCCTTTGGCCTGATTAGAATTGCCAAATGGCTTTAACTTGTGGGGATCTGGTATAAATGCTATATCCAGTCCGGCTTCTCTCTCCTTTCTCAGAGGATACTGCTTCCTAGTAGGAGCTTCCTGAGGCCTTCTTTCTCTCAAGGCCCATTCCAGCCTCTCAGCAACCTTAATCAGGTGTGCGAATGTCTGACATCCAGAAGTGTTCAGTCTGTCAAAGTACTCGTAGGGGAGCGCTTTCAGGAATAAATCGATTAGTTCCTCTTCCGAGATTGACGGCTTCACTTGAGTAGCCAAGGCTCGCCACTTCTGGGCATATGTCCTGATTAATTCACCCCTTGCTTTCGAAGTTCGCAGGAGGTCCTCTCTTGTTGGGGTTGTAGCTGTGTTGAACTTGTATTGTCTGAGGAAATCCTCTGCAAGGTCCTCCCATCCATCATAATCCTCTAAATCTAGCTCAATAAACCAAGCCAGAGCGGCGCCAGCCAAACTCTCTTGGAATGTGTTCATTAACAGCGGTATGTAATCCGAATAGTGCGCCATCTTGCGCAGGTAGTACTTGAGGTGGGCACGGGGACAGCCTGTCCCATTGTATTTTCTCACGAACTCTGGCTCCCTATAGTCAGGAGGAGTCTCTATTTTAGCGAAAGGAGATATTTTGTCGAAGCGGGCCAGCTCATAGCCTTGGCTGCTCAGGCATTCTTCGATCTTGGCCAATCTCTTAGCCTCTGCCTCTGTCTTCACAGTCTGTTTTCCCTTCTCCTCTTTTTCAAGGTTGATGACAACAGGCGAGGCTTTTTGTTGTGCCCGGCCATTTGGTTCATGAACGTCCTCCTCTGTACGCTGTGTATCTCTTGTCAAATCTTTATCTGCCGTATCGGGTACGAAAGAAGTACCAGCGTTGTTCTGGTTGTGAGTCGTCGTTTGTTTAGCTTGGGTGACTTCCAACATCGCCTTGATGTCGGCCATCATAGTAGCCAGAGCTGTCATTTGGGATTCTAACATTCCTACGCGCGGAGTCAACTCTTGCTGCTCCATTCTTGTCTTAAGGCGAGTTCGGAAGCGATGTGTGGGAAATTCCGTGATGAAAGCGTACCTGTAAAAAGATTTCGAGTGAGTACTTCTTTCATTTTAGCAAAAAGGAGCAGCTAATTCTTTTAGTTGCATGCTTCTTGTCAGTAGATGAGAAAAAGGGCTACTTTGTGAGCCTTAGCCTCATGTAAGTAGTTCTTTTAATCATTTCCCGACAAGAACTCATGGAATTAAAAGAAGCGTAATTTCTGACGATAGTTTTTTTATGCATTTGCAAAACATGTTCGCATTCATACTCATGTGTCCAAGATAGTATTCCACAGAAATGAGAATGTATGAGAAGGCATCACAATGCTTGCTTATTTTACACTTGACAGAATAGTCTATTCAAGTCTAGGACGTTTGAAGCCTAAGGTATCCTCATCATCCCAGTATAGATTCCCCTCTTCAGCTTGGGGCTCCTCGTCTTCTGAACATGAAAGTGGTCCTATGTCTTCGGGTATGTAGGGCTCTATTCCAGGTACGTACGGCACGATGTATTCAGGTATGTAGGGCTCGACAAGGCTTCGTCGGATCGCTTTGAAATGTTGAATGTATTCTGTGGTGGCTCTATGAGTGTTTTCTTCTCGAGTCATGTCTTCTGGCCAACTTATTTCTTCAGCCTGGGAATTCTTCAAGGAGTGTATGATGGATGCCACCTTGGCTTCAAATTGTTTCTTCTCCTCCTCCGTGAGGGTCTGGTTTGGTAAGTCAAAGGAAAAGACACCAGGTCGCGGTGAAGAAGGGATCTCCTGAAGTGCTCCAAACTGTCGAATCACCCTCCTTGGATAGTATGCAGTTGCGCCCGTGAATCCTAGCAAGGGGACTGGGCTTCCGTCATCGCAGGTCAATCTGACCTTGCTCAGCGTCGGCAATCTTAGTCGCCATCGGAGTTGCTCAGGTTTTAGGACTTTGAGGAAGTTCTTCCATTCTACAAAGTTAAACTTAGGAACACGTGTATGGGTTCTAGCAAACGTTTTAAGAGGGTGCATTGGGGCTGATTTCAGTGAAACCCATGCGGATGTGGAATTGTCTGATATGGGATGTGAACCACAGATATAGCAGATCACTAGAAGCTCTAAAGATTCCCTTTTTGTTTATCTTGAAACGATTTAGGGAGAGGAAGGTTTCGGCAAGGAGGATGTTTGAGTAATCCCACCCACAACAAACTTGCCTAGCTACTATAGCCATGATAGGGTCGAAAGTGACAGTTGAGATTGGGAATAGCACAAAGCTAAAGAATGCCAAGATAAAGGCTCTACCAGATTTGGTTCCTTTAGAAGCAGGAAGGCGGGAAAATCGGTCTATAAGGAAAGAGAGGGAAACTCTTCCCGAATTGCTTTTCGCATCTACTTTGACTTCATTTAGGTTTGTGTCAAGGAATTCAGCCACCTGACTTAGGGGTTCAAGTCCTATAGGGGGTCGGACGAGCGTAGGGGTGAATTCAACTCCGATGACAGCGCTGTATTCCTCGATAGTGGTAGTGATCTCTAATCCTTCCATGCAAAATGTAGCGGTGGTAGGATCCCAGTAGAGCGTCATGGCTTGAATAAAGGTAGGTGGGCACTCAATCTTCAATAGGTCCAGTAGGTATCCTAGTCGTGACTCCGCATACTTCTGGCTGGCTTCGCCCATGCCATCCCACCATGATTGGAGTTCAGCTCGGGGGATCTTGAACACTTGAATATCATTCTTTCCCATCAGGTCTAAAATATGCAAATGATTTTAAAAGGTCAATCGCCAGAAATTACTTTAAATGTATGAATATGCAGATGTCATGAAGCATGCATGAGCTAACTTGATTGCATAGTTCAATTTGAAGAAATGGAGATTAGGACCCTTTTTCAGGTCTTGAAAGCCTGACTCAAAGCCTAATTTGCATTTCAGGGAAGTGAATTATGCAATTTAGTCAGGTTTACTCAGTGACTAAAGGGAACAGCAATGTCACGTTCCATTGGTCAACACATCAAAGGAGCAAAGTGGGATGTACTCTTATTACAGTCAAGATGTCTAATAGAAGAACGGTAAAGAAAGGTTTTTCAAACAAGAAAGCCATAAAAGACAATGGAACGTGAGGGTCTAGATCACTCTTCCTTCAGAAGTCTACCCAAATGACAATCGGTCAGAAATTCTCCTTTAATCTAGGGTAGGGGAGTTATCTTCAGTGGTTTGGTCGAGAGGTTGTAGTTCCTCCGGCCACTTTCTAGTCCAGGGTAGGATGACTTCGGAAGCCTTCTCGGGTTCTACTTTCTTGATCGTGATACGCCTGGGTTTGGTCTTGATCGCAGGGCGTCTCTTCCTACCCCAAGAAGTAATCATGGGTATGTTCTCTTTGGCCAGCAATTCAGCCTTCCTGCGGGCGTACGCTTCCCTAGCTAGCTGGTTGCGACGTTGTCTCTTTATCTCCAGATAATCCTTCATCATTTCGTCTGCTTGTCGCTTGAATCTGAGGTTATCAGCATAGTAGCGGGTTTGACAGTCCTCAGCATACCCCAGCTTACGTCCAGTCAGTTCCCGACCATACACGAATCTAGTAAAGTGTAGCCTCGTGTTTGGTCCGGGGCGAGTAACTTTTCTCAAGTACTCGAAGGTCACCAACTCCGTCGAGCTCTTAGGGAACAGCGACATCCTACCCCATAATTATTGTTGTTCTCATTAGTCACCCGAGTAATCTTCATGATGCGAATGCATATGGATGTATGCAATGTATGAATCATATCATGAAGCAGGAAATAAAGTACGTTTAGAGATAAATGTCTTACCAACCACACTTTGGGGGACGTGGAATGCCCCATGTATCAATGGGTGGTTTTAGGTATACCAACCATCCATGGACATGCGCATGCGACAAATGGGTATACTCTAAAAAAGAAAACCGAAAGTCAGGTGAGGAACCTACGGCTCAGGCTCCCACGATCCACACGAGGCAGATTCCTCCCCAAGGGTACCTACCCAAGAGGGCTAGATATCGCCAATGCAGATGGTAGGCGGGAACGAATACGAAAGTCTCAAGTGCCATCAAACACAAGATCCTTTTCGCATCCTTTCCCTATCTAAGGTAACCTAAGGGTGGTTGCAGTCGGGGTTTGACCGCCAGTGTGTGCAATGTGTCGTGATCATCACAATGCAAAGTCATGCACAACAGTTTGTATCAAAACATCGCTTCAGTATGTGCATAAAAATAAACATACATTCCCAACTCCAACCTGCAGGAAAAATGTCAACAATCACTCCACCCCTTATTTCTCCAATCTGCAAAAACATCTAACACAATGGTTAGTGTACGTACCTCACCTTCGAGAGCATCTGCAGAAAACAATGTCAGATAAACCAAACAACTTTTTAATCGGCTCAAGTCCTCTGAAATTCGTAACCAGAGATTCTGGTTTAGAATAAGTCCCCAGTGGAGTCGCCAGTCTGTCGCGACCCTCTCCCGAGCTCGCGGAGGCGGGAGCGGGCTAATGGGCCGCCCGATCGCTGGCTTAGATCGGACGCGGGCTTCTCCCAAGGTCCATTACCCAAATCGCAACTGCTGGATATACGTGGTCGACCTTCAGTGTGGTCTAGTGACATGTGATGAATGTACATGCCAGGGAGTCGCCACCAATCGTTTCGTGGAGGGTACGATCGGAAACCCTATCGAATAGTTGGGAGTGGTCTATTCGATTCTGCGGAAACCAGAGAAGTGGGTTCGGGGACTTAGTTACGCCAACTGTCGAAGTTGACGCCCTATCGGTACCTATGTTGAATGGTTTATCTGATCCTAGGATATTCATACAGATGAGTGGGATACAGATCCTAAATCTAGGAGTTCATGCAGATGGGAACGGCTACCCTACCACTCACGATCATTAAAAATAAGAGCGCAAATCAAGGAATCAGTACATGCGGATAAAACACATGAAATCAGCATGGCATCCCTAATGAGGCCCTATTAGCCTAGAGAAATATCAATCAAGGCTTAGGAGTGATTTGGACATGATTCGCCCATGAGTGGGCAGAATCGTAATTTTGAACAGTTCAGGGACAATTTACCCTTAAAAGGGTAAATCTGTCATTTTAGATGAATTGGGAAGTCAGAAGACGGGGGAAATAGGATTGGCCATCAATCCAATCCATTTCCTATTTTTCGGGAATTTCCAGGATTTTTCTGGAATTTTCAAGTGATTTTACCCTCGGGGGGGTAAAATCGTCGTTTTGGACAAAGATGAGAACTGAAAATCTTAAATATTAGGGTTGGTCGTCCACCTGACCCAAACCCTAACTTTAAGCAATTTTCAGAACTTGATTAAGACAAGAAAGACAATTTTCCCATTGAAGGGCAAAATCGTCATTTTGAGAAAAGAGGTGGGACTCGAAAACCCAAACCCAAGAATTGGTCGCTTACTCGACCCTAATTCTTACTTTGGCATTATCGATTTTATCATACTTGCACAGCAGAGACGACTTACCCCTAAAGGGTAATGTCGTCAAGTCTCGGAAGAACGGATAAAAAACCCCAAAAATAGGGTTGACCAGTTGTCTGTGGTCAACCCTCGATTTTTTTTGGGGGGGGTTTCTGGAATGTCTAGGATTTTTCCACATTTTTTCCACATTTTTTTTGGAATTTTCTAGCATTTTTTGGATTTTCTAAGATTTTTCTGATTTTTTTTTATTTTTTTTAAATCATTTTCCGATTTTTTTTATTAAAAAATATTATTCGGACCGGGTCGACCCGACCCACTCGGGCCGGAACCCGGCCCAGACCCGGACCCGTGAAATCGAAGACCAAAACGACGCCGTTTGATGCTTTTTTTTTTTTTTGAATTGTCGAATTTGATCTAACGACCTTCATGGCGCCGCGTGGCTGACTCAGGGTCTTCGGATTGACTTACCGAAACCTACGGCTCAGATTGAATGGAGACTCGACCAGGGCCGTCTGATCTAATTACTTAAATCTACGGCCACGATTAGAACGTGGAACCTGATCTGAGCCGTCTATTTTCATTAACCTAAAACGACGTCGCCTAATCCTTCCTCTAAACGGCATCGTTTCTTATTCTGATTGATTTTACGATTAAAATCATTTTCGAATAATCCTAATTTCTAATCGGACGGTCATCATTTATTAGATTCGATTATTCTCGGCCGTTGGATTCTTTTATTTGAATAACAAACTCAACGGCCATGCTGACTGGGCTAACACGTGGACTAATCATGGGATGACATCTGGACATTTGACTAGTTGACCGCGCCATGTCAGCTTCGTCTTCAACCTCGCGACTCCGGCGGAATGGACGGCTGTGGTTCTCCGATGATGATCTGACGATGAACTCTCGATGAAATCTCATGAAACTGACGGGAATCGATTCGCAATCATCTCTATCTTAACATATCTTAGAATCGAGGCAACCTACTTGCAGAATCGAGAGTATCGCGCGAACTGCCGAGTACGGCCATGGAGACTCAATCGCACAGGTTACGCTAAATCAGATCAATTCTTTCACGGATTAACATGGCAGGAGGTTCAGGAGACTTACCTCAGGCTCCGATTGAGCCCGTTCGACCCAGGTTTGGCTGGGCAAAAATCGGCTGTGGAGGTTAAGTGTGAAGACTCGATTCAGGGGTTGTGAACGAAATCGATGCAAAATCAAGACGCGAACATGGTCAGTGATGTCCAAGGAACGAAAGGCACACACTAATTGTATGAATGATTAAGGAATGCGCGAATCGCCATGAAAGCTTGAAGAAAAACTCGGGACTGAGACTCACCTGTTCTTGCGATTTCACTGGGCGCGGCCGGTGGCGATCGCTTCAGGGGACTCTGGGCGATCTCTCAGCGACCTCGTGGAGCTTTGGTTTTGCCTCGGAAGGCCCAACCGGCGCTCTGCAATTTTGAGCTCCAACCTTCGACCACCGCGAGGGAAGGTGAGCTCTTTCTCTCTCTTTCTTTCTCTCTCTCGATTCAGTTTCTTCTCCTCGAACTGAATCCAACCACCTCCCTCTTCGCGAAGGCCTGTTAGCTTATATAGCTTGTTTGATTTTTGGCGCCGAACGGTGGATCTCCAACTGACTTGGTTTGGCACGTGTAGTCACGTGCAATTGGGTCAAAACGAAGTCGGGGAAGATGGGCATTTCGCTCAGTCCCTTTTGGTTCGGCGGTGAGCTTCATTTCGCACGAATTTGGCAAGGATTTGAGCTGTTTTTTGCCTTTGTTGACTTTTGCAGGTCCGAAGGTTTGACTGGCCGATTGCTCCCTGTTCCGGCGGCGTTAGATGGTGCTGTTGGTGTCGATCGACGGGGGAAGATGGGAGGAACAAAATGCCCACACTTCTTCTTTCAATTGGTCGCGAATTGACCTTCAATTTTGTCTTCAAAATTCAGTCGATCACCATTCATCTGCTCGAGCTCTTTGGGGAAGACGACACTGTAGCGGACCGGTTTGACCGGTCTGACCGGTCTGAACCGGTTCCGAACAGGATTTTTCAAATTAATCCCAAATTAATGGGAAAATTTTGTAATTAAACCTCAAAATCGAATCTAGAGCATGAATTCTATCTAGAAATGTGGTTTTGCCCAAAAGTTTTCATCAATTTCTACAAAACCCCCAAATTCCAATTTAATTGGAAATTGGGGATTGTGTAATTGAGGGTGCAAATGATCGAATTGGGTCAAACCACCTATGCCAATCGATTTAAAATGGTGAAATCCATTGGGTAGCATGTTTAATTTGCAATGATAGCCCTTGAATTGAAAGTAATTTCAATTATGCTTAATTTCAAGGACTAAAATGCAATTTCAATATATAATTTTGTCAAATCCGTGCAATTGAGCAAATTGCGCAAACAATTGGGCTAAATCGAAATAGGGGATAGTTAGATTGAATGTCAAGATCTTAAAAAAATGCCAAAATTGCAAATTAAAAGACTCAATTGTTATTTTTTCTTCAAATTCAATACTACGGGTTATAAAGGAACACCTAAAATTGAATCTGATTTTGGATTTTTTGTGAGGTCAAAAATACAAGGGGTTAAAAATAAAAATATTGGATATTTTTCCATATTTTTGTGACCTCAAATGCTATTTTTCTTGATTTTTTAAGTATTTTTCTATTTTCCAAAAATACTAAAAAATATGAAAAATGTGAAAAATTATTTTTTGGTCAAGAATGGTTCCTTGGGCTTGGCCAAGGCCACCAAAGTTGATTTTGTAATTTTTGACTTTTTATAAATTTTTTGTGATTTTTCAAAAAATAAAACTGAAAAAAACCTGGTCAAAAAATCAGGTGTCAACACCCTCCCAGGCCCATACCAAATCGCGGCGGGAGTATTTTTCAAAGGATTCGACGATAAGAGTCGATCGCTTTCGACCTTCAGTGTGGTCGTAGTGACATGTGCTAAGTGTGCATGCCATGGAGTCGCCACCAATCATTTTTTTAGGGTATGATTGGACCACCCAATCGAATAGTTGGGAGTTTCTATTCAATTCTGCGAAAACCAGAGAAATGGTTTCGGGGACTTAGTTACACCAACTGTCAGAGTTGACGCCCTTTCGGTACCTAAGTTGACTGAATTTTCTAGCCTGAGATTCATGCGGATGAGTAAGGTATGAACCCTAAATCTAGAAATTCATGCAGATAGGAGTGATTATCCTAGCAATCACAATCAGTAATAAAATGCGCAACTCAAGGAATCTAGATATGCAAATAAATCACATGGCATTCCTAGTAAGGCCATATTTATCAATCACAGCTCAAGAATGATTTAGCTGTCCTAGCCATTCTACACACGATCTAACCTAAGAAAAGCATTAGGAAGCATCGAAGGAGTTCGAGAGTACTCACATGGGGTTCGCCGTGCCCTGGTTTGGTCTTGGACGAGCTATCGAGCTCATGCTGACCCGATTATATTTGGGGATCCACTCGGCGTTTTACACCATGAAATCATGTCAAACAAAAACGAAAATATTCAACAAAGGGCATTTATTGTAGATGGTGGTCGATCTAATTGGACATCAAGACTAAAAAAGATGTAGAAATTTACAAATTAAAAGACTCAAATGATATTTTTTTTTTGCCAAATTCAACTCTATGCGTCGTGAAGAAACACATGCAATTGAACTTGAATTTTGACTATTTATGAGTTCAAAATGAAAAGAAAATTAAAATAAAAATATTGACTATTTTTCTATATTTTTACGACATCGAATGCTATTTTTCTTCATTTTTCATGTATTTTTCTATTTTTGGAAAATATTAAAAAATTAAAAAATTATTTTTTTGTCAAAAATGGTTCCTTTAGCTTGGTAAAGGCTACCAAAGATGATTTTTTAATTTTTAAACTTTTTATATATTTTTATGAATTTTTTAAAAATAAACTATGAAAGACTGATAAAAAATCAGGTGTCAACAAACCAACACACCAAACTTGTTACGTGTGCAGTATAAGGTGTATTTACTGGCTATGAAACTCGCCAAAAGGGGTATCGCTGCTATAATCTGACGACCAAGAAGACATGTTACCATAGACATGACTTTTTTAGAGCCTGAGTCCTATTTTTCTCCACCTCATTGTTTCTTTCAGGGAGAGAATTATAATGAAAGGAAAAATTGGTGGGACATTGGCATAGAGGGTAAGGAGTCATGAAGGAGTATAGAGTCCGATTTACGATTGGGTGAGGATCTAGGCCATAGTGCGATGGCAGGCAATGGGGGGAAAGGTGCGATGGTAGACAATGAGGGAGAAGGTGATCGTTTTTCAATTGAAAGTGGGGATGACCAACAGCCTATATCTACACCTAATGAGCGAGATCAGCTTTCTCCTTCGCAAATTGTCTGTTCTTCAGTACCCGACCACTCTCTTGATAATGATCCTAAGGTAAGCTCTCTTCCTGATCTTGAGGTTTCTGATGATTCTGATATGGTTATTAGATATAAACTCCCTAATAGGCATAATCGGGGCAAGCCACTTAGTGGTACTCACCGGATGTGGAGGAACGAAGGTTTAAATATTCCATTGTCGATTTTGTGTCAACAAGAAGGCTATCGAAATTTTTTTAGGTTTTTGTGTCAAACGTATTGACTGTTCGTATGCCAAATGGGGTGGGAGAGGTCTTAAATGATCCAAAATTGGTCCAAGTTATGAAGGATGATATGGAAGCATTAGAAAAAAAAATCAGACTTGGAGGCTTGTAGAGTTGCTAGAAGGGAAGAAAGCAGTGGGGTGTAGGTGGGTGTTCACCATTAAACACAAGGCAGATAATACCATTGAGAGGTATAAGGCTCGATTGATCGCAAACGGATGCACACAAACTTATGATGTGGATTACCATGAGACTTTCTTTCTAGTTGCGATACTGTGCGGATTTTGCTGCCATTTGCTACAAATCTGAATTGGCCATTGCATTAGTTTTATGTGAAGAATACATTTCTTCATTGGGTTGTGAAGTAAAAGATTTACATGTAGGTTCCACCTAGATATGGGTGTGCTGATAAGCCAATGTTGTTTGTAGATTGAAGAGGTCATTATATGATTTGAAACAGTCACCCCGTGCCTAGTTTTGTCGGTTCAGCTCAATAATGAGGAAGTACGATTATTCCTAGAGCAATTCTAATCACACTTTATTTTTTAAGCAAAGCCAAGGTAAGGTGGCTGCCTTGATAATATATGTTAATGATATGATCATCACAGGAAATGATAGTGAAGAAATTTCGAGGCTTCAAGAAATGGTGGCAAAAGAGTTTGAGGTGAAGAACTTGGGAGGACTGAAGTATTTCTTGGGTATTGAGGTGGCTAAATCTAAGGAAGGAATTTTCTTGTTACAAAGAAAATACGTACTTGATTTATTGGCTGAAGTGGGAATGTTGGTCTGTAAGCCCTCTGATACTCATATGGTCAGAATCATAAGTTTGGAGAATATTTTGATCAAGTATCAACTAATAAGGAGAGGTATCCAAGGTTAGTAGGAAGATTAATTTATTTGTCTCACACTTGCCTAGACATTACTTATGCAGTAAGTGTTGTGAGTCAGTTCATGCATGCTCTTAGTGATAAACATATGAATGCAGTGTATTGTATCCTTCGATATCTAAAGTTGGCTCTAGGGAGGGGGATAATTGTATCTGAGATTGAACACGTTCAAATTCCTTTTTCAATTGAAATGTTCCTGTCTGCAAACTTTGAAGACGAGTGAAAATTGTGGCTGTGAAATTACAATTCATGCTAGACAAGAAGCTCAAATCAAATTGGGCCTGCCTTCACGAGAATATGGGAGTCAACCCACAATGTGATCAATACTTAAAAAGCCTTTCAAGGGAAGGGGAAAATGAAAATTCATAATTTTTATAAGGCTCGCGCTTTTTCCACTCCCCTTATCGCTGTGACATTCCTTTTTGAATGTGTTTTGACCATCCTATCCCTTATGTGTGGCCCACCAAATCTGATATAATTTTATATGATTCTTTTTTTAATTCTTTTATTTTGTTTCTTTTTTTCCCTTGCGGATCCCACGTTCCTCCTTTTCTTCTTCTTCCTCCTCCTTCCCATGCCTCCCAAACGTCTCTTTTTTTCCTACACGACTTTGCTTTGACGTGCCCCTCTCCTTCCAAAAATCCCGAAAAGCTTTGCCACTTTACCATGTTCTCCCAAAATAGGATAAAGGGAAGTAACAAACGCATAAAATAACATTGCTTCTAAGTCATGAGATGGTACCCTAAGAACCATCCGGTGTGAATGCACCTTAAGAATTTTAGATTGTAGCAAATAATCTGAGATAAAAATTGGGATGAAATATCCAATTTTGCATCATCACCCATGTTCAATAGTAAATCATGACATGTTCAGCATGGTTCAATGTCGCATGCCTTCCTGTAAGTACACAACCTTATGTTCATTGAAATAACCAAAGGAGCAAGCAAATCTCAAGTGTTCAACCTATTTATAAAGCAAGTAAACATCCCTCACATGATTTTGATATCGGCAAAGACTATAGTGGATAAGATTGATGGCTGTAAGGGTGACCATCTAAAGTTTAAAATATTGAGTCAGGTGAGCTCCGATATACAGAGCGAATGCTAATTACATGATGAGTTTCTCCAAAAGTAGCATAAGTTTGTTTGAGTAGTTTTTGAAGTATGGTTCTTTCTTGGGTGATATAATATGAGATAGAGCCGATTGTTCCCCCCGCAGAGCGCATTTTTTGCTTTAAAAAACGTGTTATGTTGTATCGGAACCGACAAGCAAAGGAGGCATCAATTCACAGTTGCAGTTCGTAGTTACAAGCCTCCTGAAGTTTACAAGGCAAAGATTCTAGTGTACGTTGATGAGGTTTTCAAGAAGAAGGCAGGGAAGAAAACAAAATAAGTGTGCTACTGAAAATTGAAATAATATTAAATCACTAATTCAAATCTCACTTCCTATTACCTGTCAAAACAAAACTCGTCTAATATTACCTTTGTGCTTCTCAATATTACCTTCGTACGAAGAAAAAGGGATCGTTGAGGAGGCCGGCAAAATTGTTGAGGAGGATGGGATTGGCATAGGAAAGTTGAGGTTTTTGGAAGGAGAGGGAGGCGTCGAAGCGAATGTTGTGCAGGAGAAAAAAAAAGACGAATGGAAGGCATGGGAAGGAGGAAGAAGAAGAAGAAGAAAAGGAAAAAGGTGGGAGCCGCAAAAAAAAAAAGAAACGAAATAAAAGAATTAACAAAAACAGAATCATATAGAATTGTATCAGATTTGATGGGCCACACATAAGGATATGATGGTCAAAACACGCACAAAAAAGAGTGTCAAAGCTAAAAGGGGAGTGAAAAAAGCGCAAGCCTTTTTTATAATTACAAAGTGCTGTAGAGTGGTACCCCAATGAGTCTTGAAGAATATAACCAAAGACAGACTCATGAAGCATGTTTCCATAGTACCTCTTGTTGATGTCGTTAAAAAATGCGTACACCGAATTGGAGGAGAAATGAAGTAAAATCTAAATATATAAATAGGGCACTTGCATACCATTGGGGAAAAGTGTAAAAAAAGTCCTAAATCTATTGCATTAGTGCCAATTTAGTCGTAAATATTTTTTTGTGCCAATTCAGTTCTAAACCTTTTACATTGGTGTCAATTTAGTCCTAAACATTTTATTAGTGTCAATTCATTCCTAAACCTGTTGCATTAGTGCCAATTTAGTCTTAAAAATTTTATATTTATGCCAGTTGAGTCAATTCGATCAATTATGATCGAAAATCATTGGCATGAACATCAATTATCCTGCGTGGCATGGCTTGCGCTAACGTGGATATTTTTTATATTTTAAATAATTTTTAAAAATATTTTTAAAAAAACCAAAAAAGTGCTTAAAAATTATTTAAAATTATAAAATAATATTAAAAAATATCAAAGTCAGCGTTTGTTGTGCCACGTATGATAATCGATGTCCATGTCAACCATTTCCGATCAAAATTAGTCGGATTAACTCAATTAGCATAAATACAAAAGATTTAGGATTGAATTGGCACTAATACAAAAGGTTTAGGACTGAATTAGCACCAATAAAAGGTTTAGGATTTAATTGTCACCAATGCAAAATGTTTAAAACTAAATTGGCACCAAAAAAGGTTTAGGTTTAAATTGGAACTAGTACAATATATTTAGGACTTTTTTGACACTTCTCCCCATACCCTTGTCTGGTTGCGAATGGAAAAAAAAGGAACGAATTAATATTTGACCTATTGAAATGTTATGTTCAATTATTAGCTACAAAGACATAAGAAAATGGAAAAATATAAAAATAAAAAAGGGCCCAAACTTCACTTGTTTTCTCAATTAAGGGCCCAAACTGCAAGTTGTGTCAAAAAAAGGGCATGTAGTGCTTTGTTTGTTTCAAAAAAGGGTCCAGTTAAAGGGTATATCTATCTTTTAACTGTCTCCCCCAGTCGACGTCTTCATCTTGTGCTACTATTCATCGTCTTCTTCGTGCGCGTCCTCTCTCCCCTGCAACATCCGATGGCTCCTTCAAACGACTCGAGCCAATCAACAGCCTCCGCTCCGTCAGCCACCAACAACGTCCGAACACGTCTGTGACGCTCAACAGCCGATCAACGCCGGCTGGTGGCAACGTCGTCGTGCCTCCCCCGACTAGAAAGCTTTTTCTAGGTCTTGCTTCTCTAACACGTCTGTGACACTCGAGAGCGACCCTGCTCCTCCAACATCGACAGCCTCTGAACGCCTCGTTGCTGTGCCGCGAGGCTCACTCGCCCGTGGATCCTTTCACCACCACGCGCGGGTTGCTTATCCGGTACCGAGACCACTGAAATCCGCCAGCCACGCCACCGCCTCGTGTCCGACTCACACTCGTCTATCTCGCCGGCTCAATCGGTCTCGGCTCTGCACTCACGGGTTTTCTTCTTCATGGGGCAACGTCCTGAACCTGCCCGAGCTCGCAAGTTTTTTTTTTCTTCACAGGACGGAGACACACACCAGCGACTCCCGATGGCCAGTCCGACACCAAATTTCACTAGCCCTGAAGTCCATCCTTCGCGCCAACGACAGCAGCGACTTGGACAACCTAATCGGGCTAGGGTTGTCAAGGTCGATGAGGGCGGCGGACTAGCGCTCCTCAACGAGCGTGACGACGGAGGATTCGCAGTTTGGGAGCAAGGCCACTTTGTGGAAGAGGGAATCCAGGGCTTGGTGGGACGAGGAGACGAGAGATTGGAGGCCCGATTCGACAGAGTGGGACTTATCGTCGAGGGTGCGCCGGAGGGAATGGAGGCGATCGGAGAGGGTGGTGAAGAGGCGAGTGCGGGCAGAAGGCGTTCATCTGGGACTCGAGGTCGCCGACAAACTTCTAGACCTTGTCTGTGTTGACCACCGGCTCATCCGCCATGGTCTCTCTCTCTTTCCCCACGAGCTTTCTGCTCCTCTCTTACTACAACTCTCTCTCTCTCTCTCTCTCTCTCTCTCTCTCTCTCTCTCTCTCTCTCTCTCTCTTGTCTCTCTCTCTCTGTGCAGAAGCGGAAGGAGAAGATAAAAGGAAAAGAAAGGCAGAAAAAAGATTAAATTGTAAAAAAAAAGTTAAAAGACAAATATAACCTTTGACCGGACCCTTTTTTTGAAACAAACAAAGCACCATAGGTCCTTATTTGACACAATTTGCTGTTTGGACCATTAATTGAGAAAATAAGTGGAGTTGGGGCCCTTTTTTGGTATTTTTCCTAAGAAAATTAAACGCATATAGATCATATTTTGTCCACGTCATTTTTTTCCCGAATCCAAGCAACATTTTTTTTTTCTTATTTCAATAGTTCAATCGACTAATAATTTGAAGTGAACAATTAAATACTTTTCTACTTTGGAATGAGAAATACCCAACGTCTCTCATAATAAGAAATTATGCATATTTAAATAATTGAATTATCTAGAATATCGGGCCAGTCGAGCCATTTCGTGCTGGTTGATGGTTTTAGCCGATTCGACTGGTCATTTGGACATAGAATTTCCTAGCCCGAGAATCTTGGGCCAGTCTATTGATGAAGGTGAATAGATCGAAAAACGGGATTTTCGTGAAAAATGTAGGAGTTGCCGAATATTTCGGGAACCCTTGTTTCTCATACCGAAGTATGATCATTGTAACGAGTATGATCCAACGACATGACCCATGCGCTGCCCCCGAAACGGGTGTCCCACTACCCGATCATACATGTTGTACTTGTATGATAGATCATTGTAACGAGTTGTGCGAAACCTAGATCATAGTAAAATCTCTTTGGAGGACGTAGCCATATTCTAGGGTAAACATAAGTAAACCGTATGCCATCTATTTTTCTATTATCTATGTGAATGTTCTGATTCGGATTAGGATACAACCCATAAAAAAAATATGAAAGAAGTTGATGGTTTTAATTCGAGCATCTATAGGATAAAACTTGGAAGTCCTTAAAAACAAATCAAACTGTTTGATGGAAAATAGGAGGAATCAAGTGATTAGAGCATGTCTCATGTTATTTGTCCTATTGCAAGAAGTTTGAGAGGGCAAAAGTTCGGGAGTGCGTATCTCATAACTCCGGTAACTTTTTTTAGCAATTTTTTTTTTCAGGCTATTTTTTATTCAAGAGAATAGGATGATCAAGCTGATAAAGTATGTCTCATGTTATTTGTCGGGCTTCAAGAAGTTTGATAGGGCAAAACTTTGAGATTGTGTGTATCATCACGCCGACAACCTTTTTGGACGATATTTTTGTTTGTGATTCTGCATAATTCTTTGAGAGGAATCTCATGGGTGTTGACACCTGATTTTTGACCAAGTCTTTTTCAACTTTATTTTGAAAAAAAATCACAAAAAATTCATAAAAAGTCAAAAAATTACAAAATCAACTTTGGTGGCCTTAGCCAAGCCTAAGGAACTATTCTTGACCAAAAAATAAATTTTCATATTTTTCACATTTTTTATTATTTTTAAAAAATAGGAAAATACTAGAAAAATAAAAAAAAAATAGAATTGGAGGTCACAAAAATATAGGAAAATAGTCAATATTTTTATTTTTATTTTCTTATCATTTTGACCTCATCAAGAGTTGAAATTCAAGTTTAATTTTGTGTGTTTCTTTGTAGCGCACATGGTTGAATTTGTCAAAAAAATATATTTTGAGTCCTTTTATTTGCAATACTTTGCATTTCAAGAATCTTGACATTCAGCTTGATTTCCCGACATTTCAATTTGGTTCAATTGTGCACTGATTTAATCAATTTTGGCTTTAGGGACCTAATTGCACAAAATTCTTTTCATTTTGGTCCCTAAAGTGCCAAATCCAAAATTAAAATTTCTGAGGGACACCCATAGAACCCCAATGCTTCCTCCCTATAGGATTTGACCCCCTGAATCTAATGATGAGCTCAATTGGGGCCGATTCGTCCATTAAGAATATCAATTTGGCGAAATTGAATCTCGGATCCTATCTCACATTTGGGGGTTTCTCATGATTCTAAGTGTTTTAATCACAAAAACAACATTTCTAAAGAGAAATCATGCTGGGAAAACGATTGGCAGCTTCAATTTTGCGAAAAAATGGCAATTGCTAGGGTAATTTAGCCCTTCTTTTGGGAACCGGATCCGTCGGGTCGGACAAGTCCGACCCAGCGACCCGATCACTATTCATCTTCTTCCACAAGCCGTTTCGCGCGATTAGAGAGGAGATTGGAGGTTGGCCGGTTCTTCAACGGCCATAACAGAATTAAGGGAACAAAAGAAAGTGATCAGTTAGAACTGAAGGTGGGGGGAAGAATCTGTTCGTTGGAGGAAAAAGCGGAACGGAGGTGGGGGAAGAGAGAAAAAAAAAACAGAGAGAATGAGAGGGAGGGGAGATCGCCATTGTTAAAGCTGGAGATTTCCAGAGCTTCGCAGGGCTAAAAAACTGGAATCGTCGACCCTCGCCACAACCGTTTTCAGCTTCGAGAAGACTCAATGAAGCTATTCTACCGTCTTGAGCGCGCCCACGGTCGTAAAATGTACTGACGGTATTCGAGCTCGCGGAGGTCCGTTAATGGTGGACCTCCTAGATTCATTATTTCTCTGCATTCTTGGTTTCAGATAACTCCTCTAGTCGTACTGAGCATGCGCTTTGCTTCTTTTTCGCATGAATCCTCCTATGTCACCCGCTGGAAACTGCAAATCTGAGTCCGAGCCTACCGAGCTTGTCGCGAGCTATGTAGATCATCGTTAACGTTTTCGAGCTTCGTTCAGGGTCAGGTAAGTCACTCATCTCCTCATGGTGCTAATTGATGGAATAGATTAGTTAGAAGGCGCTAGAAATGGCTAGGCCGTGTCTCCGCCGGAGGCAGTCTCGGTCGGGGCTAGGTTAGTGATACACATTTATATTCTTGCCTTTGGATGTGTGTATGATGACTTGGAGGTGATGAGGAGTCGGTTAGCATAAGAATAATGGAGAATAAGGCCAGTTCGAGCGCTGTTTTGAACTCACCGGAAGTTGCAGATTTTCGCCGGACTGAGGAGGTAGAGTTAGGCTAGTTCGAGTTCGTTTTTCAGGCCAATCTTGACAGAAGCTGGTGTGAAGGAAGTGGCGAATCGATTGGTGGTTGAATCGCGAAGATTTTTTGCCCTTTTGACGTCGGAAAAGGGATTCCGACGAAGCGCCGATGACCTTCACCGGTGCCGGTCATCTTCAACCTTGGGAGTGTTGACCGCGTTGACCGCTGATGCTGACGTGGCGTTCACGGATTCGTCATACGGAGTCCATGTCAGCGATCCGCGTGATAATCCAAGTGAAGAGTTCGAAAATTTGATCCGACGGTATTGGATGAAACACGTGTCACGATCGTGAAATTTTAAAGATAAAAATGATTTTCAAAAATAAAGAAATGCCGTGGATCGGACGGTCATGATTCAACCTTGCCGTTCAATCGTGGCCGTCGACTGCATTTGCTAGATCAAGCCGTCTGTAGCGCGACACGTGGCGCAATCAGGGCCACTCGTTCGATTTGGGCGGGAGTTAAAATTTGAGCGGGATGATTGATGCGGCGTCGTTTTTGGGTGCAGGTCGCGCGGGCCGGGTCCGGGTTGGGCCGGTCGCCCGCGGGTCGTGGGCCGGGTCACCCGACCCGGTCCGAATCATATTTTTTAATAAAAAAAATTTCGAAAATGATTTTAAAAAATAAAAAAAATTAGAAAAATCTTAGAAAATCCAAAAAATGCTAGAAAATTCCAGAAAATTCCCAAAAAAATGTGGAAAAATTGTGAAAAATCCTAGGCATTCCAGAAATCCCTAAAAATCGAGGGTTGACCACAGACAACTGGTCAACCCTATTTTTGGGGTTTCTTATCCGATCTTCCGAGACTTGACGACATTACCCTTTAAGGGTAAGTCGCCTTTGCTGTGTACGTATGACAAAATCGATAATGCCAAAGTAAGAATTAGGGTCGAGTAAGCGATCAATTCTTAGGTTTGGGTTTTCGAGTCCTGCCCCTTTTCTCAAAATGACGATTTTGCCCCTCAATGGAAAAATCTTCTTTCTTGTCTCAATCGAGTTCTGAAAATTGCTTAAAGTTAGGGTTCGAGTTAGGTGGACGACTGGCCCTAATATTTAAGATTTTCAGTTCCCATCTTTGTCCAAAATGACGATTTTACCCTTCCGAAGGTAAAATCACTTTTAAATTCCAGAAAAATTCTGAAAATTCCCTAAAAATAGGAAATGGATTGGATTGATAGCAAATCCTATTTCCCCTGTCCTTTCACTTCCCAATTCATCTAAAATGACAGATTTACCCTTTCAAGGGTAAATTTTCCCCGAATTATTCAAAATCATGATTCTGCCCCTCATGGGCGAATCATGTCCAAATCACTCTTAATCCTTGATTGATATTTCTCTAGGCTAATAGGGCCTCATTAGGGATGCCATGCTGCTTTCATGTGTTTTATCCGCATGTATTGGATCCTTGATTTGCACACTTATTTCTATTGATTGTGATTGATAGGGTAGCATTTCCCATCTGCATGAACTCCTAGATTTAGGATCTGTACCCCACTCGTCCGTATGAAATTCAAGGATCAGACAAACCATTCAACTTAGGTACCGAAAGGGCGTCAACTCCGACAGTTGGCGTAACTAAGTCCCCGAACCCATTTCTCTGGTTTCCGCAGAATCGAATAGACCACTCCCAACTATTCGATAGGGTTTCCGATCGTACCCTCCACGAAACGATTGGTGACGACTCATTGGCATGTACACTTATCACATGTCACTAGACCACACTGAAGGTCGACCACGTATATCCAGCAGTTGCGATTTGGGTAATGGATCTTGGGAGAGGCCCGCGTCCGATCAAGCCAGTGATCGGGCCGCCCATTAGCTTACCCCCGCGAGGGAGGGTCGCGACAATGGGCAACACCAAATCTTCAAAAATATGAGGAATCAAAGTGGATCCGGATCGCCTAATCTTGAAATCCGGGCCGTCCATTTTTGGACGGTCGGCCCAGATCTCCTATTTTTATGAGGTCATTTTTTGAATTTTATATATATATATATATATATATATATATATATATATATATATATATTTGTTAGTAATAATCTGGGCCATCCATTCATAACACGAACGGCCCGGATTTCAAGGTTAGAGCTTAACTTTCTGAGGAAAGTTTAGGCGATCCCTTTCCCCTTCAAAGTAGAGCATGTCTTCTATTGTTTATCCTGTTTCTAGACAACTTCCCCTACGTTGCGTTGAGTCCTCTTAATTTACTTTCTTTTGTGCAAAATTGGGCTTGGTGTTAAGTATTTGTAGAGGTTGTCAACATTTGTAATATGGAAAGAAAGTGATATATGGTTGTGACAAGTGCTCCTACACAAGCCATAATTCTGAAGGATTTTACATAATTTCAACTGTTATTAGAAATTTGTTACTCAGTATTGAAGTGTCCTGTACGTAGGAGTAAAAGATCCAAATGGCTCGCACTAAAGGAGCTTCTTCGAAGTTAAAAGACAAAAAGCTGTTCATGTTAATGTATTGCTGCATTATCTTCCATTGAATTTAATCGAGTTTCCTCTCGCACTGCAACCAATTTTTTATTTTTTCAGGAAAAGACTTAAAGTTAGGTATGAAGGGATTGATAGATCGAGAGAAACCAAGAGGAACATACTGCTTGGAAATGACGAAATGTTCAAAATGAAGCCCAACGAGATACACGGACATTGGCACAATTATCCAATAACTCCCGTGAGCGACGGCAACTATGGTTGTCGCCGTCAACATGGGTTGCGACTAACTTGCGACCAAACATTTTGAGTGAGTGGTTGCAATGCAACGGCAAGAATTTCCCACATCAAGCTATCACAAGCAAAACTCTCACCTGAGAATTGTGACCAATTAGCGGTGGCAGATAGCGCGCTCGAGCAGAAAGACCCGCTTCATATTTGCTGTATTATTTTTTATTTATTGACAAAATTTCAATCAAATCATAGGGAGGGGGAATTGTTCCACTCCTTAGAGTCGGGGTACATTGTTCAGTTTTTTTATCCGTATATATTCGGGTTTTATCCTGTCCGAAGTGTGTCATCGAACGCCAAATACGATAACTTTTATTCTATCCGCCAAATCCAAATGGTTCCGTAAAGTTCAGATGGGCTTGGAAAATGAGGCTCATAGCTTGAGCTATACACCTGCTAGCTGAGATTTGGATTCTTATTGAGGTTACGCATGGCGTACCTCATGGTGGGCCTTTTAAGTTAACTCTCTAGTTTTCAGGGGTCGACTTTTGGCTGCATCAAGTTGCTTTATGTACTGACCAAAAAAGCAAATAAAAATTTGCTTCATGTGGCGTCAAACGGTTGGTTTATGTAGTACAAAAGTTTTGATTGAATCGCAAGTCATGGCTAAAATGCGACTCATTTCTCGCTTGTGTTTGCTTGCACCTTTAGGGAAATATAATGACCGATTGTGAAGAATTGTAATCAGACTTTGACGTGTGAATTCACTTTCTTCAAGCAATTATTTGCCCCACACAACGTGGCTAATACTTACTTGCGAAAATCATCTAGAAAACAACAAAGACTCGGAATGAGAATATAAGATAGCAAGAACTCTCAAAAGGGAAAAATTGGAAAGAAGCAAGAACTCTTAAAAGGGAAAAATTGAAGAGAAAGCTGTATCTCTTACCATTCAAGAAATTGCGCATCCACACGTTCATCCCACCCAATCAACCCATTGTCTTCATTTGTAAATTTTCACCGGTGTTTTGGCCCACTCTCACTTTATCTATTTTACAAACAAATCATCAACAGCACCTTATGGCCGTCCACGAAGAAGATCGGAGTCTTGTCGTTAACAGGACCAGAGACGGTATATGCCAACCCAAGTCTACTTCAGAAAGAGAGAGAGAGAAGCCTATGCCCTTGCCCGCGAAAGTTATCCTCAGAAAACAACCTAAGCTTCTAGAACAGTTCAATTGGCAACAATCCCACGAAATCTAACAGGGTATCAGAGCAAGAAACTCTGAGTTCAAATTTTTTTAGGCCCCATTTAAATATTTCCACGCTTAGTATTAAGTAAAAAGACCAGACTAAGCATGAGGGGGGAGAGTGATGGCGTAATTAATTATTAAATCACGCATTCATCTAATAATTTAAACTTTTAAAATAGGTGACGGTAACCCATCAAATCTCACAAGAACTATGAGGATAAGCAGGCGAAAACGAGCGGAAACATCTGGTTTGATGACTGAGAAGAAGGATTTGGTGCCGAGATCAATCGTCATGAGTATGGTATGGATCCACCAAACAAGCCTCGAACGTACGTCCAGCTCACAAGGCCCGAATCTCGAATTCTCTCAAGGGCAAGCCTCGTTAGCCCAGTATCGACTGGGAGTAGGGGGTAGCTCCAAGTGACGTTGAAGTGGAAATGAAAGGTAAGTGGGGACAAGTTTGATTGATACTTTAAGTCTTAAGATTAAGCTATTATTGTTAATTATTTGTTACACTTTTCTTGGGTCGCGGCAGGTAGATCTGGTTGCGGCACCGACCTAGTATCGGGACAGTGCAACCTCGGTCGCCGTCGAGCTTTCCCTTGCCGTTGCACTATTTAGTATGATCTTTGGACTTTATTTGGTTATATCTGTGGTTTAATTTCTAAGCCTATATATGATCAAGAACCCTATAAGTGTGATTTAAGTCTTTTGTTTGTGGCAGTCGATTGTCAACACGGGATTGAAATAAGAGGAGTGGAAAAGCAAGAGCAACTACGATGTGGCCTCGGAGATGATGCCACTTGAGAGATATTGTGGAGATCTAAATAGTTTTCCATGTCAACACAAAAACTCCATCTCAAGGATCCAGATCATTTGGGCCATTGGATCTTCCCCTTTGGGGATTATGATCCGAGCAATTTTCTAAATTAATTTTTTAAAAAAATACCAAAAAAGCATTAATAAATAAATAAATATCAAATTAGGTGCCGCTCGGCAAATGGGCCGCCGAGCGAGCCCAATAGAACTTATTGGGCTCGCTCGGCGGCCCATTTGCCGAGCGGGGTGCCGAGTGGCCCCAATCGGCAAATGGGCCGCCGAGCGAAGCCCATAGCCCATTTGGTTACCCATATGTCGAGCGGGGAGGCCCATGAGCCCATTTTTTTCGTATTTTTTTCACTTTTTTAATTATTGGTAGTTATTATAATTATTTATCTTTTGAAGCTTATTTTTTATAAGATAACATCAATCATTAATTTAAACATAATTTGTATTTATGTAATTATGTAAAACCACAGCGAAAAATTAAAACCGCAGTAATAGATAAATGAAAAACCGCAGCAAAAGAGTGAAAACGAGTAAAGAAAAAAGGAAAACTTTGAAATGGCATATCTCATCGCTCGGGTATCCATTTGGAGGGATTTTTTTTATTTCACGTAATTTTTCGAGACGAATCCATTTGCAAATAGCCAACGACGGTTTGGCTAGCCTTTTTCCCCAAAAAATGCCGTTTTCCTTGTCAATTTTGCATTTTCTCTCTCCGATGTCACATCTCGATCACGATTGAACCGTCTTTTTCCTTTTTCTTCTTTCGTTCTTTCCATGCCATACTCATTATATCATGTCTTTTGTAGTGAAAAAGGGGTTTAGGTAGTTTTTCATGCCCAAATCAATATCACGTCTTTTAATGAGTGTATAGATTAATTAATTTACAAATGATTTTATTAATTGTGTTATTTGCTCTGTTGGTTATTGTTTGGGTGAAGTGCTTTGGTGGTCATGGGTTTCATTCCTAGCATGTTCCATATCTAAATTTTTTATTTCTTTTTTATTTTTATTTTCCAAAAGAAATACGAAATAAACAAAATAAATGGCGGCCCATTTGCCGAGCGGCACCTAATTTGGTATTTATTTTTTTAATGCTTTTTTGGTAATTTTTTTTTTAAAATTAATATGGAAAATTGCCCTTATGATCCCCTGCCTTTAAGGCAGGGGATCCGTGCGCCCATCTCCATATCGCTCAATATCTAACTGAAGGCGGCACAATTTTTGGGGAATAAGCGAGCCACATCAGCAATTGTGCTTGATTTTTAGCGTCCATTTGTCTCGCAAAAAAATTACCATTTTTCTTAAGACTATTTTTCGTATTGCTTACAAAGATGAATGAAAAATTATATATATTTACCGTCCACGAAAGTATTTAGACCATAAAATATTGTCGACAATGATAATTTTCGTCGATGAATTCTTTCAAGCGATGCAAGCGATCTTTTTTGAAAAATATTCTTCAAATCATACATTTTTCGCGAAACAAATAGAGCATTGTTGAGTAAACGGGCCGGTGAACTCATTTGAAATGTCAATTTATTTAATTGAGGCCTCACATTGAGCGAAATTCAAAATTCAAGATACTTGATAAACCGAAAAAGAAAATACTTTTATGTGCTCAATTGTAAAGCAAGCAAAAAGTTCAAGTCTTTTTGTGCTATAACATATGCTTGACTACTATTGTTACGCGCTGGTCATTTTTTCCCCCTCATCAGGCTAAACAAAACATGGGACAAATTGATGCCGAACTCCACTTTACCTAAACAATTTCTCTCGTCCGCAACTTCAATGACCGACTTATGGCATTGGACCGACTAAGCTTAGTGTGCAAAACCAACCACTGCCTCCAGATTTGAAAATTGTTGTCCTAAAAATACTTTTAATGGCCGGAGGTGTCACCGTCCCCGAAGCTTCGGACTTCATACAAGCCATTCCGTTCCCTAATTTTTTCTCCGAGACACACTACACACTCCATTTCCCAATACCCACCTCCCCCAAATCAAGACAAAACACTGGCCATACCGCAATGTCCACTTTGCTTTTGTCGTAATCATGATGCAATCTTGAACCTACCAAATTGACCCATCAATCTTGTTAGATACATTTAGATTATGTTAGATATATTATGATATTCTGAGCATCTATAACATTATGGATATCATGTATTGCGATGTTCTTGAGTATCTATAATATTGTGGATACCATTCTGATTGATTGTGTAATATTCAGTTACTGTGCACAGTCATCCTGTAAAGCCTATAGACAAGCCTTTAATGTACTCTCTCACAAATTCTCACATGGTATCAGAGCATCCTAAGTTCAAATCTTCTAGGCCACTATTTGTCTCCACAATTGTACATTTACACATTTTAGGCTATGGCCAAAATCCAATCTACGCATGGGGGGAGTGGTAGAATATTTAAATATTACACCATACATTCATCAAACATGACATTAATCCCACGGAATCTCTCAAATCTCATAAGAATCACCTACCTACCTCTTTCCCTTTCTTCTTTTCTTTTTAGTTTTTGGGCTCCGCCACAAGAATCATTTGTTTAATTGGGGAAAAGGCATTGAGCCTCTACCACTTAGTCCCTCCCCTGGGTTGCATTTCTCCTGGAACAAGCTGTGAATGTGACCAGCATCCTATCTTTGAAAGTTCACCACACAGGTTCATGGGAAGTTTCCATAAAGGTAGGAATTTTCTTATGGGAGATGGTGAAAGGATCATGTGTAGGTTTGACAAGGAGGAGGGGGTTTTTGTTGGTTGGGACACATCTCAATCACCGTAGTTACCAGGGAGCTATGAAGATATTTAATAGGGGAAAACAAAGAAGATTCTTCTAATCTCAATTGCATCAGATCCATCAACCAGTCCTTGTAGACCCCATGAGTTCATGCAAAGTAATGGGGATGCACGAGGAATCTGATAGTGATATTTGAACAGATATGGTGTGATCATCAATATAGAGAAATTGATTTATTAAATTGATATAATAAATGATATGGCGGAGTGCAAATAAATTTTTAAGCAAGTGAATTATGAAAATGGATTTCGGCCAAATTTACATACTGCTAAGTTTTACATGTGTGAAATTCACATCTGGTCATATTTTTACTACATGTTTAGTTGTTGTGATGGCTAAAATTATAATATTAGAGTTATTGCGATGATAATGTTGGTAATGAGTGGGTATTTGATGTTACGATATTGGTGTGTATCTTTGGTTACGATGGAATAAAAAAGAAGAAAAGAAATAAAGTGCATTTTAGGGAAAAAGTTATATATATCTTTGGTTCTTATAGCTAATACAAAGAGGGTTTAACAGCTTCGGACGTCACAGAAATTGCGTTCTAATAACTATCACCACACCAAACATTATAATGAAGCAATATATACTCCTAATCGACTCGTAATTTGGGAGAAAGATACTAGAAGTGTCAATAGCGGTATACGATGCTCACCTTTTTTTTTTGGGGGGTCAGAATATGGCACTCACTTGAGTATCAAAATTTTTTGCCAACTTACTTAAATGTCAAATCGAAGAAAAAATGATCATTTAAGTGCCAAATCAGAGAACTTTCATTCAAATTTATAGGTGACATTTATAATCAAAATTATATAGTCCGTGGCATATTTTTTAAATAATCCACTCCACGTGGACTTCTAAAATTAAAAAAAGAAAAAAAAAACAAACTCAAGATATATAGAAAGTTAAAATTTTAAGGAAAATATCAAGCAGATAAGGAAAAAAAAAAAACCCTTGCCTGCCCAAACCCTATCGGTGGACGTCGGGAAGGGCCGGCGTAGGTCTCCTAAGCTTTCCAAAGCTCGACGACTCTTGACAGCTTCGGTGAGGGCCTACTAGCCTAAATCTAGGGCTGGGCAAGACTCTCGCCCCAGATCAGATTTGAGTGAGGATCGCCGGCCCTCGCATGGGGTTCCACCACCCAATTAGGGTTTTCGACTGTGGGGATCAATGGCTCATAGCCAAGTCTGGTTGGTGGTGCTCACGGCGGCTTGTCACGGCCAAGGGGTACGACGGTGGTCAATGGGTTTTGTTTAACTTGCAAAAAAAAAACAAAACAAAACAAAACAAAAATGTTTCAAGTGGTGAAATGGCTGCTCGTCGTCATGGGATGGCTAGAATTCTCAACTCGTGGTGGATTGGCATGGGCAACAGCTCGCCGGGGTAGTGGCTGGTGCAGCTAATGCGGGAGCATCGGGCTCAATCGATCCTTCGTCTAGCTCAACTGATGTTTCATCGAATGAACCAACCCATGAGCTCTTCATTAGAGCTGATCTTGCGATATAATTGTCGATTTACAAGACTTGTTGCTGATTTCAAGACTCCCGTTGACAACCTAACGACTAGAGGCTATTTCACTTGATTTCTACCACTCTTTTGATGACCTTTCATGATGTCTTTTGGACTGCCTAAGCTGGTGCATAAATCTAGTAGGTCTCCAAGCTTCAATACATATAGTTAAATGCATTCAGTATTTCAATTCACAATTTTTTATGAGTTTTTATTGTGGTGTTGCTTTTTAAGAGTAGTAATTAGGTGAATTCCACAAAAGTCTATTCAGTTTCACAAATTCGAAGTCTTTTCTTTTGTTTAGCTAATCTATATAAACAGAGGTGCAATTTCCATTGTAAGACAAACAATTTTAATGAATAAGAATACATGAGATTTGCTTCTGTGTGAGCAAATACTTTTGGAGAGTGGATGACTCTTATTATGATCTGGTGAGCCAAGAAGCCCTTTGTCCTTGGTTGGTGGTGCATCCTTTAGTCCTTAATGGTAAGTTTATCCTATTCAAAGTCATTTATCCTTGGCTGATGGTTCATCCTTTATGCCGTGGTGGTGAACTCCGTCAATCTCAATTGTTATCCTTGGTTGGTGGTTTGTCCTTTATGCCTTGATGCGTATCGTATTCTATCGTGCATTTCACATCTATCCTTTGACATTCATTCCATGCACTCTGTTCCATGTGTATTTATTTTCACTATCACTCAAAACACGCTCACCCATGGGCGATGCCTCGGTGCAGGTTGAGCTCACGAGATCAGCAAACTCAACCTTGGCTGTGAGCCACCCCCACAGTCGTACCCCTTAGGCAAGGGCCGGCAACCCTTGCTCAGATTTGGGGCAAGGATCGTGCCTAGCCCCAGATCTAGGCTTTTAGGCCCTTGCCGAGGGCCACTGAGGCCCCACCCTAGGTCAGTGAGGTTGTTGAGCTTCACGAAGGCCCATGCACCCTCCGTCGGCCCTTTCCAATGTCCGTGGCAGTGGCCATCGGCTAGGGCTTGGCCATAGTTAGCCGTGATTTTTTTTTTTTGAATTTTTAGCTTTTATTTTTTAAAATCTAATTAAGTCTATTTTTTATTATTTGATATTATAATATTTTATTTAACTTACTTTGCTCAATATCTTAATGCGAGCCACGTCAACTCAAGATATTAATAGAAAAAGGCCACATCGGATTCCAACCAAATATATAGATCGGTGTTGTCATTAAAAAGATCATTTTTCAAAATGTTTAGTATTTAAATGATTCGAAAGGAACCTTTGGTACCAAAATAAGCTTCATACACAACTTTTGACATTTCTAGTGTCCTTCTCCGCGTAATTTTGATATCTACTACTGTAACCAGACATGCTTTTAGTATGCAAATTTGGGATATCAGATTAGTATATCATTACTCTATTTTCAGGATATATAATTCTCTCCAAATTGATCTCTGATTGGGGGGTGACACGCTTAAATGTTACTTACAGGTGGTTTAAATAGGAGGTTTTGTGTGTAAGCTCTACGTAGGTAACGATAAAGTGGTCACTCACAAATAGTCTTAAACTTATTGTACGAATGCTAATTCAGTCCTAATATTATTTATTATCTCAATTTAATCCTAGACTTTTGCACGAAATTCCAATGTAGTCATTTTGGTTAATTTTCATTGATGCGCGCGGTCCACTAATTATCAGCCGTCCTCACGTCCTCACGGCGAAAATTGGTCGAAAGACTGTGTGGGAATTTCATGCAAAAGTTTAGGACTAAATTTACAAATTAAAAAAACTATGTTTGAATTCACATATGTCAATAAATTTAGGACCGGTGGAAAACTTTCCCCCTCAATGTGGTATTCACACACAAAATAAGTGTGCTCATTCATAGCGAGTGATCTTTCTACAAGCATTTGAATTAGGTCATTTGAGTGTTATAGTGGCGCTAATCTCCATTTGAGAGAAGTTAGGCGCGCATTACGCCACTTCTGAAGTAGAATTTCTGTTTTAGAAATTTAGTAACGTAATTTTCAGAGCAGAAATTTATTTAGTTACGTAACTTTATTTTTCTACTTATTTGCTTTTGGAGCTATTTGAACTCCAGAAGGAGAAGTAGAAGTAGAAAAATCTCAACAAAAATTAATTTAGAGTGGAACTATTGTCATGCGCGCCCCTAAAAAGAGGAAATCATCTGAATAAATACTTACCGCAAAATTTGCTTTTCCGAGCGGGAGGACGATCTTGGGATTCACTCCTCCAATGAAAATGCTTTTGGTTAAAGAAAGCGATGTTCCATTTTCCTTTTCTTTTTTTTTTAATCAAAGTAAAAAGTAAAAAAGAGAAAGTGATATATTTACCAAAGATTTTGCTTGCATCCTCCTCCACATAGAAGTATCTAAAGATATCTCTAAGAACCGTTGATCACGGCGGAGTCACGAGACCAAAATCGAACCCCCCGATCTCAGCCTCAGACTCAAAAAAAATATTGGGTGGGTCGGGTACATTGCACCTGGCCCAATCAGGTGCAATGTACCCGACCCACCTAGTGACATGTGAGGGAGGAAGGAGAGAGGAGAGAGAGTGTGACTGATGGGGGAGAAAGGGGACACATGTCCCCTCTTGATTGGGTCGGGTGCATTGACCCGGCCCACCCAATACTTTCTCACAGACTCATCATCATCATCATCATCGGTTTTAACGTTGCTTTCTGATTTAGACTCATATTTATCACCCGTTAGAGCTCATTTATTCTTTTATTGTTATATTTCTGTATTTTGTTCCGGTCGAGTTAATTTCTTAATTTTGTAGATGTCGAGAGAGGGGTAATTGAACTCCCTAGTAATCGAAAACTCAATACCTATACGTTCAATCTTTCAAACACTCGATATTGACATATTATATTGAGGTGAAAACTCAATAGCGATACTAGTCAATCATGGAAAAACTAAATATGAAGAGTAAAGCACCGTCGACTAAGCCCTAATTCTAATGATAACAGTTTGTTGGATATATTAGACATGAGAATGAAATTTCCTAACAAAGTAGGAACTACATAAATAAAATCCTACCTTTCAAATCAAACAACTTTATTCATTCTTTTCAATTAGTAAGCAAAATGAATGGATTCTGATTAGTTAGGTAGGATTAATCAGCAGATTATCGAAATTTGCATAATAATTCATGATCCAAGTACATACACATTGTTTATGTCTGCTTCAATACCAGTTTTCGTGCATGAGCCATAAGTTTCATTTCTTGTGCGACATTATCAATTTGTAATAAAATCTATATCTGTAAGTGCATCTTTAAGTGCATAGAGAAATAAAAACACTTGTTGACACCAAAAATAGTTCGTCTGTCGAGATACCGAAGCATGGATAGTTCAAGCTCACAACACGGCGGTATCATCACACGATTAACGATCTGTTGGACGATGTTCACGTGCTAATCAACGATGGCATATTAATGCCATGTGTCTAGTCATCAAATATGACGACAGAATTGAAATGAATACCCATTCTAAGAGAGCTTTTCACCGAGGGCGGACGTGACGTCCAATGAAACTTCCCTCTTCTTGGATCTTCCAAGGGTCTTCTTTTGGACTTCAAAACTTCATCGTCCATGACAATTTGAGCAACTTCTTGGTTCTGACATTCTCTCAACCAACTGATGTGCCCCTCGATCCATTTGAACAACTCTCGTTTATTTTGCTCGGTTGCCTCCTCTTCTTTGCACTGATACCACTCGTATAGTCGATTTATTGGGATTGCTCTAATATTACTTGCTCTAATAAAACTTGTCATGGGTCGATTTCTTGGGATTGCTTTAATACTACTTTTCAGGTGGAATTGTACGGCGAGTTTTAGGCTCCGCTCCCTTGCTCACTGGAGCATTGGATAAAGCTCAAGGAGAGAACACTATGTGTTGGATGATACAAGTGAAGGAGAGAGCCCTCCTATTAAAAAAAAACAACAACAACAACAACAATCTCAATGACCACCGTTGATTGACTCTAGATTTAATGGCTTAGAATGCATCACCTCATCTACCAACTACACATGTTAAAGATAAGAAAGCTCTAGAATATGGTGCATTCACTGTATCCCCCGTAAAAAAAATATTCTAGAGAACTCAAGAAAACTCTAGAGGCCCAAACACTTCAGGTTTTTATGGTTCAGTGTGTTTGATTGGTTGCTCACGAAACCTCCAATCCGTGCACAAGGATAAGGTTGCCTCAGTATAAAGATGATTAAGTAACTTTACTAGTGCATTTTTTTTTTCAAAAACTGAAATGGGTAGTTAATTTCTTTGTTTTACTTTTAATCCTTTTGTTTGTCAAGTTTACCATGATTATTTATAACAACGAGTTTTTTTCTCGTTGATAAATCTGTTCCTCTTGGACTGAGTCTATGCTGCAAAAGATAACCTCCACCGCCGCCGCCGCCGCCGCCATCCTCTCTCTCCATTATCTATTTTTTTTTTTATAAAAAATCCCTAAAAAATTCAACCCAAAAATAAGATGGGGAGGACGAGGCTCCATGTCAGGCTCCACTTAATTTAATGGCGTCCGGATCCCCTGCATGTAAATCAGGGGATCCGGGGAAGGGGGCCATCCGATCACCTAGGGAGGGGTGATCGGATGACCCATGGGGTTGTGATCCCCTGTCTTAGATGCAGGGGATCCCATGCATTGTTATCCAATAATAGGAAAAAGCTGATGCGTCACAACTCTCGTCCAATTGAGAAATTGTTGTCCAGATTCGGATCTATACGTCGTGGGCAACCTCAGCCGTTGATTAGGTAAAGTTCACATGGGGAATTCTCGTTGGGTTACGCGATTTACGGTGGTGATTAAACCGATCTATGTAGGTGAAAGAAATCCACTAATTTACTCAATTAGAAAGTCCAGCAAATCGAAAGCCGACACCACTCTCCTTCATATTTTTAGCCTTGGAATTCCAGAAAATGGGGCAGAAAAAAAAAAAACGCAACTTGAGCCATTGATTATGCAAAGTTGACATGTGAAATTCTCGTTAGATTCAATCGATTTACGGTTGTGATTAAACCGACCCGTGCAGACGAAAAAGTCCCATTGATTTACTCAATTAGAAAAACAAGCAAATTGAAAGCCGACACGACTCTCCTTTATAATTTTTTAGCCTTCAAAATTCCAGAAAATGGGGCAGGAAAAACGTGTCCCTTAGTGAGTCAGTGACCGATGAAGAAGTCCTTGTTTGGTTAACATTGGCTTTTAGACGTCATCATTCTTGCTTGGACTATAATCCTCCATTGTCCTGACGGTCCTTAGATATGAAAATCTTGGGGTCGCTCAGCAACTTTAACTTTTCCACTTTGCTCCTTTGATGAGGTATGGTGTCGTCAATGAGAAGGACGGGCTATTTTTCACTTTTACAGTTTTTCTCTAGTTGGACTTTTTATTTAAAAAGAGTTTAGAATTAAGCCAAACTGAGTGGTTTGCCCATCTTAATTTTCTTATACCCTTTGACTTTCAAGCCAACCCTAGTTAATTAGATCGTTCTTTATGTACACACCTTGACTGTCATGCCCGCACGTATGTACATACAAAAGACACCCTAGTTCGAACATGGGAGGTTCTTCCGTTTGAATCATTTGGCCCTGCCTATGTTGAATGGATGAAATTTCATTGGGATCTCACTCTTTTCGCTTCGAACATGAAAGATTTTTCCGTTTTGAATGTATGGTTATTTGGCCTTGCTTACGTTGAATGGATGAGATTTTATTAGGGTCTCTCTCCTTTCTCTTCGAACATGGAAAGTTCTTCCGCTTGAATGTATGGTTATTTGGCCCTGCTTATGTTGAATGGATCAAATTTCATTGATGTCTCTCTCTTTTCGCTCGTTGGGTGCAATTAATGTTCCTTTTCTTTATTTTGTAAATGAAAAAAAATGAATTTTGCATTGAATGCAATTAATATGTCCTTTTCTTTTACACGAAAATAAATTAGTTTGCGGAATTTCAATGCGAACATCTAAACTAATATCAATAGTAAATTCGTCAATGGCAAAAGAAAACCATGTCAAATATATAGAAACCTAATCCTGCGTAAAATCATGTTACAATAAGAAGCCTTTTCAAACATATATATTTGACAAAAAAAACATGTATATGGCCATACACATACATCCCATGTACACTTTGTAATTGAACTTTGCTACAAAAAGATATACAATGGAACAGAAGAAATAAGAACATATAAGTCTTTTGGGGAAAATTGCCAAAAAAGTCCTAAACCTATTTTACTTTTGCCAATTTAGCCCTAAATCTTTTAATTTTGCCGATTCAATCCTAAGCCTTTTGCATTTGTGCCGATTCAGTCCTAAACCTTTTTTTTTGTGCCGATTCAGTCTTAAACCTTTTGTATTTGTGTCGATTCAGTCCTTCCGATCAACTTTAATTGGCCAGAGCTGACGTGGACTCCGCCGGAGCTGACGGGGTAGTTTTTACTAATATTTTAATAATTTTTAAATTATTTATTTATTTTTCTTTTCTTTATTTATTTTTTCCTTTTACTGTTCATCTTCTTCGACCTTCCTCCTCCATCTTTCTTCACCAGACTAGTGAAACGAGGTCTGCGAACCAGAGTCTTGAAATCCAAAATGATGCCTGCTGCCCTGGACTCGATGCCTCCATCTCGCTGATGTCACCACAATCCAACTCCTCTGACAGTCGAGCCTCGCGTCGTCACTACCCCACCAGCCCGAGCTCATTGCCAGCACGCCTTAGGTGGCTGACCCGAGAACCCCAGCCCAGATCTGAGCTACCCATAATTGCCTCCTCCAATGTTCGTCGTTCCTCTAGTCGCTTGAGTTAGCTCGGTTGCTGCACGAGCCAAACTCGAGACCTTTAGCTCTGTGAAACCAAATCCGAGACAGACAACCCTCCTCTTGGAACGAAGAACCCAGATCTGGACCTCACGGGACACAAGTCGAGACCTCTGCCGAGCTGCGGCTGTGCCACCCGGATCCTGATGCCGAGCCCCTCTGTCCGAACCCGAGGAGCCCTCGTGCCCTCCCCCGTGGCTTTTGAGGCTGCGACGGCAGTCGTCTAGGGCCGTCGTGGCCTCGTCGAGGCAACGATTCTCAGCTGCTTGGCTTGGTGTCGGAGGTGGTGGTATCTTCGGGCGATCGCTTAGAGTCTGGTGAAGGAAGATGGAGGAGGAAGGTCGAAGAAGACGAACAGTCAAAGGAAAAAACAAGGAAAGAAAAGAAAAATAAATAAAGAATTTAAAAATTATTAAAATATTAGTAAAAATTGCCCCATCAGCTCCGGCGGAGTCCACGTCAGCTCCGGCCAATTAAAGTTGGTCGGAAGAACTGAATCGGCACAAATACAAAAGGTTTAGAACCGAATCGGCACAAAAAAAGATTTAGAAATGAATCGGCACAAATGCAAAAGGTTTAGGACTGAATCAGCAAAATTAAAAGGTTTAGGACTGAATTGGCAAAAGTAGAATAGGTTTATGACTTTTTTGATAATTTTCCCAGTCTTTTAACTTATACGATAACAACACGCATGCGGCCTTACTGATAAAGGAATCGAGGGGCGAGGATGCTAGTATCATATGTGTGGGTTCGACTATCGCAGCTCGTTCGACTACTGTGCCTCTGCAAAGAGACAGAACAAAAATGAGAGAAATTAGAGTTTTTTTTTTTTTTTTTGTATGTCCTATCTCTAACTCTAACTCTCGATAAATGAGAGTTAGAGATAGGACAGACCAAAAAAAATTATGCGAAAACTAAATCGAATGTCTTCTGAATATATCTTCCTAAAGTTCACTTTTACACAATAAGTTCATTCGATTAGAGTGGGAGTTAATAGTGATGACTTTTATTTTTTCATGAACCCTTTAAGAGAGAATTTTTTGGATATCAACATAGTTGTCACATTTATCTAACAAAATTTTAAGGATAACTAGTAAAATCAACTTTACAAGGTTGTGAAAACATTCATGCTTATAAATTTAAGTAACATTGACTTTCTAACGCATGACGCGTTATATAACATAGAGAAAAAACTATCAAGTATATCTCTATAATAAAATAGAGAGAAAAAGTTACTTTGTCCCTTGCAATAATACAATGTAGAAGAATAGAGTGATTCCAAACCTAAAGAACATCTGTAACCATAAAATTAACGATACCGTGTACAGTTGTAAGGGAGAATTACTAATTTAGTCAAAAAATTTATTATACATATACCAATTCAGTCAAATCCTAAACTTTTCAATAATGCCAATATAGTCGTCAAACGTTGCGGGAAATTTCAATGTATTCCTTTTGCTTGATTGCTTTTGAAAATTGCTGACCTGGCAATTCACGAATTGTCCATGTCAGAATGCCACGTAGGACGACCTGCGATAATTGGACGTCACACCAGCAATTTTCGGTGGTAATTGTTCAGAATGACTTAATTGAAATTTCATGCAAATGTTTAAGACTGCGTTGGTAAAACTGAAAAGTTTAAGATTGAATTAACATCCGTACAATAAGTTTATGACGGATTAGTTATTTTTTTCTCATATTTATTATGTGTGATAGAGACATATTTGTAACTGTTAAATCATATAGAGTTTATTTGTAATTAATAGAATTAAAGCATACTATAACATAGATAGTGATTACTTTGATTCCATCCAACACAACTTAAAAGGTCTTTGATAAATTAAATTTTACTGGAGCATGATATATAATTAAGACGTGTGATGAATATGAGTGAACGTATGTATGTATGTATGTATGAGAAAAACAGACCTACGATTTTCAATCATGATTTGTATTGCATTTGAAATAAATCCTTCTGTCTATTAAATCTCATGGTTATTGTCATGACAACTCTCTCTCCAAGTACTCACTTTTCCCCTACTTTGAATTTGCTAGAGGATAGAAAGATTTCAGTAAATATCAATTTCAACAAACTCACCCGTGCAATTACGTACACTACCAAATAGTATTACACACTTCTTTATTGAGATAATTTATAGAGAAAAATCCAAACAACAACCAGGAGTGCCTTTATTTTCTTCAATAAAAGCCTGAAATGGATCTTGTTTCAAATAAGGGCATAAAGTGCCATTATGATTTCAAAGACGGGCATGACCAAATGGCGTTTTTATTATTTACTTGTTCATTTTTTTTCTTTCATTTTAATCAGTGGCCGGCCATGTTGGTCACTGGCAAGGGCTGGGTGATCACTCTCACCTGGGCAGGGTGATGATCGCCTTCGTCGGCCACAACAAAGGAAAAAAAAGGAGAAATGGAAAAAAGAAAAGAAAAAAGAAAAAAAAAAGAAAAATTTTAAAAAAAGGTAGGAATGACCTTGGTCAGGGCCTTATTTGAAATAATAAGGGCATTTCAGACCCTTATTAGAAATAAGGTCGAGTTTAGACCCTTATTTGAAAATATGAGGACAATCCAAGCCCTTATTTGAAATTTTTTCCTTAATATATATACACACACAGGTTCAACGAGAGCCAATCACAATATCGTTGCACATGGTCTAGTAAGGCACCGCCGGGACTAGGGGTCAAGGTCGATCCAACGGTGGCCAACGAGCTCAGGTCAAGTTCATCCATGGCTTTCGTGACCTGGATCTGAGGTCGCCGTGTGTTCTTCCAGCTTTGCTCCTTCTCTCCTCACTTTCGTTCTTTTGCGCGGGCATTTGTGTGCGCTTCTTGTTGTCTGATTGATCTGGTTGATTTGCGCGAGTTGATGTTATGGGTTTCTTCAACCCGGATCTATCGTTTTGTGTTTTTTTTTTCCAAATATTTTTTTAGCTTTTTTTTTCAGTTTTTAATTTAATTTAAATAATATTTTGAAAAGTAGAATAATTAAAACTACACGTAGGATAAGAAAGTTGATTTAAAAATGTCACGTTAGAATTTTTCGTTAGAGAAATTAATTGTGTTAACAGAAGGACTCGATTGAATAAAATATGACAAGTTTTATGACTTGATTGCACTTTTTATAAGTTTTAGGAATCAATTTTACTCTCGTGACAAATTTTAAAACTTATAGTGAGCATATCCCTTTTCTTAAAAAAGAGTCTTGGAACGGTTATTATTTTAATAAAGACCTGAAGTGCCATCGTGGTTTCAAAGATGGGCCTAACTAAGGGCATTTTCGATAATGTTTTTATTTTATTTATTTTTTTCATTTTCATCGGTAGCTAGCCATATTGGTCACTAACAAGGACTAGGCGGATCACCCTCACCTAGGCACAGCGATGGTCTCCTTCGTCGGCCACAATAAAGGAAAAAAAATAAAAATAACAGAGAAAAAAATAAAAATAAAAGAGGAGAATGCCCTTGGTCATTTTTTTTTTAAATAATGAGGGCACTTCAGGCCTTTATTAGAAACCAGTTCGACTTTAGGCTCTTTTTTGAAAAAATAAAGACACTTCACGCCAAGGTTCAATGAAAGCAAATAACAATATTGTTGCACATGGTCCAGACAGGCCAAGACAAATTAATCACACCCGAACTCCAAATATATCAGGCAGTAGGTTTCTTTATTAGCTTAAAAAGGAAATTTGCTTATCGGGTTGTGATTTTCAAAACCAAAATATGCAATTAACTAATAATAAAAACATGAAATTACTTTAAAAAAAATTATTAGTTGCTTCCTGGAAACAAGTTTTAGCTCCTCGACTTTGCATTTGTTTATAAGAAAACTCGAGATTTGAAAAAGATTTTTCGAAAGACAATTGGTTATATCTCTTAGAATAATTAGTCAATGAAAAATATTGTTTTTACTGATATAACTTATGCCTAATAATTTCATGGATGATGAAAATATTTTATATTCATTTATTTTTTGTAAAGGATATAAAAGATTTTTTTTGAAAAATATTTTCCATATCCTGCGTTTTTTGAGAAACAAAGGCATCCCTAGGGTGTGTTTGTTTCAAGGAAGGTGGTTTTCAGGAATTCGTTTTCTGAAAAGTGGTTTCCTGAAAACCACTTTCTCGGAAAACGATTTATTTTTCTTTGTTTGGTAATATGTTACCGAAAATATTTTTCAGTGTTTGGTTCTCATTTGGAAAACGATTTCAATCTCATCAAATGGACTGTCCTTGATACTGAGGAGAGGCAGATGGTCGAGAGAGCTGACGTGAACTGACCCGGTTAGATCCCGATCCCGACCCCGGTCCCGGTCCCAGCCCCGGTAGCGGTCCCGGTCCCAGCCCCGCTCCCCGGCCCCCAGCCCCGACCCCGGTCGCGGTCCCCGGCCCCGGTCCCGGCCCCAGTCCCCGGCCAGGCCCCGGTCTCGGCCTCGGCCCCTGTCCCGGCCCCAGTCCCCGGCCAGGCCCGGGCCTCGGCCCCAGGCCCCGGTCCGGGCCCGGGCCCCGGCCCCTGCCTCGGTCCCGGCCCGACCCCTGCCAGGGTCGCCGATCTCGGCCCCGGGGATCGGCCTCAATCCCGTTTTCAAAGAAAGTGAGAGACTCAAATTTAGGAAAATATTTTCACCTTTTTATTTTAAGGAATTCACTTTCCTATTTTAATGAATAAAATCTTTGTTGACTAGAAAGTACTTTCCGTTGATCAAATCATTTTTCGCAAACCAAACTGACGAAAGTCCAGAAAACACTTTCCCCAAAACAAACGCACCCTTAAGTGGAGTTATAATTCCAATTTCGACTTCAGTACTTCGTTGTTAAGACATATTTTGGGCCATATTTTGAATTCTAACTTGTAAGATCACAATTCTTCAGCAATAATATGATGACTCATTTACGGCTTTAATTTATATCCTAATTACCACAATTTTAATTTTTGATATTTTATGTACTTTTTCACTTTTTAAACCTTTTCAAATTGGTCACAATTTTTGCAGCCTAAGGTCCAAAGACAAACTTGATCCTGAAACTAGAAAAAAAGTAAAGTTACCCAAATGACACGAGGAAACGTTCGGGTTAGGCTCAATCGGGACGGTTCGACCTTTGGAGCCTGTCGAGCTATTGAACCGCATTAGATCTCAAATCTAGTAGAGCATTCAAAGAGATACAAATACTTAATTGCCGATCAAATTACATAGACCTTTAACTCCACGAATCCTTACTTACCCAAGATCACAACAATACTCATCCACGGAAAGGGAGCTGATTAAAATGTTTATCGGCGTGATATTCTTCAATTCCCAACCAACTTCTTCGTTATGATTTTTAAACTTCTCATTTCTTCGCTTCTCCAACGTGTCATCATCACATGGTGCGATCATTGTGCGTGATACTTTCTCAATTATTATGGAGTCCAAACATTCTTGGGGCCGAACCACAAGATCGCGAAATTTACAAGAATATTTGCACATAAAGCAGTTGGATTATAATTATAATTATAAATACTTTCGATGGACACGATATCCCATATCCGTACGTGTAAATATATATATTTATATGTGAATAATTTCCGTCCACACATTAGTTTAAATTTTCAGGTTGAATTTATCAAGAAATTAGATCATCCATGTTGTATCACCATGTTGGAGAGTCAATTATTCGTGTTGATGTGTGAGCTTTGTATGCATGAAAGGGTTCCAAAGAGAATTTATTCTGCAAAAGAAGGTGAAATTCCTCTCTTATCCAAACTGGCCAAGAAAATGAAAGCGCATACGTGCGTCCCTTCAATCACTCTGTGGGCTTTATTCGATTGCGAGTTGCGACAGTGGAGTCCATGCTCGCGTGACTTGTGTCGGTGCTCCCCCCTCGCGGAAAATTCTGCCGCTGCATAAGAAATTCATGTGTCACACAAGAGATTGCGAAGGAATCGATAAAGAGCTCAAAATTATGTTTTATTTTGTTGTGGTTGTCCGTCGAATCCTTTACCGAAGGAATGAAATTAATTGAAAAGGAGAGGCTAATGCTTCAATTTTTTAATTTTTTTTTTTGTCAATTAAGTCCCGAACCTTTGCGTGAAATTCAAAGTAGTCCTTTTGGCTAATTCTCATCGCCGATTACTAGATAGCCACATCAATGATCTATGGTTAGAATTGATCGGGATAACTATATCGAAGTTTTGTGTAGAAATTTAGGATTAAATTGATGAAATGAGAATTTTTTAAAACTGAATTGACATCCATACAATAAGATTAGGGCTGAGTAGATAATTCTCCCTCCCCCTTATTTATAGCATAAAGCACGAGCAAAAGAATGTCATGACTCATTCATGTTATATGTGGTAGTGCTAATGTAATGGAGTTCGCATGTCTCGTCCACTTCCAAGTAAAACCGCCTTAACCTCATTTAATAATTTTTTTTTCGTTTACATTTTACACAAGTGGCGCCATTTTTTGGTGCCAACCTCATATCAAATAAACGTCTTGTGATTTAGAAAAAAGACTAAATTTAAAAACGAAATACAAGAGAGTCGAGAAAGACATTGGAGGGCGAGGCATTGCCCCCTTTGTTGCCGACGAAAGCCGCGGAGGAGCTCATCCGTGACCGCAACCAAAGCTCGCCACCACTGTTAGGGGTCGTCGAATAAGCTAACTCTTGTCGGCATGGCAGTCGTTAGGTCCAACGGGCCCTCGTCCGACGGCGGCGAGCTCGGTCGCGGCCGCCACCCAGTGAGGGCAATCGAAGTACCTCGAAACTCAAATCTTCAACATATTCCATCCAAATCGGTGAAATTTGTTATCCGACTCGAGCATTGGGCCTTGAGGGGTTAGCCGGTCGAATGACACGTCATGTTTGGTTGTCCACTATAAGCAGATAGACTCCTTTTTTTTTGGGGGGGGGGGGGGGTTTCATTTATCTTGAGCATTAATAACACACGAGAAACAAATAAAATATAGAAATAGATAACAATTTGAATTTAACATATTATAATCTACAACCATGATGATAGGTGTTGATTACTTGAGTGTATGTAGCAAAGGCAATCCTTGTAGAAATTGTAGGGATGGCATGAATCAATTGTTGACAATATGCAATTCAAATTTTTCAACGGGCCACCCTTTTCATTTGGGAAGAGAGAGGTGAGGAGTTTGATTCCCCACATTCTTAACGGGAGATTGGGGGAGGGAACGAGTGAGTGAGGAGCATCGTTTCGCAACTTGCACAGAGTACATGTGGCTCCTGTAATAGAATATAATAGCAATGAAAGTTACAAAATATATTTTACGAGACAACCCCCTCTCCCCCCACAAAAAAAAAAAAAAATTGCAGATGATTTTGGTTCGTGGGACTGACGTGTTCCGCGACCAAACTATTACATCCCATATCCGCAACATGATATACATTTATCCAATCGAGACTCCAAACACAATATGGAGTTTCGGGGTTGGTAGGGAATGGATGGCCAAGATTTTAATGTTTTCCTACCATTGATGGTAGGAAATCCTTACCCCCACAATATGAGCGAGATCTAGAGATGACAACAGAGCGTTGCCACGTTAATAGTATACCAATGCTATAATCGAAGATCCAATAGTGAAACAAACCAGAACCCATCGAGCACCTTTGGACTACCATGAAATTGTGGGCAAACGTGCACAAATCACATTATATAAGGGAGTTGAAATTGAAAAAGAAAAAGAAAAAGAGAAGAACTTCTATGATTAGGACTAGAGGTGATCGGTTCTTGGTCCGGTCTGGTTCGGTTCCTCTTGAAAATCGAGAACCAGGAACCAGACTGGATCGGAAATCAATAACACGACAAATTTCTGCACGTGCTGAGAAAAGAGAGCATCTTTTTTTTTTTTTTTCATGATTCATCGCTATTTTTCTTTACTCTGGTTTTAGCTTCTTGGATGTGATTTGATTACTCATCAAAGATTTTTGCCCTTCTCAGTGACAGAAGAAGGCAATCACAAAACAGCAAGCAGCAAGAACAGCGCCAGATGCCAGTGTGTGTCCATAGGCACATCACACATTCACACTTTGGAAAAAATCACTCAAAAAACGAAAAATTTTGAGTTTTTTCTCGCTTCGCAATTCTTTTTTAAAAAAATTCGACTGGGCCACCGGTTCCAATATTAAGAATTGGGAACCGGACCGGACCCATCTAGAATCAGGAATAGAAACACCGGTCCAGTCCGAGCGATTTTTGATTCGGGCGGTCCGATTTGCTCACCCATAATTATGACCTCTTGCCTGTTCGAGGGGCCTCTAATAAACGTACGGTCATGATGAAACCGTGAGAGAGGTTACTTAGGAGCAGGTCCCACGTCCGAATTATTTTTTGCATGTGGCGATCAGACGCGGGTGAAATTAATACTAAAAACAATAATTCTAGTAGATAATTTAGATAGGCATGAGTTGGATGCCATTTGAGAGTAATAAAAATCCCATAAAGAATAATAAATTAAGGAGATTAATGACTTACTTGAGTCGTGAGAGATTATTTTTCCCCCTTAATCCGAATTTTCCTAAAAAAAATAAATTAAGGAAATTAATGAATTGCGCGAATTGTGAAAGATTTTTCTTTCTTAATTGATTGAAAGGGAAATTTTTTGTTTTGGCAATCAGGTTGTCAACAGCTTTTAACCGGTTCGGACAAAAAGAAATTTTGAGGACTAATGATTAACAATTGGGATTAACATTTTAGCATTCCGGGTGCAATACGTGTGGGGTCCTTGCACTTTGCCCGATTCCGTGTCAATGTTCGGGTAATTAGATAAAGAGTTATATGGTAAAATAAGCGCACGGAATTTCGATACACTTATCCAATAATAAGTCAAGGCTTTCTATACTATGAATTTCTAATAAAGTTGACTATTTTTTTTTTTTTGGTTATGACGAATGCATCTTGACAATGTCAAGGTGTAAGTCAAGGGTTCAAATAATTTCACATGTAACTCTTGTTCGATCTTTTCGAAATCAATCAAATTCCACATTTGAATTGGACACGTCTCTTTCTCAAAATAACGTGAGTCCAGAGAGAGGGAGCACCGTAGCTGCTGTGCTACCGTGCACCACCTGATCGCCACTCAGGTTCTTGCTCCGTTCTCGTGAAATGGGATTTTTCTTTTTGGAGTCTTTCCATTAAGAGGGGGGCCTTGACCGGGAGGGATAGGATCTAACTGTGGTTAGCCCCATTCCGCGTTAAAACTCCTAACCATGGTTAAGAGATGGCCTTTAAAAGGCGGCCCCCGGCTCTCCTTCTTTTTGCATCAGAGCTTGTTCATCTCATCGTTGGTGCCGCCACCACCACCCCAACTTGAATGATCGAGTCCTCATTCTCTTTCGTTTAGCTCTTTCTCTTTCCAATCCTCCATTGGTTAGCTCTGTTTCGGTATCTCTGGTTCGATCTCTCTGTCTCTTTCTAATTGCTGAAATTTTTCGATGGGGTTCTTGATCATGAAAGTTCGATTAAGAAAATTTCGAATGACTACTGGGGTTTCCTCGAAAATATGAACGGTCCCGGAGCGGTGCCGCGAGAAATGTGGCGGAGTGTGGGTGATCGTAAGACTACGGCATGACTTTGCTTCAAAAGAGAGATAAAAGCTCCACGAAGAATTTGGGGGGTTTTTCCCTTTCTTCAAATTGTGCCTTTTAAAATCGGATGTGTTCAACCAAAAAAAGAAAAAAATTGCGCCTCTTGAAATCGGATGTGTTCGACCAAATTTAAAAAAAAAAAAATCGGACGCGTCGAAACTAGATTTTTGTCCGTTTCTGAAATGCTGGTGAACAAACAGTCTACGTAAACGGGTTCTGTTTCAGCGAGAGTCGTAACTATTGTTGTCGTACTTGTTGTTATTGGGCAGAGAGATCAAGATGGCGGCCAACGGGAGCGGCGAGTTCAGCTTCAGCAACACCGCCGCCGGGACGGCGAGGAACGGGCTGACGAAGATCCAGACGACGGCGAGGGACGGCGGCAAGAAGCAGAGCGAGATCTGCCACGACGACAGCGCCACTCCGGTGAAGGCGCAGACCATCGACGAGCTCCACTCGCTGCAGAGGAAGAGGTCGGCGCCGACCACCCCCATCACGGGGGCCCAGAGCACCTTCGCCGCCGTCTCGGAGGAGGAGCGGCAGAAGCAGCAACTTCAGTCCATCAGGTATCGTAACGTACGGGTTTGAAATTATTGGAGGGTCATCTTTTTCCTTTTCCAGGAAAATTATTTACAGCCGTGTCTTTAAATGAAATTGTATTTAACTTTAGCAAATTGGAAAAGAAAAAAGGATCAATTTTTTCGTTAAAATGCAACTTTCAAAGCACAATTTACATATTTTAATTAAACATTTATATCTAATTTGTTTTTCTGGGTTTTTATGTAAATTAAATTAGTGCGTCATTGGCCTCGTTGACGAGGGAGACCGGTCCCAAGGTGGTGAGGGGCGACCCCGCCAGGAAGAGCGAGACCCCGAAGGTTTCACAGGAGACCCACCACTACTTCACCCCCACCGTCGCCGTCAGCGACAGCGGTCTCAAGTTCACTCACATCCTCTACAACCTCTCTCCGGCTGGTATGTGTGCTTATATGAGTATCTTCTTTAGCTTTCTTAACGTCAACTCGCGATAGCAATTGCGTGGCCATGTCCATGGGGGAGAGAAAGAGAAAGCAACGCCATTTCCACGTTCTGCGGTTCATGAGAAATTGCGTGGTTCATCTTCTTTTGACTTGTCTTGAAACGGGGCTTGGAGCTTCATGGAAGTTATGATTTCGTATCTTTAATGGAAAAGAGGGGCCCTCCCATGGATTTGCACGAGCTCGCTCATGGTCATTGTTTTCATGAAATTATAGAAATTCCTAATGTGCCAGCGCATGTCAAATCAATTCATTGAGCTAATAGAACCTTTTAAAACAAAAGATTGGATTTTCAATTTTGTGCAAGTAAGTTGTCTAATAGATTAATGATTTTGAGGGCCGTGTATGCGGTGCAGAGCTATACGAGCAGGCAATTAAGTATGAGAAAGGGTCGTTCATCACGTCGAGCGGGGCTCTGGCAACCCTGTCCGGGGCGAAGACTGGCCGGTGTCCGAGGGATAAGCGTGTCGTCAAAGACGAGACCACTGAGGATGAACTGTGGTGGGGGAAGTAAGTGCAAGCTTTAACCGCGATAGTAAAAAAACACAAAAGCAGATCCTTGCTGATTTTATCCATTAATTAGTCACCATTCAACTCATGGTTGATTGACCCCCCCCCAAAAAAAAACTCATGGTTGATTATGTTTATGTGCAGGGGCTCGCCTAACATTGAGATGGACGAGCATACTTTCTTGGTTAACAGAGAGCGAGCAGTGGATTACTTGAATTCTTTGGACAAGGTTTGTTATTCTCATCTTTTATGGGATTTTTGTTTCTAGTGTTGATTCCTTCTGATGTTGTAGTTAGGCATTCTATGATTGAAAGCAGAATCATTTAACTTAATGTTATAATACTCAAAATATATTCCTAAAAGGAGAAATCACTGTTTACTTTCGGATGAGAATGATGGGAGTGATGGCATCTTTCTTGTCCTTATGTTGAAGTTGGTGTATGGGCTCTCAAGATCATCTGGGATAAGCAATTTCGTCCTCTTGTGTATAAGTTTATTGGTACTAGGGGCAGGGGGATTTCTGGGCAATTTCTTGGGTTTGCACAGCCTCATCTGCATGTTTTTTAGTGGCGTGTCTTTTTCCATGCTTTGTTGAATGCATCAGCAATTAGCCTAGCTAATACTAGGGCAAGTTTATGGTCCTCACGGACTCACCCTGGTTGTAACGCGTTGTACTCGAGTTTATCTTGCTTTAATTCCTGCACAGAAACGACGTGGCACATGACACTTGGAAGTCTTCAAATGATAGTTATTTGTGTGTCACAACAGTTTGTGCAGGAGTTGTGACAAAAATGAACTTAGGTTCCATAGGAGATTGGTCCTCCAGGGACAATAGAAAAACCCCAAAAAAATTTGAAATAACGGCAGCATAAACACATTTTACCGTTCACTTATCACCAACTATTGCAGAATGAATAATAGACTGGTAAAATTAATTATGAAGCTGGTTTTAAGTCTTCCTAAATTATCTGAAGGGCTAAGTGCAATCGCTATACTTAGATTCTTTCTATAGGTACAATGACTCTCAACGTCTATGTTTGTCGATGCTGCATATGATGTAAGATTTTGGCCTGCAATGGACAATTTTCACATGGGATCATTTACATGTCCTGCCACAGTCTAGCTCTCAAATATGATGCCTATATTGATAAGTTATTCATGAATTTGCAGGTCTATGTCAATGACCAGTTCCTGAACTGGGACCCGATGAACCGAATCAAAGTGAGGATTGTGTCTGCAAGAGCTTACCATTCTTTGTTCATGCACAACATGTAAGTGAAACAAAAGTACTATTTTAACAAATCTTCTGCAGTATTTGTTCCCTTAGTCTCCTGTCCACGAAAGGTTAAGCCTCACCAGATAAGTCTCCTGAACGTTGCCGTCATGTTAAAAATATTGAATCCTGTATGTGTGCATGGTGTTATATAATTCCAACTCATTAGCCCACGGCGGAGGAAGAATTAGACGTAGTGTACGCAATTCGATAACTGGGTGGGTTGGCAGGTGCATCCGACCCACTCCTGAAGAGCTGGAGAATTTCGGTACTCCGGACTTCACTATATACAATGCTGGCCAGTTCCCGTGTAACCGTTACACCCATTACATGACATCCTCTACTAGCATAGATCTTAACCTTGCTAGGAGGGAAATGGTCATCCTCGGCACTCAATACGCCGGGGAGATGAAGAAGGGTCTGTTCAGTGTAATGCACTATCTCATGCCTAAGCGTCAAATCCTCTCCCTACATTCTGGATGCAATATGGGGAAGGACGGAGATGTTGCCCTCTTCTTTGGATTATCAGGTATAGTATCCATCGGAGGTCGGAAATGGTGCCGAGTCGGTCGTGACATATGATATGTGCCCTCTCACTCTCATGTCTCTCTCTGCCTCTTTCTCTCTCTCTCTCTCTCTCTCTCTCAATAGTTCTTATCCTCTGCACAACTTAGAGATCGCAGTGCCTTGATTGTTGCTGATGAACTTCTTTTGAATTTAGGTACTGGCAAGACAACTCTGTCTACTGATCACAATAGGTACTTGATTGGTGACGACGAGCATTGCTGGGGCGAGAATGGTGTGTCCAATATAGAAGGTGGTTGCTATGCCAAATGTATCGATTTGTCGAGGGAGAAGGAGCCTGATATCTGGAACGCCATCAAATTTGGAACTGGTAATTTTTGAACATGCCTTTTGGAATTTCTTGAATTTGCTGGATGAATCAGTATACTTTAGTGGAATTAAATTGGATTTTGGTTTTACATATGCCCTCAAGGTATGAAAATGACTCGAGATGTTTGTTGATGACAGTGGTGGAAAACGTGGTGTTCGAAGAGCACACGAGGGAAGTGGATTACTCTGACAAGTCAGTTACAGGTGAACATCTTTATCCTTTATAATTTCAATTATTTTGGAGTTGTTTTTCAAAAAGATTTCTTTGAATCATTCCAAATAAGATAAACAATTGCATGTTTCATGGTTGTGTCATGCTACATACCCTCTTTTTTAGTATTGGTCAAAGGTCAAACATGTTGTTAGCTATGACTTGGTTAGTTTATTCCTGAAAGAACATTGAAGTCAACCCTTTCGTTTATTGAGCTGACGGGGTCAGCAAAACCTAATGATGTACGGTTCTGACCTAATCGGTACAGGATATAGGCAATAAATTTGATAGTCGAAGACTTGGTAGCAGAATAGAATATGATTTGAAGGAGAAAAATCAAGTTCTTCACTTTGTGAATAAGCACAGATATCTTCACAGCTAAAATCCAAGAAGCCTCAATATATCATCAAGAAGACTTTCATGATCAATTCTGAAAGACGAAGTTCTGCTCGTAACAATATGATGACAGTTTGTTATTACAAGCAAACTATTTGTAACATCTGATCTGTTCATGTTTCAGAGAACACACGCGCGGCCTATCCCATTGAGTACATACCGAATGCTAAGATCCCATGCGTCGGCCCACACCCGAAGAATGTCATTCTCTTGGCCTGTGACGCGTTTGGGGTGCTCCCTCCCGTGAGTAAGCTGAGCCTGGCACAGACTATGTACCATTTCATAAGCGGCTACACAGCTCTGGTATGTGTCCCAACTGTCGAACTTTGGTCCTTTGTTGTTTCAAATGCTTAATCTGCAGTAGATGGCATTTGATTAAGTGCTAAACAATGATCTGTTCAAAAGGTTGCTGGGACAGAGGAGGGTGTCAAGGAGCCGCGCGCAACGTTCTCTGCTTGCTTTGGTGCTGCATTTATAATGTTGCATCCTACCAAGTATGCTGCTATGCTGGCTGAGAAGATGCAGAAGCACGGTGCGACTGGGTGGCTCGTCAACACCGGATGGTCAGGGGGAAGGTATTACATTTTTAAGCACCGCCGATGAGTCAGATCTTATGAAGCTTTTTTTGACACTGAAACCCTTTCATATGTATTGTACAGCTATGGCTATGGCAGTCGGATCAAGTTACCATACACAAGGAAGATCATCGATGCCATACACTCAGGCAGCCTCTTGAAAGCTAGTTACAAGAAGACCGATGTCTTCGGGCTGGAGGTCCCGACCGAGGTCGAGGGCGTGCCCTCAGAGATCCTCGATCCTGTGAACATCTGGTCGGACAAGAAGGCCTACAAGGACACCCTGTTGAAGCTGGCCGACCTGTTCAAGAACAACTTTGAGACATTCACCAGCTACAAGATCGGCAAGGATAACAAGATGACGGAGGAGATCCTTGGGGCCGGTCCGATATGCTGATCTAGAGGCGAAAGGAGTTTGAATGTGTGTGGTGGTTCGGGAGATAGTTGAGCAGGAATAACAACGTAACATTTTATTTTGGGAGTGTATTAAGTCAATTTCCTATGTGCTCTGTGTCTAAAAGTTTTAAATGGGAAACTACCAGGTTTTGGAGTTACCTCTCGTCTGCATCTTTTGGGATAATCATTTTTCACTTGCTCGGTTTAAACCATCACTCTTTCTTCTCACTCTGTGTGCGCACCTTCAGCGTCCAGGCAGGATGTTCATAGATAAATCCAGCAGGCACAGATGTGACGTTTTGAATACTTGAGATGTTTTTCCTGTATCCCGCTGCAGATTCGGCACACAATTCGTACAAGGATGATCCCATGATAGCTTAGTAATGAAGCAGAAAATCAAGTTGTAAATTACAGGTAAGTAGCTTTACAAGGAAGTTATTCATTCGATGATTGTGTCCTTGATGGTTTGAGGGTGCATAAGAAGTCCGTATTGATTCTTCAGGACAGTTTCTTTAGCAGACGAAGCGGACAGTCAATCTACCTGTGCTCTGTTCGCGCAACTGAAACTAGATACGAGCTACACGAAGCGTAAACCGCTATGCCGGCCTACGGATGAGATACACCAAGGTCATTGAGTAGAGATGAGCAAAAGTGGTTTCACAACTAGAAGACGCCACCGCGCAATATTCATTCCCCTTTCGCGGAAGAGCTAAAACAGTTGTCTGTTTCATTGGTCTCGAGAAATTAGGAAGTGACAGGGCCTTTTTCAAAATTAATATTTTTTTAAAATATTTATCATATTAGGTGCCCCTCGGCAATTGGGCCGCCGAGCGCGGCCCAATTGCCAAACAGGGCTGAATTTTTTTTTTATTTTTTTTGTCAATGGATTCGTCTAAAAAAATTACGTGAAATAAAAAAAAAAATTCGTCCCAAATGGACACATATGCCCTTTCAAAGTATTATCCCGTCGGATTTTTAAAACTTTGCTAATTTAGGCATCCATTTAAACAAGTAAATTGATGATTTGAATTTATTGAAGTGGAGAGGACATAAATTTTTTAAGATCGCGAAGAAGGATGAGATTTCTTCGAAGTGCACTTAATTTATGTTATCTCCATATATCGTGTAGTTATCAAAGTTTCCTTACTTGAATGTATATACACAAGCACAAACACTCTCGATTAGGCAATCTTGTTGAAAAATCCCGATTTTTTTTGTGAAAAAAGGCTAAAATCGAATACAAAAAATTTAGCGCCGTCAATGCAACTAACCCTAGTTTATCATATAATAAAAGTTGAAATAATACTTTGAAATGGCATATCTCATCGCTCAGGTATTCGTTTGGGACGAATTTGTTTTTTGATTTCATGTAATTTTTCTAGATGATCCATTGGAAAACAAAGAAAATAAAAAAAATAAAATTTCGGCCCCGCTCGACAATTGGGCCGCAGAGCGGGGCCCAATCGGGGCGCTTGGGCCTCGCTTGGCAGCCCAATTGCAAAGCGGGGCCCAATCGCCCCAATCGGGTGCCGCTCGGCGGCCCAATTGACGAGCGGCATCTAATATGGTAAATATTTTTTTAATACTAATTTGGTAAATATTTTTTTTTAAATATTAGTTTGAAAAAAAGCCCGAAGTGACATGAGGAATACGCAGTTTTATCGAACCAGATGAAGAGCTACTCGAAAATGTGGTTTCTAGCTTGCGAATGGACTTGAAGTAGTATGAGCGCCATGAAGTATATCGATCCAGAAAGACGAGCCGATCAACTGGACGACGGTACGTACTTGGGTCGCCAAGAACATTGCTGTTTGTATTAGTTCATTTGCAAATTCACATCATGTTAAAACCAAAGGGCACGAACTGATCGTAAGGCATATTGTTGGGGATTTTCCTGATTGCTGATGAAGAGTGCGTTTGTTTCGTGAAAGATAATATCTTTTCGAAAATCATTTTTCAGAAAAATGATCACTTTTTTGTTTGTTTGTTTGATGACATATAACTGAAAATGTTTCTTGGTGTTTGGATCTCATTTGAAAAATGATTTTAATCTCATCACTTTATTTCAAGCAAAAAAATCGAATTTCTTTACTATCTTATTCTTTTTCTTCTTTTTTTAAAATTTTTTCTTTTTCTTCTTTCTCCACCGTCACTAGCCACCGTGACCGGCTGGCGGTGGTCATTGGCAAGCTCAGGTTCATCAGGATCTGGAGAGCCTCGAGCTCGCCGTCTGACCGGTCGTCGCTGAGGCCTGGCGGAGAGAGAAGAAAAAAAAAGAAAAAAAAGAAAAAAAAGAAATAAAATATGAAAAAAAAAGGAGAGTATTAGTTCCAACAATGTTTTCAAGCATGGCAATATTTCTGCTCTAGAAATCAAGTTCTGATAAGAAGTTGATATTTTTACTTATGCTCTAAAAGTAGATTGACGTCGAGAGACTGGGCGTTGATTGTCTCTTTTTGATTTTAACTTTTAGAGAGAAATAACTTTTTTTTACTTCTTTAAGTGACTCAAAAATACTTCTGAAGCAAAAAGGTTCTCCAAAAGTAGAAAATTGAAATTGTGTAACCAAATGAATTTCTATTTCATAACGTTACCAAACGTTTTCTACTCCAGAAGTGTTGTCATGCGTGTCCTAAATTTGTGCATGAACTTTCGGTTGACTAAGTGTGGCATCCCAATCCGCCACCTGCTTATTAACTTCGCGCTCTGCTTTAATTTTTTATTATACAGTGTGTACTTGGCGCAAACGGAAGACTAACTAAAAACACTCAGTTGGCCACACATTACACAAGGGCATGCAAAATATACGGCATGTATGCCTAAAGGGTATGACCTCAATGGATTTCACTAAGCTGATAAAGCACATCGCAAATAATAAGATCATTCAACAAAATTGGTTAAATACCTCGTATTCATATCTAATCTAAGTCAGGTGCATCACTTCTTTAGTTACACAGATTATCCTGGGAGGATTACGAAGAAGGTCGAATTACTCCGTGTACTAAAACCATCAACAAACTCTGTCTTAGGAAAATACCATAAAAATATCTGCTCTGAAACCGTGTTGTCATTGTTGGGATTCACATAACACGTACGGGCAAAAATAAAATAAATAAACGTAGTGGAAATAATAAATTACCCATATATGTATCTTTAGAGGTATAGTTCGTGCGTTTCAATAAAAAATCACATTAAACGTGTAGAGTTAACGAATTACTTCTCGTAGCGTGCTTGAGATCAATTTGGTTCAGATGTTCTTCAATCCGAGCCCCACAAGTGTCGGGCCTCTAGTTCAGACACACCACTAATCACGATGATGAACGGAAGAGCGAATACATGGGAATCACCACTTAATTGTGCTAGCAATCTCGTGACGACGTTACTTCGCAAAGCTTAGAATTTTTGGGTCACGAAAAGGAGATAAGATCTCTGTTCTCTCACCGCCTTTTCTTTTTGTTCGTACTCTCTATTCACATCTGCAACTGTTTGCAGATTAATGGAGCTAAGAAAATTGCGCACAAACGGCCCAAACGGACGCACAATCAGCACCAATTTTCTCGCCGCACATCTGCAACTGTTTGCATATTAATTGAGCGAGAAAATTGCGCGCGATCATTGCACACGGTCAGCAATTAGTGCTGACCAAGTGCACGCAACTTCTTTTTTTTTTTTTTTTTAAGAAATGAAACATGGTCAGCATAACATGTGCTGACCATGTACGTTGCATGCACATATTGATGTGCGTGCAACACAAAAATATATATATATATATATATATATATATATATATATATAACAATTATATTTATAAATTAATAGAAACATAATAGCGCGATAATACGTATTATGTGTCCATTATAAGAGTGAGTGTGCATCATATGCACGTACGTCCATGACAAAAAATAAGAATTAAATTAAATCATATTCAATTTAATTTTATCTTGACTATTCGATAGCCGCGATTGCAAACATATTTGCAATAACGTCTTTCACGTTCAACGTCGTCTTGTATTGGTTAAGGTGTGTGATATTCCTATGTTCATCGCTGAGCTGACAGTAAGACATGTACTAACATATTAGTAGTTCCAAGAGAATTAATTGTCCCGATTAACCTCTAGATCCCACTAGCCATGAGTGACATCTAGCAATATGTCATGACTATCTAGACAATGTGAATTCTTTAAGAACATAATGAACCTGTCAGCTTTGGCTACAGTGTAATTCAATTCCTCCATCTTACTATATCGCGATCGAACAAAGACCATGGAATATTTGTCAAGTCACCAATTTGATCATATGCACAAATTCAATCGACGTGCATTTATACGAGACATAAACATTTCATTCTCGGTTACAACCTCGGTCGAGGATTTCAATGCATTGTCATAATTGAATCGCATAGGATATCATACCTTGCATATAGCAAGGAGACATACTCCATTTTGCACACACATGTGACTTCGTATGTGTATAAACTATGACCATCAAGTACACAGACGGATTGACAAACCGTCAATATGTGCTCTCGTGAACCACAACTATCCAACACACAAGTCAACACTGTGCCTCAGGTCTAAGGATTATTTACACAAGACCAAAGCATGAACGATTAGACATTGACCACGCTAAAAGCTTCCATGTCGCTAATCGTTCAATGTGTGTCACGTTCAGTGAACTTGCCTAATACAAGCACATGTGTTCTAACTTGGGTATCGTAATATCCAATGACTTGTGACTCGTCATTCCCTTAAGTATCCAATACTTAATTGTGAAGTTAAGAACACACCGATCTTAACAAGATTGTTGATATCCATTCAATGATCCATCGATCGGGAACTGTTTAAAGATTCAGTCTAACTGTGAACCCGTCACACATATTCTCAACATCTCAAGAATAGATCCAGTCACAACTGATCTTATGGAATTTATTCATATAAGTAGGTAATTGGACAAATGAATAAATACGTCTTTGCCATTAATTAAATAAGAAATCAAAAGTATAACTGAAATCCCTAACATGTAACTATTACATGGTTGCTTTAGGGCATATCTCCAACAGTCATCCATATTCTCAGTCTGACCGTTCATGTCAAACTGGTGAGGTGCAATAACCTATCCACCTTGTTAGGCTGCGACGGTACTGTCACGACCTAAAAATCGAGTTTCCAATCTTAGGTTAAAGGATTACCAAATTAATTAATTAAATTAATTAGCCTAGGTCGAACTCTCCCATGTACTACCAAATTGTGACTTATGGTTCAAGTGATTATCTTGAAAAAAGATTTTAAATTTTTAGGAATCGCCACTAATCATTTTTGGTAGGTTGTTAGAAACCTAAATAAAAATAGCGGGAGGATTATTCTTATTTCTACGAATCAGAGTTTGTGGATTTGGGGATTTGATTACACTAGTTAATTAAAATTAATGCTATTTCGGTACCTTAAATTTCATGAAAGTCCTAAGTTTGGCAACTCAGATTGAATCGTTCAAAGTTCAGATGATGGAGTTCTTTTTAGGGATTTCACTTTTTTAGATGCAATGTATAAATGACATGGCTGCAATAACATGAGAATACCTAAATGACGGGATGAGATGCAAAACACGCAAATTTAGAGTGTAGTTACCCTATATGAAAATGTTAACTAATCCAATTAAAGCATGCAAAACAATTAAAAATATGAATGAACTAATATGCAAATCAAATTGATTAAACTAGGATACATGAAGACCGAGCATGATTTTTTGGGGTTACACAATATAACATAGCATGGCGTAGAGACAAGCAAATATGGCATGGCAAGTAATATTATGCTGCGTGTGATTTCCAAAAAAATAACAATGCATGGATATGCAATTTTTCAAAAAAATAAAAATAAATACATATGGTATGCAAGATGAGGATATTTGAAAATATGATATAAGCAAAAATATAACTATGCAGACACGGATCATATGGATTCTAGAAAATCATGTATGATCATATTCAGATAATATTTTTTTTAAGAAAATATGATAATGCAAAATATATTATACGCATGTAATATGCAAGGTATGTATAGATAACGAGAGATATGCAAGGTGTTGACACCTAAATTTTTATTTTCCTTAAATCATTCACATTTCATAAAAATGAGAATTAACTTTAGTTCTCGCCAAAAATAATTTCCATGCATAAAATATTTTATTTTTGTCATGTGCATTGCATTAGCATTTATCTGGAATGGCGTTGTGAGATCGACATAATTTGACGGGCAATTTGGACCTAGATTGACAGGTAAATTCTTGAGTATCCGTCTTGAAAATTTGAACCAAATCTGGAGCTTATAATTTAGAAAAAGGCTTTAATTTTAATATTTTATTAATTATAAAAAGCGTAATTTAAGTCCAGAAAATGCACAATTAGCCCATGTAATACATGAATTTCGGTTGACCTAAAGCACAATGGGTTTAGCCGAAATTTTCAGGGAAAAATAAATTAATTTGTTGCAATTTAGCCCCTTGGGACTTAATTTAAGTCGTATTTTTTAGCCCGGGTTTATTTTGCAAAAATTGAGAAACTTTAGGCCCAAGCTTGCAACAATTTTCTCTATAAATACTAGCTTATGCTTAGGGTTTTGGGGGGGGGGGGGGGGGGGCGACAAAATTCAATACACGGCACACTAAGACACGTTCAGAAAATTCAGAGTGTTCGCGTGAGAATTGAGGGGGAAAAGAAAGAGAGTTCTTGGAAGCCACATTGATCATACACATACGGCAATCTTTTTGAGAGAGGTCTTCTCTCTTGAGGATTTTTCTGCAGGTTTAGAGGCCACATTCATTGAAGACACGACGGATTTTAGGGGGCAATTACATCCAAAATTTACGTGAAAAAGCGTGAGAGAAAGGAGGGCCGTTCGGCCAACCATCACGCCTGAGCGGACCTCATCACCGGCGCAATCCCCTGCTCTGAATTGGCACCATCCCTTGCTGTCGTTGCAGTCACGATTCGCTTCCAGCCCATCAACAAATGTTTGCTTCCCCTGCTTGCCGACGAACTTTAGCCGAGATAGCCATACCGATTTTATTTAGGTTTCTAATCAACCTACCATGAAATGATTAGTGGCGACTCCAAAAGTTAAAAGCTTTTTCTAGATAATCATTTGAACCATAAGTCACGATTTGGTAGAACTTGGGAGAGTTCAAGCTAAGTTAATTAATCTAATTAATTAATTTGGTAATCCATTAACCTAAAATTGAAAAAACCTCGATTTTTAGGTCGCGACACAAGGTGTGCAAAATATGCAATGAGATATGAGAGATGACATAAGATATGCATGAAATCGCACAATACAACAATGAGCTGATTTTCTGTTCTTTTTCTTTGAATTAGAAAAATGCATAAGATCAAATATATGCATGACATTTTGAAAAAATGGAATGCAAAATGTGATACTCGAAAACATGTAATGAATATGCAGGACCAAGAATTATAATAAAGTCAAAAGACCAAGAATTATAATATTTCCCTTATTGGTGCTATTCATAAAATAATAATAATAATAGACAAATAAGTCCCCATCGGCCAAATACTCTCAACTGTCGCCCCCATCTCTCTCTGCGCGCGCAACTTCACAATCCAGGATTGACCTTGTTGCTTTCAAGTAACTAGAATTCCCCAATTAATTCTCATTGGCCATTAAAAGAGGACTTGGGAGTTACTAGAGGAAACTACATGGGATCTGTCTTAGTTCGTATGACATGCAGGGGGTAGACGTGGCCACGGGTTGTAAACCACCGATTCCGGGCCGGTTTCGTTTTTGAATTTTAAATTAAAATTTAAAAATTATAAATTATGAAATAATAAATTATAAATTATAATAAAACTATACATTGTACTCAGATTTGGGATAAAAAAGGGAGGGAGAAGGGGCTTCTTAATGAATTATCATTAGGCGCCTACATTTCTCATTGGGTATAGATGAATCAAAGTCTATATAGTTCTTTTACATTTGATAACCCCAACTTACCTCATCGTCAGTCGTTGCTACCCGTTGTGGTACCTGTGGATGTGGTATCTCCACCATCATCATTGAATAATTTGTCATCTCGATCAAACTCTTGTTGTCGAAATCTAGCCTTTGTCCAATCATTGACACAAGCTTGAGTCTCAACAGCACCCAGATTTAATCTTGAACGGAGGGCGTCCAAAATTAATCCTCCAGCACTAAATGTTTGTTAACATGGAGGGGGTGGTACTCCTTATCTCACATTGCCTAGAGAGGGAGTCTTGGGCCAATTTATAAGGGGTTGGCGGTTCTTCATTTGCATGAGGCCTTTTCACAACTCAATCTAACTCTCTAAGTGACAATTCACATGTTTCGCAATCCTTATTACACTAAGATGTCAATGATATGCTTTGACGTGCCAATTCACCACATATACTAGTTTGATGTGAAATCAGAAGGTTTATTATAGTACTTTATTTGTCGATGAAGCTAAAACGCATAGCACATACATCGCAACAAAAGATCTATCTATATTGAGCTGACCAATCCCAACTCCCATTCGGGCTCTCTTACTGAACCACAATGCTCAACTCCATTCAGATCATCGCTCAGTCTATAGCAAAAATCAGTGCCATCGACGCCAAAACATAGTGACCATTAAGTACATTCTAGAGTTTCTTGAAATCCAAAGGCCTATTGAACCAGAGGCGTCCCGAATCACTTAGTTTGAAGTGATGAAAATCCATTTTTTCCGAACACCTCCCTAGGAAAAGGTCTCATGCAAGTGAAGAACCCCCAACCTCTTATAAATTGGCCCAAGACTCCCTCTCTAGGCAATGTGAGATAAGGAGTACCACCCTCTCCATGGAATATTACATACTACGCCCCCCTCAATGGCACAGCGGAAGGGCACTAGCGAGTGACCACTGCGGCCTCACACGCTATCGAGAGTCGCTCTGATACCCCTTGTCGATCACCATAATGACCTCATAAAGCCACATAAATTATTACTTCATAAGCAGTGATCAACGAATCTCTTATCTAACAAGCAGTAGAAGCTATCACTAATCCCCTGACACATGGACTTGTAATTTTTGCGCGTTCGTGCCTACCAAACAACTAGTCTCTAACACCTTATCACTCCACTGGCCCGCTCTGATGCCATTCTGTCACAGCCTCGGCTTAAACCACAACTCCGACACCACTCTTCTCGGGAACGCCTTCCTTCGCTAAAGCTAATCCACTCTGTTTTAATATGTTATTTTTTTATATGCCACATCTCGCAATATTACCTTTCGCAGGGTCATCGCCGACCTTATTATCTCTCAAATTTATATTGCATTTCAATCATGCCATCCACTCAAAATTTTTCACCACGAACACTCATTTTCATTTCCACAACTTGTCAGTTCTCGATGCTAATTCACGTGCCGTGCCTGTGGTTCTATGCTAAATTCACATGTCATGCCTATGGTTCTGTTGGTTATGGGCCTTATGGCCTTCTAATTTAGCTTTCAACCCATATCGATCTTCCTTTACCCCTTAAGGGCTATGCAACTGTTGAAGAAGAAGTTGCTAACATATGTCTTGCGATGAGAGCGAGAACTGGGTAATCGGTTGAGCGACCCTTTCACTACTCCAGAATTTTGAAATCTACGTCGTGTTCGAAATCACGAAACTTAAAAGAAATGATTAAATAGTTTTCAAATTCGTAAATATTACATGTTGCTCCCTTTTGTCTTTTTTTCTACTCATGAACAGATCGTACCATCTACCAAGTCTACCACCCTCCTCGCTTTATGAGGCACTAAGTTGGAAAGATCTACTGTCATCTAAACCATATCTACTACGAAATTCATTATATAATGCTACTATTGCGTTTTTAACATCTCCTTGTATAGTCTTAATATCTATTTTTTCTTTAAAATGTAAACAATCATAATAATAAATGCTAAGATAATCATATAAACCATCTAATTTGGTAAGTGGATCGAAAAAAATAGCAACCAAACAAACAAGAGGAATGTTGAAATAATAATTCAGCCATTTTTCTCGCATGGCTATAATTGTCTGACCTAATTGAGCATCGTTTTCAAAATCAAACAAAAAACACCAGCAATACTAACACGCTCTATTAAAAATAAATGCGTAGTAGGATAATAAATACCAAATAAAGTATAAGTAGCAACATTAAAAACTTTCAAAAAAAGCTAAATTTTTATTGCAAACATCTTAATCTTGCAAAAGCAAACTAATTTTGGGAATATTATTAGAAATAAACACACATGACAGATGAAATAACTTGTATGTAGAATTCCAACGAGTCGGAATATTTTTTAGAAATATTTTTTTTCTTTTTTACCATTTTGTTTACAAAATATGCCCCATCCTTTCATAACTTAGGGACGGGTCCATAAAAATTTAATTACTCTCTTTATTGGGGTGAGAAAAGCCTCAAGAGTTTGTAAACCATCTTGTACACATAAATTTAAAACATGGTAAACACATCTAATGTGAAAAAATTATCTGTCAAAAAAAGGGTTTACAAATTGTTTCTAACTTGGGAATGGAAGCGGTATTTGCCGCGACATTATCAAAATCAATTGAAAAAATTTTATTAATCAAATTATATTCTTCTAAAACTTGTCTAATTACTCTATAAATATTATTGGCCATATGACTTTCATCAAACACTCGAAATGCAAGAACTCTTTTTTGAATGTTCCAATCGTCACCTACTGTTGACACCTAAATTTTGACCAACATTTATGCTTCGAAAATTTATAGAAAATTCATAAAAAGTTGAAAATTACAAAATCAACTTTGGTAACCTTAGCCAAGCTAAAGGGACCATTTTGAACAAAAAAATAATATATCTTTTCATATGTATATATATACATAATTTTATTCTTATTTTTATTTTTATTTATTTTATTTTATTATTTATTTTATTTTATTTTCAAAAGAAATATATAAAGTAATAAAAAAGAGAGAAAGATAATAAAAGGAAAAGGGGGAACATTTGACCAATCATGTTGTCTTAATTTTATTGTTATTATTATTATTAATATTATTATTATTACTTTTTTATTATTTTATTATTTTTCTTTATTTTTCCTTCCGACAAACGCTCCTCTCTCTCTCTCTCTCTGAAGCCTCGGTCTCTCTCGCTTTCAGCAGAGCTTCCTCGCTCGCGGTCTCTCTCTTCGAACTAGAACCCCTCGATGGCCCTTCCGATGGAGTTTTGGGGAGTTGAAGTGAAGGCTGGGCAGCCCCTTAAGGTCAACCCTGGCAACGCCAAAATTTTGCATCTTTCTCAGGCATCACTTGGTGAATCCAAGAGTAGTAAAGGAAATGAATGGGTGCCTCTCCATGTGAAGTTTGGTGATCAGAAGCTTGTTTTGGGAACTCTCTCTACGGAGAACTTTCCTCAATTATCATTCGACTTGGTATTTGAGAAAGAGTTTGAACTATCACACAACTGGAAAAGTGGAAGTATCTACTTTTGTGGATACAAGTCTGTTGTACAGGATGAAGATGATTTTTCTGATTTGGAGAGTGATTCAGAAGAGGAAGATCTTCTATTGAGCGGTGTGGAAAATGGAACGGCTGCAGCACAAGCATCAGCTAAGATTGCCACTGCCAGCGCTAATGCTGTTAAGGCTGAATCATCGGGAAAGCAAAAGGTCAGCATTCCACAACCAATGAAAGTTGACGAGGATGACAGTGATGACGAGAGGACGACGACCCGACGAGGACCTCCGAAGCCGAACTGAGGACCACTTCCTCCCGCTCGCTCGCCATCATCACTATCAGCCTTCATCCTCCTCGACCGTGGTCCGTCCGTCACGTCGCCGCCGCGCCGCCATAGCCACCGAGCTCGACCGAAGCTCACGAACTCTCGTCGTCACGCCCAGAGGAGAACCGAAGCTAGCAGACCATCCTCCGAGCTCGGCGACGTCACGAGGAAGCCCCCATGCTCATCAGACTCGCCGGAGACCGCCGAAAAGGGAAGATACACGTTTGAGCTCCTTCTCGGCCTTCAATGGCATTTCCATTTTCACTCGTTCGTTTCACGAATGGTTGATCTAGAATTAATCCTTGCGTATCACTGATCATTTTTGCCTTTGATCGCGCATGATTTCGTTGAGTAAATATCTGAGTTGGCCGCCGACGTCCTTCGACCGGCCGTGGGCTCCGGAGTTCGTTTCCGACCAAACCGAAGTCCTGCGTGGGTCAGGTAAGTCTTCTGGAACTCTTAGAATGCTCCCCAGCAACTTATATTAGTCATGTAACGTGTAGGATAGCTAGAACCATACCTCGCCGGCGGTGTAGTTTCGGTCGGAGATGGCAAGTCGGTCATTTGATTTTCTGCTATAATGAGCTCTCGGTATGTTGTAGGCGACGTTCATACGAGTCTAATGCCGTTAGTTTCGCGCGAATTGGACGTCGGAGGGCCGAGATATCGCCCTCCGACGAGGCGCCGGCGATCGAACGCCGGCGCCGGTCGTCTTCTCCGGTCGAGGTTGACCGGTCAACGCACGTTGACCGGTCAACACAGACGTGGCGCTGACGTGGCGCCCACGTGGCGGCCACGTCAGCGCGCGGTGTAAAAAAAAATATAAAAAAAAATCAGAAAATAATAAAAAAATCAATAAATCAATAAAAAAATATAGAAAATCATAAAAAATTCAAAAAAATTCGAAAAATTCTAAAAAAATTCTAAAAAAATTCCAGAAAATAGGAAATGGCCACATTCAACTAGCCACGACATGTTTCGGGTCTTTTGACCCCCGATCTTTTCAAAAATGACGGTTTTGCCCTTCCGACAAACCGTCTTCCAAAAAAATTCTAAAAATTCAGGAAAATCCCAAAAAATAGGAAATGGCCACAAACAACTGGCCAAGACTCATTCCGGGTGTTTTGAACCCCGACCCTTCTTAAAAATGACGATTTCGCCCTTCGGGCGAATCGTCTTCCAAAAATTGAAGAAAAATCAAGAAATTCCAAAAAAATTCTCAAAAATGAGAAATGGCCACAATCAACTGGCCATGAAATATTTTGGGTAATTCGGTATCCAAGTCTTCCAAAAATTGACGATTTTGCCCTTCGGGCTAAATCGCCTCCAAATCTTCCCATTTTACCCCGACCCGAAATCACACCTTTCCTAAGCCCTTATGGCTATGCTAGGAAGCCATTGACTTGAATTGATGTGCATCGATGAGATTTATTTATGCACTTGTTTGTGCTGTCATTTAAATTGATTGTGATTGATAGGAATAGTCTTCCAATCTGCATGAATCCCTGAATCAAGCCTACCTCATCTAAAATTGCGTCTGCATGAGCCCTTAGCTAGGAAAATCACTCGCGTTAGGTACCGAAAGGGCGTTGGTAATGACACCGACGTAACCAAGTCCCCGAACCCAAAATCTCTGGTTCCGCAGAACTGATCGACATCTCCCGATCGGTCAGTAAGGTTTCCGGTCTACCCTCCAAGAAAGACCGGTGGCGACTCCAAATGCATGCACAAGTTGCATAGGCCACCACGACCACATTGAAAGTCGAAAGCGATTGACTCTTATCGTCGAAACCCATTAAAAAATACTCCCGCCGCGATTTGGTATGGGCCTGGGAGGGCCCGCGCCGATCCAAGACCCGCGATCGGTAATCCATTAGTAGCGTCCGCCTTTCGGACGGGTCGCGACAGCTGGCGACTCCGCTGGGGAATTTGTTCTAGAACCTATGGTTCTAGACCTCAAGTGGACTTAGGCCGTAATTAAAACGCTAAGTGATTTTTCTAACCCTGCAGGCGCTCTTGAAGGTGAGGTAAGTCCGCTTATGATAGGTGTTATATGTTTTTGCAGATTGGAGTGATAAGGGGGGTAGTCTGTGATTAACATTGTCTTATGCAGGTTGGCGTAGGAATGAATGATTGTGTATGTGTTTTATATTGAAGCGGTGATTGTTAAATAAGATGCATGTTTATCGCTTTAGCACGACACCGAAAATACACACAACCGCGCCTAAAACCCCGGGCGCCGTCTATAGGAAAACAATAGAAGGGATTGAAAATGGAATCTCCGTGAGGAAAAACACGGGGTAATCCACTTTTCAATTCCACTCATTTTGAGCTATGGATCGAGCCCCAATGCAACGATAGTTGTGCAATGGAATCTGCTCTTTCTAGAACTCGAGGTGGGAACCTTGACCTTAGGTGCCAAATCCTTTGATTTTTAGAAGTTTTATCATCACTTGTCTCATGTGCATGTCTTTAGATGGTTGATATATCTAAAACCACCTAAAAAAAAAATCGGTGATCTTGGAGTCACATCTCGAAGACTGGAACTGGGGCATCTCCAAGTGTTCGGACCACATTCCTTTGATTGGTTTGGCATTTTTAGTTCTCTTGTATAAGACTAATTTTGCTTGGGTCCTCTCTATCTTATCCCTTAGATTTATTGTATTAGGGATCTATTTGTGTTATGTATATCCGAGTTGAAATTTGCTGTATTTCTTTTGATTTACCATTGGAATGTGGTAGTGGCATTTATACTAATCACTCGAATTCGCCAAAATCAATTTTATAATTCCACGGGAGGAAATTGAAATTGGAGGTCTGATACGACCTTTTTAGCCGTATAGGGCAATCCAATCCCAATTTCGCCAGAAGGAACTATAAACTTGAAATTGGCTCATGCGTGTTTAGCATCATTGGTAATCCATGATAACTGATCAGGATTATATCTTGTACTTTTGAACATTCCATTGATTTTCTTGGAATTGATCAAAAGCGGTTATCGTGAATTACATTCCTTTCAATAGCATGCTTTCCTTCGAGGGATACTGATAAAAACTTTTCGCACAAGATTAAAACCCTTGTAAAGTTTTTGTCCTTATTAATCCCGAGCAAACATAAGATTGAAAGGGGTCTATGCCTTCTTTTTCAAATTATTCCTTCTGATTCTGTCTTTTCATTTGCAGGTAAAAAATAGGTAATAGAGAGAAATCTTTTCCTGGATAAGTCTGAGGCTATTCTTTCATCTGATCATGAGTGAGTTATAAAATCAGGACATATTTGCTCGACTTATTGATATTACGGTTCGGCTCACCCAAGTTGAAGATGTTCGAATGCTCGAAGAAAGGAACCGTGTAGAAGTTAAAACACACACACGAGAACTTTCATTTATTTTGCTCGGCGGAGGGTTTTCAGAAGCAGGTCATACAATTCGGGGTGGAAAAGTAAAGCCAAAGTGAGCCCTAATTAACGACACAAAGGAGCCCAACTGACCCTCCATGTTATTAATGCTCTGCTCATACTCCCAACTCCGCATGTCATGGTCGGCAAGCCTGAGGAGAAGACTTCTGCATTCTCCCTTAACTTCGGCGACCTTGGCCTCGTGTTCTTCGGTGACTATTTCCAGGTCCCGAACCAGTCCATTCCCGCGAGCTATGTCCGCGGTTATCTTGTCGAGTCGTTCTTCCTGCCAGTCGCTCTGAAGCCTCAACAGGACATTGCGGCGGTCATGCTCGCCGGTGGTAAGGGATATGGCCAATTGATCCACCAGATTTCTCCTCTCGCGAAGCAACGTCGCGACCCGCTCATTAGCAAACTCGACGGCCTTTTTGTAACTATCAACCAGATAGTTGGTCAGCACCAAATGATCAGATCGATCTTCGTAGCGGGCTCGCAAGACACGAGTCACGAGAACTTCCCGGTGAGCAGCACGATAAGCCTCTAGAAAGTTTGCAAAGAGGGCTGGGAATGTTTTATACTCCTTCTCCAACTCAGTACCCTCGATGGAAGTAGTGTCTGTGGCCGCGAATAGAACGCGGATCTCAGCCTCGATCTCCGGATGATCGGCTATATAAGCATAGCCCCGACCCAAGAGATTATAGAGTTTTTCCCATCGGGCCGGGACTGCGATTGAAAAGACGCAAGCATGGGAAGAGTCAGAGGAAGAAGCAGAAGATGAAGCCATTTCTCATTGGAAGATGGAGGGGAAGACGAGTGCGATGGAATGAATGAAAGTGAAAGTTGGGCAAAGGAGAGCACTAACCTTCTCCCCGTTTCATAGTGGCTCAAAGGTGGAGAAAAGTTACAGCAATAATGCTTGTGGAGCCGGGGTAATCAAGTAAAGCAGAGGCCGCTCCTCCCGTGAATCACGAGACCCGCCTCGATCCGCGATTTCAGGCCTGTCGGACAAAAGTTGTAAATAAAAAAATCGTCGGTTTCATCATATTAAGTCTGAGCGGGAGACGCGCGTAGTTACACTTTCTTGAAAACGAAGTGGGAGACAGACATAGACATCGAGAAATGAAATCGATTCGGCGCCCTTCCATGTTGAAAAGAGAAAAGAGGACGACAAAGCAGGAAACACGGAATCTTGGGAGGGACACTCACTTGATGATCTTCGTCCATATTTAAAGAACGTTCCCTGGGCAGGTAGAATCACTCAAAAGAAAGTTTGGAGAGAGTAAGCATACCAGAGAAATTACAAAACCCAGAATAAGTAAAGAAAAAAAGATATCGAGCGACCTCTCCCTGATCCGATATGTTTGGGAGCTACCGTCAGTTGTTAGAAGGGATAGGCCCAAACATCTTAGATACCGTCCAATTCCAAGACCTCGAAGGTTATGGGATCCAACTCGATACCGAAGTCAGGGAATCCTACCCTTTCGGCAGCAAAGCGCAGGAACCCGATGGTGACGACGGTGGTAAGAGGTGTTTCTCACGTTACACCCCAGATCAAGTTCGAGAGCTTGAAGCGGCCTTCAGCGAGAACCCTCTCCCGAGCAGGGAACAAAGAGGGAAGCTAGGCCAAAAAGCGGGACTGAAACCCCAGAAGATTAAAGCTTGGTTTGAATTTAGGCGAGCCAAATTGAGGGCCCGAAACAGACGACAAGAAATTGCCATTCTAAAGGAGGAAAACGAAAAGCTTCGAGTGGAGAACATAAGGTATGAAGAAGCTCTCGACACTATTCCTCGTCCTAACCGTGACGGTCCTATCGCCCTTGATGAAATATCCCTAGACGAGTCATGTTCGGGGACCGATAACGCTCCTTCATCGTCTCGCCCCCCTGCACAACTTTCGAGACAATCGGATCTTGTTCCCGACCGTGAAACGATAAGGCAGCGTTGGACGCCTGAAATTGAAGATAAATTTATTGACGCGGTTCGGCGGATAGGAATCGACGCGGCGCGTCCACGACAAATACTCAAGATCATGAATGTACCTGGGCTAGCTGATACAAGCGTTAGGAGCCGCCTTAAGTACCATAGGAAGTTGCTGAAAGAAGGCAAGGTAACACTAAAGCTGAGAAGGGCCGGTCTGAATGTAGACGACTGGTATGCCTACAACCGCGACGCTTCTCCACTCAAACAGCCGCCGGTCACCAGTGTTCTCCCCATTAGCGATCAACCTATTGCGTCCAGTACTCAGATACCTGCCCAACTCAAAGAACTTGGCGACTTCCGTGATGAAGACCTTCATCCATGGGTCGATCAGCTGAATTCCCCTTTGAGTCGTCTCAGTACCCTACAAGATTATTTGCCACAATCCCCGCGAATAGGGACCCCACGATATGAACACCAGCCTGTCGTTAGTGCTCTTCCAGGGGCGAACCCAGTGTTAGCAAAAGATACACGTATAAATTTGCAGGGCAATGATGAAGGTTCCAGCTCAAAGACTCCAGTCCCTCGCAATGAAGGCGATGAAGGAAATCTGCCCCCAACAATTGTTGATACCCAACTTGAACATCAATGGCTCGAAGACCCGAGCAATTTCCTTGGCGATGAGTTCAATCTTTGGCTCGATCAATTTGGAGCCGGAGGGCCATTGCAGTGGTGACGCAAGGCCGGTGATCAAGCGTCTGATGCAAGGCATGGTTACTCGATGAAAAATGCTTAGAAGAAAGGGGTTGAATACTCCTATTGAATATGTTGTTGATCGCACTGTAAGGTTCCCACGGGAACATCTTCCATTAATGTCTAGAACTAATTGCGCGTGAGTGTCAACATCACCCTTTGAGCATCTTCAAGCCGAGGGCCGTGGATTAATCGCTTAATCCGTGGAGCAAGTTCCCCGAACAATGACTATCACCCGCGGAGCGTAATGGGATCTACCCCTTCAATACGAAATACGTTTGGCTGCGAAGCCACCTATTTGGTGATAAACGTGGTTAAATCACTCAAAAGGCCATGCATTCAAATGGCTAAACAAACGTTGCCCAGCTGGGGGGCAGATGAACCATTGATGTTACAAACACTCCAAGCATGGATAGGCGGATTTGATAGAGGTTGTTCATATCAATACGCAACATCAGAATGGGATGAAAATCAAGAGTAAAGTTGTATCGTCCCAATTTGTCTTGAATTTGGGAATATGAATTAACACTTATTTTTTATCCTTGACAGGGGAATCGCCTTGGAGACGAATAAGTTTTTACATCCCACATACTACCTGTTAGGGTACATGAGGGTAGGATGTATCGTTTCGATTTTCGAAAAATTCGTGAACATACAATGATATGCTTCTTTTACATTTTCAGGGATCTCCAGCCACGGTGGACAGGTAGGTATCCCTTTCCCCCAATCCATTGAAGATGTTAAACAAAAAAAACACAGAGAGAAAAAGAAAAAGCTTTCAAAATCTGATGTCTAGAAAAGGCATGGAATTCTAACTTCATTGGCATTCATGTTTTGAAACATGAGGTTGTCTGAACACGCATTGTGCACCATAAAATCCCCTTGACGGGTAAAATTTTTGGGAAAACGAAAGAGATTTTTCCAATCAAAAGTTGTTCAAAACTCTCAAAAGGATGTTTCCCCAAAAGAGAGGCAAGCTCAAATCCAAACACATCCTACATACACTTGAGAGATGAGTGGAGTGAATCAAATAGTAAAATCTGGACCTACGGAGGTAGGGACCATTCGCAGCGATTACATGGATTGGGACGACGGAGGCGTTCGTTTCATATCATAAACACTACAGGTGACCGTTGACAACCCACTTGAACGGCGGTTTTCATTCTTAACCTTGTCAAGAACCACCCCACACCGGGGCAAAAAGGAAGTAAGTCCAGCAGCATCAGGAGAAAATGGTTAGAAATTTTCTTGCTCGGACTAACATTAATCTTTGTGTGTTGTTTATATGGTAATCCAAGTGCCATAGGATGACGAGAAGCATTCATTCTCTATCCCACACACCATATCCTTTGCACAGCCAAGTTGAGCCTGCGAATTCATTTCATAAACCCCTGTTGGTGATCATGGGATGTTTCAAGATAGAAACTGTATCACTCCAAGAACGGAAGAAATCAAGAGATGGGATTTATAGAAGAATCTCATATCGGCGTTTAAGTGTGCTATGATTCAAGTTGTATATCTAGCACAATTTTCTGAACATCGTAGTTCCAAAGGAAAAGAAACTGCGGGATTTCAACAAAAAATCCCCAGCATCAAGAAAAAGCAAAGTGCCTGGTAAAAGCAAGGCCGATGCTCGTGAAAACTGTTTGATTGATCCCCAATAAAGCCTAGTTGGGAAGAGAGAAAAACCCATAAAGGAGTCAGATCAAGAAGGCTGCTCCCCAAACGATGTCAGCCGTGGTGCAAAAACACGGACAGAATTGTCAATCTCTTAATACCACAAGAGACGTTCTCTAAAGGATTTGTGCACACCTCAAAAGCGGTTGCACACCTCAAAAATGGAAGATGCAGAATGGAAAATAGTCTTCCAATGGATTTATGGCTATGCTAGGAAGCCATTGACTTGAATTGATGTGCATCGATGAGATTTATTTATGCACTTGTTTGTGCTGTCATTTAAATTGATTGTGATTGATAGGAATAGTCTTCCAATCTGCATGAATCCCTGAATCAAGCCTACCTCATCTAAAATTGCGTCTGCATGAGCCCTTAGCTAGGAAAATCACTCGCGTTAGGTACCGAAAGGGCGTTGGTAATGACACCGACGTAACCAAGTCCCCGAACCCAAAATCTCTGGTTCCGCAGAACTGATCGACATCTCCCGATCGGTCAGTAAGGTTTCCGGTCTACCCTCCAAGAAAGACCGGTGGCGACTCCAAATGCATGCACAAGTTGCATAGGCCACCACGACCACATTGAAAGTCGAAAGCGATTGACTCTTATCGTCGAAACCCATTAAAAAATACTCCCGCCGCGATTTGGTATGGGCCTGGGAGGGCCCGCGCCGATCCAAGACCCGCGATCGGTAATCCATTAGCAGCGTCCGCCTTTCGGACGGGTCGCGACACCTACCCAATGACATGTGATACCCATATAAGAATGAATTTGCCAATGATCACTCCAAATGTCGCTACCTATATGCACACGCCCATTGAAATCCGTGAAAAAGTTAGTCAAAGCCTTTTTTTTCATAAACTTTAAAAAGTTCGTGTTTAAGAGTATTTCTCGAAACAGGTTTTGCTTGCGTAGTACATGCAGTGTTTATCAAATAATTCAAATCAAAATTTTCACCAGTACTCAATGATAAATGTTCATTGGCAACATATTCAGCTAATATTTCTTTATAAAGTTGATCAGTGTAACGGAATATAGGATGAGTGTTAGGATCGGCGTACCCGTAAATTTGTTGTTGGCTGTTATCGATCCCCGCTTGCGTTGGATGTTTTTGCGTCAAATGTCACAGTATGTTCCATAGCCATCTCCCATCTTAAAATTATATGATTTCGTACAATATTTATAGTTTACCATATACTTGTCTCTGTCTACATGTACCTTGTCGAAGTGTTGCCATAAGTTGGACGTACCCTCCCGGGCCTACCATTCCGGCTCATTTGCTGTCGACGATAGATACCGGTAAGAGGATGAAGACTTTCTTGCGTTGGGATGTGCTTAAAGTTGGGATTGGGAACAACGCTAATATTATTATCGTTGTTTTCCCAACATGCATAATTGCGAGGATCATATCCAGAATGAGGATAATCGAATTCTCTCACTGGGCTCTTTCAGTATCTCTGTTTCCACTTGCCATTTTTTGAGAGAATTGATCGGAAAGCTGATTAAGAGAATTTAGCTAGGTTTGAGAGAATTTGAGAGGATTTGTGAGGAAAAATATAAGGGGGAGTGGTATTTTTAGATAGGGAGGGTATATGATGTGGACATCGAGCCACAATGAGGAGGAGGTGCTAGGGACCCGTTGTCCTATCTATTTGGTCCGATCACTCGAACGAGCGCGAAGAAATTCAAAGAGATGTTAGCCTCATGGTTCGTGATCTTTGGAGTGGAGACGACCTTGGATCGAGACTTGAAGAATCTTGGGCTTCTTGGCGCAACACGATCACATTTAGCTTGGCGAACTCAGTACGGACTCAAATTTGGTCAGCCGCTTGGAAATGAGAAGCTGATCAATACTCACTACTTGTAGTGATTGACGACGTTTTTTAGCTATTCGGAGTTGTTTACATGGGTTTTTAGGCATTTGTTTGTTTTTAGCAATTTTCGTCAATTAAGGATATTTTCGTAATTTTTTCTTTCCTAGGGTTAGTGCTATATTTAAGTTGCTTTAGAGTTCGGGAAAGATAACATTGATTACGAATTTAATATAGAGAGATTTTTCTCTTCTTCGAGTTCACTTGAGGATAGACCATGTCAAGGTTTTATTGTGGCAGTCGAATTCAACTTATCGAGCAAGAACGCGAATTCTCTTGTTCGTCGTTCATAAGGTTGATCGGTTGGCACGAGTTCGTCAACAGGCTGCATTTCTATCGAGGTTACCAATCATAGGTTCGATTGGGGGTCGAGGTTTGCAATTCACAACTACTAGATCTTCGTAGAACGATCAGTTTCTGCATTGATTCACATCAGTATATACTATAATTAGACTAATTAATAAAGAGAAAAAAGGGGGGCGATAGGCCATTGGAAAAGTCAACGGCTCTTTCCCAACGGTCATATTCGGGCCATTGGGCCCAACGGCTAATAACCGGTTCTAAATTTTCACGGAACCAGCTAGTCCGGTCAACGGGTCGATTTTGATTGGTCAACGGGCCAATTTCGAGCCCAAATCGGCCCTTGGTCAAGTCTACAAGGGGGCATAGTAAAAGGATTTTTGTTTTCTTATTTGCCATTTCAAAATGAAAGATGAAAAACTTGAGTGTAGTGATGGCCATGGTTCGGAACCGGCCGATTCCGGTTCATGAACAGGCGGTTCCGGTTCGTGGCCAAAGGTGAACCGGAACCGGAACCTTGAAGGGCGATCCCGGTTCTAGTTTTGTACCGGCGATTTCGATCCGGTTCAAGGGCCAATTCCGGTTCAAAATCCAAAATGGAGCCGTTCGTTTTGATTTTTAAATTTAATTTTTAAATAATGAATTATGAAATTAAAAATAATAAATTATGAAAAAATAAATTATCAAATAAAATTGTAATCAATTTTGGGAGGTAAAAAAAAGGGGAAAGGGACTTGAACTTAATGAATTATCATTAAGCGTCTACATATCTTCTTGGGAATAGAAGAATCAAAGCCCATGCAATTCTTTTAACTCATCGTCAATCGTCGCTACCCATTCCGATACCAGTACCCGTGACGGTGAGATCTCCATCATCAAAGAGTTCAACTTCATTGCTACAATTCATCTCTTGTTGTTGATGTTGAGCTTTTGTTCAATCATCGACACTAGCTTGGATCTCCACCAAATTCGGAGCTAATCTTGAACGTCGGTTGTCCAAAATGTTGCATTCAATGCTAAATGCTTGTTCAACCACAACTGTTGAACAAAGGATTACTAAAACCTATCTTGCGATGAGAGCGAGAATTGAGAATTGGGTTGATTGCCTCTTCTACCACTCTAGAATTTTGAAATCTGTGCTGCTTTCTGATTCACCAAACTCAAAAGCAACGGTTAAATAGGTCTCTATTTCGAAAATATTTCATGTCCCTCTCTTTTGTCTTTTATGCCTATTCATCAGTATTTTGTACCCTGTACTAATTCTACATAGGTCTCCGCTTTGTACATCACTAGGTTGGGAAGATCCACTATCACGTAGATTATATTAACTACAAAATTCATTATACAATTCTACAATTGCTTTTTTAACTTCTGCTTGTGTAGCTCTAACATCTACCATTGCAATCAAACGTAAATAGTCATAATACGTATTTAAATAATCACATAAACCTTCTAATTGGTACGTGGATCGAAAACACAAATAACCAAATAAATAAGATGAATTTCGGTATAATAATACTGCCATTTTGTTCGCAATGCTATAATAGTTGGACCTACTTGATAATCTTTTTTCATTTTCTTCAAAAACACCAGCAATATTAACACTATCTATTAAAAATAAATACACAGTAGGATAATAAACACCAGATAAACTATAAGTTGCAATGCAATGTCATTAGTCGTGTATGACAGGTTAATTCACTCAATCATGGCATTTTGCGAAAAAATAAAGCAACTAAATTAAATGCCAAAAATTAAGTGAATCAGCAGGAAATTGATTAGAAAAATCAAGCACAATGGAGTATGATCAAGACAAAATCGAATGAAAAGAAACTGAACCCCAAACAATCGGTCCAAAGAATCAAACACACCCAAGGCAAATCACAATCAATCAATCAAGACATAGATCTTGAAGATAAACGGCTTAAGTCCACAAAATTTTATTTTTTTTCAAAAATTGAAGGCAATGATTAAAAATTCCAAAAATTAATTTTAATTTCCGAAAAAAATAAATTCGGTTCACCCTTTTAATTTTCGAAAAATTTTAAAAAAAGACCCCAGCTGCGTCGCCAAGCTGTCGCGACCTAAAATTAGGTTAATAGATTATTAGGTTAATTAAATTAACTAACCTAACTCAGACCCTCCCAAGTCCTACCAAATCTCAACTTAGGATTATTCGTGAAAAAATAATCAATCGAAGCCGCCACTAATCATTTATGGTAGATTGATTAGAAACCTATATAAAATAGCGGGAGAGCTATTTTATCTCTAAGAACCAGAGAAATTGGGTTCGGGGACTTGGTTACATTATTTAAAAATTAATACTCTTTCGGTACCAATTTCATGAAAATGTCTTTTTCATTGATCAATGTGAATTGATTTTATTTTATTTTTCTTTTGAAAAATATGCAATGCAAACTATACCAAATGACGTGGCAATATGCATGATAACATGGCAAAGTATTGACTAAACTATATGATATGACAAATGTTTTTTTTTTTTTTTGCATTTTCGGATTTGTCGTAAGAAAAAGGGAACACTTAAAAGCAAACAAAAAATTTCAACAAGATAAAAAAAAGCCCATAAAATACCTTAAATTCCTAATTTTTTGAAAATTCACTCATCCCCTAAGATCTAGGTCAGAGAAGAATCTTTATCTGCTACATCCTCGAAGATTCGAGCTAGTATGCGGATAATGATATAAGACGACAATGTCCTTTTTTGCCAAAGGGAAAGAACAAGAAGTCTTATACTAAATTGCCATCCAATTCCATGAGATCATGACCAAGGCGTACAATTTAATTTTCTGAAGGGTCTAGGAACAATGGGAGCATATGTTATGGGCATGTTTGTTTAATAATGTACAAATTTTATTACATACAAAACATGCAAAGCATAACAAAATAAAATGAAAATGAGAATCAATTGAGCTTTGAATTCAAAATCCAAGAGGGTGGTGAAGATATGAGATTGGGGATCCACATTTCCTCATCCAAAGTTTGATCCTATTGTAATTGAGAAAATTATCTTTAAGGTTCGGAAAAATTTAACTTCTAGATAATTCTCAAAGTTTTGGATATAATCGAATGAAGCTCAAACTTTATCTCTAATAAGCTGATATTCAGAAATTCAACAGAGATAAGACAACATTTGATGGGCAATCCAACTAACTTCATGAGTAATTCGAATCAAACATAATCCAAGATAATCGGACCTTATCCAATTCAGCAATTTTTATCCGTTACAATCCAATTTCTTCAGATGATCAAAGATAAGGCAAAATCAATCAACGTGCAAAGATAGTCATTGTAACATGGTAAAGATTACCCATACTCGAAGAAAAATTCGTCTAAGGGAGAGCACGTGCTGCAAATTGGTTTCTTAATTTAACAAAAGTTTGATTTTTTTTATCCAATTTAAATCACCATGATGACGTGCAATTATTACCCAAGAAACAAACAATTCTCGAGAACATCACAAACCACAATCTATCTCACAGATGCATCATCAGTTTTTTATCCCATTAGCTTAATATCTGGTTCATGGCAGAAGGGCTCAATTTTCTCAACTTTGATCATGAATCCACATATATTCATCAATGCACACATGTTACCAGCTAAACGCATAGATAGCAATCAAGGATGAGAAGTTTACCTTTTCTGAGCTAAAAAAAATCTACCCTCGCGCAAGCTGAAATATTTGTCGAAGAACGCACATATCCGAGCTCGATTTGTTGGCAAAGCTTTCTAGGAAGTCTAGCATAAGTAACAAAAGGATTAGAGCTTCAAATAATGCAAAAAACATAGGCTATTCCACCTTGATTTGTCGTTGAACAGTCAATGGCCAGTAGCTTAAAACTGGCATATCAGTAGGCTAAACCGATCGGCCGGAACAACGACTTCAAAGGCTTGGACGAGAAGCTTGCTACATTGGATCGAGGAGCTGTCAGTGGCGGACGATAGATCGTCAAATGCTAAATGTTTTGATACCCGGCTCAAGTTGATCGAAGTACAGATGGCGACGCACGACCAATTGGCACGAAACTGCTCCTGGCTGTCGACGGGCTGGAAAGTCGTGACTTCAAAGGATTTGAAGGGGAGCTTCCGAAATTGGATTGAGGCGCCATCAGTGGCTGGTGATAGGTCGTCAAAAGCTAAATATCGTGGTACTTGGCATGTACCAATCGGATAACGAACGGCGACGTACGGTCAATTAGCGCGAAACTACTCCAGGCTGCCGACGGGATTGAACTTCGGCCGAGACTCCCTCTCTCTCTCGAAATTTCCTTGGACTTTCTGAACATGTGGAACTCATAAAATGCTGAACTCGTAAGCTTGAATCGAACCCTTGTATATATATAGAGCTTGGTCCTTAAAGTCCTAATCGAAATATGAGTCTTTGACAATCGTCAGATTGAGAATCCTAGCTAGAACATGATTTGATAATGGTCATTAGATTTAGAGGAGTCCTAATCCATCAAAAATATCTGTTATTAGCTGCATAATGATAGAGTTCTAATATTTTTAGATCACCTCTTAAGATAACACTCATGAACCGAATGAAAATTCATGACCAAATCCTATCCCGGAAGAGTCTTAATCCCCTAGGACACTATCAATTTTTCGCCAAATGGAGTAATGATGAGAAAAATGGCTGAAAATGACCTCTTTTGTAGGTTTAGAATGCAATTCTGGACCCTATTGCGTTCTAGATAATTAATGGGTAATTACTAGAGGCTTTATTCAACTAAAAGAGCTGAATGTGCTGATTTGGGCTTAAATTAAGGTCCAAACCCATTAAAAGTTCGGCACACATATATTGACCTTAGTCAATTTTCGGCACACCCTCCTGTAATCTCAATTGAAAATCCTACATCGAATCTGGTCCACCTGCCTGTTAATTAAAGCTCAATTGACTCACCTCTAGCCTTAATGAAATGATATGCACTTGACTGAGAAAAAATATGCGATGCATTAAAATTTATTTTTTGGTGAGATTCATGACTAGCCCTCATTTTATGTTCCAATGAATGATTTTCTAAAAATCAAAATTTAGGTGTCAACAGCTGCCCTCTTTGAGTGGAAGCTTGTAGAGGTTTTGCTCAAATACCAAAATTGAAACCTAAATTTTGCAAATGCAAGTGATATAATAACTACGATAATAGTTATTTTTTGGCAGGATTCAATCCCATTTTCTAACGCAAAAGGAAATGAAATTCATGAAATGCAATGCTATAAATAACATGAGCCAAGACTTCTCTTTTTCCCACATTAGAGAAACCTGTACATGGATCGCATATGAAAATACCTGTTTTACCAAATACCTCATATGCTAATGATTCCCTTAATTTCCAAGCTTCATGCAAGGATACTAAGGTACTAACTAAGCCCATATGTTATTAGAGGTTTCCTTCTGACGCGAGACATTGCAAGATATGTGTAGAGTTGGAAATGTGCTTGTGTTATGGTTCAACCTGGCCATTTGTCTCTTGGGACCTTCTCAATAAGTCACCATGAGTCAGTAAAATGACTCTTGTGACCTCCTCAACGGGTCAGTGCAAGTCAGTAAAATGTCTCTTGCGACCTCTTCAACCGGTCTTTCCGTATCAAGACAAGAGATGATGTATCATCTGAATTAAATCAATATGAAAACAAAATGGCGTGATTCTTGAAAAATTGTTAGTGCGACCATAAGAGGGATTATGACTAAGGTCGATTTAAAAAAGGGTTCATAAAGCTTACCTGAATTTTCTGAGCAATGGGTAAGTGATGGTTAGGCTGACTGTATCACACCTGTCCATTCTCTTAAAAGGATGATGATATGCAGAAAATCAATGTAAATGCATATGTTAAATAAGATGTGTGAGCTCTTACTTGCATTACAAAGCTTCACTGAGAAATTTGTCAATAAGGAAGTCTGTCTGACCCTTATGACAATTCTGATCAACTTGAATGAGGAACTTTAGTTAGAAATGACTTTCACTCATTCTCTTGAAAAGGTTCGGGTTGAAGATATACTTACCTGAGGATTTGGAAGACTAGTTGATCGATCTTTACTAGTAAGGTTTGCTCATTTAATGGTCCTTGGATGAATTTCGAGACTTTGAGAGGTAACTCGATCATCGGGAATTGCTACATGTCAGATAATATCAGAGGTAACAGGTGCAAACATAATTGCTGAAATTCATCAATGAAATCATGTAAAATTACTCTGTCGATCTTGCATTGTGCATTTCTTGAGCTCCTGTCAGAGACAATTAACGTGTGCATTTTGCTCATGACGCGATTCATGCATAACTATCCTGTCAAGTTTGCATTACCAATTTTGTTTAGGGAGGTTATCACATTGTGAATACCTCGAATGTATTCTGAATGAGGGACTCCAATCCGAAAGGGCTTTCTCTCTCGCTTTCAAGGAAAGCTATTTATCCTGACTGCAGGATTCAAGAGAAATCACTCAATCTTACCATCATCGCATTTGACAAGGGTCTGAGTAATCTCGCAATTGGTACTACCGAACCGATCTGGAGGTCTTGATCTAGACCGTAACGTGGGCTAGGTCAAAGGTTTTCGAATGGGACTTCAGTCGAGTCAAGGCTTATGAAATGAAATTCTTCATCATCTGTTTCGGGCTTACAAGTCAAGAACCCTGTAAAATGAGAGAGAAATAATCTTGCTCAAACTTCTTCGAGTGATGCTTAAAATCATTTAACTCTACGCTAACTCAAGTGCCCTAATTAGAAGAGACTTTGAAGGGTTGCATCGTAGGTTAGGATAAGGGACTAACGAACGAAAAGGCTCGTTTCGGCTCAGAAAATATATGAGAAGGGGTTGATGTTGGTGATCACTACAGGCTTGTACTAAACTTAGCCTTCAAGAGCAGTCTTCAAAGAATACCATTGTTGCAAAGCAAATGGTACATACTCTGCTGGCAACTGTACTTTGCAAACAGACTTTTCGGGATTTTTCTTCACAACCAGACCCGTTGGGGATTCACAACAATGTACATTGGAAATTCAGATGATCTTTACAAGGATTCGAATGGGCATTGGCCTTGCCTTTGGTAGGCACTTTGCTCTTTTTTTTTTTTTGCCTGGGACTTTTGTGAGATCATCCTTTGCTTTTCTTACTCCAAACTCTCTTTTCTTTTTTATTTTCCCTTTTTTGGGAGAGATTGCTTTTTCTTCTGGAGCTTTTTAACATCTCTTCTCTATCTGTTTTTTTTTTTGCTCTCTTTTTGGGAGTGGGCCCTTTTCTTTCAGGCTGAATTTATTTATTTATTTTTTTTTTTTACAATCCCATGATTTTGAACCAGGAATTACAACAAGCACAAACAAAAATTATGCAAAACATCACATTAAAAAAATTCTAACATACAAGAAATGGGTTCATTCAGGAATTGTCTATTGACCCGGTCATCTCCGGCTCTGCTCCTTGGGAAAATGCCATCTTTGTCTTGGAACGAGCAAATGATCACCAACGGGGGTTCAAGAAATGAATTTACAGGTTCAAGTGGGCTTTGCAAAGGATATAGTGTATATGATAGAGAAATGAATGCTCATCATCATCCTAAGACACTTGAATTAAAATTGGAGCATAAATGCAAAGAAAAACCCGAAGATTGATGTTAGTCCGAGCAAGAAAAATTCTAACCATTTATCTCGTTCTGCTTTTGGAATTACCTTGTTCTGCCTCAATATGGGGTGGTTCTTGATAGGGTTGAGAAATGAAACTGTCGTTCAAAGGGGTAGACAATTGTCACCTGCATTGTTTGAGAAGAAAAAAAGAATGAATCTTTCACTTCAGTTATCGTACCTTTTGCGAGAAAGCCCTTTTCCTTGAGGAAAGCGGGACCTAACTACCACTCAACTCATTGGGGATTGTAAAAATGTGGGATGTGTATGGGATTGACTTGCCGTTCATCATCATGTCATGCCCTATTCTTTACATTCAATGCATCATATATAGCTTACGCTCCTTGTTCATAGTTAGTAAATTAAACATGAAGAAAAATCATGCATAAATCATACAAGATGTAAGCGTTTTTCCTAGTACATGAACATGGCAATCTCAAGCATTAGTCACATTTTACGAAAATTACTCGCATTTTGCTTAATGGACAGAACATGCTAGTTTGAAAGAGAATTCTCGAGAATGGAAGGAATTGCCCCAGAACATGTGACTAGATCAACCAAGACGGGGAGTCTCCTCCTCGAGTTGAGATCAGCTCATTCATATATTTGCTCCAGAGCAAGAAAAGCATGCATGAACGAGTCGAGTGAAGACTTGAGTTGCTCCGACTTGTGTCACGACGATGACGATCAAGTAGGTCATATGCTCCTGTAGGAAAGGAAATGTCATCTTGGAAATCGCATAAATCTAGAAACGTACTCCCTCCCTCTTTCAATGCTGATGATTGTCATAGTTGATGCACGGTTCTGTAAGAGGAAAGGTATCACCCTGGAAAATAATGAACAGAGAAATATGCTCACCTTTTCCATGTCAGGGTCAGCTTGCCCCATTTTCAATCGGGATGGGTATGCTAGATGCTCATAATTTTGTCAAAATATGAGATTGTCCCAGGCATGGCCAGTGCTAGGAACTCGATTTCGAACTTTGATAAATAGCTTGTTTTCGCTCACAATCCTGCATAGGAAAGATGTGCATGAATAGGGTCTTAAAAAAAATGAAATGAGCAAAAAGTTGGGAAGCTCATGATTGTCGATTTGCTTCAATCGTAGCAATTGAAAACATGTTTCATAGCCTGGTACTTACAAGAAGGAAAACATAAGGTTATTTCTAACAATGATGAGTCGAGGGCAAGAAATACTTCCTTTGAGATCGGGTGGCCTTTGTCTTCTCTCAACTTTTGACATGGCATGATTAATAGATCCATCGAGGGTGTAGCATGAATCGGCCTTGACTGATTAATGGACTGGGGTTTGAGCTGGCCTATGCAATGCTACGACGAGTCGATCGAGGGATCAACTAAAGATTGCCCCAAGGGTTAACATTTGGGCTGATTAGGGAAACTCCAAAAATAGCGTTTGTAAATGCAGGGATTACCAACTGTCGATATTTGGGTTCGATCATCAAGGATCGTTGATAATTTGATCGGTCAGAAGCCTTACAATTTCTATTGCTTGATCGCCATGTCTATGACTGTCCAATGATTGATCGGGCCAATGCATGGTGAGAGTTAAAAATTCTGCCCTTTGCCCTTGGATCGATTTCATGTGAACTGCCACTTGCTCGACGGTCCACTGAATGACGAAGTTGATGAGTGGCTTTGATCAATTTTTGGTCAAAAGACCCAAAGGTATCCCATATTTCCTTCCCTTCATCCTCGAATGCATGGGGATATTTTAACCGCATGCTAGGAATCACAAGCATGTCTTGGTTCTTGTTACAGTATTCCCAGGCACGAAAAGTGAGATCTCCCGTATCAATCATATCTTGGATCCAGGTCTTCAATGTGAAGCATTGCTCTAGTGAATGGCCAGTGCGACCGCAATGAAAGTCACAAGATTTGTCTTGATCGAAACTGTGGGCATCTTCAATCCTAGAAAATTCCTTTTTCCTGTGGATCAATCCTTTCTTCAACAATATGGGCTAGATGATGGTTATACTCGCAGGAAGTTGAGTGAATTCTCTTTGTTTCAAAACTGGAGGCTGATCTCGAATCAACTGTTTTTTTTTTTTTTTTGCAGGATAGCTAAGTGGCACGTCGTTGAGTGGGGAAAATGGGGCTAGGATATCGGCTAAACCTGACCGGGTCTGGAAGATTTTTCGAATTCGAACCGGGCACGCCAAACAAGAATTAGTGTTATTTGGAGGAGGAGCCTGATTTGCTTTGACCAGATGTTTCAGAAGATAAACAATGCGCTCAATGACATTTATCAGGCTGCTCATTCGTTCATTCAACTCCTTGACCTGCTTTTTCACCTCTTGCTCGACAAGAGCTGCAATCTCAGCATGGTTGGCCATATCACTCATTCTCGATCAGGTGATACAAGTGCGTGAGGTATCTTTGATAAATTACCTTCAAAAGAGGTTAGAGTGATGAGCACAATAAGCGAAAAACATCGAGTCGATCCATAGCTCTAGACGGGATTCATACACAAGACCTGACTTGACTGATGATCATGACCTGGAAACTCCAGCTTCGTCGGACTTTGGAAAAAAAAATAGTGAGAAAACACAGGATGGTTGAAAGGATTTAAAATTCTGAGGGCTTATATAAAAAATAATGATGAACAACTTTCATGTTTGGGCTTCGGACTAAAAATGGACGGATCAATTCAGTTTAATACATCTTTAGAAGAATTTCGTCCAAAAAACTACTTCGTCCGATTTTTCCTTGGAAAGTGAATGGGCCCCTAAAAAGGTGAATCAAGGTTCGAAAATTTGTGGCCCATTAGTTCAAAACCCATCCTACAACTTTCATGTTTCATGATTTGATGAATGAGCGCATTTACTAATGATAAATCGCGAAGTGATTCTGGAGTCAGGAAATATGTGAAATTTCAGCATGTTCTATCTCGGAAGTTAATTCCGTAGAAAATGGAAAATGTATTAGATCGGCCCAAAAAATTTTCACATGAATGTTCAAGACCCTAAAAACATTTTTTGTTTGATGTGCGGAAACTGGTTCTGAATCGAAAAGAATAAAAAAAATCGAAGATTGGGGCAATGGTGAGATAAAAACAAAACAGATCTAATGACTAAAAATGATAATCGGAGTATAACAGCCATAATATCTGATGAAATTTCCTAATGAGAAACCTAGGCAATCAAAATAAATAATGACATGACTCGAAAGAAGAAGAGGACAAACCTAATTTGCCATGGACCGACTAAAAAATGGATAGGAAAATATGTATGCAAACAAGATGAAGATGAGTTCAAGGACAAGCAAAATGACATATGCATGTTTTATTAACCAGGTTTTAGAGCTTTCAAGGGAAAATCTGACTCAATGATATAAGTCGTATCTAGCCCTTTTTAAGCTTATGGTACGTTAAGAAATCCCCTCATGCCCGCAGATTCGGGCATGAGCGGGGAACTTTAACATAGTCAGGGTCAAGAGTAAGATCGTCCATCCCTCAATCTTGAGGCCAGGCAGATTCTTACCTAGACACCATCCTAGGTTCATATAGCATTTTAGGTCCAATGCAATGTCATGAGTCATGCGTGACAGGCTAATTCACTCAATCATGGCATTTTACGATAAAATAAAGTAACTAAATTAAATGCCAAAAATTAAGTGAACATGTAGGAAAATGATTGGAAAAATCATGCACAGTGGAGTATGATCGAGATAAAATCGAATGAAAAGAAACCGAACCCCAAACAATCGGTCCAAATAGTCCATCACATTCAAGGCAAATCACAAATCAATCAATCAAGACATAGATCATGAAGATAAACGGCTTAAGTCCACAAAATTTTAATTTTTCCGAAAATTGCAGGCAATGATTAAAAATTCCGAAAATTAATTTTAATTTCCGAAAAAAAATTCAGTTCACCCTTTTAATTTTTGAAAATGCTTAAAAAAGTCCCCATCGGAGTCACCAAGCTGTCGCGAACTAAAATTAGGTTAATAGATTATTAGGTCAAGTAAATTAACTAACATAACTCGGACCCTCTCAAGTCTTACCAAATTGCAATTTAGGATTATTCGCAAAAAAAAATATTCAATTGGAGCCGCCACTAATCACTTATGGTAGGTTGATTAGAAACCTATATAAAATAGCAGGAGAACTATTTTATCTCTACGAACTAGAGAAATTGAGTTCGGGGACTTGGTTACATTAATTTAAAAATTAATGCCCTTTGGGTATCAATTTCATGAAAATGTTTTTTTCATTGATCATTCTGAATTGATTTTGTTTTATTTTTCTTTTGAAAAATATGCAATGCAAACTATACTAAATGACGTGGCAATATGGATGATAACATGGCAAAGTATTGACTAAACTATATGATATGACAAATGTTTTTTTTTTTTGTATTTTCAAATTTAGCGCAAGAAAAAGGAAACACTCAAAAGCAAACAAAAAATTTGAACAAGATCAAACAAAAATGACCATAAAATACTTTAAATTTCGATTTTTTTCGAAAATTTACTCATCCCCAAAGATTTGGGTCAGAGAAGAATCTTTATCCGCTACATCCTCGAAGATTCGAGCCAGTATGCGGATAACGATATAAGACGACAACGTCCTTTTTGCCAAAAGGAAAGAACATGAAGTCTTATACTAAATTGCTATCCAATTCCATGAGATCATGGCCAAAGCGTATAATTTAATTTTACAAAGGGTCTAGGCACAATGGGAGCATATGTTATGGGAATGTTTGTTTAAAAATGTGCAAATTTTATTACAGACAAAACATGCAAAGCATAACAAAATAAAATGAAAATGAGAATCAAATGAGCTTTGAATTCGAAATCCAAGAGGGGTGGTGAAGATATGAGATTGAGTATCCACCTTTCCTCATCCAAAATTTGATCGGCTTAAGTACACCCCGAGTGCCATAAGTTGTGTACGGCGCTCACTTTAGTGCCAAAATTTCAAATCGATCACTTTGGTGCTAAATTTTTGTAACTTTGATCACTTAAGTGCCAACTTCTTTTAAAAATGATTACTTTAGTGCTAACTCCGATGTAAGCTAATGTGGCTAGCCGAAAATCTGACACGTGTATTTTTTATTATCAATTGAGCTGACGTGGCTCATCGGACTTGACAATGAATTGATAGTTTTTAAAAGAAGTTGGCACTGAAGTGATCGAAGTTACAAAAACTTAGCACTAAAGTGATCGATTTGAAAGTTCTAGCACTAAAATGAGCGCCGTACATAACTTATGGCACTTGACGTGTACTTAACCCAAGTTTGATCCAATTTTAATTGAGAAAATTATTTTTAAGGTTCGAAAAAATTTAACTTCCAGATAATTCTCAAAGTTTCGGATATAATCGAATGATGCTCAAACTTTATCTCTAATTGGATGATATTCAGAAATGCAACAGGGATAAGATAACATTTGATGGGCAATCCAACCAACTTCATGAGTAATTTCGAATCAAACATAATCCAAGCCAATTCAGCAATTTTTATCCGTTACAATCCAATTGCTTCAGATGATCAAAGATAAGGCCAAATCAATCAACGTGCAAAGATAGTCATCTCAACATGGCAAAGATAGTCGTCTCAACATGGCAAAGATTACCCATACTCAAAAAAAAAAAAAAAAATCGCCCAAGGGAGAGCACGTGCTGCAAATTGGTTTCTTAATTTAACAAAAAGCTGATTTTTTTATCCAATTTAAATCAGCATGATGGCGTGCAATTTTTAACCAAGAAATAAATAATTCTCGAGAACATCACAAACCACAATCTATCTCACAGATGCATCATTAGTTTTTTATCCCATTAGATTAATATCCGGTTCATGGTAGAAGGGCTCAATTTTCTCAACTTTGATCATGAATCCACATATATTCATCAATGCATGCATGTTACCAGCTAAACACGCATGGATAGCAATCAAGGATGAGAAGTTTACCTTTTCTGAGCTAAAAAAATTCTGCCATCGCGCAAGCAGGAATATTTGTCTAAGAACGCACCTATCCGAGCTCGATTCGTTGGCAAAGCTTTCTAGGAAGTCTAGCACAAGTAACAAAAGGATTAGAACTTCAAATAATGCAAAAACATGGGTTGTTCCACCTTGATTTGTCGCTGAACAGTCGGTGGCCAGTAGCTTAAAACTGGCAGATCAATAGGCTGAACCGGTCAACAAGAACAACGACTTCAAAGGCTTGGACGAGAAGCTTACGACATCGGATCGAGGCGCTGTCAGTGGCGGGTGATAGATCGTCAAATGCTAAATGTTTTGATACTTGGCTCAAGTTGATCGAAGCACAGATGGCGACGCACGATCAATTGGCATGAAATTGCTCTTGGCTGTCGACGGGCTGGAAAGTCGTGACTTCAAAGGATTTGAAGGGGAGCTTTCGAAATTGGATTGAGGCGCCATCAATGGCTGGTGATAGGTCATCAAAAGCTAATTATCGTGGTACCTGGCATGTACCAATCGGATAAGGAATGGCGACCTACTGTCAATTGGCACGAAACTGCTCCTGGCTGTCGATCGGATTGAATTTCGGTCGAGACTCCCTCCCTTTCTTGAAATTTCTTTGGACTTTTTGAACATGTGAAACTCACAAAATGCCGACCTCGCAAGCTTGAATCGAACCCTTGTATATATAGAGCTTGGTCCTTAAAGTCCTAATCGAAATAAGAATCTTTGACAACCGTCGGATCGAGAATCCTAGCTAGAGCAGGATTCGATAATGGCCATTAGATTTAGAGGAATCCTAATCCATGAAAAATCTCTGTTATTAGCTGCATAATGATATAATTCTAATATTTTTAGATCACTTCTTAAGATAACACTCCTGAACCGAATGAAAATTCATGACCAAATCCTATTCCGGAAGAGTCCTAGTCCCCTAGGACACTATCAATTTTCGGCCAAATGGAGTAATGATGAGAAAAATGACTGAAAATGGCATCTTTTGGGGGTTTAGAATGCAATTCTGGGCCCTATTGGGTTCTAGATAATTCATGGGTAATTAACTATGAGCTTTACTCAATTAAAAGAGCCGAATATGCTGATTTGGGCTCAAATTAAGGTCCAAACCCATTAAAATTTCGACACACATATATTGACCTTAGTCAATTTTCGGCACACCCTCCTGTGTTCCCAATTGAAAATCCTACATTGAATCTGGTCCAACCGCCTGTTAATTAAAGCTCAATTGACTCACCTCTACCCTTATTGAAATGATATGCACTTGACTGAGAATAAATATGCGATGCATGACAATTTATTTTTGGTGAGAATCGTGACTAACCCTCATTTTATGTTCAAATGAATGATTTTCTAAAAATTAAAATTTAGGTGTTAACACTCTGCTTCCACTTACCATTTTTTGAAAGAATTGAGCAGAAAGCGGATTCAAAAAATGAGAGAATTGAGCGGATTGAGAAAATTTGATAGAATTGAGCAGATTGAGAGAATTTGAGAGAAATTGTAAGAAAAAAAATGAAAAATGGAGAGGGGTATGTATAATAGTTATGATAGATTTAACAAATTAATTAAAAAAAAAAAAGAGAGAGAAGAAAAGAGGAGAACAATTTGCCTTTGCCTTGCAACTGTCAAATTTTGATCATTGCAAGGCAACGGTAGGGAAAGAGCCGCGGCCCAACGGCTTTAAGCCGGTTCACCATCTGAGGGGCATGTAATCGACCCCTATGGTGCGAGCTGGTTCTGGTTTGGAACCGGTTGGCCCGATCAACGGGTCGGTTACGGGTTTGACCGGGCCGATTCCAAGCCCAAACTAGCCCGTGGCCACCACTACTCGTGTGAGTCAAGGACTCACTTATGATTTCTGCTTTGTTTCTGCGATAGGATTTGAGCAGATGTTTACTCATCAGATAAAACTAGCACGAACAGCTGTAAATTTGTGGATAATTGAGATGTCAGCTACCGTTGTTTCAGTTTTTTCAAGAAGCTATAGGCCTTCAAAAGCTTGCTAAGAGTTCAATTTCGCCCCTTTTGAAGAACAAAACTCTCAATTAATGTATCAGAATGTGCCAATACAGTTGATTGCGGTTCCAGAGTTGGAGGAGACAGTCGAGAAATCGAATGTGGACGGCTCAATGACCCAGTTTGTTCAAGGGTTCATATATGCAGGACATTGCTCTTTAGATGTCTAAAGCATTTCTTCATTGGAAGACCCTTCCTTGCTAATAGAAACTTTCTTTAGTTGTTAATAAAATTAAAGCCAAGCAAGAGATGGTGATCCTTCGCCACTGATCACCTGCATCACTGTGTTGGGATCCACAAAAGAAACAGAATGAGGGTCGAAGACTTGGCGCAAATAGTCCCGTTGACAACGACGATCTTGGGCTCACTCCATTTTTTCCTCTTTCTCAAGGTCAGTACAAAAAAACAAGGATTTCGTGACGGATTTAGCGACGAAAATTTCGGAGAAATTCGTCGCCAAATGAATTTAGTGACAAATTTAGCTACGAGCAAAATTTCGTAGCTAATACGGCGTCGCTAAAATTAGCGACGAAAAAAAACAAATGTCGTCGCCAAATTTAGCGACGAAAAAATATTTCGTCACTAAATTCGTGGCCAATATTTAGCGACGACACTGTAGGTTCGTCACTAAATAGCGACGACAATGACGTATCGTCGCAAAAATTGGTGACGACAACTTGATTTCGTCGCGAAATTTGGCGACGACTAGAAGATGTTCGTCCCTAATTGACGACGAAATTTTTCATCGCTAATCGGCGACGACCATGTTCGTCGCTATTCGGAGACGAAAAAACTTTGTCGTCGCTAAACAATAGCGACGAAAACATTTATTCCGTAGCCAAATTTAGCGACGGGAATCCTTTTCCGTAGCTAAATTTAGGGACGAGAATTCTTTTCTGTCGCTAAATTGAAAAATTAGATACAGAAGATGCTCTCGTCGCTAATCCTCTGACACAAAATTTAGTGGGTAATTTGGCTGTAGCATTTAGGGACGACCTTTGTTTTCGTCACTAAATTTGAACCTTGAATGGCGACGATCCGTGGTTTTGTCGCTAATTTATAAACGATTTTTTTCCGCTTTCATTGTTCCTAAATAATTTCTTTTAATTTTCAATTTTAAATCTAATTAAAAGAAAAATTAAATTCTAAAATTTGTACTTAACATTGATCAAGCAAGATCTCAAAAACATCTGGATTGAGATCTTCCTACCCTCATACAACATATGGAGATCTCTGACCCAAAAAAAAAAACATATGGACATCCAGTCAAGTAACTCGGCTATTTTACACATCTTGGAAGTGTTTCAGTAGCAGCACTGTAAAGTTCCTTAAACAATCCAGCAGTGAAGAACGTACACAAGCCACAAAAGAATGCAACATGGGCTCAGCTGCCCCCGCATCAACAACCCTGCAACAAATATGAAAATGACCGTAAATTAAAAATCACTACCATGGTAAACGAAATGCAAAACGTCCAAGATAAATGAGGAAGAATGCAAATAATTGGACAGTGCCTTCACAATTGATTGAAAAATTACTTCAACAGGCAAGGTTCTCTAAAGGAAAGAACAAATTTTCATTCAAGATTTACTATCCAGGGCACAACTCCATAAGCAGGGAAAGATCTACCACTTACTACAGCAAAACCATCCCAGGCTTGTCCGCATGTACAAGGAAAATGGACGGAAAATTTGAAAAGTAATTTTTCGTATAACTTTTGTAAATACCATACTTTCATGAAAATGCTTATAAACAGATGTATGAACATGGGAAACAAAATCATAAGCAACAAGAAGACTATATGAAGCATACAGGATAGATCAAGCCCCTAATAGAGTTTCAGTGACCTTTGTGGTCCCTTACAAGTTCCTTAAACAATCCAGCTGTGAAGAACGTCCACAAGCCACAAAAGAATACTAGCAACATGGACTCAGCTGCCCCTGTATCAACAACCCTGCAACAAATATGAAAATGACCGTAAATTAAAAATCACTACCATGGTAAACGAAATGCAAAACGTCCAAGATAAATGAGGAAGAATGCAAATAATTGGACAGTGCCTTCACAATTGATTGAAAAATTACTTCAACAGGCAAGGTTCTCTAAAGGAAAGAACAAATTTTCATTCAAGATTTACTATCCAGGGCACAACTCCATAAGCAGGGAAAGATCTACCACTTACTACAGCAAAACCATCCCAGGCTTGTCCGCATGTACAAGGAAAATGGACGGAAAATTTGAAAAGTAATTTTTCGTATAACTTTTGTAAATACCATACTTTCATGAAAATGCTTATAAACAGATGTATGAACATGGGAAACAAAATCATAAGCAACAAGAAGACTATATGAAGCATACAGGATAGATCAAGCCCCTAATAGAGTTTCAGTGACCTTTGTGGTCCCTTACAAGTTCCTTAAACAATCCAGCTGTGAAGAACGTCCACAAGCCACAAAAGAATACTAGCAACATGGACTCAGCTGCCCATGTATCAACAACCCTGCAACAAATACAAAAATGACCGTAAATTAAAAATCACTACCATGGTAAAAGAAATGCAAAACGTCCAAGATAAATGAGGAAGAATGCAAATAATTGGACAGTGCCTTCACAATTGATTGAAAAATTACTTCAACAGGCAAGGTTCTCTAAAGGAAAGAACAAATTTTCATTCAAGATTTACTATCCAGGGCACAACTCCATAAGCAGGGAAAGATCTACCACTTACTACAGCAAAACCATCCCAGGCTTGCCAGCATATACAAGGAAAAGGGACGGAAAATTTGAAAAGTAATTTTTCTTATAACTTTTGTAAATACCATACTTTCATGAAAATGCTTATAAACAGATGTATGAACATGGGAAACAAAATCATAAGCAACAAGAAGACTATATGAAGCATACATGATAGATCAAGCCCCTAATAGAGTTTGAGTGACCTTGGTGGTCCCTTACATTTGACCTTAATAAAGTTTTTCAGCAGCAAGTCGTCCAACTCATGGAAGAACCTTGCACATAGAAGTGACAAAATTAATGCTGATACATGAACAAAGAACTTGCCTAATGAGTACCAGCAGTAAAAGTAAAAAATTTACCTCTTTCCGTTGCGAACGAGAGGTGAAATATGCCATCTACTTACAAAAACGATTGACTACATCATCATCAACAGCAGTAGCAGGAGCAATGTAATCATCATCAGCATTCTCAGCATTGTCGTGCCGCTCATCATTGGGCTGAACAGGATGTGGAGCAATCTCACCCCTATCGAGGTTGAGGTGTTGTGAGATGAACGTCATTTGATTCTCGAGACCTCGATATTGAGTCGTGAGACCTTCATATTGCACATTCACTTGTCTAATTTCGTCATCCTTTTGTGACAGCCGTGATTCATATTTATCTTCCATCGCTCTCATTTGCTCATCCTTCTGTGCAAGTAACTCTATCATTTGGCTCGTTCCTTGGTTCACTTGCTCCTCAAATCTTGATCTTCTTGAACCACCTGGATTGGAGGATGAAGTTGCAGCATCATTTGTTTTGCACACTCTTGACATGCAGCCTGTCCCATATACTTTTTCTCTTTTGACCCCACCTGCTGCCTCCACCCACAATGCCATACTATCAATGGATGGCTCAGATGTAGCAGCACCATCACCACCACTAGTACGAGCCAACAAAAGCTCATCATATTTGTCCTGCATTAACAATATAAATGAAAATAGAATAGCTTCGTATTCATAATCACCATAAATATTAAAAGCACTGATGGATTTCATTCTAGTTTCCATACAATTCAGATATGGGGAAGAGGAAGGGGCTGGTCTTCTTTCTGAAGTGACAGGACGCTTGTCTCCGCGTTGCTGCTGACAAGTAGGTTGGTTAGACAAATATGGGGAAAAAATAAACATGTATTAAGAACACATCAACAAGATTACCATTTTGTTTCGAAGGGTAGATAAACCTAGAAAAAAAATATATCTGCGGTTTCAAGCATCTTAATCAGTATATGTAATTGCAAGAATTAGTCTCTCAATAATGATACATGAGTAATGAAGTTGAAAATAAGCAAAGAATGTATCTCTTCTTAGCATTCAAGGACAAAAAAAATTAGAAACCGTATCATGAAAGTAAAGAACTAAGTTGACCAGCATAGGTTTCGCTCATGTGAGAAAAACAAAGTCATAGAATCAATATGCATGTGGGTTTTGATGGTGCCAATGAGACAAATTCCCCTAGTGGTCCTGATCTGCAAATAAAGTGATAATCACTATCATTCAATCTAATTTTGACTTCAGCAACCATAGGTGCTATTAGGTCACTGGTTATCAAGTTCATAAAAAATAATATTTTGCTGCACATAATCAACAGAATAGAACCAAGTCAACATAGTGAATTCACGAGACCTCTCACCTGTAGAGCGAAAATGCCTTCTTTCTCAACAGTCTTCACCTGGCACACGATGTTACCATCAGCCCAGAGCACGGACAGCGAGAGTGAGAGTGACGACGGAGCAGCGAGGGTTCAGATCTTGCTGGGGAAGGACATGGGAAGCTTGGAGAAGGGAGGCGATGCAGAGGAGAGCAAGGACGAAAGTAAGAACTGATCAAAATCTACGGCGAAAGAACAACAATTACAAGAGGTCTACACCGGACAAACAGAATCGGAGTGGAAAGGATGAGACTTTACCTGCCAACTGGATTCCCCCGAAAAAGGGTCAATGGAGTTGTTGAGACGCGGGAGGAAGCGTCGTCACCGGCTTCGCAAGCAAAGAGAATGCTGGATCTGCGCTCAAGATGCAAACCCTAGCAGTTCTCTATGCGCTGCGCAGCTTAAAGAGAGAAAGAGAAGCTTCGAACATGTTCTGTCAATGAAAAAAGCAATAAGTACTTGGAGGAACTTATTTCATGAGAAAATATTAGGTACTCCCGGAGCAATCCTCTTTTATCAATTAAATCGCGACACCTGGATCAATGGGTCCCACACTAACTCCCGTTTCTCTCGTTACTTTGTTTTCTCTCCCCCCCCTCTTTCTGTCGTTACTTTTTCTCTCTTCTTCTTCCTCTATCCTTCTCCTTTGTCCAGATGAACACGCGGACGACCGAAGCTTCTTTGCTTCGTTGGTGTTGCAGAACCTCCACTTGCCGTCGCCCCAGCAGAGTCGTCGGCGCCGCATCCAAGCCGAACCCTCGCAGGCTCGCGGCTCCCATGCCTTCGAGAGCTCAAGCCCGCAACAGCCATGGCCAAGGACCTCGAGCTCCACAGCCATGGCAGCTATGGATATGGAAGGCGTTGGTGACGCCATAGGGTCCTGCTCATCTCTCCCATCTGCTCTCTCTCCTCCCGCTGAAGCTTCGTCTGATGGGTCTATGGCCGACGTCTTCTCCGTTCCCAATCACAGAGCTTGAGCTCACGACTCGCGGCCTCCTTGGCCACCGACGAGTTTTCTGTCCTGGGCGCGAAGCTGGAGCGCACGGCTTGCGGCCGCCATGGCTGTGGAGCTCGCGGCTGCCATGGCTATGGAGCTTGAGATCTGTGGCCATGAGCTTCGCGCCAGAGAGGAAGAAGAATGAAAGTGAGAGGGGAGAGAGAGAGAAAGTAACGGCAGAAAGAGGGGGAGAGAAAAAAAGTAACGACAGAAACAAACGCAAGTTAGTGTGGGAGCCATATATCCAGGTGTCGCGATTTAATTGGTAAAGGAGCATTTCTCCGGGAGTACCTAATATTTTCTCCTTATTTCACCGCTAATTAGTATCGTTTCTCATTTTGCGAGGAATCGAAAGACGAGATTAACATTGTCTCTATATGAACATTCCGACGGGAAAATATCTCAAATATTATCACTAATTTTGCATTACCACACTATTTACATGGACACCTTAACTTATTTTCAATCTATGAGCTTTAACTTTACTTTGAAATTAAAAAAAAAAAAGTTACAATGTCAAAGACAAGACTTACCGAAATATGTGATTGAATTTTTTTGTAGGAGAAAGCTCTCAAAAATCACAATCTTCATTATCATCTTCTGCTTCATCTTCGCTGTCGTCTTCGTCTTCGTCATTTGTCTCAAAATCAAATTCTTCAACATCATCTAAATTTGATTCATGAACTTCAATTGGATCCACATTTATTACTGCTCCACATGGATCTCGTAAAGTTGGAATGTTATATTTTTTCAGTTTCAACCGTGTTACTAACTTCCTCTTGTTGATATGTTGTATCCTTCCAACGCTCCTCGATTTTTCTTCGTGCTTTGGTTTTACATACAGCCCACCAATCACATGGCATGATGTTATCCTGAGGCATTGCTTCTCGCATTACGTCAACAAAAGAGTTAAAGTAATTTTCGAACACATTATGCTCTGCCTTTATGTTCAACAGTCTTGTTGTCACTGATAACTTAGTATGGTTGTCACAATCTACCTATAAAGGTTCATCTGCTGCTTTCAACACATCCCAGAACTAGTTAGATGTAAAAGTTTCATTGTGTATATTCTCATCTAAACCTGTTACACCTGCATCTTCTAATTGTGATGCATAGCTAGTACTCACTTGTTCAAATGTATGAGCAAAACTAGTACTTGCGTGGTTCAATTCTGAAACGAAATTATGACCAGCTGCATCAATCACTATCCTCTGATATTGGTTCAATTGGTTATAATAGCTACATTCTTCCCTACTTGAAAATTGTCTAATTCTTCGATATTCTTCATCAGATATAAATAATTCACCATGGCAAGTCTAATTATAATAGTTCGAAGTGAACCCAAATCTACAAAGATGTTCTCTAACTTTGTCAGGCTCATGAAATTTATTATTATTGCACTTTGCACACGGACATCTTAACTTATTTCCATCCAAGTACTCAAATTTACTACTAGCAAAATCCAAAAACTGTTCCAACCCATTACGAAACTCATCGGTCAATCCTCGACGTCTAGGTAAGTTCTTATTATACATCCAAGCCCTGTCTCTTTGCATTGTGTCTGTATAAATATTTAAAAATCCGATAAAATATTAAAATGTCATATCTACTATTTAATATTCTTAATTAAAATCATAAAATTTTAAAAATTAAAATTTTGTTTGTGACGAAATGATTATTTTGAATTAGAAAAATGAAAAAAAAAATACAATGTCAAGAAAGACTTACCCAATTATTTTGACTGAAATCGTTATAGACGAAAGCGGTCAATTTGATTAGAATTGCAAGGTTTACTCGGATTGCAAGACCTTCAAATGGACATGTACCTAAAAAAAAATACTTAAGATTCATGAAGCTTATGGCAATTGATAGAAGAAAACAATGAAATAAACAACAATCGATTACTATAAGACATAATTTTTTTTGACAAATTTAGCGACGACACTGTAAAGCCATTGCTAATTTTGTGGTGAAGATTATCGGTCACAACTTGATGATTCATCCCTAATTAGCTATGAACCAAGTGCTCGACAAAGCACTTGGTTCGTAGCTACCATTTCGTCGCACGTACAACTAAGGTACAATGGGCATTTTGGAAGAATCTAAGGCTCTTCTAAAGGGAAAAAAAAATCGGTTGATGATTGTGACGCCTATAAAATATCTCCTGACTATTTAAAAGTGCTTGGTTTTTGGGCTTAAAATAAAATAAAGTCTTCTTAATTTGGTCTAGTGGGAGATCTCAAAGAATAAATAAGTATGACTAATTAAATACCGAAGTGTATGTATTGCATATCCCATAATTTTATATGCAATTCCTATTCAATTAAAACACGCCACCACGTACATTCTCAAATGGAAAACAACTAAGGTTCGTCGCTAGCGACGATATTACTTTGTTCATCGCTAATTTCTGACGATTTGGTATTTCGTCGCTACTTAGCGACATACGTATTTGTTCATCTCTGATTAGCTGAAAAACGACTATCTTTTTCTAATTTTGCACGAAATTGAAAGACGAAATTCACCACGACTATATATGAACATTCTAACAGAAAAATGTCACAAATATTATCGCTAATGTTACATTAGCGTTCAACTTTACTTTGAAATTTAAAAAAAAATGCTAAAAAGTCAACACGACTTACCAAAAAATCCGATTGAATTTGCTGAAAATTTCAAAGTTCACTTGTATTGAGAGACCTTCAAATGAACGCGTACCTAAAAAAAGGAAAATTAGTTAAAATTTATGAAGCTCATGGCAATTAGATAGAAGAAAATGGTGAAACAAAGGACAATCTATTCTATGATTACCGTAAGACAAAATAAAGAACAGAGAATGCAGACTGAAGACCGAAGGCAAAAAAAAAAAAAAGAGTGAGAAGAGTGCGAACGAAAGCCGAATGCGGAGAGAAAGAGAAGGTAATGGGTTTTTAAGGGGGCATCAATCTATTGGTACGGCTTCCGCAGGTCTCGGTTGAAGAACCCCACTTTATGAACCGCAAGGCCTTCATTGTACGACCAAAGGAGAGCCACACCTTCCTCTCAGAGTTTGACCGTGTGTAAGAAGTTAGTGTGCACTCTGTTCAAGTTGAAGAGACATAAAGCATTTGCCTTATTTTGTTCTCTATCACGACGGCCGCAATTAAACACGAACAAAAAAATAATAATTAGTGACGAAAGTAACCTCATCCGTCGCTAAATGGTCACGAAATACACCATTCCGTCACTAAATGGCGACGAAAAACCTCATTCCGTCGCTACAACATAGCGACGAAACAAATGACTCGTCGCTAAAGTTGGCGACTACCGGAGCTTCCGTCGCTAATTGGCGACGAACATCCACTTCGTCGCTAAATGCCGACGAAAAATCATATTCCGTCGCTATATTTAGTGACGAACCGAACGTCTTGTCGCTAAATTTGGCGACGACACAACCTTTCGTCGCTAAATGGCGACAAACACCTATTCGTCGCTTATGTTTATTTTTCTTATGTTAGCAACGAAATTGGTTTTTCATGGCCAATTTCCTCGCTAATGTAGCGGCGAATGGTGTTTCGTCGCGAATTTCGTCCCTGATCAGCGACGCACTTTTTTCATGGCTATTTTCGTCGCCAATTAGCTACGAAAATATTTTTATCGCTAATGTCGTCACTAATTTGCGACGAAAATATCTATAGTCGCAAATTTCGTTGTAAATTGGCGACGAATATATTGTTCGTGGCTATTTACGTAGCTAATTAGCTACGACATTGTGTCGTCGCCAAGTCAGTCACAAATAGCGACGAAATTTTATTTCCGTCACTAATAGCGTCACTAATTAGCGACGAGTGGTGCTCGTCACTAATTTACCGTGGCTAATTTCGCGTTTTTTTGTAGTGAGCTCAATAGGGAACAAGCTTCATTTACATTCAGGTCGTTCCCACAAAATGGCTACATAACCACAGGCTTGTGGCTGAATATGCAGAAAGGATTGTTGCACAGTTACGTTGGGATTAATGGGTTTCGATATACGCTTAATTCATCACTCGTGATTCGTCGACGGAACTTATCTGGCCTATCCGATCCGTTCTTCCTGGAGGCCGGAACCAATCCTCATACTAATACTTTCCTAAAAGTTGATAGAATCAGACTTATAAATCTGTTAGAGCAAGCTCGCCATACACACTGCAAGACCTGATTGGATCTACATAGTCATGGTCACGGGCTGACGATCGCCGGTTCCGGTTCCAATTTAGGGGGAACCGAAACCGAGCCCTTAAGTGGTAGTTCCGATTTTGAACCGACGGTTACCAGCCAATTTCGGGTCCTGTTTCGGTTCAAAACCGAAAATGGAGCCTTCGGTTTCGGTTACGGTTTTTGGGCAACTGAAACTGAGCCCTTAAGTGGCGGTTCCGATTCTGGTTTTGAACTGATAGTTACGGGCCGATTTTGAGCCATGTTCCAATTTAAAACCGAAAATGGAACCTCCGGTTTCAGTTACGATTTTTGAGTTTAAAAATTAAATTATAATGAATTTATAATCAAATTATCAAATAATGAACTATAAAATAAAAGCAAATAATGAATTATCAATATAAATATTATTTTTAAAATTTTTACGTTTTTTTATCCCCATTTTTTCAGACCGGCGGTTCCGGGCCTGGTTCCAGGTTCAAAGAAACTGTAACCGGGCCCTTATGCCATGGGCCGATTCAGGATTGGAACCGCGGGCTCGATCAACGAGCCTGTTCTGGATTTGACCCCGGCTGATTCCGGGCTCAGCCCGGCCCGTGGCCATAAGTAGATCCACACCAAGTAAATGCTTCGTTTTACGTGTTCATAAGAGCCTATCCAGGACGATCTTCCATCTGTATACAAAGCTCAGTTCCTTATGTCAACGCACCATAAAATCATATCGTACGCCATAAATAGCTCCAACGTCTTCAAAATAGTTGGGCCAACTTTGATTACTCTGCGAATTGATATTGTTCGTACCTAACGGTACAATCTCGAAGCTGGACTCGGCCTCCAATTCTCAAGGGACAGCCTTAATATACTTGTGATGTAGCGGCAATCACGCATCCAGCGCATTCTGTGACCATTCCACACTCGACTCCGGTCGGCCCCGGAGAGTCCAAGTAATAACCATAACCCCTGCGCGCTGTCCCTTGCCTTAAGTTGTTGATGAGTCGAAATGATCTTAACTTCTGTATGTACCATCGCTGCCAATATTTTGTGCACCACCTGCTTATTTGAATCCCCTCTTGCTAGATTGAGAATGCAAAAGGTTCCAATTGGGATGATTGCAAATCCAGGCAGAACATCCATACTATCCTCTTTAGAGTCACCAAAATTGCTTAGTTGAAAAGTGATCCATTTTTGCAATTGGCAGTGAAGAGCATAATAATAATAATAATAATAATGGAGGATGTCGGTTGAAATACTCTATAAATAGGTGCTTGGTCTTTCATATGTAACAAGTACTCCCATGTAAAAGAAAAGGCCCTATGATGAGAGATATATTTGTAAGTCCTTTTACTTATTAGTTTTTTTTATTATCAAATATCATTTTTATCTTGCTAGTTTTCTTGCCATTATTTTTTATATTTCATATCCAAACACACACACTTGCACACACGCTTTTACAAAATCCCAACGGTGATATCAGAGCCAGGTTCGTGATTCGTTGATTTTGAGCGTTTGTTCTAACCAACTTCGCAATGGCCTATGCCGCCATATCATTCCCTATCCTAATATTTGATGGGAACAACTATGATTACTAGAGCATCAAGATGACTACATTCTTGATGGCCTAAGATTTATGGGATATCATCGAGAAAGGATACGAAGCCTTGAAAGAAGGTGCAAGTGTTCTGGCCGAACTATGGTAGAAAGATGCACGAGCTCTATTCGTGATCCAACAAGCACTCTCGAATACGATATTTTCGAGAATCATCGGCACGAAGGCGGCAAAGCAAGCATGGGAAGTATTACAAGAAGAATATCAAGGCTAAAACAAAGTACGCACTATACGACTTCAAACTTTAAGAAGAGAATTTAAGAATTCTAAAATAAAAGTGCATGAGTCTGTCCAAGAATATTGTGGATGGTTGAAAGAACTAGTAAATCAGATGAGAGCCTATGGAGATGCAATCACCGATCAAAGGGTTGTTGAGAAAATATTGGTGACACTCACTGGGAAATACAATTCTATTGTCACCACCATAGAATCATCTAAGGATTTAACAACCCTGTCTATAAGTGAGCTGATTAGTTCTTTAGAAGCACATGAGAAAAGATTGCAAGTACAAGATAAAGATACAGTTGAAAGTGCTTTTCAGTCAAAAATGAACATACGGTCTGATAATGGTAAAGGTAGTGTAAGGAGCTCATGAAAAAACAAGAGAAGAGGAGAAACATCTACAAGGGAAAAATATTCACTTTTGTAAATTTTGCAAGAAAACTAATCATTTAAAAACAAATTGTTGGTTTTGTGATGAACCATAATGCAACTCTTGCAAAAGATATGGCTACATAGAAAAGTTTTGTTGCTCTAAAAGTAATTACAGAGCAAATTAAGTTGAGGAAAGGGGAAAAAAGGTTGAAAAAAAGATAGATCATTTATTATATGTAAACCAAGTGGCAATGATGAGAGAAATGATCTATGGTGTATTGATAGTGGGTGTAGCAATTATATGATGGGAGATGAATCAATATTCACTGAAATTGACACTTCGGTGAAGACTCAAGTGAGACTAGGCAACGGTGAATTGGTCAATGTGAAAGGAAATGGGACCATATCCATTGAAACTAAGAAAGGCCCAAAATATATTCATGAAGTATATTCGATGCCTAGTCTTGCACAAAATCTACTCAGTGTGAGTCAAATGATGTAGATTGGGCATCTCTATATTTTAAAGGAGATACATGCACTATTTATGATAAATATAAGATCAAGTTATTGCCTCTATGAGAATGGAAAATAGGAATTTTTCTATTCGATGAAAATATGTCAATGATATAGTTATGAAAGTTCAAGTTGACGATTATTGGCTATGACATCGGAGATTTGGCCACCTCAATTTCTATGGGTTAAAGATTCTCCATTAGAAGAATATGATGAGAGATCTTCCAGCTATTATAGAGATTTCAGATGTTTGTGAAGGCTGTCTCATTGGAAAACAACAAAGGCAGTCGTTCCCATCTATAAATGCATGGAGAGCAAAAAGACTACCAGAGTTAGTTGATACTGATGTATGTGGTCCAATGAGGACACCGGTATCGATTCAAAATAGGTATTTCATTCTCTTCATTGATGACTATACCAGAATGATGTGGGTATACTTTCTTCGAAAAATGTCAGAGGTTTTCTCTACCTTCAAGAAATTCAAGAACCACATTGAAAATCAAAGTGGCCGAAGAATCAAAGTCTTAAGGAGCAACAGAGGCACATAATACAATTCTAGGGAGTTCAATAAATTTTGTGAAGATGAAGGCGTACATCGGCAATTAACAGTTGACTATGCTCCAGAGCAAAATGGAGTAGCAGAAGGAAGAATAGAATCGCTATGGAAATGACAAGATCCATGTTAAATGGGAAAGGACTTCCTAACTCTTTCTGGGCAAAAGTAGTCTACACTGCAGTGTACTTGTTAAATAGGTGTCTAACTAAAGCAGTTCAGAATAGAACTCCAATCGAAGCATGGAGCGAACGGAAACCTTTAGCTAAAAATCTAAAAGTATTTGGCTATATATGTTGTGTTTACATTCCTAATCAAAAAAAGGAGCAAGCTCGATGAGAAGATGGAAAAAAGGCATCTTCCTTGGATACAATGATCAGTCAAACGGTTATTGGATTTACAACCTAAGAACTAAGAAGCTCATGACAAGTCGAGACATTAAGTTCGACAAAAATGCCGCTTGGAACTGGGAGGAAGACAAGATCGAGAAGAAGTATGTTACCTTACCTGATATAGCACCTGCTCGAAAGGAATCAATATTAGAAGAAGAAGGTGGAACATTAGATTCCTCCCCATAGGATGTCACACCACCATCCTCTCCAAGCCCGGCACAAGAAGAGTCAACTCCAAAATCCTTTATACTAAGAGTAAAGTCTTTAAGGAAAGTCTATGAGACATGTAACTTTACATCCTTAGAACCAGAAAACTATGAAGAAGCTTCCAAAGAAGAAGTTTGGATTAAGGCCATGGAGCAAGAAATCAGTATGATCGAGAAAAATGAAACTTGGGAGCTCGTCGATAGCCTCGAAGACAAAGAAATCATTGATGTCAAGTGGGTCTACAAGACGAAGCTAAATGCAGATGGATCAATTCATAAGCATAAAGCAAGGCTTATCGTGAAAGGATACTTGCAGCAACCAGGTATCGATTGTACCAAAACTTTCGCTCCAATTGTTCACCTTGACACTATTTGAGCACTTATAGCCTTAACAACACAAAAAGATTAGAAGATCCATCAACTATATGTGAAGTTAGCATTCCTAAATGGATATCTTCAAGAGAAAAGTATATGTGGAACAACTACAAGCCTTTATTCTCAAAGGCTAAGAATATAAAGTTCTAAAGCTCTAGAAAGTCCTTTATGGGTTAAAACAAGCACCACGAGCATGGTATAACAGAATTTTAATGAATATTTCACCAAGCAAGGATTCAAGAGGAGTATGAGCGAGCTAACGCTCTACATATGTAATTCTGATACTCTTATTGTCTCTCTATAAATAGATGATATCCTATATACGGGGAACAATAAGAAAATGATTAAAGCATTCAAAGAAGAAATGATGAAGACATTCGAGATGACAGACATGGGCTTGATGCACTACTTTCTCGGTATCAAGATCAATCATAATGAAGGAATCTTTATTTCGTAGAAGAAATATGCTGAGAACCTCTTGAAGAAATTCAAGATGAATTACTGCAAGACAGTTGCAACACCGCTCGAGATAAATGAGAAACTATTGAAAGAAGATGGAATAGATAAAGCATGCGCTTCTCTCTATAGAAGCCTTATTGGCAGTTTACTATATCTCACTACTACACGGACATACATTATGTATGGGACAAGTCTACCATTATGTTTCATGAAGAGTCCGAGCCAAATTCATTTTTGAGCCGCCAAGAGAATCCTAAGATACTTACGAGGAACTATAGATTATGGTATATGGTACCTGTGACATTCTAAAATCCGACCATTTTTGAAGTATGAATGAATGAGGTATCTCATTAGTGCATTTCAATTAAATCTCACTTAAAGTTGGCCCCTCTTGAGAAGACTAACCGATGGGGAATGGCTAACTAGGAAATAGGTACGCAGACCTAAGGACTTGACCATGGATCGACTCTTTGGCCATAAGGATTGTCGAGGGAAGATTTAGAGCAATTATAGGCTGATCCAAGAATGATTATGGAATGAATTGCTAGCATTATATAATTGGGTTGTGGGTAATTCCATTCGACCATAATATAATTTGTGAACTTTCCTAAATCAATTTCTGATGATCGCGCCCTCCGAAACTAGTGATTGACCCTCGCAATTACATGACAACCAAAGGTCACCATGCGTCGAGTAAACATGAACGTGACGTTAATCACAGGTCGATACGCGTAACTCCTAAAAGAACCGCCCGTTAGTTTGAGATATACTGAAGTCGCAATCGATCGAGAATGGCCAAGAATCAGACTTCGAACTTGGGCAACAAATATTCAAGGATTCCAACACTAATATTTTGGACGTCGCCTCATCAAGGTCAATTAAGTTTATGGCTCGCTCTAAAGTTATTAGGAAAGTGAAATTTTGACTGAAAGTTAGAAATTACCCTTTTACCCTTGATTAATGCTCAATCCTCTAATTTAAGTCAAGGGTATATTGATCTTTAGGAATTCCCCAAGTGACCAAAATATCCAAGGGCATTATGGTCAAGAATGGTCTTGCATTATTGAGAAGGGGACAAGGATGGGATTTTGTGGGACTCTCATGTCAAACCACTATCAACTCTTGTCATTCAAGCTAGTCATTCACTTGTCAATCCTTGTTCCCCCACTTCCATGTGAAGCTTCTTGGACAAGTTTGGCTAGACCACAACTCTCTCTTTCTCTTCTCATTTTGGCCAACCATTTCTCATTTATCCCTCACTCCTTCTCGGTTTGCTCGCTCTCGCTCTCTCTCGTTTCCTCCCAAGGCAGTGACACCACCACCTTGCACCCTCATCGGACCACCATCCCCATTGTGAGCCGACGACCGTCTCAAACCCGTGAGCTTCGTGAGACGCCGAAACCCGAGTACCACCGCCAACCGACTAAGACTGGAAACGGTGGGCTGTTGGGGACTGTTCTAGGGGATTTCTTGAGTTGGTTCAAGGTAAAGAGATTCCCTAAACTTAGTATAATATGTTAGGAAGGTAATGGTAGAGGTTTAGTGGAGATTCGATAGAGTGATTTTTCTTAATCTTCATGGACAGACCAGCTGCCCTTTCCCTAATCAAATGGTGAATCTTGGGCTGATTTAGGGGTTGTTCTTGCTTGGAACAAGTGGTAAGTCATCTCTAAATCCTAACTTGGTATGTTAGGAGTTTAGTGGTTGAAGTTTGGGGTGATTTTGATGAAAGTTAGCGGTTGATTCTTGCATAGACTTCCCAAGAGCCGAATCTTCCCATTTCAGACCAGCTTTGTGCCGTGAGCCCTTGCCGGTTGCTTTGTGGTTTTCTCTTGCTCAAACTTGCGATAAGTTACTCTTAAACTTAGCCTAGAACTCTAGGTTACTAATGGACAGTTTAGAGTTGGATTTGGAGACTTTTATGGGCTGTTCTTGTATGAAAAATGTCATAAGATTCGAGACCCGCATTCCCGTTTTTCAGCGCGCGTCAAAAGTAAAATGGCTCGTTCGAAGTCTTTTGGAGGCTGAATTGAGCTCTATTTTCTCCAACGCGACCGTAAGATCATGAGGAACATGAATCTAAGGTTGGATTATTCAAAAAGTAAATATAATTATGTCATTTTTATTGGGAGCAAGTCCGGACATGGAAACCGAATCTGCCATTTTGAGGACCGGTTGTGCTTGAGGTGTTCTTGGATAAAAATTGTGTTACCTTGGTTAACCTCATGAGTCTAATGCTGGTCATGGGTGATTAGAGGATATTCAACATGAACTTAAGATTATTTTGTGGACTTAATGGTCAAAATTGCCATGAGTGATCTTGGGGACCGATTGATGCAAGCTTGGGTCATGATTGGAATGAATGATTAATCGACCAATCGAGTGCTTAGATATGATTCATGGCTAGTTGCTCGTGATGTTTGATTAGGCAATCAATTGAGATGACAAATGCTAAGCATACCTCTATGTGCTCGGCCATGATGTACAAAAATGAAATTCATTCACAAAATTGAGTAAATGTCTTATGTGTGTACTCGGCCTTGAGGTTCCTTATGGCTTGATTGAAGCGAATGAATTTAATTGTCATTAAATGTTGATTGGTTGTGAACATGTGTGATTGTTCATCTTATGTGAGCTCGATCTTGATTGGATTGATTTCTATCGAATGGCCAAATCGAACAAGCTATGTGTGTTTGATCACAAGTTTAACCTGACGAGGTTAAGTGCGCCTCGAGAGTCATTATAATCGATCGAATCATGTCGAAGGCGATGGAAGTCTAGAGTCGTTATAATTGACTAAATCATCTCCAGGGTCGGACGCGAGAGTCATTATAATCGATCGAATCATCTCGAATGTGTTGGAGTCGAGAGTCGTTATAATTGACCAAATTATCTCACAGTACTTGGAAACATCAAGGATCGATGTGATTGAATGAAATAACTTATGTGGCCAATTGATTGCTTATATGCCTAAAGTACGAAGTTTGATCTTAAATTGTGATTCATGGCTTAATTTGTGAACTCCTGAGTTTGTGATTGCAGCGTGTCCTTGCTATTTGTCTGGTTTAGCGAATTGTCTCATTTGATTAGACTTGTACGATAAGGAACGATCTGGAAAATGGCTTTGAAGGATAGAGTGCATGATAAGGAACGATCTGGAGAATGACTTTGAAGGATAGAGTGCATAATGAGGAACGATTTGAAGAATGGGCTTGATGACTAGAATTGCATGATAAGAAATGATCTGATGATTGATCTAGAATGTGAACAACGCATGTTTAGGATTTTTCTGGAGGTACTATTGGCCTAGTCTAGGCTTAGGAGTTTACTTGCTAAGATTTATTCTCACCCCGTCGTGTGATAACATTTTCAGGTCCCGAATGATGGAATCCCGAGAATGCCGAGGTTTGGCTATTGGAAGAACCCTTTTGAAGATGATGAATGTTTAGTCTTACCTTGCTGTTGTAAGAAATTGAAGTTGAACTGATGTTTATAAGAAATATGCGTAGTTAAGTTCGAAATCTCTTTTCCATCTTGAGTCATTGTATTTATTTATTTATTTAGAAGTGGATTTTAGTTCTCGCTTCCACATATGCTTACCATCTTAAACTTAAGTTCGTTGTCGTTGGATCCTGGGAACTACTCAAGTAAACGGCCATGGCGGGATGTTAGCGCGCTCGTTAGGACGCGGGGCGTGACAGTATCAACCTAGCGCAATAGCCAACCTTATCGGTTACATCGATAGTAACTGGGTAGGTTCAATTGATGACAAAAGAAGTACTACCAATTATGCATTCACACTAGGATTTGGAATACTATCATGGGTATCCAAAAAACAAGACTCAATAGCACAATCTACTGCAGAAGCTGAATATATCGCAATCGCTACGATAACTAGTCATGCAATATGGCTTAGAAGATTCTAGAAGACATTAGAGAAGCATAGACAGAACCGACTTAAATATTTTGAGATAACAAGTCCGCGATTGCAATCTCGATAAATACAATCTTTCATGGAAGAACAAAGCATATCGACATCAAATATCATTTCATATATGGAGTACAAACCAATGGAGAAATTGAGCTGAATATTGCAAGACTGAAGATCAAATTGCTGATATATTCACTAATTCACTACCAAAAGCAAAATTCGAGACATTGAGAAGCATGCTCGGAGTATCACAAAAATGGATCAAGGAGGAGTGTTGAAAATTGATCCATTTTTGCAATTGGCGATGAAGAGAAAAAAAAATTAAATTAAATGGCAGTGGAGCATGTCGGTTGAAATACTCTATAAATAGGTGCTTGGTCTTTCGTATGTAACAAGTACTCACATGTAAAAAAAAAAGGGCCCTATGATGAGATACATCTTTGTAAGTCCTTTTACTTATTAGTTTTATATCAAATATAATTTTTATCTTGCTAGTCTTCTTGCCATTATTTCTCTATATTTTATATCCGAACACACAGACTTGCACACACGCTTCCGCAAAATCCCAATAGCTATGTAGAAACTTTGTTTTTCCGGTTTATATATAGAGTGAGATGGTGTTCTTGTATATGTTTCTGTATAGGCGGATTAAACTATTCTTTTATGTGGAATAACTTCTCTAGCTAAATTGAAGTTATTTCCATTTTTGTTTGTTCAATTCTAGGGTTTGTCACATGCGATGTAGATGGATGAAGCAAGCACTCTCCAATCAATTGTTCTTGTCTTATAGCTCATTCTTGTGTCCTATCAATCTCTTACAATTCTGACTCGATGACCATAACCCTCTCTCTCCACAACTCATATCTTTCCAAAGCTACAAGTAAAGCCAAAGCTTTCGTCTGAATCGCCGACGAAATGTGAAGAGCTTGTAGGAGAAGTTTCGAGAACGATGCACGTGTGGTGGGAGTCGGAGCCACTAGTTAAAGAAGCTCAAAACCAAATGGTCCAGCACAATTCTTTATCTCTAGCCCATTGTTACAGACCCGCAAACAAAGTAGCAGGCTGGGTCTCAAAAGCCCATTTTTCGAATAGCCTTCCTTTATGTTGGGTAGCTAAACCCCCAACCTTTATGGGATATTTTATGTTTGGATCCCCTTTAATGATTCTGTATTTAAGTACTCTTGAGTTTTTCAATGAAAAGTGAGAATGTTTCGACCATAGTAATTTGTATATTTGCCTTGTTTCTATTAAGTGTATCGATTTTCATGCTTATAAAAATTTAAAGGATCGTGTCCTCTTGCTCATAAATCACTTTGGAAGATTAAACAACTAATTTTATTACGATGTATTTAAATTATTAAATGATGATGATAAATTATTGCTAAAATACACAATACAAAAAAGAATCTTATAAATATTTGTGAGAAGTGAAGCATATTTCAACAATTGAACTTTTTTTAGTAAGGTTGAGAGAGAGAAAATTAAATTTTAATATTAAAAGATGTGAGAATTATATATTTGTTCATGGTTATGACATTGTTGAGATGTGTAATTAAAAGGAAACATGATAATCGATATCGCTTATAAATACTGAGTCATCTTTGTTTTATATAAAAATTAGAGGTATGCAAGTGTGACATCCTTGTCCCGCATGAGGAGTGAGCCTTGGGATGGTTTAAGTGGTTTTGGACCTTCTAAACTTGCAAGACGCGTTTTCTGGAGATTGTATGGGCGGCTCTCGGAGGAACAAAATCGTGAGGACTGTGTGTCCAAATCGAGCAATATCTTGCGACTGGTGGGCTCAGATCGTTACAGTTGGTATCATAGCCAACTCCCGACAGCATGTGTGGACCATAGTGGGCGCTCGCTGATGGGCCCAGGTCGTTACAGTTGGTATCAAAACCAACTCCCGACAGCATGTGTGGACCGCAGTGGGCTCTCGCTGGGGCCGCTGATGGCACGCTGAGTCGTTGAGGGGGGAGTATGTGACATCCTTGTCCCACATGGCTTAGAGAGTGAGCCTTGGGATGATTTATATGGCCTTGGACCTTCTAAACTTGCAAGATGCGTTTTTCGGGATTGTATAGGCGGCCCACGGAGAAACAAAATCATGAGGTCTGTGTGTCCAAAGCAGACAATGTCTTACCAATGGTGGGCTCAGGTCGTTATAGAAAGAGAGCTCGCGAAACTTAAAACAACTAGCATGGTTGGATAACTTTCAAAGTAAATATTAGAGATTGTAAGATAGGTTTTAAATTCCAAAGTATCAAAACTGTGGGTGCAAATAGGTTCCATGGTTTGGGGAAAACCCACCATATACCTCGTGGGCTCGTAGCATGTATCCTCTACAAATGGGACATATAAAAAGATATACAATAATTAATATTTGGATTAATATCATCAAAAATTTTAAATTAGTGTATTTATAATAAATTTATTTTAAATTTTTTTACCACAAAAAACACCAAGCTAATACACATGTGTTGACACCTGATTTTTGACCATTTATTATTGTGATTTTTATTCTTTAAAATTAATTAAAAATATCAAAAAGGTCATAAAATCACAAAACCAACTTTGGAAGCCTTGGTCTAGCCTCGGGGACCAATTTTGAACAAAAAATATTTTTTGGTATTTTATAATATTTTTTCGAATTTATTTAATTATAAAAATACCCAAAAAAATCAGAAAAATACCATTCGTGGTCAGAAAAATACACAAAAATATTCAATAATTTTGTTTTAATTTCCTCTTCAAGTGTGTCACTTTAAATATCAAAAATTCGGCTCGGGTCACTATGTTCCTTAACAAACATAATCCCGAACCGAGCCTAAAAAATCCTTTTCGAGTCTTTTAATCTTCAATTCTTGGTTTTTATAAGCTATGACATTGTATTCTCAAGTCTTGAAGTGCAATTAGGTCAATTTTCCCTCCAATTTGATCAATTTTAAACAAAAGGGCTTAATTGCATAATTTTCTTTCAATTTAGTCCCCGGTTTCGCGATTTTCAAAATTAAATTTCATACGGGCATACCCATTGAAATTAAACACCTCTACCCTATGTTTTTCATCACGATGAATCCATTGGTGGCCTCAATTTTGACTAATTCGGTCGTTTGGATTGTCGATTAAGCAAAAATCAATTTCGGATCCTAAGGGTAATTTGGGGTTTTCATTAAATTTCAACCAATTGATTCACGAAAATACCCCTATTTGATGAAAAACATGTCAAAGATTCCGATTTTGCCGTTAATTTCATGGAAATGGGTCGATTGGGGACCCAATTGGGCGAGGAGAGTCGAACCGGGCCGGTCGGGTCAGACCCGACCCGACCCGGTCCGAACCGGGTCTGCAACTCAGTTGCAGACCCGCGCGGGACGAAGACAGGAATGAAAAAAAAAAAGCGCAGGAGGGGTCGGGGATTCGTTTCTTTGGTTTTATAAACTTCCTTTCGGCGGCAAGGCTGGCAAAAAAGGGAGATGCACTGAAGAGAGAGGGCCAGCAGAAGTTAAAGAGGGTCGGCCATGAAAAAAAGGCAAGGGACAGAGAAGGAGGACCGGGGGATGACCGAATTTTTTTTTTTTTTGAGAGCGGGCGTGACCTTCGGCCAAGCGAAAACGGAGCTGAAACCACTCCCCGAGCTCGGCAACACCACGAGGAAGCCCTCCTCGCCCTTCAGACTCGCCGGAGACAGCCGCAAGGGGGGAGATACGCGCTTGAGCTTCTCCTCGGCCTTTAATGGCATCTCGAGTTCCACTGCTTGGTTTTGCGATTTATTGATCTAGAATTGATCCTTATGGATCACTAATCATTTTCGCTTCTGGTCGCAGGCCCTTTCATGGCTAAAAGGGGACGAACCGATCCCAAACCTCCTCCGTTCGGTCATGAGCTCGGGAGCTTGTTTCGGTCCAAACCGAACCTCACCGGCGATCAAGTAGGTATTCTCCACCCTTTAAGATGCTTCCTGATAGCTCAGTTCAGCCATGTTACGCGTAGAACGGCTAGGGTGACCTCTCGCCGGAAAATGGTCTCGGCCGGAGTTGCAGGGGGGTCCAAGGTAATTCTGCTGTGTCAAGGTTGCTATATGTGGTAGAGCTCGTCGAATAGGTTCGAATGCCGCTGACCTCATGCAGTTTGGAGGCCGGAAGGCCGAGTTATGACCTTCCGACGAGGCGCCGGCGAGATATCGCCGGCGCCGGTCATCTTCCCCGGCAGGTCTGGTCGCCCGCTGACCAGTCAACGCTGACGTGGCACGCCACGTCAGCGGCCACGTCAGCCGGGTGGGGCCGTGTCCGAATAAATCAAATGCCCAGATCGGACGGCCGTGGCTTCGCCACGTGTCGCGATCTGGGATTTTTCAAAAAATAAAAATGATTTTCAGAATTAATAAATGATTTTCGAAATAAATAAAATAAAATCTATCGGATGGTTAAAATTCGGCCAAGTGGCGCTTCGTGGAGCGTCCGATCTTGTCTGAGATCGGACGCGTCATAAGAGGCCACGTGGCTCGATTAGAACCGTCCGATCCGTGGATTTTCTGATAAATTAAGAAAATGATAAAAAAATCGATAAATAAAAAACGGCGCCGTTTTGTCATGGAGGGGGGGCGGGCCGGTTCGTGGGTCGCGGGCCTGGGCATGGGCCGGGTCATCCGACCCGGTCCGCATAATTTTTATATATATATTATTATTAATAATAATAAATAATAAATAATAAAAAAATTCAAAAATCAATAAAAAAAAATAGAAAATCATAAAAAACTCAAAAAAATTCGGAAAATTCAGAAAAATTCTAAAGAATTCCAGAAAATAGGAAATGGCCACATTCAACAGGCCACGGCCTGTTTTGGGTCTTTTGACCCCCGATCTTTCCAAAAATGACGGTTTTGCCCTTCCGGCAAACCGTCTTCCAAAAAATTCTAAAAAATCCAGGAAAATCCCCAAAAATAGGAAATGGCCACAAACAACTGGCCAGGACTCATTCTGGGTGTTTTGAACCCCGACCCTTCTTAAAATGACGATTTCGCCCTTTGGGCGAATCGTCTTCCAAAAATTGAAGAAAAATAAAAAAATTCCAAAAAATTCTCAAAAATGGGAAATGGTCACAATCAACTGGCCATGGAATATTCTGGGTAATTCGGTATTCAAACCTTCCAAAAATGACGATTTTTCCCTTCGGGCTAATCGTCCCCAAAGCTTCCCATTTTACCCCTGGTTCGAAATCACATCCTCCTTAAGCCCTCATTGCTATATTAGGAAGCTTTTGATTTGAATGGATGTGCATCGACGTGATTTATTTATATATTTGATTGCGTTTTCATTTAAATTGATTGTGATTGATAGGAACAGCCTTCCAGTTTGCATGAAACCCCGAGTCAAACCCATCTCACCTAAAATTGCGCCTGCATGAACTCTTAGCTAGGAAAATCACTCGCGTTAGGTACCGAAAGGGCGTTGGTAATGACACCGACGTAACCAAGTCCCCGAACCCAAAATCTCTGGTTCCGCAGAACTGATCGATCTCTCCCAATCGGTCGGTGAGGTTTCCGGTCTACCCTCCAAGAAAGACCGGTGGCGACTCCAAATGCATGCACAAGTTGCACATGCCACCACGACCACACTGAAGGTCGAAAGCGATCGACTCTTATCGTCGAATCCTTTGAATAATACTCCCGCCGCGATTTGGTATGGGCCTGGGAGGGCCCGCGCCGATCCAAAGCCCGCGATCCGCACCCTTGTGCGAGGAAAGGCCCGCGATCGGTAATCCATTAGCCGCGTCCGCTTCCGGACGGGTCGCGACAACATGCAACAAATATATCCCAAATTAATTTTTTTGTCACAAAAAATTTCAAATTTGACGCTCTTAAGATAAATTTACCCTCCATTAATTTCCTTTAAATTTGGTTAATATCATGAAAAATTCCAAACTAGTATACTTGTGACAAATGAAGAGTAAAAATCTAAAATGGTACACCCGTCGACTAACACATGTCTTCCAACTCAACAATTTGACAGTCATATATGATGAAAACTACTCGATGGTAAATTTATCATAGGCGTGCTAGTTTAAAAATTTGGAGATAAAGTTACCTTTTGTTAGTTTTTGTCAAATTTTACCATTAAATGACGCATGGCTGTTTGCTTCTCATGAAAAAATTCCAACTGAAATGGAGGTTTCTTCAAAGAAGATATATTAATAAAATAAAGATGTCCAACCTCTCTTGAGAGAGGGGATGGAAGGGAATTAAAAAGTAATAAAAAGGAAAAGAAATAAAAATGAGTACTGTGTTCAACATGAAACTTATGATTGGTAATAAAACATTGATTTTCTCCTTGAGACTTGAATTGGTAAAATATGCAAAATTTCTTACTTTTCATGGAAGATTAGTTCCAGTAATTGGGGGTTTATAGAAATGTACCAATTTAAAGTTTTTACTCCTGTTTGTCACAAGTGTACTAATTTAATATTTTTTGCAATATGCATTTAATTTAATGAAAGCTTTAAATTTGTTACAGATATACCAGTTTGGGTTTTGATGGTCAAAAAATTAGTTTTTGATAAAGTTGTTACAAGTGTAATAGTTTAAGATTTTTTGTGATAAAAAAATTAAGTTAGGATAAATTTTCACGTGTATACCGGTTGAAAATTTTGTGATATTAATTCTAAAAAATAGCCTAAGCCGTATTAATCAGGCACTTTAACAAGTTACGTTAAATGTTCAAAAGGGTTTTTTTTTTTTTTTAGTAATATGAACTCGTGTGATGATTTTTGGCTTTGGGGGCTGATTTTCGTTATGGATGGGATCGGTTCGGGTATTTTTTGGCCTCACCAATTTTTGTCTTAGTTTTTTGTTTTTTGTTTTGGGCCCCACTAACATTTTTTTTGGGTCGGATTGGGCCCACTAACTGAAAAGCGAGCTATTTATATAAAAAAATTTTATGGACGAAATTATCCTAAGTTATGCTTTTAAAGCAGTGCGTGTGAACATTATTATATTCGACCAAAACAAAAACATTATTATATAGAAAACTCATAGTGGGCCCCACTTGCTTTCAAGTGTCAACACCTCACTGGCTCATCACAACGAGTTGATCCCTTACTTAACAAGTGCCCCAAAAAAAAAAGTGCCAAATAATTGCACTGACTCTATAATGTCATTGAATTGACTTTTTAACACTTTGATTGAGAACTCACACTAAATTGGCCGTACACCATGTGTACGTTGTGAATTCAATAAAAACCATGTTTTTTTTTTGTAAATTATTTATTTATTTCTTTTTTGCTTGGGTAGCATTTTTTGAAAGTTTTTTTTTCTTCGTGTATTGCAAAGTGAAAATATATTTCTGGTCGATATTTACGAAAAAAAAAACACGAAACAAACAAGAATAATTTTTCAAGTTTCTAGCCGGTTCTAACAAAGTTAAGGCAAAACCTCATCTGCCAAAGTTTTATAGCGGATCCAAAATCTATTTTGTGGATAAGTTTTCAAAGAGGGAAATTACTTTATCTTAAATAGAACATATCCAACTTTTGAAATTTTTTTTTTCGTTTTTACTTTTTCTTTTTTGACCACATATAAAAAGAGAGGTGCGGTGGATTTTTTTACGGGGCAGGGCCTGGTTTCCGTTGCTTGACACCATGGAAGCACCAAACGAGAAAGCTATAAATTCACGCCAGCTTTCGACTTTGATGGCCGAATCTCCTGCCCCACCACCGCCCCACGCGCCGCCGCGGCTGCAGTCGCCGGATCCCGCAGGACAGCCGCGGAAGCCCGTCGATACCCATGAGATGGCGAAGACGCCTCTGAACGATCCGCCTCCCGCTCCTTCTTGGTTCACTCCGAAACGGTATTCGATCGACTTCTTTTCCTTCGCGCCTTTCGGAGTTGTGATCGGATTGTGGGTCGGGTGTTCTTCGCGGCCTTGAATTGATGAACGAGGAGTAGAGCTTCTTGCTTGAGTTTTGCCTCTCAGGGCACTGGAACTCCGTTCGTTTTGTTTTTGCTCGCTATTTTTGTTAGCTGTTGGGTGGCGCTGTGCGCAATGAAGTGACGAAGAATGTTGTGTGTAGGCTATTAGTTGCTAGGCAATTGGAGCACATTGTGGACTGTGGAGTTCAGTTGGCTTTGAGTGGTAATTTGATGGTTGGGAATTTAACTGGTCATAATCATCGATCCCTATATAACAATTTGGGGTTTCGTCAATTGACTAGTGATTACTCATATGACATGTCCGTTTGTTTCTATAAGGAAACAGTTTCTGTGAGATTTCTAGAAACCAAAAATTACCGATGATCGGGATTAGCTTTGTTAGTTATTTTTTCGGTCGGTGTTCTGGCCTCAGCATTAAGTGCAAGTTAGAGTTAGACTCACTTGGGGTACGGCAGGTCAATGACTTGTCATGTATTCTTTTCTCATCTGATTGGAGAGTGATCTTGTTACATGCACCTGTGACTGATGGCACGCTGTCGTACCATGTTGACTACGTCCAAAGTAGAATGTGTGTCAGCGACTGTTGGTTCAAATATACTGGGAAGTCAATGAAGTCATAAGTGTTTCCTTGTCTGAAACTTCCAGAATGTGTTGTCTAATCTGAAGCAGATATGACTTGTGCTATTTAGTTGTGTAATTGTAGTTACTAATACATGATGCTTATCCAGATAACAGAAGTTACTGGCTTGAGTAGGATTTGAAGAGAATATATTTGAAGAAACAGGTAGACGAAATATTGGAGTTATTTAAGGAAATAACCAGAAAGTTTACTTTTCTGTATGCAGGTTGCTTATCATCTTTTGTGTGATTAACATGTTAAATTACGTGGATCGAGGAGTGATAGCCAGTAATGGTGTGAATGGTAGTCAGAGGACCTGCACAAAGGATGGAAAATGCACTTCAGGCAGAGGAATCCAGTAAGCTGAAGGATTTTGTATTGCCTTCTTGTGTAGTCAAGTCTATTGTTTCAGTACCATGGGACGTTTAAATTGGACATTTTAAAACATTTAACTGGTTATTGTCGCCAATTTAAAGTAGATTGAATGTGAAGTTGAGGTTAATCTTTTTTCTGAACAAGAACCGGAATGTGTATTCCTGTACCTGCCATTCTCGTTCTTTTCCTTCTTTGCTGAAAAAAATATGATGCTAGACATGTCTGATATTACATTGAAGGCTTATGATTTTCTTCTTATTGGGGTTCCTTTTTATGTTTTCAGACTGTATAGTTGTTGTTTAATGTTAAAATTTTTTGAAGGTCAGACAAAAATTCTGTTAATAAAAGCTTGTTGTTCCATGTTAACGAAGTATAAGCTGACAATCTCTATTTCATTGCACTGGTCTCGGTGTAAGTTCAACCCGAAATTCCATCCTATTATTCTTTTATATGTTCTGGGCGATTCTTCTGTTGCCATCATTATAGTATAGTGTTAACATCTTATGACCTTATCATAGCACTTTGGCTGCAGGGGGGACTTTGACTTGAATAATTTTCAGGATGGCGTCTTGTCATCTGCATTTATGGTTGGACTTCTCGTTGCTTCCCCTATATTTGCTTCATTAGCAAAGAGGTAAAGCCTAATTCCTATATAGTTTGTACTTAAGGTGGCTTGGCTTATATTGTCATAATATCATGAAGACGTTTCAAATTAATGTAGCTCCTATGAAGACGTTTCAAATTAATGTAGCTCCTATGAATATAATATCGACATAATCATAGTGAGTTGATGATATAGATTACACCTGCCCGCTTTCATTCTGAGTGAATTGTATCTGCTTCTCGTCAGCTTGATATGTTTCTAAAACCTCAGATGGTGTTTGTGAGATTTGGTAGGACCACTTGCCAACTGCTCTAAAGCTTAAGCTGTTAGAAGAAGGCGTGGTTTAATATTTATATTCCAACACTCCCCCTCACGCTTAGTCTGGTCTTTTGCCTAGACCTAAGCGTGGACAAATTAATTGGGGAGGCAAATAGGGGTCTGGAAAGATTTGAACTCAGGACCTCCTGCTCTGATACCATGGGAGATTTGGTGGGACCACTTGCCAACTGCTCTAAAAGCTTAAGCTGTTAGAAGAAGGCGTGGTTTAATATTTATATTCCAACAGTGTTAATTATTTAGTGTTTTAGCTATACCTCCTGCGTTGAAGCAATTTTATCCTATGGTTTGGTTGATTTCTTCTACTCTGCACTTGGAGGGGGCCAACGGTGAGATTTAGCTAATAGAGGATGGAGGTCTCTATTGTACATTTAAATTTATGAAGTTTTCCATATATTAGGAACCTGTAAAATAAGTTAGTTAAATGTTAATGAGTATGCAGCTTATATGCTTAATGTGCTCACTTGTGTCATATACTACCAAAACATATATCAAATTATAACTAGCGCAATGCTTTCTTATGAGCCTAAAGAAAGCCTACCACAATAAGGTGAGTAGTCCAGTGTTTCGTTAGTATTGGCAAGATACAACCACAAATGAAAAACTAAAATAGCATTTGAAAAATGAGAATCCAATTTGACTTGTAACTATGCTGTAGTCCCCATTCGCCGAGCTCACTCTTGGTGGCTCACCTTGAGCCTTGATGAATCTTACAATCCTCGACTTCAACAAGAGTGACTCACCTCCAATTTTTCTAATTGCCCTCCTTGTTTCTATTTTTGATGTGTTTGTCTTTCGTAATATTAGCGAATGTGCAATTTGGCTTTATATGTGAACTATGTTGATATGAAAGTTTTGTCAGTAAAACAAAATGATAAACAGTAGAAACTTTGTGAGAATCGATCAGCTGAAATTTGGAATTTGTGTCCAGAAGATTGGTTCTAGCGTAAGTATCCCATGTTATTTTGCTATGCATCTCTAATACTGAGTGTGCTATCGTTCTCTTTCAGTTCTCACTATCTCCAATCACTTTTTACGTGGTAACCATCAATATTCTCTCCTGTAGGAATTGTTTAGAATATTGACGTATTAGTACTTCTATAAAAAGTTTCAGCCGCCCTCTTCTTTCTTGAATTTGTCCGTGATGGTAAGGGAAGTTTTTCTCTTTAGAAAGTTGATAGTTGTTAAGTAATATTTCTTGAACTCCCACACTCTCTCTTATTGATGGAAAACATATGGCCACAATCATTAGAAGTTATCTGTTGTCTGTGTATTCCTGTTGTTTCACAGTGTTAAACATTCTCCGTTCATGATGAAAATGAATTGACTCTTTCTTGATTGCTGCAGGTTACAGGTTTTAAGTGTGCACAGCTTATCTTTCTCTTCATTTTGTTTTGTAGATTTTTACATAAATTTTCGGTATTTTTCAGTATCAATCCATTTAGGCTCATTGGAGTTGGACTCTCTGTTTGGACACTGGCCGCGGCTGGGTGCGGTAGTTCATTTAGCTTCTGGTTCATTGCCATATGCAGGATGTGAGTATGTCAGCTTTATGGCTATTGCATTCTAAATTGTAATGACCTTAACTTTTAAATTGTGCTATTAGCTTACAATTTCGGGTTTACTTCTTAAAGGCTGGTTGGAGTTGGGGAGGCTTCTTTCATAAGTCTTGCAGCGCCTTTTATAGATGACAATGCACCCGTCACTCAGGTGTGCCACACCTATTACTGTTAGAATAAGCACATCCTTCTTGTGGATAAGTAATTGTTAGATTAGCTGTAAACTGTATTTTTATTCCTGGGAATGATATTAGCTAAGATTTTGTTATTTCTGGCAGAAAACAGTATGGCTAGCAATGTTTTACATGTGTATACCGACTGGAGTAGCTTTGGGCTACGTCTACGGAGGTTTTGTAAGTTTTTTCTTCCCTCACAATTCCTCTTTTATTTTGCTGATTATGTCTGTGCCACGAGTACGTCAGGCTTTCAATCTGCACTCTTTGAATATGCCAAGTCTAAGAATATCAATATAAAGGCAGTAGTGTCACTTGTCAACTGCCTGGTGGAAAACTAGTTCTTTATGGTCATGACCGTCTGTTGACATTTGCCTACTATATTTTTGCTGTTTGCTGAAGTAGTTTCATAAATTAACCTCTTCTTTCCCTTTTGTTTTAGGTTGGAGATCATTTCAGTTGGCGGTATGCATTTTGGGGTGAGGCTGTGTTGATGTTTCCATTTGCTGTTTTGGGATTTGTAATGAAGCCTCTGCAGCTAAAAGGTGCATTTCCATCTACAGTACGGCAAGATTTTATCTTGTTTTTGCCTACAAAGAAGAAGAAGCTATCTGTTTTCTAGACCTACAAATTAGCTTGTCACCGCAGGTTTTGCTCCTGTTAAGTCAAAAGAGTCAGTAGCATCGATTGAAACAGCTGCTATTGTGAGTGAAGGTAATTATTCTTCTAATATTGTATATGCTAAAATTTCCAAACAGAATTTTCACTTTCTGTTGTCTTATCTTAAAAAGTTACTTGTTTATATTTATCCTTTGCACTTTGGCACCAACCTTTCTGTAAGACATTTTTCTTATTATAGTCCATAAGAAGCAATTAGAGCCATTGATGAACAGTACAATCCTCGCTCACAAGCTTCTTAAGAATAGAAGAGAAAAAGGGTGTTCAATTTGCTTTTTGTTAGGGTCCCCAAAATATTGCAGTTGAACTTTTCATAGTACTAAAAAAATTGCCATTTTTTTGGGCTTTTGCTTGGATTAAGATTTCTTTTGGCAAGTGGATGTAAAGCAGCACAAAAAAGAAAGTACACCAACCCAGTGACAATATCCACTGAATCTTCTTGATCGCTTAGCGATACTTGAACCAAGCGTTTCTGGTAGGATATACAAACAAAGGATAAATTCATCATTCTGGTAGATTGATGTCTTCTTGTGATTACCTTTCTCTATTTCATGATGCAACTATTGTCCCTAGCGTTTGCTTGACCTCTCTCACCATCAGTTTAGCATGATTGATGTTTTTAAATCTGCAATTGACGACTGGATAATGTTTGATTTTTATTTTTTATTTTTTTTTATAACCAAGGTGTCCGGGCCAGCTTGCGTGCACCTTGACTATAATAGGAAAATTCCTTGGTTCAGTTAATAAATATAAGGGTGTTATAACCTCTTTTCTCATACAAGTCTGCAGCATTATTCTTTCGAATCTGCTGAAAAAAAGGAGTCCTAGTTGCTACTTGTAACGTAGGCAACCGCTTCCTTAGCAGGAGTTTGTATAATATCTCCTTTCTTTTAGTTTTTAAATGTTTCCTATTTTCTCAAGCAGATGCGTCAAGTATTAATCCCTCTAAGCTGGTTGGAAATGAAGGTTCCGGCAGGGAAGCTTATCATGAGCCATCCAAGTAAGTGATCCTCAGGTGGAGAGATAAATGTAAATATATAGGTGTATTAACTTAGCTACTTACTTGTGCATGTATGTGTATTAAATATGGTGATCGTCAATGAAATGGCATCTCTAGCAGCAAATATTTTGAAGCATAGGTTAGCCCCTGAAAGAGCCAGTGTTGTAAAAGAGAGAGGGGGGAAGAGGGTAGAGTAGGGGAAGGAACTATATTTATATCTCACCGCCTTCTTTTTATGAGCTGATTTATTTCTTTGCAGGAGGTCAGGCTGCTTGTCCACAGTCTGGAATGAAGTAGCAAGATTTTCAAAAGATATGAAAGCACTTCTGGTTGATCAAGTTTTTGTTGTGAATGTTTTGGGTAATTAATTTTTCCTAGTTTTCTTCACTCATAAGTCGCTAGGCGATTTTGTAAGAATTATGCATCTGATATCACAGATTTGACCAAAATTTTATTTGTTTATTCACTAATGACATTGGTAGAATTAGATATTACTGTGCTGATTGTGTGTTTACAATTTACTTCTGTTCTTACACAGAAAATATTATAACATCTATAACTTGTTAATTGATAGGTTATATTGCCTACAACTTCGTCATTGGAGCATACGCATATTGGGGACCTAAGGCTGGTTATAACATCTATCATATGGTATCTGTGTTTTCTGAATTTAGCTTATCATGGCTGCTTTCATTTAGCATCATTATAGTGTTTTCTTTAATTTAGTGCATAAGGAGTTTTTGGTCATCTAGTAAGTATTTATATCTGGTTAACAGAGTAGTGCAGATATGATTTTTGGTGGGATCACCATCTTCTGTGGGATTTTTGGAACATTATCTGGTGGATTTATCCTTGATCGCATGAATGCGACGATCCCTAATGCTTTTAAGGTAAGTTCTTGCATTATTTATGATCTATGTTTTAGTATTATTTTATTTGGGTCCCTGAGCCTGTTTCTGCTTGAACAAAGAAAAATAGATATTTGAAAACTGTAAAATGTGATTCGCGGTAATGTTCTTTATGACAAGCTTTCAAAAATCTCTCTCACAGTCCCGTATTTTAGGAAATAGAGAATTCTTTTCCATTGGACCATCTTTTTTTTATTATTATTATTTTTTTCGTCCATGGTCCATATCTTCCTATATATCCACCCTGTGGCAACCCATCTTATCTCTCTTAAGTACTAACTGTGTCACAAATTTAGAGAAGTTTCCTATCCTGTCAGTGAATCTAGAGCAAATGTTCTGTTTCTGTTGTGCGGTGTCATTGACGCTTGATATGTGGGGTTGTTACGACCCTTTTGATTGAAAAAAGTCTTATTTGATCAGCTAAAAATCATGTTTCGTCCCGCCGTTTAGTTTGCATCGACTGTTCTCTTTTTCCCTCTGACACTGGTAACTTCTCTGATATTCTGATGCAGCTTCTTTGTGGAGCAACCTTTCTAGGTGCTGTTTTCTGCTTCACTGCCTTCTGTCTGAGGAGCTTGTATGGTTTCATAACTCTTTTTGCACTCGGAGAGCTACTTGTTTTTGCTACACAGGTATTCTTTCAAGTGATATTTTCCAAAATTGGTTCTCTGAAGACACACTCTTCACTTAGTTGGGTATTCTGACACTTTGTTGTAGACTAATGCAGAATACTAGTAGTTGAAAGGTTTGCCTCATATTTCTCTTGTAGTTGGGAATATGACACTATGTTAATAAATTAAGTTACCAGAAGCAGAAAGTTCTTATTAAGTTGCCCCTCTGTTCATGATTATCTGGATTGTGAGGATTCTATTGCTTGTGAACTGAGCCTAGAGAATTGTGTGCACCATTTAAAGCAGTTTGCAATGAGTGCCAATAACCATTAATTGTTGTCTTTGGACTATATTACAATTTGTTACTATACCCTATGTCTATGCAGCTTTGATGGTAGTTGAAAATTTACATGACTTGCATTTCCCATGGTTCATGTGATTTTTGCCAATAATTTGAAATTACTGGTTAGAAACCAGAAGCTGGCTGTTTGCCATTCAACCGGTTCCGCTGTCAAACTGTCTGAATGGTTTGGTTTAGTTACAGTTACAAGTGATAGATATAGAATAAAGGAACCTTTGACACATGTTTTGGTTAAATTTTGTCTGCCCACTTTTGGTTCATATAGTTCATGGATTCTAGGCTCACAATGCTGACAAATAAATTGCTTGCCTAGCTGGATAAGAGCTGGGCACTCATCAATGTTAGGACACAGGCTCCAAACCCCACCTCACCACACGTTTGATGACTTGGAATGTGAATATTGGAAGAGTAGTGGTTCCAAAGCACTCTCCAGTGTCTATTTTCTTAATTGATAATTGTCATACAATTTTCATCCTATTGTAAGCTTTGCTGAGCATAGCTGTCATGTTTGTACCATTACCCCTATCTTTTGTCTTGTAGAGGCTATCAATTGCTGAGATATTGCATCTTGCCTTTTCTTTCAAGGGGATACATCTTGCATGTGCACATGACATATCAGCGATCATCCAATTTGTGACTTCTGTAACAGCTTGGGGACCTATCAGTCTGTTTTTCAATCCCTTGCATGCCATGCATTTCAGCGTTCAAATTCTTTAAAATTGACCATCATTTTTCTTGAATGATATATCTTGACTTATTGTAATATTTGTCCACGATTGTTCTTTTCGCAGGCTCCGGTTAATTATGTCTGTCTCCATTGTGTCACTCCTAGTCTAAGACCATTATCAATGGCTATGTCAACCGTCGCTATTCACATCTTTGGTGATGTGCCATCGTCGCCACTTGTTGGGGTTTTCCAGGTGTGCTTAATAACCTTATGTTTTCAGCTAATTTCAAGCTTCTATAATTATTTCATCAAGCTAGTATACCAACTAGAAAGTGGTTTTCACAAACTTGATTTTGAGAGTGAGATAAGCCTGCTGAGCACGATGCTCGAATTATCATACGCTGGTCTATAAATATTACTGTTAGAAAGTCCAACCCAAAAGCTTAAGCTAATAGGTGGAGAAAGACTACATGAGTATAAAGAGTATTTAGAACCCGTTATCAAGCAATGTGGGACATACTTCAACAATTACTGCTCCTGTGTTATTCTTCAACGAAAAAAACTGTTTGACCTGCGAGAAAGGCTTTTGGTTGCTCACAGTTTGTTCAAGTGGGGGCAATTACAAATCAGTAATCCTGATTTTTATGCTTTCTTTCATTTTGAGAACTCTCTTTTCTGACTATTTTTCCATTTTTAGTTATTTTCCTGCACTATAATTATAGTCATGTCAAATTTCAATTGCTTGTGTCCAAAAAAACTTAAAAGTGGAAAATAGCAGTCCTTAATAGTAATTATCTTGTCTTTATCATGCATCCACTTTCTGATGGTACTGTGTTCATCCTCATGATTCACAGGATCATGTCAATAATTGGAGGGAGACAGCACTAGTTCTGACATCGATTTTGTTTCTTGCTGCTGGAATTTGGTTTATAGGTGCGTAATCTGGATCCTTGTTTCAGTAAACCTGTAAATAATGCCAAAAGGAGTCAGATCCTGTTGTGGTGCAAACAAGATTTCGTTAGTTTCTTTTTCTCATGGATGTTTGCTTTTAGGTGGATTGGTGTTATTGACATAAGTCATTTCATGCTTGTTGTCAGGGATCTTTCTTAAAAGTGTGGATCGGTTTAATGAGGATAGTGTAACTCAAGCACCCACAACCGAGAAAGCCAACTTGAAACCATTGCTTGACGGGAACAGAAATGTTGTTACAGAGAGTGTAAATGAAGTATGAAGCATCAACCAAAACACCATGGCATGTGCTAGAGTCTTTTCCCTTGTAAGACTTCATACTCTTCTTTTTCCCGTGAAAACCTATAACTCCTTGGCGCAGAATTATCTCCTGATTGTTAGTTTGCTGGAGATCCCATTGCTATTAGCTGCCTGCTAATTTGTTTTCTTTATGGAGCAGCGTGACCTACGTGCAGCAAGGCATGCTAGGATCATACTCATCGGTAGACTCTGTGATTAGATTGTACATATAAGGGCTTTGGGGTGGTTCATGCTAGAGCTTGATTCATGACACACGTTCAACGACATTGAAGATGATGTAGATAAAAGATTTGCCAGCAACGGTGAAGCCATGCTAAGGTCTATGTTTATGGATTTTAGTCTTCTAATTTGTTTTAAAAGTTCTTGGACAGGTTTTGTTGCTTAAATAAAACGTCAAAGAAATCTCAAGCTCTTCTTTGATTAACATGTTTTCTGATATTTTGCTTGCCTTTCCAAGGGATTTTGTAAATAATTTGATGCTTCAGCTTGAAATATTCTTTGAAATTCGTTTGGGCCATGCATTGTCCTCCTATCTGTAAATCTTATCTGCTGCTGATGTAATGAAGCATGTAAACCACTCATACAGACATTTACAAGTCCCAGCCTATACATGTAAGTGCTTGCTATGATTTGACGGTGGTTGTCCATGCAACCTGCGGAGGGGTTCCTGGTCTTTGGAAGGTCTTGCGATGTTGTAGTTGAATTCTTACTCCAGGTTTTAGCAAATGATGGTGGCTCCATGAGTACGAACAATATTTGGTGCATCGGATCTCCCTTTAAGAACAATCTCAGGTGTACCAGATCTCCATTTTATGCTTCCAGGAGTACTCTGTGTATAAGACAATCTGATTTGGACATGGAATTCGCAATCCCATCTAGATCGCGTACTGACCGAGTTGCTCAAGTCATGACTTGTGATATCGGTAAAGGGGACTCGAGATTTGAGGGCTTAGACCCGGGTCCAAAACTCCCAGAATTGAGATCTAGCTCGCAACCTAGGGTCCCCAGCAGCGAGTCTTGAGATCGTCATTGGTATCAAAATATGATATTAAGGGTATAAAAATGGAGAATCCTTTCTCTTTAGAACAAAATCTAGAAGATTGTGTAATGCTTACTCTTTGAAATCCGTATTTTTCTTAGTAGTGATATTTTTCGTCTCTCCTTTTATCATTGGATTCTTATCTGATGGTCCAGGACGCAACGGCAATGCTGGACATGAAGGAACTCTCTGGAAAATTTCCTCCCATGATATAATTGATATTTTGGTTACTACTTCTTGATCACTTGTACCAGCCAAACAACTCACTGCATTCTCCAGCAAGGTGCTTTTCCCGTTGGTGTTCCTCCCCAATCTCTATGCAGCCATATTGCTATACCAGAACTTCCCTCTATGATGATCATTCAATTGGGACGATCCATCCACACGAGACGTAATAGATTAGTCTAACTATCTTAATTAGTTTTTTTAGCTAAACTTAATCCATCGATTCATTTTTGGAGTAGATAGTGGTAATATGTTGACGTGAGGAGAACTATATCTACTAGTTATATCCTCTACAATCGCCTGAATCTGAAGACATTCTTCAAACCAATCACACCGGGAATAATTTTTGAGAATCTCATCTCCTACTGTCCAAACAAGAACCCAAAAATATTGCTTTGGTTGCAAAAACGAGCAACCAATGTTTTAGATCTCTGTTGCTCAAACCTAGAGTCGGCCCCTGACAACATGGACACTAGTCCCCGATACCTAGAACTCGGGACTCGTACTCGGTTGCCCACCAAGTCGACCCTGGAATCTAGGGTTATCAGGTTTGGGTCTAGAGCCTAGGTGCTGGGAGTCCGTGGTCCATGTGCAGTGGTCCCAGGTTCAAGTGTTGAGGCCTCGGGTTTGGATCGGGGCCAATGGCCTGAGCCGAGGTCTCGGATATGGTCATCAAAGTTCAAGGTTTAGGCACTAAGGCTAGGTTACCAAATCCCGAAGTCCCATTCAAATCTGTCGTTTGATGCTACGATCTTAGTTTCGGTCGCGAAGAACTCGGGTTTGAACCCGAGGGCCAAAATCCAAGCCTCAGATTCCGAACACCAAACTAAAATGCAGTTTTTTTTTCTTTTTTCATCCACTTCTCTTTCCTCTTAATGTTTCAAATTTATATTATCTTAGAGACTTTTTTTTTTATTCAGTAGTAAAGCAAAAATAAAGTTGTCTAACTATAAGAAAGATTCAGAAAAGCTTTGTTTTAGCCTTCTAAAATGGAAGTACAATTTTTAAAACCTTATAGACTTGGTGTTATTGTCGGAACTTCCTGAAGGACACCATAGAATTCTATTACAAATCTATTTTCTAAGTTCATTCAATTGAAATTTCTAGAGAACGTAGAAACTAGCATGGAACGGAATGGACTGAAACATATTTTCCTATGCTTGCTAATTGTATAAGCAAAAGGTATTGGATCACCCGATGAGTTTCTTTCCTCTTTTCTCAGAAGATCCGATCCATTGGGCCTGTTGGACCCTGATTCTACACTCTTCATGGACGTATCAAACTGTGAATATAAGTTTTTATCTTTGGAGGGAAAAAGGGTCGGGCGGGGGGGTAATTCGAACTGTATAGAGAATGAGAATACATCGTGAGTTTATTTTGTAGAATCGGTCTGTTATGCGATGCGACAGACTTTTGTTGTAGTTGTGAATGTGATCAACTTAGATGAATTTTCATTTTTCTGCCATACCCTGTTATAAAGTAGTCTACCATTACTTATATTTGGCGTTGCTGCTAGTTCGCTCAAAAATCGTCAACAGCGACCATCAATTGGACGACGCTTGCTAAATCAACCTGATTGATGATTTCCGAAATCACACCGCATCCATTTTACTTGATTGGGAGACCATTAAAAAGGAACGAGAAATCGGTTCATGGACTCATTACAAAGTGGGACCATAGTTGATAGCCGACACAAAACCTCAAGGTACAAGAGCAGGGCCGTCAAATGGGTGGGTAGAGTCGGATTTGAATTGGATCGAAAATAGTCCAACCCAAATGGATCCATTTAATCCATTTTGACATATTTATAATATAACTTGAGTGATTCATATTTGGCCCGGCCCGATTCATTTACTAAAAATACTTTCATATTTAATACGATCAATGAAAATTCGTATCCGTCTAGTTAAATCACTTTGAGCTCTTCATGTGGATATTTTATTTGGATAAAATAGCTATTTTCATTATAAGATGCTAAAGAATTGGCTTTCAACATTATATAGAATTTTCGATTTTTGTATTGATTCACAATGAAGAAAAAGAGAAAGTTAATACTTGGTAGTGAATTTATAAAATTACAACGACACGTAATGTGGAGGAATTTAAGTTTTAATTAAATGGTTATAAAATATTGAAGAAAAGTGATTTGTACTGATCATGAATTGCAATGACAAGAACTAAGATTAATATATTTACAAAAAGAAAAAAAAAACAATGCCAAATGCAACCAATGAAAGATACACTCTACTAACTAACAGACGAAACTTACCATATTAATAAAAAGTAATGAGGAAACTGAAGAAGCCGGTCTAAATAATTTTAATAAAAGTGAAGTCGGACCGGACCCATCTTTACGAGCCTACCAAAACTTCTTTTAACTTGAAACACTTTGAGCAAGCTATTATTTTCTCATAGAGGGTGAATAGAGAACCAGTTTGGGTAAATTGTGAACCCATATATATATATATTCAGGTTTTTCCATTCTAAATCCATTTAAAAACAATTTACAATATAGTTAACTCATGTAATGACTAATGCCATCAAATTCAAATATGAGTTAACAATTTGGTCTATAACTTATTTTGACATGTCTATGCAAGAGCAAAGGTAGATGTATAGGGACACCACTTAAAACAAATTATTGTCTTATGCTCCATTTGTTTCGCAGAAAATGAATGATTTGGAAAATATTTTCCTAAAGATGATCGCTTGTATCACTTACTAAGATGAATGAATGACTATTTTTATCGTTGGTGAAAATATTTAGCGATTAATTGTTATCTGTAATGAAAATATTTTTTATTGACTAATCATTTTAAGCGATACAAACGATTTTTAAAAAATAATTTTTAAATAATACATTTTTCGTTTATTGAGGCTGGGGATTTTAGGGTGCCAACGCTAGTCATTAGAGCACAAGAACGTCTCTTTAAAGGATCTTGAGGGGCTAACAACTTCACTCCAAATGCTGGCGGACAAGTTTTAGCTTGTCTGTAGAATCAAGACAGCCCATATGACAAAATCTCGAGTTAGGTAATATGGGACAAAGAAGTACTTGCTTCGATGTTCCTCGGAAATTTTCAAATGGGATCGCCAGGTTGGCTGGCCCAATTTGGATTTTTCTTTTCTTCCATAAAAAATTAAGGAAACAAAAAATGTTGGAAAGGGTTTTGGCCTGACGAATGGACTATCATTAGTGGTTCATTCGTGGGGATTAGGAAGATAATTCACACCCATTATCTTATAATAAACAGAAGATACGAATCTCGACAACAATCTTTCAATTTCATGTGCTATTTCGTATCCCGTTTATCATTCCCATGACTTGGTCAGATAGAATTTCTTGAGAATATCTTTTGCTTTTCCTTTTTCCCATTTGAACACATGGCCTGCCCATGATTGTACATGGGATTCATCTTTCTGAAAGAACAAGAGGTGCAAAAGATTCTTCTTTAAACCTTTTTTTTTTCACGTTTAGCATCATTAAAACTGATGTCTCAATAACACATTTACCCAAACTATTAATTTTTTCATCTCATGAAAAATCTCAATTTGATACTCCCACACATTATTCCTAACCAAGAGTCCCCATCGTGACAACACATACATGTCAATACACGCGGATTTTCCACGTCGAATTTTTCGATTTCTACGTTAGATCCATTTTGTAATCGTCTGTCACGTGTGTCGTGACCTACCTTAGGCATCAACAATGTACATAGACACGTATGCATTTTAATGGTATATTGGACGAAATGATTGAAGGGGGAGATTTAGAGGGGAGTCCAGGTTTGAGGTAATTTGTTGTGGGACAAAATTTAATTTCAAATAAATGTGTCATGAGATACCGATTATGAATTTTTTGTGCAACGAAAAATTTAACTTTTGATAGATATATCATGAAGGTACCGATTTGAAATTTCTAATGGTATCAACTTTTTCCTTTAATATCAAGATTTGGCACTACATGTTCATAATGTGTTTATTGGGGAAGTAGAATCTAGAATGTGGGTCTCATCTCATGATTTAAGTGATTGGTCCTGCCACGTTGACATCACAAGCTCTTCTAGAATGTTGAAGTGTTGTCTAAACGCAAAGCTCATAGGTCGACAGCTTCAGATCTACTTTATAGATCTAAAGAAGCAATTCCGAGATCGTCCTATATATAAAGTAATTGAAGGTGTGAATGGTAATGGCGTGATGCGGCTAAGACAATTCTCAATTGATTTTGAATATTTTCCCCCAAACTCATACTAATTTTAGTTTATTTAGGGATTAGTGTACCATAAGTCCTAAAACTTATTACAAAAGTGCATTTGAATCCTAAAATACTCAAAAAAGTGTAATTAAGTCCAAAAACTTATCATCAAATTGTAATTGAGTCCTAAAATTTTCAAAAAGTATAATCAAGTCCTAAAACTTGTCAAGTTGGTGCAATCAAATCTTAAATCTTGTCAAATTAATACAATCTAGTCCTAAAATTTATTAACATTTTTCATTTGTCAAGTTCAATGTAGTTAATGGAAGGACTTGACTGCACCAACTTAACAAGTTTTAGAACTTGATTGCATTTTTTTTTAAGTTTTGGACTTTTATAAGGAGTTTTAGGACTTGATTGCACTTTTTGAATGTTTTAGGACTTGATGGCATTTTGATGACAAATTTTAGGACTTAATTACTTATTATACATGATCTTACTTTTCAACTAACCTCATATTACTACTTGAATTTACTTACAATCGAGATCGAGTATTGTGACTAAAGCTATTATTTAGCCATGAGATGGGGGTAAAATTATCCAATCAGTCATAATCCTATTGTATGAATACCAATTTAGTTTCAAACTTTTCAATTTTGACAATTTCGTCTTAAATTTTCACGCAAATTTTCAATATAGTACTTCTGATCGTTTTTTTTTTTGCAAGAAAATCACTAACATGGTAGTCTAGTCGTTCTGGTCAACCTACGTGGCATACGCTATATTAGAGATTTCGGCTAAAATTGATTGGAAGTACTATATTGAAATTTCACGCAAAGGTTTAGGATTAAATTGAAAAAATTGAAATGTTTATAACTGAGTTAATATCTGTACAGTATGTCTAAGACTGATTGGACGGTTTTCCTAAAATGGGAGGAAGGTTTTTTTAATTTTTTCCAGAGTACCATGTTCTTTTGGCTCCCTTAAGGCTTTAGAGATGCGACAAACAAGATCGAGTGCTCCATGGATGCGGAGACTTGTTGACAAAATGACAGAAGGGGAACCACATGGCAAGAGGGAAGGGAGCACATTAAACCTCAAATAAAAAAAAACAGATCTAGTTTAAAGTTGTGGTCCAAGGAATGATCATCCTCATCTCCCATTGTCTGCAAGTCTTCTTTAGAACCGATAAAAGAGCGAATCAGCAGAGAACAAAGTTAATAAACATGTTGAGCCAAAAGCCCAAATCAGTTCAGTATAAATATTATTAGGCTCGCGGCCGGGAAGATTTTCTGTAAAGACTTGCTAATTACCATCTCATTACACATATTCTTTTTTATCTTGCAAACGAGTATCCACGGGACACTTGTCAAAGTTAAACATGTTTTAGTCGGGTCTCATTAAGGAGTGCTCCCGACATACTTGTTAAGCATACTTAAATACGAGGTAATAGTGAATGGGAAATCTCAAACTTGATTTAAAATAGCTTCTGATTTTTACCCGGATGCAAATTTTAACGGAGCCGTTTTGTTTTTTCAATTAGCAACTACACATAACATGAGAGAATCGGGGCATTGAGAATTGTAAACTATCCTTAATTGCTTGCTTAAGTGCTCTCGTGAGAATCATTATTTTATTCTTTTCTTTAAATCAAACATGTCGAAAACTATACTATCTTCTGAGTAACTTTTAGATCTCTCAGTTGAACCCGTAACTATAAATCAATGTCGTTAATATTTAAAAAAAAATGTTAAAGAAGGGGCTCAGGACTCTTAACTCATTGGTAATCGAACTTAACACGAACCGAGCTAGCGTCAATTAAGTAGTTGGAGAATATGCTATCTCTCTCTTTTTTGGCAATAGTTCCCACAAATGAATTTAGGGTTTTTTGAAATATTACTCATCAATAATGTCGTTTGGAAAACGTCATTGATCAATGATATTGATAATCTATGAGCTATGATGACCAGGCTCCAGCTAATACAGGGAGATAATAATACAAGTTGTTTACCAATTCAAACCCTAGGCACATCGCCTGAGGAGAGCCTTGAAATCCGCTTCTGTCAAAGTGAGTAGACTACATTGTCTTAAATACATGACATTATTCTGACCATAAAATACTAAACTATGTTGTCAAGATCGAGAGGAAAGAGCATTTTCTAGCAAATAGTAACCTGGGTTTTATAAAATACGCAAGAGGCATGAGCACATGTGACAAGTTTGTGTAAAATATGCTTCCCAGATACATGTAACTAAACTCCAACAGTTAGAGCAAAAAAAAAAAAAAAAAAAGGAAAACTCCAAAGCTCTGGGTCCAATTCTCATCATTTCATGTCTGTTATAATAGGGTATATCTAGAGCTTCTAGGTAATAAATTTGGACCGGCCTATACTACTGACATGATCTGAGAATCAGACCTTAGTCCAGTCGATTTTACGACAAATGACATCTTAGTCGAAAATCAGTAAAACCGAACCGCCGGTCATTTTGCATGTGATTAAAGTAATAAATAAGAGGATGATCTTAAGATATGATGTTCATTAGAAGTTAGGCAGTAAGAATACTCAGTCGAGGACCAACCGTCTTCACACTATGGGAGCGAGTCATGTCCGAAGTTGTTATCTTAGTCGCAAGGAGGGGATGCCAAAGGGAGGGCTAGCGATTGGAGTGAAGTCATAACAAGGTAGCTGGACTAGAAGATGTGGCTGGATCATCTCCCTTTTAGGGAAAACCAATGCTTTGTTGGGAATTTGGTTTGACATTGTTTTACCCTTAAAAATAGTTAATATCAAAATACTCTTTCAGGAGAAAGTAAGGAAAATTATTACACTTAGGCGCTTCAAAGTTTGTGAAAAAAAACGAAGAAATGGTCCTCTGAAGCTCTCAAAATTTCTGATTTGTTCCACCGTACGAAGAGCCCTATCTAGTATCTACACAGTCGCGCCATTTATCTCATTGTATGTAATGAGACAAGGCAGACCCATGAAGCAAAAGTATGTTATCAATGACAAAACATCACGAGAATTACTGCGCTTCACAAATATTTCCCTTTGGAAGATGTGGATATTTTTGTGCTCTTTCCTAAGAGAGTCGCTTTTGCTTTCTTTTCTTTTGACTACTAAGGCTGCGTATGGATGGTAGCCAAAGAAAGTGTTTCTGTTCCAAAAGTGTTCCGGGAACACATTTGAAACAGAAACGCGTATGGTTAAAAAATGTTCCGAAAGTGTTCCACGGAACACTTTTGAAGGAACACAAAAAACTTGCTTCTGGATTTTGGAACACTTTTGGAACCACCATCCATCGTAGCCGACGCGGCCACCACTCGCCGCCTCGCTAGTCGTCGGCTGCCGCCGCGGTCTCCGGCCGCCGCCGGTCGCCGGCCATGACTGAAAAAAGTGTTTTTTTTTTTTGCTTACCAAACGCATTTTTTCTCCAAAAATCATAGCCGGGAGCAGAAACACAAAAAAATGTCTATGTTCAAAAAATGCTCCCAGGAACAGAAACGCTACCATACGCAGCCTAAGTCGTCTCAATTCTCCGTTGCTATAGAAAAATTTGCTCTTTTTTCGTAGGATCAACCGGTGAAAACGCCAAAGGCGAGTTTCAGATTTTATCAAGATTTTCTCTACGGAACATAATCAAACCAATGTTTAACTGGTTTCAGCTTTTGGTGATATTTTATTATATATAGAATCAAGTGAAAAAATTAATAAAATCTGAAACCAATTAAACATAGGGTATATGTAGAGCTTTTAGGTACTAAATTTGGACCCGATCTATACAATTGTCATGAACTGGGAATCAGACCTTAGTCTAGTTGATCTTATGAGAAACTGGATATATATATATATATATATATATATAGTTACAGTCAGATGATAAGAACGTAGATATGGATGGAGTTGAATCGAGAATATATCTCTCGAGTACTCTACGGCAGCGGACCTTCGACATTAGCATCTCGTCTTTTATTTCTAAAAGGGAGGGGCGCCGACGAAGGGTAATGGCCATGTTAGAGGTTATCTGAGAGTTGCAGGACCTCATAGATTGGAAGGAACCTAGTGACCACCTTATCTGTCGACTGCGAGGGTTGGCCCTTATCGGAGATCCACCCTCGCAGGTGGTGGAGGTCAATGACTGCCGCCGCCTCCACCAAAATGGACGGTTGATAACGGAAGCACTCGACTGTACAAACCTAGCAAGTCCGCTAACTCCCTTGGTACTGCACCTGTCGTTCTTACTTTTGTTCTTCCTTCTACAATACACTGTCAAAGTAATTGCTTGAAATCACCTAGAAGAAAAGCTCCTCAGATCCAGCCAATGGTCTCCTTGCCAGGAGCTTTGTCCTTTTGCTTTGGTGTTTTTTATTCTCGTATAATTTGGTGATATATACTTTATTACGGAAGGCTTGCATATCCCGAAAATAATGGCCCCTTCTTGTAAAATATAATGTTAACAACTAGACTACTCCATCCATCTCAATAAAAGAAGATTAAAAAGACTCAACTCAATCAGGAACCAGTCCCATAATTAGGCACAGGCAGGCTTCTGATTGGCACTCTTCAATAGAAAAAACTTTGCAGTATCTTCATATTCGTCTCCATATCTTCTCAAGACTCATTTTTTAAGAATCTTTCTGACCTCAACACTCAACAGCCAGAGAGAGATAATTTTTTTTTTTTAAGTTCACACGTGAGGTTAAATGAAAACGATGGATCAATAGCAAGTTAGGACAAGTATATAAACGGAGGGTCAAGAGCAGTACCTTGTTGTGGTTGTCTTGTGGGGCTACAAGGAAAGGAACAGACAGAGCAATTTTTCCAGATAAAGCCAACAAGGTTAGTTTCTTCACTTGAATCTGTCTTGGCTCCTTGTGTTGCAAGATCGACCCTAAGCATATGTCACTTGTTATCTAGATTTGAATTTTGGTCTAACTCCTGCAAGATCTAATGCAGAACTCAGAAGGAAATCATCTGCATCATTTTTGTTTTCATAAATGGAAGTACTCTCCGCAAAATGGATAGCCGAAACGGTAACATAAATTTCTCCCCCCCCCCCCCCCCCCCAACCCAACTTTATGCTATAAAAACTATGTATACAGTGACTAATTTTAAGATCTGTTTCAATGCCATTTGGTATCACAAATGCTACAGAGAATGGATGACTTTAACAACTTCATCCACCAATACAACACCAACTCGCCTGATAATGGCGGACTAATGACTGAAGAAATTGCTACTGCACTGGGAGAGACTAATAACAAGAACAGTAACTTGCAAAACTGCTTGTATCCCAACCTTCATCCTTCATACCCTCCTTTCACTTCCCAGAACTCCATCACCTCCACCACCACCACCGCCACCGCCACCACGTGCAGCGACTCGTCCAGCGAGAGATCTTGGACCGGTCACGAGAGGCCTGTCAAGTTCTTGAAGGCCAGCACCTGCGGTTCTTCCTCCTCCTCACACATCGTTTCATTCAGTACATCGGCTTCAATGGCCTCGAACCTGCAACAGCAAGTTTATGGGAACTCGCAAAACCATTCCACAACTCCGAAGAAAGAGGCAGCTTCTCAAGAGTACAATATGAATTTCGGGTCTTTGAGCTCACCTGGTGTTTATTCAAATAACCAAAACGCCGGCCCCAAATCCAATCTGGGGATTAAGAGAGCTTACCCTGTTTCAAGGACTCCATCAAGTGCTCAAGACCATATTTTAGCTGAAAGGAGGAGGAGAGAGAAACTTAGCCAGAGGTTTATTGCTCTATCTGCCATTGTTCCAGGCTTAAAAAAGGTACCAAATGGAGATTTCTATGAGTTGAATCATATCAAATACATGCCACAAAATAGATATTCGTGATACGAAAAAGGGTAATCGCGATCGGTTAATCGATCGCTTTAGAAATCGAATAACTTAATTGATCTCTTTTTTCTACAGATGGATAAGGCCTCTGTTCTTGGAGATGCCATCAAGTACTTGAAACAGCTTCAAGAACGCGTGAAGTCGCTAGAGGAGCAGTCGAAGAAGAAAACCGTGGAGTCGGCGGTCTTTGTGAAGAAGTATCAGCTCAGCGCCAACGATGACAGTTCGTCTTGCGACGAGTCCTCGGACGGTCATTCTGCGGACCAAGAATTGCCGGAGATCGAAGCTCGGGTTGCGGACAAGGACGTGCTCATCCGCATTCACTGCGAGAATCAGAAGGCTATTGCAGCAAGAATCTTTGGGGAGGTGGAAAAGCTTCACCTTTCCGTTGTTCAAAGCAATGTGGTGAGATTTGGCAGCGCCACTCTTGACATCACCATTGTTGCTCAGGTAAAATATAAATCTGAACATCTTCCTCTAAGTTGACTAGTGATTACTCCACATGAAATGAATGTAAAAGGGTCTTTTGTCGGGCTTGAAGCGCTTTGCGACTTTGAACCTTTGTGAAAATACAATGTTTGATTGTAAATTAGGGTTCTTTTGTCTTAAAGGTTGCTGACCTTTCGTGTTTCATGCCATCGAATTCAAAAAAGTTATTCTCTATTTATTTTGAACTTTTACTATCTAATTATGTATTAACTTATTCGTTTGTCTATTTATTTTCCAGATGGATGATGGGTTTAGCTTGACAGTCAAGGAGGTAGTGAAAAATCTGCGGTCTTCATTGTTGAAGTTCTGGTTCATGTGAAGCTGTTGAAGTATTACTGTTGATTCATGTTATTCGTCCTCTGTAAAACCTAATTTACTAAAGTTTTAGTCCGTGAAATTGTGAATTTGATTGTTTTTTTTCCCCTTCATTCACTCCTCTTTTTGCGTGGTTCAAAATTGTTTGTACGCCACTTTTGGTGGGCGAACCCAAGCATGAAACACGTTGAATCCCGACAACTTCACTATATGACAACCCATATAATTAAATTACCGTAAACTTGCAAAAACTCTGAGGTTTTTGTTAGGTGAATATTGTGCACTAATGGGAAGAAATAGAATGACTTTGAGGGGTGAATTCATTTTCTTTAAAGAATTATTTGTCTCACGATGTTGCTAATGGTTTTAATTCTCCATGATACAATAAAGTCTCAACCGAGAATATTGAATAGCAATTTTAGTATTTCTTCAAGAACTTCTAAGGAAAAAACAATTGAAACAATGGTTTTTCTTTGAGAAAATTGAAGTTGTTCCTAAAACAATGAACAGATGGTAATGTATATGTATTAGCGAAGAGAACACAACTCTTCATATTCGAATAACTGTAAATTTGGGCATGCCTATTCAATGATTCATGTCTGAATAATTGTAAATTCAGACACACCTTTTTAGAGGTTGCAAGAGCCCCTAATAACTCTTGGACATAATCGAATAATTACACATTTAAAAAAAAAAATAATAAAAAATAACTGGTGAATAGTCACCATGTTTCACTAGGACACAACAGTTAATTTGTTGCTATAATTTCGAAACATGAATAGTCTCACAGTTTTGCTAGGACACAACAGTTAATTAATTAATGTAATTATAAAATCAATGAAAAAATTATTGATTAGAGCCAACTATGATCCGCGATTGCGCAAGCGTACCAAGTGTGCTTAATAATCGCGCACCCGCGGCCCATTTGCCCATATCTTCATTTGAAAGACTATAATAGCCTTTCAATTATAAAGTGTCTCACACTTTCCTATTTTTCCTACGTGAGGCAAAGAAAATGCACTAATGTTTGTTTTACAAACAAAAATCGACAGTTTTTTCGTCCTAAATGCGTACATTTAATTCCGGACGGATATTCTGACCCCAAAAAAAAAAAATTCCAGACGGATATGCAATATAGTGAATCAAGTATTATTATCTAAAAGTTAGCAAGTACATTCGATATTGTTTAGAAGGGGAAAAAAAACAACAACAACAACAACCCGCTACAACCGTTTATAATCCACACACACATCTATATATTAGATATAATTAAAGGCGAAGCTAAAGAGAATTTTTTTTTTCCATTTTTTACGTCGCAGGATAATTTATTTTGCCTCCGTCATTGCCGCATGGCATATTACATGGCATTGTTTTAGGGAAAATTATCAAAAAAGTCCTAAACCTATTGCACTTTTGCCAATTCAGTCCTAAACTTTTTAATTTTGCATATTCAGTCATAAACATTTTGCATTTGTGCCAATTTAGTCCTAAACCTATTTTTTTTTGCCAATTCAGTCCTAAACCTATTGTTTCATCAAGTGCCATGTTCAAGCAAATAAATTTTTAACTTAAAATAATTTTTCATCTACTAATTTCCATATCTTATCAAGTTATAATATAATGAGAGGAGTCGAGGACACCTTTGAATCTAGATTTAAATGATGAGATCTACTTTTGGGCAAATTATAATAGTTTAAATAAGGAACCCCTTTTAATAAAAATCTAAACAAAACAAGAACAATCTGAGGATATGTTATTAAAAGAATATAGTATTGTTTATTTAATTATGAGTTATTTTGTTACAGTAATTAGATTCAGTGCATCAAAGTGTATTACAATGACGAAGAAGAATGTCTTGAAAAAATTGAAAAGGGCAAAGTTCACGATTTTTAATAAAATTATAGCTCAATTTATTAAATCTATTTGGAATAGGTAATTCGCGTTACTTACCAAACAAATTGATTTTTATCTCAAACTTACATATATTCTAAAGTAAGACGAGATTAAATTGCAACTTATTTAAAACATAGGCGTCTTTTATTTTGTTTAGTTACATTTCCTACCTTCCTAATTGACTTATTTCCACTATAGCTCCCGTCATTACATGATGAAAGTCACCCTTTTTCTATTTATCTTCTGTGTGCTTATGAATCTCATCTCCTCTTATATTTCATCCCATGTCTTCTCCGGGCGAGTTGGGAGTCAAACTTTGCAATTTATTTAGAGCGATGTCTCTTTTACGTTTGAGGCCCCGTTTGTTTTTGCAGCGAGGACAACCTGGTTTGATGTCCTTCAAGCTATACAGAAATTATCCAGCTTGGAATGAACTTAGAAAAATAACCAATCGAATAATCAAAATGGATTTTGGCTTGAACCAGCTCGATAATCATACTATTAATTAGAGAAAAATAGCAGATACGGATCTTATCGACAATCTCAAGTGATCCCCTTTTGGATCCTGTCTATCTTTCTCATGACTCGGTCAATTCCTTCAACTGAAACTCTTTTTAGGGTTCTTTGCCCATCCTTCATTGTCTTTATTGAGGACAGAGGGGTGGGGGGAGGCGTCCTCTGTTTGTATCCAGCAATTCAACACCGGGACCGCACGTCGTTAAGCCTTAACGTTCATAGTTATATCATCTTAAATGAAGATCTCACATTTGTTGGGTAAGTGCGATCGGGAGAAAATTCTCCGAAAAGTCTTAAATCTATTGTGCTTTTATCAATTCAGTCCTAAACTTTGAATTTTGTCAATTGATTTCTAAATCATTTCACGTTTTGCCAACTAAGTTCATCCGACCAATTTTAATCAAAAATTGCTCACGTGGACACCGATAGTACCATGTAAGATAACTGGCACTAACGTGGATAATTTTTTATTAAAGCTTTTGAATAAATTTTAATTTAATTTAATTTAATTTTTCTTTTTTCTTTCTTTATTTCATTTTGTTTCCTACCAAGTCCGGAGAGGGCTAGAGAGGGTCAGCCTGCCTTCACCTGTGATCGGCAAGGGTAAGCCAGAGACCCTCTGGGGCTTGAAAGGAAAAAAAATAAAAAGAAAGAAAGAAAAAAAATGAAAAGAAAAAAGAAGAAAATATTGGAAGTTGTTCACGTCAGTATCAACGGTGTCACATAGGACGGTCGGCATCTAAGTTAGCGATTTTAGGCTAAAATTGATCAGATTGACTCAATTGGTATAGAAAGATTCAATACTCAGTTGATAAAATTTAAATGTTTAAGATTGAATTGGCCAAAAATGCTATATGTTTAAGACTTGTTGGACAATTTTCCGTGCAATCGAGTGGCTAAACCAGATTCTAGTACACATGTTGTGGAGTATTGAATGGGAGTTCGCACGTGAGTTACTTGCTTCGAGGGAGGATTAGGGTTCCCACGAGAGGGCGCGAGAGGAGTTACATTAAGGCTGGATTGGCTAGGTGACATGGTGAATCGATCGGTGTTCACTGTTCAGTGAGATCTTGGGTTTAAGATGGGTGGTCGACATTAAGGATGTTAAACACAAGTTCAGGTGGAGTCCCAGCCCAATTAGGCATTTCCTAATGAGCCCACCACGCAAAAAAAAAAGTCTCTAGAGGGCAAACGTAACTCAAGATCTTGTCACTGATCCAGTTAGCTTGCGTAGGCCCAACCGAACATTTTTAATAGTGAAACTCGAGACTTGCGCCCTCTTTAACAAGTGATAACTAATTACTTTTTTCGAAGATGTAAACACAATGCGATACCCAAATAATGCAAGCAGATTTCAACCCAAAAAGAGCATAGTCTCGCTCATGAATAGAGCCGTCAAATGGGTGGGTCAGATCGGGTCGAAAATGGTCCGACTACCCACTTTACTAATTGTGATCCATTTTTATGCTATAAAAATCTAGCGACAATATTGATAAAACACTTCAATATCAAAATCCATTTTAAACAAAATTGTTTCTTATACATTTTCGAAAATATATGCTAAAACATAATGGACAATTTTCGTAATTTTTAAAAAAAATTGTGATTTTTTTTTTAAATTTTCTTTCTTTTCTTCTTTATTATCACTAGCGGCGACCAATGACCCATAATGTTAAAACACTTTCATATTTAATCTAATTTAGAAAAAAATATATTTTTAATAAATTCTTGGAAGAAATACTCCTAAAATATTGTGGACACTTTTTTTTATAAATTTTCATAGAAAATCTTATTTTTTTGTCATTTTTTTTCTTTTTCTTTTTTTCCCTTTATCTACCAGTCATCAAGCCTAGGCAACAACCGACAGGCCGAGAATCGGCCACAGACGCGGCCGATCCTAGCTAGCTTAAGGCTCGGCCGATCCAGGCAAGCACAAGCTCGTTGGTGGTCGTAGTTGGTCAGTCGCGAATGAGGTAGAAGGAAAAACAAAAAAAAATGAAAAAAATGAAAAGAAAAAATAAATATAATAATGTAACAAAATAAAATTGATTTCTTTTTTAAAATATTCAAAAAAACCTATTTATGACTTTCTTAAGATAGTTATTTTAGCTAATCAATTTATGACTCATTCAAAACTCATTTAGAACCCATTAAGTTTATAAGTAACTCATTCATAATCCACTTAGCTTGTTTTTAAAACAACATATTTATGATCAACCATTATTAAATATGAGTAAAAATATAGGTTCTAGAACCATTTGTTGTCTCTACTCAAGAAGAATGGAAAGAGCAAGAAGAATTGAGGCATGAAAGTTTCTTTCCGTTTATTAAACAAGAAAGCTTGATTCGACTAAAGTTTTATGTACCATCTCAAGCACTATTTTTACAAGGAGAGATCTCTTATCAAAGGGACATGTTCACTAGAAGTCCTAAAACTTGTAAAAAAAAAAATGCAATTGAGTCCTAAAACTTGTAAAAAAGTGATATCAAGTCCTAAAAATCATTAAATTGATCCAATCGAGTCCTTTTATTAACACCGTAAATTTGTCTAACAGAAGTTGCTGACGTGTCATTTTAAAATTAATTTTCTTATCTTGCATGGCATTTTCAATTATTCTATTTTTCAAACTATTTTTCCAGTTAAATTAAAAACTAAAAAAATTAATTGAAGAAAAGACAAAACTGAAAAAAAAAGGGCAAGGCCTCGCTGGTGAAGTCCTGCCACTACCGCTACCCATCGTCGGAGGGGTTAGCAAAGGTCGTTAGCCTCGGGCGAGGGTGGCCAACGAGGCCTCATCCAGATCTAGGTAGAAGAAACCCAGACCTGGGCGATGTCAATTATCACGAGGATATACATACCTGGTCGTCAACCTTGAGGTCGAAAGACAGATGCAAAGACATGATACCAGGTTAGTTACTATCCAAAAAAGCAGAAAGAGAGGGGAGAAAATTTTACCCGAATAGAAGAGAAGAAATAAGGCAGCAGAGAAGGGAAGAGTGATGTATTTTCACAGGAGGCCAAACACATCCAGGCATGTACACCCTCGTTGGCACTCACCCGGGGCTAGTGACCACCACCAGCCCCTTCGGTGATGGGCAGCGATCGCGGCAGGGCCTCGCTGAGGCCCTGCCCTGCCCCTTTTTTTCAGTTTTTTTTTTCAAGTAATTTTTTAGATTTTTTTCAATTTTCCCAAAAACAGAATAATTAAAAATGCCACTTACGATAAGAAAATTAATTTACAAATACTACTTTAGTATTTTCCATTAAACAAATTAATGATGTTAATAGAAGGGCTCGATCGGACCAATTTTGAGAAGTTTTAGGATTTGATTGTACTTTTTTCAAATTTTAGAACTCAATTGCATTTTTGTAATAAGTTTAAGAACTTGATTGTACTTTTTACAAGTTTTATGACTCAATTATACTTTTGTAATAAGTTTTAATACTCCTAGTCTTTATCAAAATAGATGAAGCAAAGTTTGGCAAAGTTACTAGTTGCCCCCAGGTTTTTACAGTTGTTGCAATTTGCTTCCCAATATTTCATTTTTGAACATAAATCCTCTTGATGTTTTCACAACGATTTTAATGTACCCCTAGTATAGACTCTGGCCAAATTATCCTCAGAAAGTCAATCACGGGCTCTCCCGTAAGTAGGTGGTGCTCACTCCATGGGGACAAAAGTATCCAACAAATCTAGGAGAATTACATTTTGCCTCCTAAATTTTCCATATAGTTACAACTTGCCTTTTGATGTTTCAACTTTTTGGCAATGTGCCCTCTGATCTTTTGAAATTTTTGCCATCTTCCCCCAACATTTATTGTAAAATGAAAAGTATAATTTGTAATTAAGAATAATACAAGGGAAAAAAAAAAGGAAGTGAAGTATATGTTTCTAGCGATAAGACATTACGCAAATCATTTTCGAAAAGGTTCCTTACTCTCTTATATCCGAAGCCGAACTCGCCCTTCTACTATCCAAAGGTGAACCATCCGTTATTGGACTTAATTAAAGGAAATGACATCGAGGTTTTTCTTAAATCAGTTTTGAAGGGGAGGGAGAGAATGCGTTTGCTTGGAGTAAAACCATTTTCAGAAAAATGTTTTCAAAATTGAAAATGAATTGGTCTATAGAAATGACCAAAATTGACTTGCTAAGACTTTGAAAAATAAATTTCCCTCCCATGAAATATTCTGTGATCTTGGGCCTATCTCATCTCAAAAGCTAGCTCCAAGGTTGAGGCTTTCCCTCACACTTATAAATCGACCACCAACCTCTTCCACAACCGATATGGGACAACCCCAACATTATCCCCCTCTAGACATGGCCATTTGGGCCCGCGGGCCCGAATCGAAACCGAAAAAAAAGGGGGGGTGGGGCAGTGGGCCCCCCTGCCCCGACTCTTCCCCCAACGGGCCTCGGCCCGTTGGAATTCGTAACAACCATATTTGGCCGTTGTGATTTTCCTTTAAAAAAAATCTCTTTATAAAAACCTCACAATCCCTTTTTATTTTTCTCACAATTTCTCTCAATTCTCTCCAATACTCTCAAGTCAAATTCTCTCAAATTCTCTCGATCCAATATTCTCTCTCAATTCCGTCTCAATTCTTTGAATCAGCTTTCCTATCAATTCTCTCAAAAAATGGCAAGTGGAAGCAGAAATACTGGAAAGGGAAAGAGCCCGATGGAGATGGGAGAATCCGATTTTCCTGTTCATGAATATGATCCTCGTGAATATACATGTTGGGAAAATGACGATGTTCCTAATCCCGACGTCGAGCACATCGCAATGCAAGAAAGTTTTTATCCCCCTACTACCACTAGTATCGAAGAATCGTTGATACCAAATGAGCCGGCACGGAAGAGCCGAGAATCCGACTTATGGCTACACTTCGACAAAGTATGGAATGAAAATGAAGGTAAGTTTGATATAAGCTGTAAATATTGCCCGCAAAAATACAAACTTGCTAAAGGAGATGGCTATGGAACATTTCGTCGGCGTCTGACGAAAAAACATCCAACGCAAGCGGAGATCGACACTAGCCAACAACAAATTTTCGGGTTTGCCAATCCTAACCCTCATCCTTTATTCCGTTTCACTAATGCATTTTATAAACAAACATTAGCTGAATATGTTTCCCTTGAACATGCTCCGTTAATATTAGTGAAAATTTTAATTTTAGATATTTGGTAAACACTGCGCTGGTTCCGCAAGCACCATCTGTTTCGAAAACTACTCTTAGACGCAAACTTAAACGAGTTTATAAAGATCGAAAAAATGATTTGAAAATGTTTTTTGAAGAATTCAAAGGACGTGTACATATAGGTAGTGATATTTGGAGTGATTCTTGGAATATTAATTCTTATATGGGTGTCACATGCCATTGGATATGTGATGATTGGGTTATTCAAAAAAGACTTTTGCATTTCGAGTTTTTCTTGAAAGGCATACAGCCCATAATATTTATAGAATAATTAGGAAAGTTTTAGAAGAATATTGTTTGATTAATAAAGTTTTTTCAATTGGTTTTGATAATGCCGCCACAAATACTGTTTCCATTCTAGAGTTAGAACAAATGTGTAAACCCTCTTTTGGAGGATAATTTTTTCACATTAGATGTGCTTGTCATGTTTTGAATTTATGTGTTCAAGATGGTTTACGAGTTCTTGTAACTTCTCTCCACCCAATAAATAGTGCAACTAGATTTTTATGGAGCCGCCCTCAACTTATGAAAGCGTGGGGAAAATTTTGTAAACAAAATGGGAGAATGGCAAAAAGGTTTCCAAAAGATATTCCAACTTGTTGGAATTCTACCTACGAGATGTTTCTATAAACTTTTGATTACAAAGATTTATTATGTTCTTTTATTTCAAATATTGTTCCCGATATTGCTTTACTCCCGCAACATTGGGACGTTTGTAAAAACAATTTAGATTGTTTGAAAATTTTTAATGATGCTACTAAAACTTTATCTTGTATTTATTATCCTACCACGCATTTATTTTTAATAGAGTGTGTTAATATTGCTAATATTTTTAATGCATATGAAAAAGATACTGACTTAGTTTCGAGTATTTTAGTAATACGAGAAAAATGGTTGCATTATTATTTGAACATTCCTCTTGTCTATTTAGTTGGTATTATTTTCAATCCACGTAATAAATTAGATGATTTATTAGATTATCTGAGTGCTTATTATTGTGATTGTTTACATTTGGATGAAGTAATAAATATTTCAATTATACAAGTAGAGGTTAAAGAAGTTATAGTAGCATTATATAATGAATTTTGTAATAGATATGGTTTAAGCGACAATAGATGTGAATCTGCCCAGCATATTATCTCAGAAAGCGATGCGGATATTTCACTACTTAGTAGAGGGTATAAAATTCTCAAGAGTAGGAAAAAAAACATAAATGGACATCAACATGTAGTATTTTTGAATTAGAAAACTATTTAACAATTTCTTTTGAGTTTAGCGATTCCGAAAACAACGTAGATTTCAAGATTCTTGAGTGGTGGAAGAACCATTCAATTCAATTTCCAGTTCTCTCCCTCATCGCGAAATAAATATTAGCGACACATTCTTCAACAGTGGCGGTTGAACAAGCATTTAGTGCTGGAGGATTAATTTTGGACCCCCGCCGTTCAAGATTAAGTCCGAAAAGTGTGGAGAATCAAGTTTGTATCGATGATTGAACAAAGGCTAAATTTCACCAACAAGAGCTGGATCGAGAACACGAATTCTTCAGTGATGACTGTGGAGATACTACCACCACCACAACGGGTAGCGACGATTGATGATGAGGTAAGTTGAGGGTTACCAAAGGTAAGAGAACTACATGGGCTTTGATTCTTCTATCCCCAAGAAGATATGTAGGGGCTTAATGATAATTCATTAAGTTCAAGCCCATTCATTCTCTCTTTTTTTTTCAAATTTTATTACAATGTACAATTTGATTATAATTTATAATTTATTAATTTTATTTTATTATTTTAAAAATAAAATTAAAAGTTCGGAACCGGAACCGGCCATGTCTATCCCCCTCACACATCGGACCATGGGTCGGAGGGAGCGACAACCTGTAACTCTTCCATGTGACTATTGGGGCTAGACTTGTTGGTAACCTAGGCTTTGATACCAGTGTTTGGTGATCTTGGGTCTCTCTCAACCCAAAAAGCCAGCTCAAACGTTGAGCCTTTCCCTCACACTTATAAACCGCCACTAGTCCCTTCCACAACCGATGTGGGACAATCCCAACAATCTCCCCCTTACACATCGGGCCATGGGTCGAAGGGAGCGACAACTCATATCTCTCCCGTGTGATTATTGGGTCTAGATTTGTTGATAACCTGTGCTCTGATACCGGTCGTGAGTGGTCTTGAGCCTATCTCATTCCAAAAGCTAGCTCAAAGGTTGAGCATTTCGTTCACACTTATAAATCGACCACCAAGGTTAAGGCTTTCCCTCTCATTTATAAATCGATTACCAGCCCCTTCCACAACCGATGTAGAACAACCCCAACAATCTCCACATCGCACATCGAGCCATGGGTCGGAGGGAGCGACAACCCGTATATCTCATGTGTGACTGTTGGGTCCACACTTGTTGGTAGATATGGCCAAATAAATCGTGGGCCCGAACCGGCCCGTTGACCAGGCCCAAGGTTCCGAATCGCCATTTAAAAAAAATAAAAGAAAAAAAAATGGAGAAAATGACATTTGCTTGAAGTGGAATTCTAACCCATGTTCTTTTGATTGAAACAAGAGCCCTAAATCACTCAACTACCTTCACTTTGGTTGTCCATATTGCAAACAAATTATAAAAAAAAAAAAGATGTAAGTAAATTGAACCAGCGGAACCGCCGGTTCCAAACCGGAATCGCCCTCTTATGGCCTGGTTCCGGTTCTAGAACCGGAACCGCCCACATTTACTTGTTGGTAACCTAGGCTCTAATACCAGTATTGGGTGATCTTGGGCCTCTATCAACCCAAAAGCTAGCTCAAAGGTTGAGACTTTTCCTCACACTTATAAATCGCCACCAGCCCCTTACACAATCGATGTTGGACAACCTCAACATGAAAGAGGAACTCATTTTCCCCAAATAGACACCAATGTGGTACTGTCAATGCAACACTAGTAAGCACATGTCTCTCTCTCTCTCTCTATTTTTTCTTCTCATTTCCGTGCTCACAAGCAAGGAGAAATCAATCATTTTCCTTGAATATAATTTTGGGTAAAAGCATTTTCTTCAACATAAAGTTTCTCACGAATCGAACGCATATCTTTGGTTCATCTCCTTATATTTACGTTTCTTTCTTTTTTGAGTTATAATTATTGCCGTTAGATTTTACAATTTCTGTAAGGGGAAGATTGCAACAATTTCAAAAGATTAATGAGCATATTGCAAAAAAAAAAAAAAAAAAAAAATTACACACCGGAGGGTAATTTTGCATCAAACAATGCGTTTGCAATCAAAGCTGGGAGCGCTGAACTCGATTTGAAAACATTGGGGAATTTACGTTAAATTGAGATATTTCAAGGCAATTTGCAACGATCTTAAAAATCTGGGGCCAACCAGCAATTTCCCCAACAAAGTTTAGTACTTTAGTCTGGTTCAACTTAAGAGAAGTCATTGATCCTCGCCAAACTTCCACTTTCCTGCACGAGACTTTTTTTGTTTTTTTGTGATCTCATCCCAACCTCTTTTTTATAATAAAGAAAGTTTTGATTTCACTCTAAAAAAAAGTACATAACTTCAAGATAAAGATTCAAATCAAACAAAACAAGTAAATTTTACAGATAAATAACTTGATACAACCCATAGAAACTCGTTTATTTCACAAAGACGAGTCTGTCATAATATCAAAGCAAAACCAGCGGCCGATCACCAAATCTCGCATCAACGTCAGTGACGAACGCACGCCAAGATTTTCCTTTCTAGTAGCTATAGATTCACCAAAAGGCGATGCGCACCTGGATTCGGCATTCCCAGCACCATACATGTATGGAGACGACAACAACACCAAGAAGTTGAAAAAGCACAGAAAATGCCTTATAAATCCCAGATCTATTTTTAGATCGGAATAGAAGAGCACTCAAATCTAAATATAACTCTACATCTCTAGATCAAGAGAGAAGACTCGTTAAAGAAATCACAAAATCACATTCAGATAAGCCAACTACTAAAGTAGTAGAGGAGCCGCTCTCCACTATATGAAGCAAGCACCAAAGTCAGAACAACGAGCAAATTAGAAATGGCACATTTTTCCGAGGCATTCGCACTTTGAAATTCTAAGCTCAGCGAACAAAATTGTCAATGGGGTCGGCCGCAAAATCAATGAAGAAATCTTAAAGAAGACGAGGATATAGAGTGATTGGGAAATAGTATTCGGTGGCGCTTTTCTCAGAGGAGAGAAAACCCTATACTGTCTCATCCCAACTTAAGGAAACGAAGTTGGATGGATTTCTAGTTTTCTTGACTTGGGCGTACATTGTCAGGTCAAGAAAATTTTTAGACAGTATACGCTATGCACTTCTCATTTTAAGTGTTCTGTGGATCAGTCTCACTAAGCTAACCATCAAATCAAGGGTGGATAAGATCACTATGGAAGTACTTATTTTACACTAGTAGTATACGCTCTTATTCTACTTTTCAGGCTAAACTTTTCCTCCTCTCTAGCTTGCCAAAGTGATTGAGATTGGTCCATCACCTTGAGATGGGGAATTTTTTTTTTTTTCGAAAAAAGATATCAATACAAAATATTAAGGGCCCTTACAAACATAACCCAAAGGTGTGGTGTCTAAACAAAGAAGGTCCCAACGGGGTTGAGGGGGTCGAGAGATCCAAAATACAAGAACACTATTTGAACGATGAGCCTTAGCCAGCCAATCTGCCACCCGATTTGATGCGCAACTGCAATGAGCTACCTATATATTTCCGTCCTGGGCCAGCAAAGTTGGGCTTCAAGAACCAGGGTTTCAGTTTCCCAACCCAGGTCTACTTCCCCTATTGACTTCCAAAGCCAAAGTACGATTGTCAGTATGAACACTTATCTTCTTCCTTTCCACGTTCTTCAAGCCAGATGTTTTCGCTCGATGAACTTCAAGGCTTCTAGCAGAGCTCTCGCTTCCGCCTGACCTGGGGAGCATGATCGAATTTTTTGCACGAATCTATCCACCAGAGCCCCATTGGAGTCACGAAGAACACCTGCGATGGCTCCATCACCGTCGGTGCCACCTACAAAGGCATCAATATTTAGTTTTAGGTGAGATTCAACTGGGGGCTCCATTTCTGTGGGGGTTCTGGTCTATTTTCTATAAAGCTTTAATCTTTGCCAGTCGATTTCCTATAGCTTCACGTGATTGCCTCCGCTTCACAAATTAGGGTCTCTAGATTCGGCTTTTTCCCTCTGAACACTAAATTATTCATTGCCTTCCATATGCACCAGAGAAAGATTGTTGTGCTGTCGAAGAAGGGGGACGTAACAGGGTTCTTGATCTGATCTTGGAGCCACGCATCCATTCTAGTGATGTTTGAAGCGAGATGATGGTATGAGAGCCTTTGATTGTGCCAAATCCGTTCAGTCCAAGGACAAAGTAGAAACAAATGTTCTATGGTTTTCGCTTGAGAGTTACACCAGATACAGTAAGGGTGAGGTATGATTTTTCGTTTGAATAATTTTTCTTTGGTTGGAAGAGCATTCTGACACGATTACCAGACAAACACGCACACCTTTGGCGGGATCTATGCTTTCCATATTATGTTCCAAAGTTTTCTTGAAGGATGGACAGAGGTGGAAGCCTGCTCTGTAATTGGTTTCTGATTTTCTTCTCCTAATTTTGTTATAAGCACTCTTCATAGTAAAAAATCCATTCTGTTTACCTGTCTAGACTATCTTATCTTTTCTTAGGAGAGGGTTGATTGGGATCGATAAAGTTTCCTCTTTTAGTCCTTCATCAAACATGTCTCTGATTCTGTTTTCATCCCATTTTGCTTCCTCTTGGGAAATCAGATTTGACACCTTCAGAAGTTCATTCTTGTTTGATGGACCCCCAATCACACCCCTCTATAGCCAAAGGTATTCTCTAATATTAACCATCTCCCCATTACCATTGGACCACCGCACTGGCCCTACAATGCTCTCCCTCCCATACAAAATACTCTGCCATCCTTGTGAAGGTCAAATCCCTTTAGCAATTTGTAAAAAATTGTCACGCCCCGAACCCGGTGAGCAAGCGAACATCCCACCAGGCCGTTCTTCTTATCAAGATATTACCCAGGATCCAACGGCCAATAACAAACTCAAGGCTTCTAAATGAGATGCATGCAGAAACGTGAAACAACACCATACAAACAAAACATCACAAGATGACTTGAGACAAAAGGGTATTCTTCTCATTAGAGTCAATCACACTTCAGAGGTTACAATTCTAAATCCCCAAATTGAATAGGCAATCCCTAAGGCTACGAAAGGCTACCATCCATTCTCTTACAAAGTTGTCTTCCAACGTCAGTCCATGGCAAGCACGGATTTCCATTGTTTGAGACCTGAAAAATGTTGGTCCCACGATGAGATGAGATATATAATCTCAATAAGTTAAACCCAACCCTAGACTAGGCTGCCAATACCTCCAGACACTTTTGAAAAATGGCTATTTTGGTAATAAAAACTTTGGCATGGCAAAACATAATTCCATCCAAACATGGCTTTTCAGTATTTCCAAATCAATTCGACTCAGTCACAAATCATGGAAAAAATCTGAGCTTCGTACAATGGCAGGGTTTTTAATCAAAAGCAAGCACTCGACGCCATCTCAAAAACATGAGGCAACTTTTCATTCTTTTCTCAAAAGTATCATTACTTGAAATTTTCAGAAAACATTTTCTTTTCCCTTACGCCACTTTCCGGGTCAAATTTCAATTCATGAGGAAAATTTCCAAACATGAGGCATAATAAATTTTTCACCATTCTTTGATTTTCCCAGAAATCATATCATTCCGTATTTGCCTATCTTGGGCCGCCCATCTTAGGGCTGCGAGATGATTCGGTCTCCATATGACCTGTCGGTCCATATGAGACTCTCGCGTCCGGACCTAGAAATGATCCGGTCACCATACGACTCTCGACGCCCATTTTCACTCGAGATGAATCGTGTCAGTATGGGACTCTCTAGCCGCACGACCTCGTCAGGTCAAATGGGAGTAACTCCCTCCCAATACGTTGGCCAAATTATAAACCTTGGCGATCCCACACACCAGTGCACATATAATTTTTCCCGGCGATCTCACGCGCCATTGGCGATCCTACACGCCTGTACACTTAAGATTTCCTCGGCAATCCCACACGCCATTTACTCATAAAAATTCAGTTATAAAAGTCTCATTTTTCATTAGAAAATGAATTCATGCCTCAATTTTTAATCAGAAACACACTCAACAAATTCAAGCATTTATCGCCTATTCAAGGCATTCTTTTCAGACGTCCGTCACTGGAAACCAATCCGTTTAATGCACTCAAATCAATGAGAATTTCCACAAAGCACGCCAAATGGCCCAACCACATGCCACAACCAGTTAAGACCCCTCAATTCAACCTTGATTTCATAAGTTTCGTGCCATGAAATCGCTCAAGTTCAATTCATCAAAACAGGAGAGAATTGGGTTTCCTCGCGCCTCTCACAAAATCAGTCCATAAAACCTTTAATTCCAACTCAAAACTTCATCCTTTAGTAACCTAACATCCTAATAAAGGTTTATGCATAACTTACCTCGAGCTTAGGCCTAGCAATTTCATAAAACGATCGACACAACGTCGCGGCATCAAGCTGTCCACTCTTGGCCTTCCATGATCAGATTCAAGCTCAATAAACTGGTATTGATCTGTTGACTTTTTGATAAATCTATATAACCTTATCCTTCAAGGTCTTACGGATATGTGAACGAAAACGGAGCTCAATTTGGATACCAGACGACCTAGAACGAGCCATTATAAAATCAGTGCGCGCTAGGAACAGATTTACACGGCTCTTGGCTTCTAACGTGTTTCACCTCAAAATCAGCCATTCAAACACTTCCAATTCAACCACAATTCATATATTAATAACTTAACACCCAACAAAGGGTTAGAAGTTGTCTTACCACAAACCAAGCAAGTGAAATCCCACAATTTGCAGCCACCATTCTCGGTTCCAAACACTGACCGGCGTAGGGCAGTTTTCTGTCCTAGGGATTTTACACAAACCAGCCATCAAAACTCCATTCTAATTCTACATACCCTTCACCAACATGTAGTACTATGTCTTAGGGTAGCTTACCGAAGATTTCCAAGTCAAACGACGCCTCGGCGGACCTCAAAAGCTCACGGATCCCTTGCCGATCGAAGAAGGCAGATTCTGCCCTTGAGGAAATCCATAAGTTCAACCATTAAAACTCATCTATCTTCAACAAAATTCCAATCTCAAGTCACTAAACCTTAGTACTAGGTCTTAAGAAGATCTTACCACGATTTGGGAGCTAATCAAGCTCTTGAAGTTGGCGAAATTGAGCTTCCCCTCAAACCAGATCCCGAACTGACCCGCCTGACTTTTGCCTCTTCAAACTGATCTACGGGAAAAACAGTTGGGTGGATTTTGGCTCATAATACCTTGTTGGAACGGCAAGAGAAAAAGCTTTCTATTGGTGATGGAATCACCTCAATTTGATGACAGACGTAGAAGTTATGGCCGAAACAATGGAGAGTGTCGGAACTGGACTGGTGGAGCCGAGGGTGAGAGAGCAAGAAGGAAAGGAAAATGAGAGAATATAGAGAGAATGAGTGCTCGGCCAAGACTAGAGGAAGAACAGAGGGAGAGGTCTTCTTTGCTTAATCCCCAAGTTGTGAGAGAGAGTGGAATGGTAGGTGAGAAGTGACATTAGTGGGTGAGGATTAGACACAAATCATTAATGCTCATCTAGGCTCTAATCTATAGCCCTTAGCTTGTCTTTTCCCCCCAAGAAAATCTTGAAGTCATTTGACCATCTTACCCTTGCTTTTTCGGCCAAAGAGGAAGAGAGGAAGAATGACTAAAATGCCCTTGTCCACCCTTAAAAGCTTGAGAAATCCCTAGGGGCAAAAAGGTCATTTCTCACTTACAGTCCAAAGTCTATCTTTTCCAATTCTTATGAAATGGATCATAATCCTTATTATCTTCGATGAAGCGGAGTCCAATTCTTTTCGAATGTTGAAATTTCTTAATGTCCGATACCTAATTTTGAGGCCAAGTTCATGTCGAGTTCTCGTCGATTGTAATTTCAATTTATCTCAAACTAACAGGCGACTCTTGCAGGCTACGCGTATCGACCTTAGGATTTCTCAAGTCATGGCGACTTTGGTTGTCATGTAATTGCGAGGGTTTGTCGCTAGTTCTCGCGATCATAATCATCGGAATCCGATTTAGGAAATTCTCGCAAATTATACATTGGTTAAGCGAAATCACCCGTGTCCCAACGTATAAAGCTAGCGAGGTATTCCATGATCGTTCCTAGATCGATCTCTGCTGGCCCAAAATATCCATTCGATAATCCTTATGGTCAAAGCACCATTTTCTTATTTGAATTTCCCAAGTCCACGTACAAACTCTGCGTCAGTCTTTCCATTTCGGTCAATTAACTCAAGAGTGGCCTGCTCCGAGCGAGATACAACTGAAATACATCGATCGATATCTTTCCAATCCATCGCCTCGAGAGGGGTCGGAATTCGGAATGTCACAAAAATTCTCATTTGGAAAATACATACCTTTCAAGATCCTGCTTCACATAGCATTTTGATTTTGAGAAAGCCTCCACACTTGCTTGAAATCTTTAAAACCAAGACCCCCTTGTCTTTCCTTGTTTTCAGAACATCCCAATTCCTCAAGTGCAAACTAGCTCCAGTTTCATTGTTTTTCCACCAAAAAGCCGCTATTCTTCTTTCAATTGATTTGCAAGTGGAAATCGGCACTTTGAAGATAGACATAGCATATTGAGGAATAGCATGTACAACTGTTTTTAGCAATATTTCCTTGCCTGCCTTTGAAATCAGGCTTTCCTTCCAACCTTTCAACTTCGTATTAACTCTTGCGTTGATCCATGAGAACATTCATTTCTTTGACTTCCCCCAATCTGATGGTATTCCCAAGTATCTCCATATTTTCTCTATGACTGGAACTCTTAAGAACCCTGCAAGATTGTTTTGAAGCTGATGTGGACATATTGTCCCCATGAAAAGCCCTGACTTATTTAGGTTTATTTCCTGACCCGAAGCCATGCAATATTAATTCATAAGCTAAGCCAAATTCTAACATTCTGTCAAATTCCCTCATAGAAAGAAGGTGGAGTTATCTGCAAAGAGTAAGTGGGATAAAGTTGGACAGGACCTGTTTAGCTTAATACCTTTGACTGTTCCATCATTTACCGCCTTCCTCATTAGCATTGAGAGAGTGTTTGCCATTAGAATGAATAAATATGAGGATAAAGGATCTCCTTGTCGAATTCCTCTAGTCGGCTTAAAATAATGCAACGGTTCACCGTTAAATTTCACATTAGGAGTAGCTGAAGTCACACACGTCATAACCCTTTCCACCCACATAGAGCAAAAAGATGGGGAAAATTGTTCACAAAATCATAAACAAATTGTACAACGGCCAATTCAATCCTAAACCATTCAATTTTACCGAATCTGCCATAAATTTTTTGATGAATTTAGTCCTCAACGTTTCAATTGTGCCTATTTGTCCTAATTTTTTTTACGATTTGCCACTTTAGTCCTGAATATTTTGACAATTTGTCAATGTAACCTTTGCGGCAAATTATCTAAATTAAATTGACAAAACTTCAAAAGGCTTATGACTAAATTGACATAATCGAATAGTTTATAACTGAATTGGCCATTGTACAAGAGATTTAGAACTTTTTGGACATTTACCCCCCTTGAGATATGCCATACTGACAATTGGTGTTACACTAACTCTACATTTCTTTTACTTTAAGGTCAGATCCTTGCTAAATCTATACCAGCAAATCTCCCAATCCTAGTTTTCATTTGGCTTTTAATAAAGAGATTTTTCTCTTTCGAAGCGGACTTTAAAGCCCTTCTCCTCTCACGTAGTCCAAAATGAGTGACCAGTCTTGGTGAAGTTGATACACAATAACTGAGACATATCAAAGTAGCCAAGCTCTCCAAAACCCAAATGGATTATCTGGCTAGCTTTAAGAACACCAACCTAGCACATACAATATACGGTGGAAACCTTGATTCTTGTTTCTTCTTACAGTCCTGGAAGGTTGACACAATCAACGGTAGGGCGTCTGTTATATAGCTTCTTCTCTTGGATGAGTTACTGATAGTTCTTGTGAAAGGAAATGGCTTAGAAGCACACTCGATCTCGAAGCAAAAAGTTCAAACAACCGATATGAACAAGCGCCCAATCTCGATGCTGTCACGCAATCAAAGATGTACCTATAAAAAGATATTTCTACCGTCGGCGAGTCTAATAAAAGGCCTATCCCAAGAAGGCCAATGAACAGATGGAATCACACTACATTATTATCTGACATTAAACTCAAACTAGTAATTTGTCTGTGCCAAACAAAATGATTTGTTTAAGGGTTTTTTTTCTGACAACAGCTTGAAAACCATTGATAATTCAGACACCACTTTACCTCGGACACATGGTTAAAATGCATTTCAGTTTCGACGTGATTATGGAGGCTTGTTTCTCGCGCTATCTTGCATTAGCAAAGACCTCCGCGAGAATACATATTCAAAATTCTTAACTCCAGTGCAAATTCTCGAACTGCCACCGTCCGCTTTTCAAAAGCTGGATTCACTTCAGCTGAAGGAATGCCTGGTCTAATGCCGACTCATCAATGTCTCTTTTTCTGCTCTTCCATAGGATGCTCACAAAAAGTTACTTTATGTCTCGAGTTTTCAATTGTTTTGCCGATATAAATCAATTTGTTGCGGAGATGGAGAATCTTGAAAATATCCAAGATCATTCACGTTGCACCAAGTGTGCCGTACAGGGAGCGCTTACAGGAAAAAAAAGACATCCATTCAATAATTAATATAATTAATTGTGGGCCCAAGGTAAGGGAGGAAAGACTAGATTTTCCTTCTATTGTTCTGCAGAATTCGTACAAAAGAAAAGTGATTCTCTTTTTTGCAAGGCAAGGCAAGCTGCGTCTCACAAAAGGAAATAGTAGAGCCGTGCCGCACAAAACCGACACTGAGCCGCACAGAACCGAAACCGAGCCGCACAAAATAAAAGAGAGGCCGTGCTAGAGGACTCAAGCGCGTACGACAAACAGGAGATAGTAGACTCTGACATCGCCGAAACGGTGAGGAGTCTTGAAGCCGCACAGGGAGGATTTCGCATGAAGGAATTCTGGAACGCAGTGATTTGTGCTGCGTGAGTTTTATTTTATATATTCAATTGAATTATTTATTGTAAACACTTTGAATTTGAGTATAAATTAGGTGTGGGAAATACGAAAGTATTGAGGATTGTAATTCCGATTCTCCGATTATAGTGGATTATTCTTGCTGGCTCTCCCAGTGAGTGTATGTACCAACATTCAGATCGAATCAAGTTATATTTGGTGTCTTTTATCGTTCATTGTTATTTTCTCTGGGTTTTCGCATTGACGTATTTGCAATATCCTGATTAATTTCCGCGTTTAGTAATGCAACAAGTATAAAGTTCAAAAGCGGTTCACCATCGGATTCTGTGGTTGTATGAGATCGCATATTTGGTAACCTAACTTTAAGTTAAACTTTCAGATTGAATTTTGACTTGCTACAAAGTTATAGCCAGATTATCGGAGGGCATTTGAGCACATCATCCCTCCTCTCCTCGTGGCCACGTTCGTTTTTAATCTAATTCATTTTTCATGATCAAACATGGCGCACTGGCTACCGCCTGCAAGAGAAGATGTTGTTGGAAAGAAATTCTACTAACCTATATCGATATTCGATTGCGGAATTGCTCAAGAACTTCGTTGATTTTCCGATGCGTCCTCCACGAATCTTCAAACTCACGAAAGTCCGAATACAATCACGTGCGGAAAGTATTCTTGTTTCACAACGTAAATGCAAATCGATTCTCAAAGTAACTGTATTTGCCTTTGGTGTGAGTGTTTGTTCTTGAGAGAGTAATTGGAAAAACGTACGTTAATTTTCTATACGAACGTTCATTGTCTCTCGTATCCTTTCAAAGTTATCTATCTCTATTATAGATAAGAAGGTTGCCGTTCGAAAAACACCTCTTCATGGGGCCCTCTCAAACACACCTCTTCATGGACATATCAAACATAGTTCTTCATGGATGTATTATTACATCTCCCACTCGAACATGAGGGCTTGATAATACTCTATCAAGAATATAAGGAATTCAATATCATCTACTTTAGAAGCAATTCATACTAGCAAATACATTGTGCGACCAGTGAGTACACCTGCATTTGGGAGCTCAGTTATGTACCTGTTAGAAATACATACTAGCTACAACCCCAAAAGAAAGAAAAAAAATGTCTCACAGTACCCCAAACATATTTTGTTACATCAGTCTAAGTATACATATTCCTTAGACGCTATACTTGATATTCTTTACACACCATGTATTTACAATTATACATGCACTCACAATAGGCGATATAATTGGTTGACCAGTAAATACATGTGATTGATAAAAAAAAAATAGTCTTCCTTCGCACTCATGTCTCTCTCCATTTCAGAACAATTGCTTTCCTAGACACGTCCCCTAAGCCCATATTAAATTTCATGGTCCCCGGTAACATGCTAAAGCAGCAACATTGATTCGTTACTTTCAGAACATAGTCAGAAGTAACATAGGGTACAAATTAAGGTAATCAATTCATAAATTACTTCAAGGACTTATATGATGAATAAATAGGGATAATTATACTCATCTTCCTTATTGGTCGAATAAAACACGTGTAGTATGAATTACATGTTATAATGTATTTCTCTTTTCACAAGAGCGTATGTCATTTATCAAACATATCCACTATACGAATCTTAGCCTGAACATAGTCACATGCTTTTCATGTACATATGTTTAGCCCAAGTGCTATATCAGCTCGCTCTCTATAGCGCCCAATTAAGCACTCGCATCCGGCTTCATTAAGCATACATGATTGTAGGAATATCATGTTCAATCTCATCATATGTAAATCATAGACCTCATCTTGATTCCAATCAAGACGACATAAATATATTTTGTACCGAATTTGCTCTTCCAGCATATGTGATACATACCGTCTCATCTCAACTCGCTTACTACAGCGCTTGAGGTGATTACTCGTGTGAGTGAGTAAAGGTAACACAGTCTCATCTATACATACCGTCTCAGCATATGTGATACACATCAAATACATACCGTCTCATCTCAAAGAAGTTATGGCTCGATGAAAATAAAGGTAACACTGTCTAGATGATTGCTTAAGGCCATATATCAAACGATGAAGCTTGAAAACTTTTCGCTCTTGGCCTTTACCTATGAAACCTATTGGTTGCTTCATATAGATTTCTTCGTCTAGTTCTCCATTGAGAAATGTTGTCTTTACATCTATTTGATGTAATTCTAAGTCTAAATTTTGCAGCTATAGCTAGGATAAGGCGGATGGAGGCAAACCTTACAACCGGTGAAAAAGTTTCCTCATAGTCTATACCTTCTTGTTGAGTATAACCTTTCGCCACAAGACGAGCTTTATACTTTTCAACGGATCCATCCGCCCTATGCTAGATTTTGAAAATCCATTTATTTCCAATCGCTTTGTGTCTGCGTGGTAGATCAATCAAGTCCCAGATATGGTTTGCTCTCATAGACTCAATTTCATCTTCCAAAGCATTTTTCCAATCTTCCTTGTCATGAGATGCGAGAGCCCCTTCAACTTTCTTAGGCTCTACATCATCTTGTTAAGCAATCATAAATGCTTCCCCTTTAATCTTAAAATGACGACGCGGAATGCTTGTACTGATTACTCTTACATAACTGAACTCCTTGTGGGTTCAGACAATGCAACACTCCCATTAAGTCCAGTATGTTGAAGTAAATCATTATTTTTCTCGTCAACATTAGTGGGGGCATTATCAGGATCTTCCATTTCATATAATCGAAAATCCTATCGATTTCACTTCTACTATGAAAATCATTATCTAAGAACGTAACATCTCGTGACTCCATTTCAGTCACATTTCCATCATCCTTTCACCTATGAACACATATTCTTTGGAGTGCTGAGAGTATCCAATAAAGATACATTGTTTCCCTCTATGACCTAATTTTTCATATTTATGAGAAGAGTCATAAATATATCTTGCGCACCCCCAAGGTCACAGTCTATTTAAATCTGATTTTCTATCAGTCCATAATTCATAAAGAGTAGAAGTCACTGACCTAGAGGGCATCCGGTTAAGTATATAGGCGGCAGTTAATAACGCATCTCCCCATAATGACATCGGCAGATTTGCCTAGGCCATCATAGACCTAACCATTTCTAATAAGGTTCTATTCCTTCTCTCAGCAACCCCATTTTGTTGCGGGGTATAAGGAATAGTCAATTGTCGTTTTATACCCTTTCGTCATAGAAAAAAATTGAATTGCTCAGATAGATACTTACACTGACAATCGGTTCTTAATGTCTATACCGTTTTGTTTAACTGTTTCTCTATCAAACTCATATATCGTCTAAAACAGTCCAATGCTTGTGACTTATGGGAATCAGAAAAACATAACTGAAACATGTGAAGTCATTTATAAATGTGATGAAATATGAGATTCCATTCCTCACCCTCAGACCACAAATGTCAGAATGTACTAATCGCAACGGAAATTCAGTTCTAGTTCATTTACCAAATGATTTTCTAGTTGTTTTTCCTGTTAGGCAATGCTCACATGTGGTAAATCAATATTTGTCACGACCTAAAAATTTAAAAATTCTAGGCTAATGGATTATCAGGTTAATTTTAACGACTTACCTAATACGGACTCTCCCAAACCCTACCAAATCGCAACTTTGGTTAATTAGAAATGATTTAGAATTTGAAGTCGCAACTAATCATTTTTTGTAGGTTGATTAGAAACCTAAATAAAATAGCGGGAGAACTACTTTACTTCTACAAACCAGAGATTATGGATTCGGGGACCTGATTACACTAACTAATTGAAGCTAATGCCCTTTTGGTACCTTAATTCCATGACATATCCTAAGCCAATGACTCAAAATTGAATCAATTCAAGGCTCATAACATGAAGTTCTTTTTGAGATTTTCACTTTTTAGATGCAATGCATGAATGACATGGATGCAATAACGTGAAACTATCTAGATGATAGGATGATATGCAAAGCACACAAATTAAAAGCCAAATTACCTTATATGCAAGAATTAGCTAATTAATTAAAGCATGCGAAATGACGTAGCATAGAAAAAAAAAAATTAAAGATGACATGGCAAGTTGTGATGCGTAATTATGCAAGCATGTAGTATGCAAATGAACATAATATGCAAGACATGAATTTGAACTGAATCTATATGAAGTGCAGCATGTGGCTTTCGAAAAAATGGGTGAATGAAGGACTAATGATCCTCGAAAATATGAATGACATGGGATAAGAACAAGGCAACAAATGAGTAGATTTTTTTTTTTGGCCTTATCTTTTATATTTTCGGCAATGAAGGTGCATGGAATAAGATAAGACTTAAAGATATGCAATGGATTATTTTGAAAATATGGAATGCGATGGATGATACTCGAAAATATGGGATGCAAGATATGCAGATATAGAATTCGAAAATATGCGATGAATGGGATAAAGATCAAGAGATAAAATAAAATAAGATATGCATGAAATTATGCTATCTTAACCTGCGTGATATATGCAAGATGGCAAGATATGCATGGATACGATTTTTTTTTTTTTTTGCTCTTTCCCTTTTGAATTTTTGGCCATTGTGGGGATATCTTAAAGATTTTTTTATCTTAATTTATTTGCTTAAGAAACCTTATCTCCCTAAAAATTCAATTAGATAGGATTTCTAGGAAACCATATCTTACTAAAATTTTCAGGAATTTTCAGAATGTAGCAAACCAAATCTAGATAAAATATTCATAAGGAAAGTCAATCAACGAGATCACGACCTATCCCCTTTTCAATTTTTTTTTTTAAATAGAGTCTCCAGATTTAAAAATCGACCTTTTGAAGCTAGCGAATCGAACCTAAACGGCGATAGGTTAGATCAACTAAGTCTAAGATTTGTGACAAAAATTAAATTTTGACAGTTTAGATTGAGAAAAGGTCTTATCTCGAATTTCTAAAAAAAATTGCGCTTCGCTTCGACACAACATCAAATACATGCAAAATGGCCGCTAGAACATTCAAAAATTCGCCTTTTAAGTTCCAAAAAATTTATGCAATGGTCAATGATATAAATCATGCAAAAATGAGGCATTTTCGGCCCAATCAGCATACGAATCATGCATAAACAGCAAGCAGACATCGACAAAATAGCATGAAAATCACCTGGAAAACGTGCTCGAATTAACCCTCAAAGAGTAAGAGTATTACCTTAATCCGTAAGGCTTAAACGGAGATGGTTCGCGCGAGAAAAGGGCCGGAAAACGGCGACGGCGACACACGACAGCGGCGAGCAGTGACGGGGGAGCAAAGACGGCGAAGGCAGCGAGCACGAACAGGGGCGGCTTCCTTCAAGTAATCGATGGTGATGCGGGAGCACGAATAGGAAGAGGGGGACAGCGATGTCAAGAGGGGCAGCAGCAGCGCGAGCCGATCTTCGGGCGGTCGACGAGTGGGACTTGGAGGTGGAGCAGCGGTGATCGAACAGAATCGGAGGAGCGAGGGTAGAGAAGTGGCGGCAATTGAGAGATGCGAGAGAGAGAGGATCGTGTGAGAGAGAGAATGGCGAGAGAGACCAAGAGTGAGAGAGAGTGTGTAGAAATTTTTCTTGCTTTTTCCTTTACCCTAGGCTATCCCAAGATATATATAGAGAATATTAGGGTTGGCTCCAAGATTTGATCCTAACTGTTGAATTAAAAAATTTCAGACAAGATATTAGCCGTAGGATTAAAATTTCTGATTATCCAAGGCTTTATCCTTAAATAATGCATGAAAATTTCGGCCACCATAGGGGGTATAGGGCTTGGCCGAAATTCTCCCATTCGTGGACCTATTTGCGCAAGTTTAGGGCCTAATCGGGTTTTAATTAATTAAATAGGTAATTAATTAAAATCCTTGCTTCTTAAAAGAATTAAAATGGACCGAACTGAATGCAAATTGAGCCCAATACTCATGTAAAATTCGGCCATCCCCTCTTAGAATCAAAAATTCCAAATTGATTTTGGTCTCTTCGCTTGTTAAATTAAGCTCAATCAACTCGCATTTGGCTGAATGCCGATGCATGACAGAAATATAAATATGCAATGCATGAGAATTTATTTTTTGTAAAAATTATAGTTAACTCTCATTTTATGTTTAAATGAATGAATTTCTTAAAATCAAAATTTAGGTGTCAACAATATTAGCGAGCGGCCCTAAAAGGCCTTTTGTAAGATAATCTTTTCATTATCTAACCCAATGTGACCCTGTCTAGCATGCCAAACATTTGCGTTAGATTGACATGATTTGAGTGCATTTAGTGTGTGATACGAGTGTTATTGCATTAAGCCACAACATACTTTATTGCATTAAAATTATTTGAATCATGCCACAACAATATTTCCTTGCATTAAAATGATTTGAAGCATGCGCCTGGAAGAATGTGATTGTGCAAATCATCCGAGAAACGACGTATGGCCCGAATAGGCAATTATGGCCCGGACAGGCAAACACTCCCTTAATGTCTCAAGGGTTTGTATTGTGGGTATATTGAACAGTCGTTCCTGTGAAGGTGATTTTGCAAGACGTTTACTGTTTGGTAACGTAGAACCCACAAGTGAGCATTCCCCGATACGTCTTTCTATTTATGGCCCGGATGGACAATTATTAGGTTTTTTTGTGGCTTTTTTTTTCTAATTTTTTTTTAGAAGTGACGGTGGTTTTCTTATAAGTGGGTGCTAAACTCATGTAATTTTAGTAATCTTTCTTGTATTATTCTATTTCACAATTAGAGAACGTGCCATCGAAAATTGTCGGACAGAGTTACTGCGCTAATGTGGACGATACATGATTAATTTACACAAGTGGAAATGAGAACAGTACTGAAAAACGTTGTGGCACTTGTGAAAGCCATAATTGCTCGCGATGAAACTTTATCTCATGTTAAATCACGGCTGGCTCACGTGTAAATTATGCTACATTTACAGGATCCTATGATTACATTATGCAGAAATAATGCACAAAAACAGGGACGCGAATGGTCCGAATATGACGACAAATATGGGTTTCTAAACTGCTGGACTAAGTTGTGATCTAGCCATAAAAAAAGGCGAACTTCCGAGTCCCCGAGATTGTACCCTTTGGTCAAGTCGAAAGCCCAAATGTAATGATGCCCTTCTCAAACTTGTCAATCATGAATAAACGAGGAATGAATTCATAATTGTAGGATTCCGTTTATTTCGCAGAAAGCGAAAGATGTGTGAAACGTGAAAAACACGTGTTAGTTACATCACTTTGATTATTTCCTCGACCGAATATTTGCTGGTGTTAGTTCGCAATCTCCCATGAACAAACTAAAGAACAGTGTGTCATCGTACTACCTCAAAATTGGCCTAATATCCTAAAAAATCTTCAACTCGAGCTATTATCACAATTTTACCTTTTGTCTGATAAGATAAAAATTCTCCAACTTTAGCTGCACTACCTTTTTTTTTTTTTTGGTCTCATAAATATCCCTAACTTTAAGTCCAGTCCAAATTCTACTATAAATATTTTTTCTTATAAAATACATGAAATTTTAAATTCAGTACCAATTCTACCTTAAATTATTTTGTCTCATAGAAAAATCTTAGCTTAGGTCTAGTTTCAATTTTTACTGTAATTTTTTTGTCTCATAAAAGACCACAAACTTTTGCCTCCATTAACTCTCCATCAAAATCGTTTTTAGTGATTTTGTGCTCGATTTTCAATCTCTCATGCTTGGGAATGTTCCACCCTTCGCTGCCAGGGCTCGCACTCAAGACGCTCGAATAACTCATGCTCGAGAGTTTTTCAATTCTCGATTGTCAAGGAGAAATCTTGAGAGTTTTTAGGGTAAAATTGAGACTGTGCAGTAAATTGGGATAAAACCTAAAGTTAGAGGGTTTTCATTGGACAAAAAAAGTTTCTTTAGAATTAGGACACGACCTAAAGTTAAAAGTTCTTTATGGTTAAAAAAGTTTAGGGAAGATTGGATCCAAAGTTAAAAGTTTTTTGCGAGATAAAAAATAAATTGAGATAAACGTTAAAGTTGAAGATTTTTTACAATATTAAACTCTTCAAATTTGGGCACGATGGGTGGCAAATCAATAGGCACTCATCAATTTCGTGAGGTTTTTTTTTTTTTCTCGAAACAATTTCGTGAGGTTGCACAGCGAAATATTTTTCCGCCCAAGAAATCACTGTGTCCTCTCGCCTTCCCCCACTTTTTTTTTTATGGAGTCCCCTTTACAAATCCAATCCTCAATTTTGGCCCCTACTCTCTCTCTCTCTCCTCCTTCGAATCTCATCAATTTGCAAACGCTAAATTACTTATTTTATGAGTATTGTTAATATGTCTTGAATTAATTATGGGCTTGGGTCAACGTTAGGGTTTGAGGGGTAATAGTATAAATATTGCTCTTCTCAAACTGTTAGACATAGAAGCATATTTGAGCCTCCTTTTGTAATCTTTGATTCTATAGTGTATTTTGCTTCTCCTCTCTCCCGTGATTTTTTCCGCAAGGGTTTCTATGTAAATCTTTGTGTTCTTTTCTTCTTCTTAGTTTCAATTTCGTTTTAGTTTCCGTATTGTCATAACAATCTGGTATCAGAGCCTTAGGGTTTTTTTCGATCTTCTTGTTATGGCTTCAAGTTCAACAACGAAATTTGATATTGAGAAGTTTGATGGGAGTGGCAGTTTCAACATGTGGCAGGATCGTATGTTAGCTGTTCTTACGCAGCAGGGTTTGAAGAAAACTCTGTTTAGTAAAGGGAAGAAATTGAAAATCATGTCAGATGAAACGTGGAAAGAATTGGATGAAAAAGTTTTGTCCACTATTCAGTTGTGCGTCACGAATGAAGTTTTGCAGGAGGTACTAAATCAAAAAATAGTTGCAGGTTTATGGATGAAATTGGAGAGTATTTTTCTGACAAAGTCTCTCGCTAATCGATTGAGGCTCAAGCAACGGCTCTTCACTTTTCGCATGGTTGAAGGTACTTCTCTTAAATCTCATATTTCTAAGTTCAATGCTATTATCACTGAATTAAGGAGCATTGATGTTAAGATTGAAGATGAGGATCAAGCTCTTTTGTTGTTAGTTTCACTACCTCCATCTTATAAGAATTTTAGAGAGACTAAGATTGTTAGTAGAGAAACTATTGATTTTGAAGATGTCGAGACTAGTCTGCTAAATAAGCAGAAACTCGATACAAAATTGACTTTTGAAGGCAGTAATAATCATGGGGCTGGTTTAGTTGCTTGGGGAAGGTCTTTTGAAAGAAGCAATAGTGGTAGGAGCAGGTCAAAATCCAAGCATAGAGATATGATTTGCAACTATTGTAAGTCTCCAGGGCATATCAAGATAAATTGTCTGAAATTGAAGGCAAAGCAGCAAAGAGAAAATAATTTGAATCAGCAAAATCAAGAGAATGTCAATCGTCACAACAATCGCAACTACCAGAATAGATAGAATCGGGGAAACGAAAATCCTGCTCAAGCTGATATTGCTAAAGAATAAGACAAAGATTGGCTATTGGTTGCAGATGATAAAAATAATTTCTGTGATAGTTAGATTCTTGATTCAGGCTGTTCATACCACATGTGCCCTCATCGTGATTGGTTCTCTACGTACAAATAATATAATGGTGGAGTTATTCTAATGGGCAATAATGCTAAATGCAAAGCTGTTGGGATTGGTACTGTTAATATTAAGATGCGTGATGGTATGATCAGAACTTTAGATAGTGTCAGACATGTTCCTAATTTGAAGAAGAACCTAATCTCTTTGGGTACACTTGATGTTAACGGTTGTAAATTTACTGCTGAAGGTGGAGTTATGAAAATTATGAGAGGTTCATTTTTATTGATAAAAGGGCTTAAAATTGGCACTTTGTATCAGCTGCAAGGTACTACTGTTACTAGTTCAGCTACGGTCTCATTTGATATGACAGATTCAGATAATACTAAATTATGGCATATGAGATTAGGCCATATGAGTATTAGAGGGATGGAGGAGCTCAGTAAAAGAGGCCTTTTGTGTGGTTAGAAAATTAAAAAATTGGATTTCTGTGAGCATTGTGTTTTTGGGAAATAGAAAAAAGTCAGTTTCAAAACAGGAATTCACACAACAAAGGGCACTCTGGATTACATTCATTCCAATCTTTGGGGGCCTGCTAAAGTTGTATCAAAAGGTCTTGGTTCCAGGTATATACTCACTTTTATTGATGATTTTTAAAGAAAAGGTTGGGTATTTTTTCTAAGGCAAAAAAATGACGTTTTTGTTACTTTTAAGCAATGGAAAGCATTAATTGAGAAGCAGGCCGGTAAGAAAATCAAGTGGTTGAGAACATATAATGGGTTAGAATTTTGTGGAGGTAAGTTTATTGAGTTCTGCAAGAATGAAGGAATTGTGAGGCATCATACTATAGTGAATACACCATAGCATAATGGTATTGCAGAACGCATGAATAGAACCTTATTAGAAAGAACTAGATGCATGTTGTCTAACGCTGGTCAGGGCAAAGAATTTTGGGCTGAAGCAGTCAATACAGCTTGTTGGTTGATAAATCGTTCTCCTTGCACGTCCATTGAGTGTAAGACACCTGATAAGGTATAGTCAGGTAAATCTATTAATTATTCTTCTCTTCGAATATTTGGATATTTAGCATATGCACATGTTAATGAAGGGAAACTGGAGCCTAGAGCAAAAAAATACATTTTTCTTGGTTATGCTTATGGTGTAAAAGGTTATAGGCTTTTTGGTGTTCTGATTCATCTAAGATTATGATTAGTAGATATGCTACTTTTGCTTAATCTGCTATGCTTCATCCTATCAAGGAATCATATGTTATTTGCTAGGAAAATTTGAAAAGTGTAGCAAAAAATGTGGAGTTTGAAGTAACTTCTTCGCAACCAGTTCGGTCAACTACTAATAATATTGAGATTGAAGAAACTGAAGAAGAAAATCTTTCTATAGCCAGAGATAGACCAAGAAGAACAGTGAAACCTCCGCAGAAATATGGGTACTCAGATTTTGTTGCTTATGCTCTTTCAACTGCAGAGTCGATAGAGTATAGTGAGCCTAAAACGTACAAGGAAACTATTTCTTCAAAAGATTCGGTAAAGTGGTTAGTTGCTATGAATGAAGAGATGGAATCTCTTGAAAAGAATCAAACTTGGGAGCTTGTCAAACCACCAAAAGAAAAGAAAATTGTGGGTTGCAAGTGGGTTTTCAAAAGAAAGAAATATATTCCTAGAGTTGAAGACATTAGATTTAAAGCACATCTAGTTGCTAAGGGCAATAGTCAGATTGAAAGAGTTGATTTTAATGATGTATTTTCACCCGTCATTAAACACAGCTCTATTCGAATTTTCCTTGCATTAGTTGCTATGCATGATTTAGAGTTGAAACAACTCGATGTGAAAACAGCTTTCTTGCATTGTGAACTTGAAGAGAAAATCTATATGGGTCAACCAGAGGGTTTTCAGTTTGAAGGTAAGGAAGATCATGTTTGCTTACTGAAAAAATCCATCTATGGCTTGAAGCAATCACCCAGACAATGGTATAAAAGGTTTGATTCGTTTATGGTGTAACTTGGCTATTCTAGAAGTAAATATGACAGTTGTGTATATATGTGCAAGCTTCTAAATGGTTCTTATATTTATCTGCTGTTATACGTTGATGACATGTTGATTGCAGCAAAAGATAAATTTGATATACATAATTTGAAGGCACAGTTGAGCATTGAATTTGATATGAAGGATTTAGGTTCGGCGAAAAAAATCCTAGGCATGGAAATTCGACAAGATCGAAAAAGAGAAAAATTGTATCTTTCCCAGAAAAGCTACATTGAGAAGGTGTTAGATCGTTTTGGCGTGAAAGATGCCAAATCAGTAAGTACTCCCCTTGCTGCTCACTTTAGATTATCAGCTAATTTATGTCCACATACAGATGATGAAATAAAATATATGTCACATATTTCGTATTCTAGTGTAGTTGGTAGCATTATGTATGCTATGGTTTGCACTCGACCTGACATATCACATGCTGTTAGCGTGGTAAGTAAATATTTGTCATACCCAAGTAAAATTCATTGGCAAGCAGTGAAGTGGATTTTGAGATATTTGAATGGTACTTCAGATTATGGTTTAGAGTTTGGAAAAAGTGGTGATACTCTTAAAGGATATGTTGATTCTGATTATGCTGGTGACATTGATAAAATGAAGTCTTTGACTGGGTACATCTTTACTATTGGAGGTTATGCAATCAATTGGAAAGCTTATTTACAGTATACAATTGTTTTGTCTACTACACAGGCAGAGTATATAGCTATTACAGAGGCAATTAAAGAAGTATGGTTAAGAGGCTTATTTGGAGAGCTCAACATGGATTATGATGTGACTGTTATGCATCGTGATAGTCAGAGTGATACATCTAACTAAAGATCAAATGTATTATGAGAGAACAAAGCACATTAATGTGCGGTATCATTATATTCGAGACATTCTTACTAATGGCTATACTAAGGTCTTGAAAATTGGTACAAAAAACAATCCAGTTGATATGTTAACGAAGTTTTTGCCTATTGCTAAATTCAAGCACTACTTGGATTTGGTTAATGTTTGCGGCAACTGAGTTTTATGCTAATGGGAGGAGAAGACTATTTTAATACTTATGTCTACTTGAGGAATTCAAGACAAGGAGGAGATTTGTTAATATATCTTGAATTAATTATGGGCTTGGGCCAACGGTAGGGTTTGAGGGGTAATAGTATAAATAATTCTCTTCTCAAACTGTTAGACATAGAAGCATATTTGAGTCTCCTTTTGTAATCTTTGATTCTATAGTGGATGTTGCTTCTCCTCTCTCCCGTGATTTTTCCCGCAAGGGTTTCTACGTAAATCTTTGTGTTCTTTTCTTCTTCTCATTTTCAATTTCGTTTTAGTTTCCACATTTTCATAACAAGTATCAATTTAGTTTCAAATCTATTAATTTGATTAATTTAATTATAAACATTTTGTATTTATGTCAATTCAGTTCATCTGCCCAATTTTAGCTGAAAATTGCTGACATAGACGCTTACCAACCTACGTAGTATGATCAACACTGACGTGGACAAATTTTTACAATTAATTAATGTTCTTTTATTTTATGTTCCTTTTTCTTCTTGTTTTCTTTTTTCTATTTTAGTTCCAAAGGTCGCGGCCCTGGCCCAGGCCCTATCGGCCGCGAGCAAGGGCCGCCAAGCCCTCACCCAAGCTGTTCCTAGCATGGGCTCGACCCTCCTCGCCTGGGCGAGGATGGTCCTCGTCGAATCAATCAGGAGAGAGCTCCGCTAGGCGGCACTCCTCACTGGCCAAAATGAAAATAAAGAAAAGAAAAGAAAAGAAAAGAAAGAACAATAAACATTCAAAAAATATTATAAAATTATAAAATTTGTCTACTCCAGTGTCAATTATGCCATGTAGAATGGCCAATATTCATGTTGGCGATTTTCAATCAAAATTGTTCGAAAGAATTGAATTGGCATAGATACAAAAGATTTATGACTAAATTAATCCAATTAAAAAGTTTATGACTGAATTAATATTAATGTAATAGATTTAGGAACTTTTTTTTTTATAGTTTTTCCGTATGGAAAGCGTTGAAGAGCTGTCATGCCAAGGATGGTTGCATTTCATGCATTAGGTCTTGTGTTGAGTCATATCTGGCCTTTTAAGAAATTTCCTTATCTAATCCCAAGTGAAATTTCTCTAATGCGATTATGTGAAATATTTGTGATGCCACGTAGGTTCGTGTTTCAGGCAAGATGATAACACTTGAAGGACCAATTTGTTCATGGATACAAAATGATTCCGAAAATATTTATAAAAAATAACATCTTATATCGCTTAAAATTGAATGAATGAAATATATTTTCATCGTTCCTGAAAATATTTAAATATAAGTCATTTTTAATAATAAAATTTTTTCATTGACTAATTATTTCAAATTATACAAGTAAATATTTTTAAGAAAATATTTTTCAAATCATGTATTTTTCGCTAAACAAAAGGAACCTTAAATACTAAGTACAACGCTTCCACATATATCTCCAAAGGAATGCAGTCAATAATGTGAAATCTGTAGTATAACGTATGATTATTTCGATAGTGTCGAGTTCCAACTATACGGACAAAATCAAATGCATAAATTTTTCGAAGATAAGAATTAATAACTTTCGAGGTGAAAAATTTGGAGGCCGACATATATTGTCTAATTTAACTATCTAAACAAAAATAGAATGATGTGAACAGAGCTCAATCTTGGTTTAAATAGATAAATAGATCTTGATCATCTCTACTGATGTTTGACAAATTCTTTTTTTAACTTTCGAGTAGGGCATTTTGACGAGTGGGTGATGGAAGATGGTCGTCCTCACATCGTCGCCACCTCTATTAGCTGGTAATGAACTGAATAATTACAGAAAAAACATTGATAAGCAAGACAGAAATAACTTAATTTGTTAGATGAAAAATATTCATAAACCTACCAATAATATTCACGAAACCAATACTAGTTAATCGATTTTACACCTCATATAAAGTAACTTTTTGTTTTCACTTTCAACATTAAAATTATTACACGTTTTCATATTCAATACTTCAACTTTTGTTCAAAAATAAATAAATAAAACTTTTAGTACTTACTTTTCAGCTTTATCAAAAGAGTTCATCGTCTTAAATATAGTTAAACCGAACGTCAACTGTAGCAAGGCAATGATTAAATGGTTTTGTAGTCAAGTTAAAAGAATTATGACAAAAAAAAAAGAGTTAAAGAACACTCTAAATTTTCAAAGGGAAGAACAAAAAGAAAAAGACAACACAAGAAATCAATCACTTTAGAGAAGCGTAATTGGTTAATTTCCTCCGCTGCGTGTGTATATTTTTGGTGAGATTGCTAAATAACAAAAGCCCCTTATTGATAGGCTGTGTGCCACATTAATACCAAACTAAATTTTAAGTCAAAAGAACTCCTGCTACGCCGTGTCATATTTACCCTGAATGAGTTTTTATGTCACAAAAAATTCCATACGAACACACTCATGCCACATTTACTCCAAATTGATCATTCGTGACACATTTATCCCACACAAAAAAATATATATTTCAGATTTATCGCAATTTGGGAAAGTATCAAAAAATTCCTAAATCAGTTTCGATGCGAAGAATTTGATTGTATCTCATTGGCCAATTATTTCAAATGATATAAGCGATTTTTTTTTTCAAATTGGTAAGCTTGTGCCACATTTATCCCAACTAATTTTTTGTGTTACAAGAACTCATGAATTGTTACTCCCGTGGCACATTTTCGTAAATGAATTTTTGTGTTCCAGAAAATCTCAAAGTGATATACACATGCCACATTGTTGGCGTGAAGCCAAAATATATCAAAAGATATTATTAAGATTTCTTTTTTTATCTTTTGTCCTTTCCTTTTCTTCTAGGTTAAAAGATACACCTTATATATTATGGATATATAGGTTGTAGCCATAAGAAGAGAGAGAAGATAGAAGAGCAGACAGAATACAAAAAGTAGCGAATAGAGAGAAAAGAGAGAGAGAGGCCGTGACGGCATTCTTGAGTGTTCTCGTTTTCTTTTTCATTCGATCTTGTGAGAAGATCGCCAGTTGTATTCTTACTTTTCTCGAAGACTAGTGGATTCGCAGAGTGCCTCTGCGTGGAGACGTAGCCCAGGTTTGGGTGAACTTCGATAACAAATTCTCTGGTGTGTTCTTCTAATTCTGTTCTTTTATCGTTATATTCTGCTAGTGTGGATCGTTTGCTTGGATTATATTTCTGGAATTGGGGCACGATTCCTATCAACATTTACCCCAAACTAGTTACTCGTGCCACATTTACCCCTAAAAATCTCAGGCTTACCATATCTTGGAGTAAATATAGGACAGCTATAGCGATTTGGGTTAAATGTAATACAAGCGTATTAGTTTGGAATTTTCTCATTATACAAAAGTTAGTTTTAGGTCATTGTGGTACGAGTGTAACAATTCAGAAGCCTTTGTGATTAAACAAAATTAATTTGGGACAAATACGGCACATATGTACTAGTTTAGGGTTTTCGATGGCATTGGCCCCTTATATTAAGACACCAACTCTAGCGGGTCGCATGTTGGTATCATGTGGGTCCCACTAAATCGATAATTGCAAATGACTTTCACTATTGTATATCCCAAAAAAAAAAAAATTGGTCGAAGTATATCCAAATTCGTAGCATGCTTTCCGACAGACAATTTCGTTCCAATATCGTAAAATGTTGTTAACTTAATCTCTTTCATATCCATGAAGATCTTCCATCCAAAGGCGAAGTACCGATGGCCGGGCCTAGAGAAAGTGTTGCATTTACCCTTCTTAATCCCAGCGGTCTGTGCATCAAAGACACAGAACTGCTTAGAAAGTCCTGAGTAAGAAATTAGTCCAACAGAGAGATTTGTTTATATTATTAAAAAAAAGGTGACGGATATTAAAAATAGATGAATATATTACCAGCTGGATCGGAGGGAGGATAAGAATGGAATCCAAAGGGAAGGCGACAGACGAACACAATCCCATGCACGCAACAGTGCTTTGAACAAACTTCACGTCGTGTTTCGTGGGATACGAAGAGGCGCATTGGGCTTAGGGATGCGATTTGGTCCTAAATCGATCCCTTGATCGAAGAGCCTGATTTTGAAAAAGAGAAAGATTTAAGACTGTTCAAATCCCTTTAGGACACATATAAACTGTTTCGAATTAGGGTTATTCGTACACCCAACGTCAACCCATCCATTGATTTTGTAAGGTGTTCCACGGACCCTACAGGAAATCGAAGCTTTTTCCTGAATTATAAGTCTCGCCGATATCCTGAATTTTTATGCTCCAATTATTCTCGATCATTTCTCATGTTGTTTATATAACAGCACTTACTAATCTCATCACGTGAAAGGGTGAATCGCGTCCGTCTCGTTTTTTGGCTAAATGACAAGGTTTGTTAACTTAATTTCCAACTGCAGTATTGGACTCTCCAAACATTCGTAAGGTAAGTATCGGTCTAATCTTTGACTATTATAGAAGAAGCTGTCCGATTAAAGCTGAATGAGTTGGGATTGTCCACCAAAGTTGTTCGAACGTCCAGCGGAAGCTTAATACCTCAACTTAGAGCTATCGCAGTCCAAGTAGAAGCTCATTAATCTGTGATACAATGTCATTGATACTCCCTCCGCTCTCTGAAAATTCAAAATTGTCCATTCACTTTTTTTTTTAAATTACAAAATTGTCTCAGTATTTTGTAAACTCCCCATCGTTATCCCATCCGTTAAGGAAAAATGACACAAAAGTTTAGTGTAGCCCATGAGCTTGAATTAGTTCAGGGATCAAATTGAACACGTAACACAAGTTCAATGATCATATCGAATAAATTAAAAGTTTAGGAACCGCATTGCATATTAGGATAAAGTTCAAGAAATACGTTGCACATTGAGTCAAAGTTCAGAAATCGTTTATATCATTATCCCTTCCAATAGAATGCCGTGCAATCCTAAGATGACATACAATTATCGGCGAATCTCCCTCAATGATGTCGATCGCTTAATGTATTGTAATAATTTTATCAATTAATATCCGTTGGTCGATGGCAAGGAGAGGGTTATCTTTTCTTTTTGTTTGTGTATAAATCTGAAGAGAACGGATCCCGATTATATACTTATAAATACGATGCGGAATACAATACAATACAAGCCCTAAATCAGCTTGAATTATTTATCGTAAAAGTAAATCACGTAGAACGGACTTACCTTGATAGCCACAGATTAAAGCCCCTTTGCATATGAGAAACGTCCTGATTCCTCCGATCGGTCGTCTGTCGAGAGATAGCTTTTTCATGAAGTTTTTGAGAGAGTTTTTTTTTTTTTGAGAGAGATAGCCCTTAATGGGCGTAATTTCCCAACATCTCTCACTCGCCCACAAAGGGCTAAACGTATATCTTTCTCCTCTTACCATAAAGTTCATATGGGCAAATAATTTGTGCGACCAGCATACTATGAGAGCTCGTTGACATATATCCGTTGGGAGTATATAGCAGCTCAAAATGGGCACATAACCTCAGAGTAGATCTAGTATGCAGTACCCTAGATCGATCAGTTACATTTACATTATATCTCTTTTGATCTCTTTGAGCGCTCAAATACAATACATTGTATTCACAATCATGATTAAACTCATATAATCATAATTGGTCGACCTGTGAATACAAAGATTGAATGTGACATCCAAAATAAAATTGATCTTCCTCTTCCCTTAAACCTCTCAATCTTAGTCCAGCTCGCTTTTCTAGAGATGTCCCATTAGATCGAATCAATCTCATGACCATTGGCAACACTCTAAGATAGCAAACACTGAATAGAAATCTCAAGAATAGGCCAAAGTCATAAGGGCACTTAATTGAGAAACTCATATCCTCAAGAGTCTCACACGACCATAGAGTTGAGATTAAAACTCTTGCTAACTCATCTTGGTCGCCTCATGCATACGTAATATGAAATACATATTACGGTATTCTCTCCTTCCCATGGAGCGTATGTCTTCTCACTTAATACCGTACAGATGATAGTTCAGACATACTCAATGTCAAATTTGAGTTCACAAATCTACTCCTTTTAAAGAACCTTTCAGAACTCACATCTGGCAATCAAGATAGATAAAGTGAAATATTTAGGTTATTTCACTTTCGGACATAACTTATTATGACCTCATCTTAACACTCTTGTTGAGGCGACATGAAAATTTCAAGCTGAGCTCTCAATTATCACCTAGATAATAAGCTTGAAATCATCTCATCTACATTCGTCACACAACAAATAGAGGCGATCACCCGTGTGAGTGGGCTAACCTTCATCTGTCCAACATACCTTCTCAATATAATGCACTAAGCATTAATATGCATAAATGTCATAAAAACTCATAGACATCAATAATGATAACAAATACCATTAATTGTGAACTTTGGGAAATATAAATATCTAGTACTCTCACTTTTACACACTTCTAGAGATTTCAATATAGGGAACTAATCCCTTTGTCAACACATGACTAAGGAAAATATCTCTAGGGATTCAATTCTTAGAAGATCTGCTGTCATTATGTGCGTATATATGTATTGTATGTTCACATCTTTTCGTACAACCATATCTTTCACAAAATTATATTTTGTGACTTTAGTTTGGTCTTATAATGGATCTTTAGTGTAAGTCATTGCTGCTTGGTTATCACAATTAACTAATAATTGAACCTGCAGCATCCTTAGCAACACTTCACTAACCCAAACATCTCTTTAAACCAAACACCTTTTTGTACTGCTGCTGATAACACCACGAGATCAATTTTCATCGTGGATAAGGCTACACACGTTTGATTCTTACTACCCCAAGATGTTGCGCCACTGCACAGTAAGAATACAAGCCCAGAGGTAGATTTTCTCTCATCTAAACCTCTTCCTCAGTCAATATCAATATAGCCTTCAAGGCGCAGATCTCTATCTTGAACTCAGCAAAAATTGGTAGTACTTTCTACATACCTCGGAATTCTCTTGATGGCAATCCAATAAGCTTGATCTAGATTAGAGTGGTACACATACCATTCCAACCACATAACAAATATTAGATTTTGTACACATCATAGTGTTCTTCAAGCATTCAAGCACTAACATATGGAACACTTTCCATTTATGCATTTGCTTGTGGAGTTTCAAGACATATTCAGTGGTTCAGACCTTCACCTCATGCAATAGGAGTATCTTTGTGTTTATGGCCTTGCATACACAATCATTCAAGGACTTTGAACGATCTCTTGTGAAAGAGACCACAATCCGTTTGAACGATCTCTTGAAATCTTAATTCCAAGAATATATGCAACTTCACCCATATTTTTATTTTATTTTAGAATTGAAACATAACCATTTCTTGATTTTATTTATAAAAAAAACTCCATATTGTTCCAAGCAATCAGTATATCATCAACATATAATGATAAGATCGCATATTGATATTAAGATCTTTTGATATATACGCAATGATTTTCATCAATCATTACAAAATCATATGCCACTAAGATATTACAAAAATATATATATACCATTATCTTGAAGACCGCTTAAGGCCATATATCGATCTCATAAGTCGATATACTTTTTGCTTTTGGCCAATTGTAACAAACCCAGCGGGTTGTTCCATATAATAATTTTTTTAATTTTTTTTACATATATTCTCCATTGAGAAAAGCAGTCTTTACATCCATCTAATGTAATTCAAGATCCATACTAATCACTATTGCCGAAATAAGGTGAATTGAGATAAATCTCACCACAGGAGAGCAAACCTCTTCCCAATCAATTCCTTTTTATTGATTATACCCTTTCACCATAAGGTGAGCCTTATATCTCTCAATCGAGCCATTAGTTTTACGTTTTAATTTGGTAACACACTTGCTCCCAATGGCTTTATGTCCATTCAAAAGATCAACTAGTTTTCAAATTTGGTTTGATCTCATTGACTCCATCTCTTTTTCCGTTGCCTATATCCATTTTTTCTTATTAGGGAAAGTCATAGCCTCATTACATTCCTTGGCTCATCTTTTTCTTGTGGAGTGACCATGAAAGTTTTATCTTCAATGTCTAAACGTCGACAAATCGATGAAGAACGCTTTTACGACTTGTTCGCTAAATTGAGAATTGTACACTTAGTACATCAAGCTTCATTACACTCCCACTTGGCAACTTGTTCGCCATATTGAAGATTGTACACTTAGTACATCATTCTTCATTATACTCCCACTCGGATTAGATAATGACGGCATCTTTTTCATATCAAGTGGTTGCAATTGAGACTCATTTGAAATAAATTCCCCACTTCTCACATTGCTCCTACTTAGATTAGATGCCCCGGTAGAGTCATTATCACTATCCAAGATTTCAAATAGAGGATAGTCTCCACCTATGTCGGCCTTTTTCAGAAATTCATTCACTAAAAATGTGACATCTCGTGATTCATATTCAGTTACACTTCCCACTTTCTTACTCACTTATAACGCATTTCCTTTGGAGTACTCTTAGTATTTCATCAAGATACTTTTTTTGCCTCTATGGCCCAATTTTCCTTGCCAATGGGAGAAACTGTGTGTATATGAAGCACATCAAGGTCTTAGAAAACTCAAATCTTTTTTTCAACTTGTCCACAACTCATATGGAATATAAGTAACTGATTTAGAAGGTACACGGTTAAAAATCTAGATAGCAATCAATAAAAATTTCACCCCAAAAGGTGATAGGCAAATTAGCATATGCCATCATAGACCTAACCATTCTCATTGGGACTTGTTTCTTCCCTCTGCGACTCTATTCTGTCGAGAAATCGCTGAAATAGTCAACTGTCTTTCTATTACTTTTTCATCACATAAATATCTGAACTGATCAGATAGATTTTCTCGACCTCGATCGGATTTTTTTTTAAAGATTTTTTGAAAGCTTAAAAATAGAATTTCTCAAAGCAACTTGTGCTTCAAATTTATGAGAAATCAAAAACATCATATCCGAATCGACTGTAATCATCTATAAATGTGATTAAATAAACAGCCCATGCCTTATTCTCACATTCATTGAACCACATATGTCTGAATGGATAAACTTCAAAGGAAACTCAACTCTTGTTCATTTTCCAAATGGTTTGCTAATTGCCTGTCCCGCTAGGCAATACTCACAAATAGGCAAATCGACTTTTTCAATATTTCCCTATAAGCCCTCTTTAGCTTATCTAAATATTTATCATTGGGCCAATATGACCCAACCTAGCATGCCACATATTCACATCATCACAAAAGATGAAAAATAGTCAATAACTAATATTCACATTATTGTACCCAACGATCGGTACAATAAAACCATCCAGAACCATAATAACTTGTTCCTAACGACAAGTCATCACCATCATTATGAAAGTTTAAAATGAAACCAAGTTTAACCACAATTAACATGGAAACTCAATTCCGTCAAGTTTTCGAAGCATGTAACAAAATATGTAGAAGTAGGGTGCGACCACTGCGCATATTCAAGTGGTAGGTGTCAATCCCTTTAACTTCCATGCAAGAATTATTTTCCATATTTATCCACTTTGCTCCATGTCAAACTCAATGAAATTCCACAAAGGCATTTCTATCATTCACTACATGATCCGTGACCCATAAGCCTATAATCCGCAAAGGATATGATTCAGTAACAAAAACTGAATTAGAAACTTAAGTAATACTCTCAAGTGTACATTTTTTTCTACCACAGTCATGAGCAAAGTGACCCTTATTGCCACATTTAAAACATTTCACCTCTGAGATGTTTTTCTTGAAAGGATATTTTCCTTTCTCATGTCGGTTAAATTTCGATTTCTATCTTGAAGGATATATTCTTTTATCATTTCCATTTTTTGAACCAACCTTGAAGCTTAGGCCTGGAGCACGAAGCTCCATTTGAGCTAAAACCAGCATTCTAGTCCAAGACGTCGCATAACGTCCTTAAAAGCCTGTACTTTTTATTATGGATCAAGTGGATTTTCATATGCACATAGCTATGAAGTATAAAACAGATTACTGCTTGCACTTGCTATTCATTAGTCAAAAAAAAATTTAACCCAAAAGCTTAAGCTATTAGATGGAGGGAGACCACATGAATATAAATAGCATACTACACTCAATCACAAGCGATGTAGGACAACAACAATAACTTCAACACCCCCTCTCCCGTGCAAGCAATCTGCACGTGGAAATTAACTAATGTGGGGTGGGCGTAACATGTTAAAAAATAATACTGGCTCTGATACCAATGAAGGGAACAAATCCCTATTCTATACGTATAAATACGATGCAGAATATAATACAATACAAGCCATAGATCGGCTTGAATCACTGATCATAAAGGTAAATCACGTAAAACGGACTTACCTGGATAGCCACAGATTAAAATCCATTTGCAGATGAGAAACATCCCGATTCCTCCGATCGGTTGTCCGTCGAGAGATAGCTTTTTCATAGAGTTTTTGAGAGTTTTTTTTCTTTTTTACAACTAGTGGTAGGAGCCGATGTACATTCTGGAGAAGAGAAAAAATTTCTTTTTCTCTCTCTCTCTTTCTCCTTTTCAGAATAGGAAACAAAACTCATTAATTGCAATTTATCGCAATTAAAGCAATTGGGCAATTTAGCCCTTAATGGGCGTAATTTCCCAACATCCAATGTATTTTGACTCAATCTCGGAATACGGGACTTCACCCAACACCTCTCCACATGCACCTTAACAAATACATCAATAATAATAAAAAAAAAGAACAATTCCTATCTAATCATTTTTCTAAAAAAGAACCTGTTCACTCGATTGACCAGCGCACCTTCAATCCCACTACGTGATGGATCAACAGTCTCATCTCCTTTTTGGCTACATGACAAAGGTTTGATAACTTTCCAACTGTAAAATTTTGGACTCTAATTAGCTGCAAGGCATCCATTGAAGGTAAGTACCAGTCTCATCGTCAACTAATGAGGAAAGCAAAGAAACGATTAAAGGAGCAAAACGACAGATAACGAAGGATAATTGGAATAATCAGCATTAAGCTTCTCCCCCCCAACTTTAATCAATTACTACCCCTTTTGCTTTAGAACCTCTATGGTTGAACGGTAACATAATCTTACATTGCATGAACTGTGCACACGCACGACATCGAGCTTTGGTGACTGATTTACATACCCACCATCATGATATCAAGAATACTTTTTCCCCAAAAGAACCTTTGCTAAAACAAGGTAATTGCTCTACATTAACAGAAAGTGCGATTTTTCCAAACATCATTTTAACGAAGGTCGTATCTTAATATATTTTTAAAGTATATTTTTACCAAACATTACTTGCATTGAAGTCTTTTAGCCCGAGTACCTTTGCATTTTCCTAAAAAATTTCCTTCAAAGCCGAACCAAACGGGTTGCAAGTATGTCCGATCGATGTTTCGATGCACTCGTTAACATGGTCCCGGATAGAAATGCGATTGAGAAAGGACTCGAGAATCGAGACGAATAAACTATATGCGCATTGGGACTGGTCTTCGTGCCACATGGATGCTAAGAAATATTATTATAGGAAAGGCCCCACGATCATTTTTCAATATTTGGCGCACTCACGGAGGTACTTAGAAGACAGATGAAGCTTCATGGAAGACAGAGAACGGAGGTGTCCTTGTCCGTCAATTTTTTACCCTACATTCAGAGAGAAGAAGAAAAAAAAAATTGAAAGAATCTTTGAACAAAAGGCTTCTGTCTTTCGAAATAGTAGAACAATAAGTGTCCAAAAACCCTCAATCATGCAACTTTTCACGTAATCATGCTCAGTCCCAACCCAACCCAAATTAGATAGTGGGAAATGGGTGGGACTCATTTCTCATCTCATTAGTTAGAAGGCCCCCACACAACAAATTCTGCCAAAAGGGTAACAAAAAAAGAAAAAAGAAAAATGTGATCGCACCGAAGTCGTAATCGAACAGGACTAATGGAATCATGTGCGGTCGAATTGAGCTAAATTTGTGAAATCTAAGGTAAGAAAACGAATGACAGACCCCACGCCTCGTTTAGGCGATTGAACTGCCAGTCTGATTCGATCTACAAAATACTCATCCCTAACAAGATGACACTACCTTACCAAAAAATAAAAAATAACACGATATGACACTACCGATATTGATATCGATATTTACATAATATTTAGGGTGCACATGGTAACACTTTTGGAAGTGGATTTCTGCTCCAGAAATGCTTCTGAAGCAGAAATCCGTTTAGCAATTTAGGCTGCGTATGGTTACGTTTTTGTTCTTAAGAATATTTTTGGAATAGAAATACTTTTTTTTTCTGTTCCTAGCAAATTTCTGAGAATAGAAACGCATTTAGCAAGGGCACCCTAAGTTTGCAATTCTCGCCCTCTCTCCAGCAGACCCACGGCCTTCGTGACCCTTCGAGACTTGGTGGTGCTTGCGCTTCGTTCGTCGGGGCTCACGGGGTTGAACCCATCCAGAGCGCGATAATGGAGGACGTTGGCCTCGTTGCTGGTAGCCGCGGCAAGGAGGAGAGTGTGCGCCGGGAGAGAGAGGAGGAAGAGGCGTTTGGTTGAGGGCTTCTGATCCATGAAAGGGAAGAGGGTGGCGGGTTCATGGTCTCTCTCTTCGTCCAACGTCTGGAAAGCACTCGGCACTAGGATTATCGACACACCCTCCTCAATCTTGCTCCCCTTGAGGTTCAATTTTGGCTTAATTGCAGAGTCCCCAAACCCTAACTCCTCGCTAAACCCCAACCCCCGTCCTCTGCGCCCATCAAGCAGCTCTTCGCCACCAGCCCATCCTTCCGCTGCTACGACTCGATCCTTTGTTGCTCTTCCTCGCGCCACGTCGAAGTGACGAGGACAGATTAGAAGTCTCGGTTCTTGCACTCTAGAATAGCCTCGCGGCTCTTCAGCGGCCGCTCAATAGCCCGGATCAGAGTCATCATGTCGACGCCGCACATCCTCTTGCGCCTCGCCCTCGAGCTCGGCAAGGAAGGGGGGGCGATGGTGGCGTCGGGCATGGCGACGTCGGAGGAGGAGGGGAAGAGTTGGATGGTATCGGAGGAGGAGAACTTACGTTGGAGGTGGTCGAAGAGGGGCTTGCGGTCAATGGAGGTGATGGTGGGGAGGTGGTGGCTCGCACGAGCTTGCCCTTGAGCTGTTTCTAAAAAGTGTTCCAGAACCCAGAAGTAAGTTTTTTTTTTTCATTTCTTATTTTCTGCTTCAAAAGTGTTTTTGTTTCTCAAACATTTTGAGAACACTTTTTTGCCATACGCGTTTCTATTCTCAAAGTGTTCTAGGAACATTTTGGGAATATAAACACTTTTTCTGGAATGTTACCATAACTTCTGAAGTAAAAATCTGTTTGGTAAAAAATTTTACTTTTGAAAGAAATTTCTACTTCTAAAATGAATGTTCACTTCTAAAGTTATTTTTACCCAATTTAAGAACTTAAAAAAAATGACTTCCCAAGTCAAGAAGCACTTTTTGCCTCACACTATTTTCATTACACCCTAACTTTCTTTTCGATCACACCCTGAATCTACCCTCCGTCATCGCCCACCGCCGTCCGCGACCACTGCCATCCACCACCAATTGTTGATCACCATCGCTGCCGACCACCGTTGGCCATCGCCTATCGCCGCACTCCGTAGATCTCTATCGGTCACCACCTGCTATTGCTGCCACCAACTGACTGCCCCCTCTGCCAACCACCACCCACTACCAACCTCCGCCGACCGTGCGCATCGCTACCCGCGACCACCACCACTCGCCTCCAATCGTTGCCCATCGCCGCCAGCGACCACCGCTAACCTCTGCCTACTGCTGCACCCGACCGTCGCCCCTTGCCATCAACCATCGATCACTATCGCAACAAATGATCGCCCGCCGTCAACCACCACCCACCGCCGCCAACCATAGACCATTGCCCCGCCAGTTGCCGACGATCGCAGTCGCCAGCCATTAACCATTGCTTACCGCCATTGTGACCACCGCTACCCGCCGAGACATTGTCTTTGGTCCTGGGGTGAAAAATAAATAATAAATTTTTTTATTTTTAAAAAATTAAAAAATTAAAAATTAAAATAAAATAAAATAATTTTTCATAGAAAATTTCATGTTAATAATATTTTAAAAGTATAAATTAATTTTTTTTTACCATCTATTTCAAAATTAATTTCTGGGAGTAGAAGTCTTGTCATGAGCCCCCTAAACCCGTGATGAAGACACGTGGCACAAACTTCTCGCGGTGGTGATCGATAAGAACGAGTGTATTGCTGTGCTTGCGTGAAATCCTCGCTAGCCCAGGCTCACGATGTTCAAGTGTTTCCTCGTCTTCTTCACAGTGGCGAGGTGGTGGAAATGCCAACGGAGAAAACGACAATGCCCCCCACATGAAAAAAGAGAACAAAAACAACATAAAAAAACAAAAAAACAAAAGTAAAAATGGAAATGAAAAACCAAAAAATAAAAATAAAAATCGAAAAAAAAGCAAAGAAAACGACAATATAAGCAGTCCCCTCCTTCGCTCCTCTCCATCATCGTTCTCACTCTCACTCTCACTCTCATCTCAAAATCCCGCTCTTCCACTTCTTAGCAGGAAGTGTGTGTGAAAGACAGAGAGAGGGATAAAAATGCCCCTCTTCTTGTTGCTGCTGCTCTTCCTCCACCTCCACCGCGGTTCAGCTGCCGCGGCGCTCCAGACGGAGCCGCTCGCCCTCCTCTCCGTCAAGGCCGCCGTCACCGACGACCCCCAGTCCGCCCTCTTGTCCTGGACCTCCGCCGCCGCCGCCAACGGCAGCCACTGCTCGTGGAGGGGCGTCAGGTGCGACGCGCGCCGACGCCATGTGACCGCCCTCGACCTCTCGTCTCTCAACCTCTCCGGCGCCCTCTCCCCGGACCTCACCCACCTCCGCTTCCTCACCTCCCTCTCCGTCGCCGCCAACCAGCTCTCCGGCCCCATTCCCCCCCAGATCTCCTCCCTCGCCGCCCTGCGCCACCTTAACCTGTCCAACAATGTCTTCAATGACACGTTCCCGCCCCAGCTCGGCCTCCTCAAGAACCTCCGCGTCCTCGACCTCTACAACAACAACATGACTGGACACCTCCCCGTCGCTGTCTCCGAGATGTCCCAACTCCGTCATTTGCACCTCGGAGGCAACTACTTCGACGGGAAGATACCCCCCGAGTATGGCCGGTGGGAGTTCCTCGAGTACCTGGCCGTCTCCGGCAACGAGCTCGTGGGCGCCATCCCGCCGGAGATCGGGAACCTGACGAAACTGCGAGAACTCTATCTCGGGTACTACAACAGCTACGACGGAAGCTTGCCTCCGGAGATTGGTAATATGACTGAACTCGTTAGGCTCGATGCGGCTAACTGTGGATTGACCGGCGAAATACCGCCTGAGATTGGCAAGTTGCAGAATCTCGACACTCTGTTTCTTCAAGTGAATGCGTTTGCAGGGTCTCTGACTCCTGTGTTGGGCTCCTTGAAGAGCCTCAAGTCTCTGGATTTGTCTAACAACATGTTCTCTGGAGAGATTCCCGAGTCCTTTTCTCAGCTGAAGAACCTGACCCTTTTGCATCTCTTCAGGAACAAGCTTAATGGTGAGATTCCTGAGTTCATTGCTGATTTGCCCGAGTTGCAAGTTTTGCAGCTATGGGAAAACAATTTCACTGGGAGTGTTCCTCAGGGTTTGGGCAAGAATGGGAATCTCCAGATCGTTGATCTCTCGTCGAACAAATTGACGGGTAATCTTCCTCCTGATTTGTGTTATGGTAATCAGCTTCAAACTTTGATTGCTCTTGGCAACTTCCTGCTCGGCCCTATTCCGGAGTCTCTTGGGAAATGCCGGTCCTTGAGGAGGATCCGGTTGGGAGATAACTTCCTCAACGGGTCGATCCCGAGAGGGCTATTCGGGTTGCCGGAGCTGACCCAAGTTGAGTTTCAGGATAATTTGCTTGTTGGAGAGTTTCCTGTGAGTGATGATTCGATAGCCGTGAATCTTGGTCAGATTAGTCTCTCTAACAACAAGCTTGGTGGGTCTTTGCCACCGAATATTGGCAACTTCTCTGGAGTCCAAAAGCTCCTCCTTGATGGCAATAACTTCTCGGGCCAAATCCCACCCGAAATGGGGCGTTTGCAGCAACTTTCCAAGATTGATTTCAGCAGCAACAGGTTCTCCGGTCCAATCTCGACCCAAATCAGCCAATGCAAGTTGTTAACCTTTGTGGACCTCAGTGGGAATGAGCTCTCCGGTGAAATCCCGAACGAAATCACGGGAATGAGGATATTGAACTACTTAAACTTGTCGAGGAATCACCTCTCCGGTAGCATTCCCTCGTCTATTTCCACCATGCAGAGCTTGACTTCTGTTGATTTCTCATACAACAATCTGTCTGGTCTAGTTCCCGGCAATGGCCAGTTCGGTTACTTCAACTACACTTCCTTTCTCGGTAATCCTGAACTCTGTGGACCATATTTAGGCCCTTGCAAAGATGGGGACACGAATAGGACCCATCAAACACATGTCAAGGGGCCACTCTCTGCCTCAGTGAAGCTCCTCCTCGTCATCGGGTTGCTCGTGTGCTCCATCATCTTCGCGATCGTGGCAATAATCAAGGCCAGATCGCTGAAGAAAGCCAGCGATGCCAGGGCATGGAAGTTCAGCGCCTTCCAGAGACTGGACTTCTCTTGTGAAGATGTCCTGGATAGCTTGAAGGAGGACAACATTATCGGGAAAGGCGGCGCGGGGATCGTGTACAAAGGCGTGATGCCGAACGGCGATCAAGTCGCAGTCAAAAGGCTTCCCGCCATGGGAAGAGGGTCTTCTCACGATCACGGATTCAACGCTGAAATACAAACTCTGGGAAAGATCAGGCACAGGCACATTGTTAGGCTGCTGGGTTTTTGCTCGAACCACGAAACCAATCTTCTGGTCTATGAGTACATGCCTAATGGGAGCTTGGGCGAAGTTCTCCATGGCAAGAAAGGAGGGCACTTGATCTGGAGTTTGAGGTACAAGATTGCCCTGGAAGCTGCAAAAGGGCTCTGCTATCTTCACCACGACTGTTCACCTCTGATCGTTCACCGGGATGTTAAGTCCAACAACATCCTGCTTGACTCTGATTTTGAAGCTCATGTCGCTGACTTTGGCCTTGCCAAGTTCCTTCAAGATTCGGGCACATCCGAGTGCATGTCGGCCATTGCTGGGTCCTATGGATACATTGCACCAGGTACGGTTCAAATTCAATACTTGCAGAGATCAATCACGTCTTGCGAAAGCATGTTTGGATCATGAGAATTCTCTGTTGGGTGATCATAGGATCTTCTTTTTTGTCTTTTATTAATTGATATGTTAGAGGTTATGTTTTCTAATGATGATGATAGAACTATACATAAAAAACGACAAAAATTTCCCCTGCGCATTGGTGAATGAATTTCCAGAATTGGTGGATTCTTATGAGTTTTGAGTAGACTTCAGTGCAATCATGAAGATGGGTTGTATTTATGTCCAGAGTTCCTTGAAGTCACTTCTGCTTTGACTTTTCAGACAAGTATACAGTGTCATAAATTCTGATTTGCGACATAAATGTGAGCCTCTTTACTTCAATTTCGTTTCTCGGGTTTGGCATTTGAAAGAGAAGTCGTTGGCAGGTTTGAGGGTTCAATGATCTCTCCGCATTAACCAAATTTGTTTGCTAATTTGGCGATTTTGCTCCTATAGAAAGAAGCCAATTGGAAGTACTTTCGAATTTGGATTTGGTAGAATGTTGATTAAATGTTCGCCATTGCTTGCTTCCCTTTTTCAGAATATGCATACACCTTGAAGGTGGATGAGAAGAGCGATGTGTATAGCTTCGGCGTGGTCCTGCTCGAACTAGTCACCGGAAGAAAACCGGTGGGGGAATTTGGCGACGGGGTTGACATAGTCCAATGGGTCCGGAAGATGACCAACTCGAACAAGGAAGAAGTTCAGTTAATCCTCGACCCTAGGCTGAGCTCCGTCCCGCTTCATGAGGCCATGCACTTGTTTTACGTCGCCATGCTCTGTGTCGAGGAACAGGCAGTCGAACGCCCGACCATGCGGGAGGTGGTCCAGATCCTGACCGAGTTCCCGAAGCCATGCAATGCGAAACAAGAAGAGTCCTTAGCGAGTCCAATCGAGTCTCCCACGAAAGAAGGGAGAGACGTTCGCCAATCGCCGCCAACGCCGCCCGATCTTTTAAGCATTTAGTGAACTTTCTTGTTTGTGTACCAGTCCATGCTTTATGCATTTTCTTTAACTGTGGTCTTAGAGGGGTCTAATGTGTCAAAAATGTTGGATCAAAGTCCTTTTGTCTTGGTGTACAGTGAGGGGAAGTTGCTGGTGGGGGTTATCTTGTTATGAATCTTGTCCTTTATCTTAAAGTGTACTTATGACCTGTGATTTCTGCGTCTGCTTCTTGAATCATCAGGCAGGGCTTTGGAACTGGTTTTAGCTTTTGCAGAGACTGAGGAGTTTCTAAGGAAAGGTTTTTATGAGTTGTGTGGAGTCAAGAGATTGACAAGGACGGATGTATGTTGGAGAAACAGTAATAATGTTAGACCTTACAGTACACACCCCCACACAGAGTCTGTCCTTTCAATTACCGAGACAGAGGGGTTTTCTCTGGTGGGGAAAGTGAAAACTCCATGGCTTGGTTTTGTGTGTTGTGGTCTGGGTTTGGATTTTGCTTCTCCAGAAGGGAAGATGGACCTCACTTCATTTAGAACTCCATCTACCTCTCTTAATAACTCTCTACCTTGGGTTCTAGGACAAATATGAGATGGTGGCAGATGGCAATGCCATGGTCAGAAAGGCATCTAAGTGACATATTTCGTATTGGTGTTTGTATGGCATGATTTATTGACCCGAATACGAGAATGGGAATTGTTAGGACCGCGTAGTAGAAACTCGATACATTTATTAAGGAAAATTACCAAGAGAGAGTCTCGTCCGAGACCGTCAATATATCCCGGAAAAATGACCAAGAGGTCAGGATCACGAGATTTTTACATTGAGATATTCACTAAATATATATCACTTGTTGAGAGCGTGCAGCAAACCCAATACGTTCACATTAGGAAATCACCTTAAGGGATGTTCAAGCTAATCAACATTTCTAGTTAGACATACGTTCACTCAAAAACTTAAACTAATAAGTTATAAGCCAACTTTAGACATATTAATTACTGCACATCATAATAATTATCTGAGGACTACTCTAACACAACTAACACGTATATCTCAACACAAATTCATTAAGTAATTTTTATAAAGAGGGATCTGTAACATTTTAATGACTAAAAAAACGAATTATTAGTGATCTCATCCTATGAGCACTTACATACGAATTATTGGTGGATAAAAAAAAATATCAGATGTAAAGACGAAAAAAATGGTCTGCAAAAGAGTAACTCCATGGATGCGAAATTAATACGCAAAATATCAAAGGCATATCTCATCCTATGAGCACTTACATACCTTTATACCTTTTCAAATACCAATTTTCATACCTGAAAAATACCAATTTTCACACCTGAATTTTATCTTCTGATGCCACTTTATCTTCACATCAATTACACTTTCACCCAAAAAATATCATTCTCTTTCAAAAATTTAATTTATCCAAGATCCCTAATCCTCACGACCACTTGAAAGCACTCAAAACCAACTAAGAACCAAACCATCCAACCCTAAGTAAGATGCTAGATGAGTTTGGGGAAAATTACCAAAAAAAGTCATAAATCTATTGCAATTGTGCCAATTCAGTCCTAAACTTTTTTTAGCAAATTTAGTCCTAAACCTTTTGTAATTGTGTCAATTCAGTCCATTCGGCCAATTTTGGCCGACCGGTGCTGACGTGGACACCGGCCGCCCGGCGACATAATATTTTAATAATATTTTTCAAATTTTTTTGTTATTTGTTATTTTTAATTATTTTTTATTTGTTTATTCCTCTACTGTTCTTCTTCCTCCCAATCCCAAGACTATTATGCTTCCTCCAAGAAATGTTGAAGATGACGATGCCCATGAATGAAAGTTGATCCAGAGACGATGGGCCTCCGATGAAGGTCGCCTCCGCAGCCGTTGGCGAGGGTGAGTCTGGCAAGGCTCGACCTTGCCATGGCTGCGCGAGGCCGTGCCTCGCCAGCCCCAATTTGGTGAGGCTCGACCTCACCATCGTCCGGTCGGCCTCGCCCGGCGATGGAGAGGCGAGCCTCACCAGATCTGGGTTGGCGAGGCACAACCTCGCATAGCCATGATGATGGTCCCAGCACCAGATGCCCGAGGATGAAGGAGCAGCCGCAAGAGAGAGAGAAGGGAGGACGAAGACGACGGAGGCGAATGAGGCGATGGCGAGGCGGGCTGAGACCCCTCTCCTCCTTTGTACAGCTACGGCGAGGCAAGGTGAAGCTCGGCCTTGTCTGGTTTGCCAGATACTAGATGCCCAAGGATGAAGGAGCCGTCGAAAGGGAGAGATGGGAGGACAACCGTTACCTTCAATCTTTGTGAGCAAGAAGAACAGTGAGAGGAGCGATTGTTGTCTTCAATCTCTAGCGACAAGAAGAATAGTGGGAGGAAGAAGAATAGTAGATGAAAAAAATAAAGAAAAATAAAAGAAGAAAAAAAAAATAAAATATTCAAAAATATTATGTCGCCGGACAGCCGGCATCCACGTCAGCGCCAACCGGCCAAAATTGGCTGGATGGATTGAATTGGACCAATTGCAAAAGGTTTAGGACTGAATTGACAAAAAAAAATGTTTATGACTGAATTGGCATAATTGGAATAGGTTTTGGACTTTTTTGGTAATTTTCTTGATGAGTTTGCAAGGAAGGGCAACTCGTTCTTCTCAAGGTGAGATCTTGCATAGAGGTATGCGAATGGTATTTGCAAAAAATAAAAGGTATGTAAGTGGTTGTCGGATAAAAAATAATGTATGTTTTCGTCTATTTTTCCGAAATAAACCCCAAAAAATGGTACATAATCGCTAAGGAAAAACACTAAGTACCCATTTTTAAATTCGCATTAAGAGCCCAACTCAAAGTTTGACGCCCTTTGGTCATAAGAGGTTAGGTATAATGTTCTACTTCTATGGATAAATGCGACAATGGCATAATCCCTATTACAATAAAAAAAAAACAATTTCTCCATTTAAAACTCATTCATTTTGAAAATTCTACACTATAATAAAAGATTAATGCCTCGAAGAACTCCACACTCGTACATTTGTGATATATTTACCACAAGTTAATTTTGACCACAAAAGCCCAAATTAGTATATATGTGAAAAATTTACCCCAAACTAACTTTTTGAACACGAATAACCTCAACTTGGTACACCGGTAATAAATTTACCATAAACTTTTGACCACAAAATATTCCAAACTAGAACATCCGCAACAAAATTATCATTTGCTAATTTTCGTTGAATTTTACCGTCGAATTGCTAGGTTAGATGACACATAATAGTTGATGGGTATGCCCGTTTAGGGTTTTTACCTTTTGTTTGTAACTAATTTAGAGTTTTTCATGGTATTAACCAAATTTTACAGAAACTAACGGATGATACATTTGTCATATATATACCAGTTGAGGCTTTTGGTGGTGAAAAATTATTAGTTTGGGGTAGATTTATCACTAGTGTATCAGTTTGGGGTTATTTGTAGTAAAAAAATTAGTCTCAGATAAAATTGTAATAGGTATACTATTATGAGATTTTGTATGTTCAAAAAATTAATTACTTTGAGGCTATTCTCGATATTAACCCTAAATAAAAAGATTTCTAACCGAGGGTCTCATTAATGATTTCAACACGGGGCCCTTTGTTATTATCTTTGGGAAGGTGTGGAGATGGGATATGCCGTTCTAAGTCGGGCAAACAAGAAAAGTTGTTGGGGAATTAGTTACGTTTGACCTTCTTTAGTTGTTGAAACTGTTGAATATTATTAAATTGGAGAGTTATGTGTCGTGAATCGGGGGGAAATTTCTTCGCACGTTCAATATATCATGGCTAGATCATGTTCGTCTCGAATCATTAAATTTGTAGGCCCGATTAATCTAAAGGATAAGTGTACATAAAGTATTAAAACTTGTCGTGAAAATACAATGTAATTTTAAAACTTTGAAAAAGTGCAATAGAGTCATAAAGTTTTAGGGCTTAATTGCACGTTCATGACAAGTTTTAAGACTTTCAATGCACTTATCCGTTAACTTAATTAGGATTTTGTTAAGAAGTACTCCACGAGCGTGAGCACCATCAATTAACTCAATCAAGGATCCTTGCACATTTTTAATTGGGGCATTTCACAAGTGTAATGTACAATCAATATTTCAAATATTGACACGCTCCTTTGTATCTTAGCAAATTCTTCGTTTCATATCTGGATTCTAGATTTATGGAGTAACCTAAAGATCAATGCTTGCAAAATGCGCACTGCATCGTTAAAAGTTAGTCTCATTGAGGATAATAAGGTGTTCCATGTGACGGTTATACTATGTGGTAGTTATACTATTCACGAAGGATTTGTATTACCATTAGTTCTTACGTTTGACAAATCGTTTCATGTATATATCTGTCATTCGAGTCCCTAAGCCCCACGTAGAATGACAAGCATATCACGTTGGTAATGTAATTGATCGGTCACGCCATATCATTAAGGCCAGCCGGCAAATGAAATACTTTTTCGGGAGGACATGCATTACTATTAGATTCGAAATACAAAAAGGCTCGGTTAAAGGGTCTTTTATCCTTCGTTTTTAATAGGCTTGATACATTATTTTGGGTATAGGTTAGAACGCAAATCGGCATCATTAGTCATTGCCAATTAAAATATTATGTTTAGCAGGCTATTAACCAGTCTGTAAGGCTAAAATGTTTAGGTAAAGACTTCCGATTTTTTTTTTAATTTTTTTTTTAATATTCTTGATTATTCAATGCGATCTAGGTGGCTTCCCCCGTCAAAAATAAGATTATAAGAATAGGCGGCGACGGCGGTTTCTTGGCCCTATACTGCTAAATATAATGTTTCTCGGAACTAGTGAGTTGTCCACCATCTCGTGATGCGAAGTCATTACGATGGTGGATGAATATCATTTTCCAAAAGAGATTAATTTTTCAGCTACAAATTTTTTTTTTGTGTGCAAAATTTATCCTCCCAAAGCAATAACCGTTTAACAAAAGAAAAAAAAAAGGAATAACCGTTTTTATTTTAAAGGAACGCTTGTATCATTTGTGAAAGAATGAATGATTTTTTCACAAATCATTTGTTATATGGAGATATATATTATTGTTAATAATGAAATATTTATCAGTGATTAAGGTTTTTCATTGATAGACATAATGGTTTTTAGAAAAATACATTTCAAGTTATTAAGTTTTTTCGCAACAGACATAGCCTTAAAACCAACTTGTATGGTAGCGGACATTGTTGGGATTATCCGATATCGAGTTGTGGAAGGGGTTAGTTGTTAGTTTATTAATATGAAGGAAAACATTACCTTTAAGCTAGTTTTTGAGATGAGAGATACATAAGATCACCTAACACTGTTATCAAAGCTCCGTCTACCAACAAGTCCAAATGTTTAAAATTTTCCCATGTGCTAATGCCACATACATCATCAAACTACTCAACCCTAACTTATTCGGGCAATTTTCCAAATTATTATTTTTTAAATATTTACCAATTTAATATTAAAAAAAATATTTACCAAATTGGGTGCCATTTGGCAATTAGGCCGCCGAGCGGCACCCAAAACAGGGACTTGGGACCCAATCGGCGGCCCAAGTGCCGATTGGGGCCGATTTTTTTTTTCTTTTATTTCAATGGATTCGTCTCCAAAATTATGCGAAATAAAAAAAAAATTCGTTCCAAACGGACACCCGAGCGATGAGATATGCCCTTTCAAAGTATTATTCTATTGGATTTTTAAAACTTTGCTAATTTAGGCATTCATTTAAACGAATAAATTATAAAAGTATCAATTAAATAATAAATTATATTGAAATTACGTAAAATTTGAAGAAAAAAAAAACACTACATAATTCATATTCCACCATTAAAATTGACTTTTAATTTATATTTTTTTTTATAAAATTTTTCAATTAAATAATAAATTATATTGAAATTACGTAAACTTTGAGGAAAAAAAAAACACTACGGCTCTGTTTGGCAATGTTCCTGTTTCTTGTTTCTGTTCCTCAGTATTTCTGTTCCCGGATAATTTTTGAGAATCAGAACGCATTTGGTAACTACTAAAATTTTTTGTTCCAGGAACAGAAACGCGTTTGGTAACTGCATAAAATTTTTGTTCTCAATTTTCATTTAAATTAAATAATTATATTTGATGTCAAAGAAAAGAGAAAATAATTAAATCAAATAGTGATTAAGAAAAGAAACGAAAAAATAAAAAAAGAGTTGCAAAAAAGAAAGTTAATCTTTTTTAGATTTAAAAATACCATCTTGAAGAGGAAATTGAAATAAAAATATCAACTATATTTGTGTATTTTTCTGACCACGAATGATATTTTTCTAATTTTTTGGGTATTTTATAATTAAATAAATTTAAAAAATTAAAGAATATGAAAACTATTTTTAATTCAAAATTGGTTCCTAAGGCTCAGCCAAGGCTTTCAAAGTTGATTTTGTAATTTTTATGATTTTTTGTAATTTTAAAAATAAAAATAAAAATAATTATAATTATAAATCATGTTTCAACAAGAACTAAAAGTATCGAGAAAAAATTCATAGAAGTATATCGTGGAAAATAGTGATATGCAAAAGTGTTCCGGAACACAAAAACCAACTTTTTTTTTGTTCTGAAAAGTGGTCCAAAAGTGTTCCGAAACATAGAATCAGAATCATAATTATTTGCATTGTCAAACATGTTTCTGTTCTTTACTGTTTCCGGGAACAGAAACAGAGAAACAGGAACACTGCCAAACATGCATAATTCATATTCCACCATTAAAATTGACTTTTAATTTATTTTATTTTAATAAAAAATAATAAATTATAATTGAAATTTTATTAATAATTTATGCATCAATTGAAAAATTTTATATGTAGTGTTTTTTTCCTCAAAGTTTACGTAATTTCAATATATTTTATTATTTAATTGATACTTTTATAATTTATTCGTTTAAATGGATGTCTAAATTAGTAAATTTTTAAAAATCCGATGGAATAATACTTTGAAATGGCATATCTCATCGCTCGGGTGTCCGTTTGGAACGAATTTTTTTTTCGCATAATTTTTCGAGACGAATCCATTGAAATAAATAAATAAATTTTGGCCCAAATCGGCACTTGGGCCGCCGATTGGGTGCTCCAATTGCCCCAATCGGCAATTGGGCCACCAATTGGGGCCCAAGTCCCTGTTTTGGGTGCCGCTCGGCGGCCCAATTGCTGAGTGGCATCTAATTTGGTAAAAAAAAATTTAATATTAAATTAGTAAATATTTAAAAAAAAATTAATTTGGAAAATTGCCCAACTTATTCCTAATAGTGTAAGTCACCACACAACAGAAAGAGTCTCTCAAGTGACTTCTATAATTTTAATTTTTTTTAAAATTTCACGACGCTCGCATTTTACCTTTTTCTATGCCCGGAATATTCGGAACTTTTCAAAACATTTAAACGTTGATTTGCGGAAGTTATTATTATGATTATGATTATGATTATGATTATTATTATTATTATTATTATTATTATTTTACTTTTATACCTGTAAACGAAAATGAAAAAAAGAACAGATCACAGCCGATAACTCCGCCCCTGCTGAAAGACTTTCTAGCAATAAATCGATTCGTACCAACGATGTTTTCAACCAGAGCTTTAACTTAAGAATGAGAAAAACCATGTCTTGCGCATCGTAGAATCTCACAGCACGGGGTCCCAGCTGTTCGAGGTACGAGACGAGGGCGTCTTGATTGAATCCGATGCGACAAGCCGACCGAGGGCTAAATTTTTCTTTGTTGTTGGATCGCTTTATTTGACGCGGGATGTCCAATCGGGGAAGGTTTTTGCCTAGGGAGGAATCTCTCGTTTCCATGCAATTTCGGTGGAGAAGCGTGAGGGGTTTTTCCTTTGATGCGATCCAGCTTTGGTGACATTGGATTTGGTAAAGACTTTCACTCTTTTTAACCGGGGATTCTCCAAGTGCCCTAGTTGTATGTCTACATATTGTACTATTGTTCTTTGTCGCACCAATCTGCTTTGCAACTAGGCCCTCCTGATGCACAGGTCTTTGCCCTAGGATTGTTTGCATTCACATTTTCAGTTTCTATTTTAGTGAATGAGAATAACCATGAGGAAATGATTATCGGTTGCAAATTTGTTTAATACAATACACAATTTCAAATTTATATATCGGTTATAAATTTACTTTGAACTAATCTTTTGACCATAAAAATTTCAAACCGAAACACCTGTGACAAATTTGTCATTCGCTAGTTTCCGTTAAATTATGGTAAAATCACAAAAATTTCCAAACTTGTACACATGTACACACGTGAGCTGTCATGTGTCATCTAACATTTAAGGGAAACTAACGGATGACAAATTTGTCATAGGTGTACCGTTTTGGATTTTTTTTGTGATCAAAAAATTAATTTGAAATAAATTTATCGCAAGTATATCAGTTTGGAATTTTTTCTGATATTAATCCTTAAATAAATGAGCTCTCGAAAGGAATGTCATCTTACGGTTACGTTTGAAGGCATGACAGAATTTCAACTTGACACGATGAATAGTCGGTGCCCAATTACAAGGCATTGTAAAAGAAACAACATCGAATATAGCAAAATCGACTTTCATTAGCATGCCATTCTCCTCATAAGTTATCTCGTGGTGAGGACGAAATGGTCATGTCCAATTATCACAACATTCAATTTGGGGGTTCAAGGCCATTGCACTTGTTAAAAAAAATATAGCATCTCAAATTTTTAGTTTGCGTTTGGTTGTCCGGATTTCTAATCGAGATAGAACTGGATAAGATTAAATAAAAAATTCAAGAATTTATCATATTCCACGTATTGTTTGGTGATTTATAGATTTAAAGTGTGCGATTGTTGACACCAACGGGTCGCGACAGCGGCGGAAAGGCAGTCCAACACGGAGGAGAGGCAATGGTTGTGGGAAAAACCCAATTCTCCATGTGTCCATTCACTTAAGAAATCCTATCCTAGTCTATCCCACTTCCTCCCTTGGGAATTTTCTTTTTATTATCTTGACTATATCTTAATGAATGTATTTGGAAATTGGTGCCTCTCCTTGCTCTATAAAAAAGATTTTGTTTGCTGTATCTGTTGAACACATACATTGGGAAAAGGCATTAGGATAAAAAGATAAATTACTCTAAAAAACACAATTTTGGCTTGGTTGAAGGGAAAGATAAGGATGGAAAGGATAAAGCGGGATCAACTAGGGATTTGCGTAATATAAACTTTTTTTATTTTCATTTATATCCTTATTACATCCAGTCTTGCGTATCTCTAAATGATCAACTAGTGAATGTAAGTATGTAGACATTAGGTGTGATCAACTACAGGATGGATCCATGTTCGAGTTAGAATGGGACCAGACCCTATGATCCCAGTTCCAACCGAACCGGTCTTATCTAGAATTGTCAGATTCTCAACCGGCCAACTCTTGGCCATATGTTGGTTCTACTTGGGAATTAGGTCAATCTTATGATTTCAGTAAAACTCCAAATAAAAAAGTTAGGAAGTGCACAAGTATACAAAAGCATTCCTTGGTCAAATAGTTATGTGATTGTTGGATCATTTCAAATACTGTGGTTCGATTATTTGTGGGTGCAAAAGTACTTTATGTTCCAAAATACATTCAAAATCGATTCAACATAGGAACCGGCTTGGTTGGACTGGTATCCGGGTTGAACTAGTGGATGTGGAATTTGAACTAGGAACCAAACTCCGACTAGACCGGTTCCCAAGTTGAACCTAACCCGATGCCACCCCTAGTAGTGATATTCCGATACCATTTGATGAATCGCAAAGCAAAAGTCCGATAACTTCACTTGCGAAGATTGCCAAGGGAGAGCTTAAACTGAGCCTGTTAAGTATTAACAAATCTAATGAAGCTCATATTTACTAAAAATTTAAATAATAAGTCAATTATAACATATTAATTGTTGCGCATCACAATATTATCATTAAATTATTTTTCTAGTACAACTCACGCGTGCACCTAACAAAATTCGATAGGAGTGCAAATGATGTTAAATAACTGTATGTATTTGTAGATCTTCAAGTTCAGCTAACTGCAAACATAACCTAGTTTGGTATGCGTCCACAATTAACTCAGGGGTCACCTACTTGAAATTGTTTTGACATAAAAAGGGATGGTGAGATACCTTTTCAACCTTCGAGGTCAAATGCTGGAAAAAGCAAAACAAGGACGCCTTTGATTTTCGACGTAAAGGTAGAAAAGGGCAGTCGAAGTGGAAAATGATGCAACATAAAAGAGTGACGAGACCAAAACACCTGTCTTGCACGAAAAGATGAGCTTTCTATTTTCAACTTTAGGACTTGACAAAAAGTGGTCCGCTGATTTTAGGGCAATGGATGGACAAATATGATCAAAAGAAAGGTCGAGGAATCCCTACGAGACGAGGGCTCCAATGAATTGTCTCCCTTTGCATCTACCTTTCAAGTTTCACCAATCATCGCGAGAGCTCGTCTTGTGGTCGAATTATTCACTTGCCTCGCAAAGAGATCTTTTCCCTTTGTCACTCCAATTTTCATAGTAATTAGAGAAAATTTTAAATAAAAATATAAATTGATTTTATTTTTTCAAATAAAATCTTGAAGTATCATCATTATTATAAAAATAGCCTGACCAAGGAAATTCTCGTTATTAACTATTTAATTTTTTTTCCTTTTTCCTTTTTTTTTTAAAAAATTTCTTTTTCTATTCTTTGTACCGTCTAGCAAGGGCTTGCCGGCCATGGCAAGAGTCGCCTCGCCCAAGCTCTCACCAACCGCGAGCAAGCCGACCATCACCCAGATCTTGCGAGGGCAACCCGCCTAGTCCTCGCCATTGATCGGTTTGGCCGGCTATCGGCGAAAGGATGAGAAAGAATAAAAAAAAAAGAAAAAAATGAAAAAATAAATAATGAAAATACACTTGGTCGGACCCTTTTTTTGTGAGAGCACTTGAGGCCCTTACTTTAGAAAATTTAGACACTTTAGGCCCTTATTTCAATTTTTTCCTAATAATTACGTGCTTTCGAAAATCTTTCGACTTGATTAATCACTCTAGATGTAGACACACACAAATCCCTTTTTGTTAATGCGAGTCAAATAACTATGTGGAGGTGAAGATATGCCACATTTAAATAACGTTTTTTTCTTGCTTTCCTCTCATTTAAGGAGATCTTCTCTTCCGATTTAATCTAGATATGAGATCTTCTCTTGAGGAGGTTTCTATCCCAATTTAATCTAGATTTTGGTGTCATGAGTGTATGATTTCAAGATTTTGCTTTCCTCGGATTTTGTTGGTATATAAGTCTAGCTTTGAAAAGGATTGGAACAGCTTCGCGAAGGTTTTGCTTTCATATGCGTCAGATCTATGCATGTTCAATCTTTTTACTTTGAATAACGATGGTGTTGGGGGTGCTGAACCTAGGAACGTAGTAATGAAAGGCAAAGCCATTGTAATGGATAGAGATATCTAGAACTGAGCATAATGGACCGACGGAACCAGCCGGTTGGGTCTTGTTCTTGAGGGCTCCAATTTGGTTCCTAGTTCCATAAAACTGGAATTGGTTATGGTCAATTCGGTTCTCAGTTCCAAGTGGAATTAGACCGCCCAGACCAGACATAATTATTTTCTTTAATTTTCTAAATGTAAACATAATCTTAGACCCAAGATGTTTATGATGCTTAGTATGACTTTCAGGTTCAGCGATAACGCGATGCAATTAATGAGAGGTCGTCTGATAAATATGTCGTTAACGAAAAAATTTAATTGCAAATCACAAAAAAATTTGCGACGAGTGCAATGATTGAATTGCCTAGGAGTTGGACTGTACTGGTCCCAAGACCATCCAGTCTGGTTCTTGATCGTTGACACTGGAATGGGGTCTCCTGATTTGGTTTCAAACTTTAAGGTGGCGTTGGACCTGATTGAGAACCGATCACCCTAAGAGATCTTGATGTGTGCTGATTTCTGAAGATAGACTAGGTGATCAACCGTTGATTTTGGTTTGAAGAAGCCACGGATTTGCTCGTTGAGCGTGTGATCCCTAACCTAGTTCTGTTGATTCATCTTGTTATCTTAAACTTGATTTGTTGTGAACTTGTCTGTAATTTGTCTTGGTTTGCAGTTCAACTACATTGTATCTCTCTGAAAATTCTATGTAGATGAATAAAATGCTACTTTAACAAAAAATAACTAAGTGTTTAATCACTCAATCAATCATCATTTGATTATCTGTTATTAAAATAGTGGAATGAGAGTAACTCTTCATTCTCCTCTAAATGATGCTCTCTTACTTGGAATAAAGAGGAATGGGCATCAAAACTTGGGATGAGAGGCGCTTTATTTTTACTAGGCTCTTATTAACATGGCTGAGGTGGCAAACTGGTAGTGAGGTGTACTCAAATAATCACATTAAGTGGGCAAAAGTACACTTTTAGTGCCAAAAGTTGTGTACGGAGATCACTTTAGTGCGAAAAATTTCACTCGGATCATTTTAGTGCCAAAAGTTATAAAAAAGGATCCCTTTGGTGCCTCCGACCAAAAATTCCGATCAAAATTACCATGTGGCATTTTTAATTAATTTTAAAATTTTAATTGGTATTTTTTTAAAAAAAAGAAGTCCACGTTGGTTCCACGTGGACTTCAAAATTCATAAAAAAATAAAAAATAAAAAATAAATTTTTTTAAAAAATAAAATCTTTATTTAAAATAAATTGAAAAATAAGGAAAAAAAATAGGCGGCGAGGGTTGTTGGAACCCTTGCAGCTGCCGTCCCACCATTGTTGGCAATGGCCGGAGAAGGTGGGGCATGGCCGCCGGTCGAGGGTCAGCGACCCCTGCCAGCCTTAAGCGAAGGCCTACAGACCCTCGCCCAGAACTGGGCAAGGGTCGCGGCCCTCAGCCAAATCAGGCGGGGTCGCCGACCCTCGCCGAGGTTTGGCTGAGGGGAGGGCTGGAGACCTTCGCCCGAACTGGCTGAAGGCGGCAAGCCTCGCTTAAGGCCTGCGGGGGTTGCCGGCCCTTGGCCGGGGGTCGGCGTGTCACGCCCCGAACCCGGTGAGCACGCGAGCATCCCACCTGCGTCGTTACTTTTGATGATCTCCCAGGAACCAACGGCCAATGCTTAAAGGTCTATATGAAACATGCATGCGAAAGCGAGGACAACTCCATACAAACAACTTTTCAAGATGACTTAGGACAAAAGAAAGGGATACACTTCTCATTAAAGCCAAAGTCAGGTACAATTCTAACTACAAATAATTTACAGTCTCTAAGGTCTCAATCAAATAAAATCTTCACATCCTCCAAAAATTTCTTTCAATGCCAGTCCATGGCAAGCTCGGGTCTCCATCGTTTTGGAATTAAAAAATTTGGCATTGTAAAACGGGGGTACTTTCCAAAACATGGCATTTAATACTTCCAAATCGACTCGACTCAGTCACAAAAGATTTCATGAGTAAAACTAAACTTCGTACAGTGGCAGGGTTTTCCAATCAAAACCGAAAACTCGACGTTATCTCAAAACATGAGACAACTTTCACATTTCATCAAAAGTATCATTCTTTGAAATTTACAGAAAACACATTCTTTTCTCTCACGCTCCTTTCTGGGCCAATTTCAATTCATGAGGCAAATTTCCAAATATGAGGCATAATCAATTTTCTCACAAATCACTCTTTGATTTTCCCAAAAAAACATATCATTTCATATCCGCCCATCCTAGGCCGCCCATCTTGGGGCTGCGAGATGATTTCGTCTCCATATAACCCGTCGGTACATATGAGACTCTCGCGTCCGGACCTAGAGATGATTCGGTCACCATACGACTCTCGACGCCCATTTTCAATCGAGATGAATCGTGCAGTATGGGACTCTCTAGCAACACGATCTCGTCAGGTCAAATGGGAGTAACTCCCTCCCAATACATTGGCCAAATTTCATAATTCCTTGGCGATCCCACACGCCAGTATACTTATAATTTTTCCCAGCGATCCTACACGCTAGTGCACATATCATTTCATCGGCGATCCCACAAGCCATTTTATTCATAAAAGTTTCAATTAAAGAAAGCCTCATATTTTCATTCAAAGAAAATAATTCATGCCTCAAAATTCATCATTCAAGAACAACTCATGAAATCAAACAGTTCATCACCTACTCGAGGCCTTCGTTTCAAACGTCCCTCACTGGACAAAACCCAATTCTCATTATTCAATTCTCAGTAAAACACAAGTATCATTCAGCTCAAATCGATCAAATCTCAAATTTGATCATTCACAAGTTATCTCAAGACTCGATTGGTAAACCAATCTGCTTAATGCACTTAAACAAATGAGAATTTCCACAAAGCACGTCGAATGACCCAACCACATGCCACAATCGGATTAAGAATCCTCAGTTCTGTTAGAGATATGCCCTAAAGCAACTGTGTAATAGTACATATTGGGTATATCCGTTGCACTTCTGATTTCTTATCAGTGGCAAAGACGTATTTATTCATTTGTCCAAATATAAATGAATAAAATCCATAAGATCAGTTGTAGCCGAACCTATTCTTAAGACGTTGAGAATATGTGTGACAGGTTACGGTTAGACTGAATCTTTAAAACAGTTCCCGATCAATGGATTATTGAATGGATATCAATGATCCTGTTGAGGTCGGTATGTTCTTAACTTCATAATTAAGTATCAGATACTTAAGGAAATGACGAGTCACAAGTCATTGGGTATTGCGATATCCGAGTTAGAACATAGGTGATTGTATCGGACAAGTTCACTGAACGTGACACATATTGAATGATTAGCGACATGGAAGCTTTTTGCGTGGTCAATGTCTAATCGTTCATGCTTTGGTCTTGTGTAAATAATCCTTAGACCTGAGGTACAGTGTTGACTTGTGTGATAAATGGCTATGGTTCACAAGTGCGCATATTGGCGGGTCGTTGATTCGTCTCTGTACTTGATGGTCGTAGTTCAGGCACATACGAAGTCACATGTGTACGCAATATGGAATCTGTCTCCTTATTAATAAAGGTATGATGTCCTATGTGATCTAATTGTAACAATGCATTGAAATCCTCGGCCGGGGTTATGATTGAGAATGAAATGTTCATGTCTCATATAAATGCATGTCAAGTTAGATTTGTACATATGATTGAATTGGTGGCTTGACAAATATTCCATGGCCTTTGTTCGATCGGGACATAGTTAGACAGAAGGATTGAATTACACTGTAGCCAAAGCTGACAGGTTCATAAATGTTCTTTAAAAGAATTCACACTGTCTGGGTAGCCATGACATATTGCTAGATGTCACTCATGGCTTGTAGGACCTAGAGGATGATCGGGACAATCAATTCTCTTGGAAGTACTAATGTGTTAGTGCATGTCTTACTGCCAGCTCGGTGATGAACCTAGGAAAGTCACACACCTTAACCAATACATGACAACGCATTGTGGAAAGACGACATTGCAAATTTGTTTGCAAATATACCAATTAGTTGGGTTGAAATTAAATTAAATGAGATTTAATTTTATTTCTCTTTTTGGTCACTTGCACGTGTATATACGATGTACACGTATGCTCTACGTATTTGTACGATATACGTATTTGTACGTTATACGTATTTCACTGTTTGGTAACCTATTTAACTCCGGTAATAATAATAATGGTTATTATTATTTTTAACACCTTTGTTAGTGCTATTTTTTAAATAGCATTTTTGTATTGTAAAATGTGAGTGCTAATTATAAATTGTGAGTGCTATTGTTAGATATCATTTATAATTGTTAGTGCTAATTTTAAATGGCATTCATTTATGATAAATTGTGAGTGCTATTGTTAGATAGCATTTATATTTGTTAGTGCTAATTTTAAATGGCATTCATTTATGATAAATTGTGAGTGCTATTGTTAGATAGCATTTATATTTGTTAGTGCTAATTTTAAATGGCATTTATTTATGATAAATTGTGAGTGCTATTTTTAGATAGCATTTATAATTATTAGTGCTATTTTTAAATAGCATTTTTTGTATTATAAGACGTGAGTGCTATTTATAAATTGTGAGTGCTATTGTTAGTGCTATTTTTATATGGCATTTATTTATCATAAATTGTGAGTGCTATTTTTAGAAAGCATTTATTATTTGTTAGTGCTATTTTACAATACAATTTATTGGAAGGTGTTTTTGGCTATAAAAGGATGGCAAGAGTTTTGAGGTTGGGGTTAGCACATTTGTAGAGTGAGCAGATTTTTGAGAGCTTTGAGAGAAGAACACAAACACTCTCTATATTCTCATAATTTTGAGTGACCAAAATATACCAAGTTCGGAATATTGATTCCGTAAATTGGTTTGGAATATTGATTCCGCAAATTGCTAGCACAATTGTTGTGGAATTATTAGTCGTCTCCCCGTTCGTCAATTGGTGGTGTGTCTGAACTAGAGGCCCGACACTTGTGGGGCTGAGATCGAAGAACATCGAACCGACACCTCCGTTTCAAGCACGCTACAAGAGGTAGTCTATTTACTCCCTTTGGTGCTTTGTGATTTTTCGATTGAAATGCACGAAGTACACCTCTGGAGATACATGTATGGGTTGTTATTTATTTCCGCTGCGTTTACTAATTTTTATTTGCCCATACGTGTTACGTGAATCCCAACAGTGGTATCAGAGCCAATCCTTAGGCGTTTTCGTGCATTTAATTGATTTTTGTTCGTAGTAATTTTTGCAATACCATGGCCAATTTGTATTAACGAATTGTTCGTCTTACATGGCTAATGGAGGTTGATTATTTTATATGATAAATTAATCAACGTAGCAAAAATTGAGACTAAATCAATTTTGAATCGAAAATTTATGGCTATCTTATTTTACGTAAAAATTCTGAATATGATTCAACGTAGAATTTTTATTGTGCCTTCCTAAGTTTTAAATTATGAATTTATTACTTACATGGAATGGTGTTGATCATGGAAAAATCTCTAATCAATATGATTGATGTATATATGAATGTATGGTGATTATTTATATTTTTGGGGTTGTAATTATTAAATGGAGGCTGCGTACTCCTTTTATTTTTCATGTAATCTTTATTTTTAGCATAGTCAATTGTTGATGTAAATGCTACGAGGATTACGTGGAGGAGCCTTTTAAGCCGGCGAGCTCTTTGGGCCCGGTTCTTGAAGAGTTCAAGGAACCAAGAAGAAGTGAAGAGCGGCTCTCCATTATTAAAATATTAAAATGATTAAATGTGGTCTCATTGGCTCGAGACCCATTAAATCATAATTCCATGATCACCACGTAGGATAGATGTTTATGTGATTGACATCTATTTATTTATTATGTTTACGTGAGCATGTTAAACCGATTAATGTGCAAAGTGAGACCTATAAACGACTTAAAATCTCCTTTAATATATATTAAGTCGTGACGGGTTTCGGACTCGTGGCCTTCCATCGTCGTGGGTTGATCCTATATTATAGTGGTTGATTGACCGGTTATGGATACATAGGGGTCAATTGTCATTTATAATTGTCGACCACTCCATTAAGCATATGATGTTGTGGGGTTGAGACCAAACGATTTCCAATAACTGTCAGGTGAGGGGATCGTTTGTGTTTTCAATATTTACATGAGACGATGGGTAAGACTTAACTACGATTATGAAGTCAATAACTGTCAGGTGAGACTTTCATGATCTAGAGGCCAAAGTTATGATTGGGATTCGCATATGATGCGTTGAATAAGTTGATTCACTCACTAAGTTTATAGAACACCAATAACTGTTAGGTGAGGTGGACTATGAGCTCGTGGGACTCCAATCCCCACTAGTAATCTTTACCCAACAAAGATTACCGTTTCCCATTTTAAGGAGTATGGGATCCGTGTATAAATTTAGTGGGAGGATCTATTTCATTTAAAGGCCGAAATGAAATAGTTATTTTGAAAGACAACGGCTAACAATTTATTTTCTGCACAGATATAAATTACTCTGAAAAATGGTGAATACAAACCCGCTCGCTTCAATACTCGACAAGAATTGTTTGACCGGTCCCAATTTCACTGACTGGGTAAGGAATTTGAGAATTGTTCTCAATTCTGAAAAACTCGGGTATGTGCTTGATGAAAATATGCCAGTCTCTTTTCCTGAGGGTGGGACCCAAGAGGAACGTATCACTTATGATAAGTGGCATGACGATGACTTAAAAGTTAGGTCATATATGCTTGCTTCAATGAACAATGATTTTCAGAAAAAATATGAAGCAATGGTAGATGCTAGGTCGATCATATTGCATCTAAAGGAATTCTTTGATGAGAATGGTCGAACCTCAAGATATGAGATATCTAAAGCATTGTACCGCATGAGGATGGCTGAGAAATCATCGGTTAATGATCATGTCTTGAAAATGATCTGGCACATAGAAGAATTGGCTAGGCTGAATCTTGTCATGGACAATGACTTAGCTATGGATTTGATCCTCCAATCTTTACCCGATTCCTTCTCTAGTTTTGTTCAAAACTTCCACATGCATAAAATGGAAAAAACTCTTGCTGAGTTACATAGCATGCTGGTAATTTATGAGAAGGAAATGCACAATACAAGACCAAACATTGTGGCTTTGGCTTCTTCTTCAAATAGTAAGACTATTTTGAAGAAAAAGAAATGGAAGAAGCCTATGAAAGCTGTTGTGCAATCAAAACCCAAAATTGAAAAAGGGAAATGTCATTATTGTGGTGTCATGGGGCACTGGAGGAGGAACTGTAAGAAGTACCTCGCAAGCTTGAAGGTCAAGCCAAAGAACCAACCTTGTGAAGGTATGGTGTCTATGATTATTGAAACTAATCTTATGGTTAGTGCTGAATCCAGCTTATGGATTCTAGATTCTGCTGCAACGTCACATATTTGTATGTCTTTGCAGAATCTGGAAATAAGCAGGATGCTGGGGCAAAATGAGATTGTCCTGACATTTGCAAATGGGGCAAAAGTTGCTGCATTAGCTATATGGACTTTTCGTTTATGTTTGCCTTCAGGACATGTTTTGGTTTTAAAGAACTGTTTGCATTATAAGAATGCTATACAAAACATCATTTCTATACCTCGTATGGGCAAAGAAAATTATGAATTTTCTTTTGCTGATGATGTATGTTCTATTTATTATAATAGAATGTGTGTTGGTTCTGGATTATTAATGAATAATCTCTATACCATTACAATGTCCGGTAATACGATTACCAATAAGCAAAATAATCATGATGTAAATGCCATAACCAATAAACGCCCTAGAGATACTCCAAATCCAAAGTATGTTTGGCATCTCCGATTAGGTCATATTGGAGAAGATAGGATTAACAAGTTGAGTAATGATGGATATATCGATCCAATTGGTTTTGAACCATACTCGACTTGTAATGCTTGTCTTCTAGGAAAAATGACCAAAGCGCCCTTTGTAGGACATAGTGCGCGAGCTGCTGACATACTAGGATTGATACATACAGATGTATGTGGACCAATTAATGAAACTGCTAGGGGTGGTTATTCTTACTTCATTACCTTTACCGATGATTGTTCACGGTATGGCTATTTGTACTTAATGAAGTATAAATCTGAATCCTTTGAAAAGATTCAAGGAATTTAGGTATGAAGTTGAGAAACAAACAGGAAAAAGTATTAAGGCTCTTCGATCTGATCGAGGAGGTGAATACCTTAGTACTGAATTCTTGGATTATCTTAAAGATAATGGCATTTTATCACAATGGACACCTCCTGCAACTCCAGAGCATAATGGTGTATCTGAAAGAAGAAATCGTACTTTATTAGATATGGTGCGATCTATGATCAGCTACACCGATTTGCCTATGTCCCTTTGGGGATATGCCCTTGAGACAGCTGCATATTTACTGAATAGAGTGCCATCTAAATCCGTTCCAACTACGCCTTATGAGATATGGCATAGTAGGAAACCAAGTCTTAATCATATCAAGATTTGGGGTTGTCCAGCTTTTGTCAAGAAGCTGAGAACAGAAAAATTGGAGGCAAGGTCTGAACATGGTCGCTTCATTGGATATCCAAAAGAAACTCTTGGATATTATTTCTATTTTCACTCTGACAAAAAAGTTTCGGTCAGCAGGCACGCTTCTTTTCTGGAGAATCAGTTCGTTCAGGAAGGTGGTGCTGGGCGGAAAATAGTCTTACAAGAAGACAATAATGAAGTATCTAATAACCAAGTTCAGACACCGATCTCTGATTCAGTGGGAGCTTCTGATACACAACCTCTTAGGAAAAGTGCGAGAACGTCTCGTATACCTATTCGCTATGGACACTCGGTTGAAAATATTGAGTCACTATTCATTATGAATGATAGTAATCAATTGAGTGATCCAAGCACCTATGAGGAGGCGATGTTGGACATCGATTCTGGTAAATGGCTAGAAGCCATGCAAACCGAAATGGATTCAATGTATTCCAACGATGTTTGGACTCTAGTTGATCTGCCTGATGGTATTGTACCAATTGACTGTAAATGGATCTTCAAGAGGAAGATAAACGCTGATGGTCAGGTTGGAACTTACAAAGCACGACTGGTGGCGAAAGGGTATCGTCAAAAAGAAGGGATCGATTATGACGAAACTTTCTCACCTGTAGCCATGCTGAAATCCATTCGGATTATGTTGGCTATAGCTGCACACCTTGATTATGAGATATTCCAAATGGATGTCAAAACGGCTTTTCTAAATGGTTTCCTCGAGGAGGATATCTATATGGAACAACCACGGGGTTTTGAATCTTGTGGTGAAAGTCGAAAGGTGTGTAAGCTTATGAGATCCATTTATGGACTCAAACAAGCATCCAGAAGTTGGAACATCCGTTTTGATGAAGTAATCAAATCGTTTGGCTTCATTAAAAATCCGGATGAATCATGTGTATATAAGAAGGTCAGCGGAAGCGCAATTGCGTTTCTAGTTTTGTATGTCGATGATATACTCTTGATCGGGAATGATGTACCGATGATATCATCGATCAAACTATTCTTGTCACAGAAATTCTCCATGAAAGATTTAGGAGAGGCAACCTATATTTTAGGTATCAAGATCTATAGAGATAGATCAAGACGATTGATTGGCCTCTCACAATCTACGTACATAGATAAAGTGTTAACACGGTTTAACATGCAATATTCCAAAAGAGGATTATTGCCTTTTAGGCATGGAATCCGTCTTTCCAAGGAGATGTGTCCCAACACTCCTGAAGAAAGACAGCGGATGGCAAATATACCTTACGCATCCGCTGTTGGAAGCATGATGTATGCTATGCTATGTACGCGACTTGATATCGCGCATGCTGTAAGTGTTACTAGCAGATATCAGTCTGATCCAGGAGAAGAGCACTGGATAGCAGTCAAGAATATCCTGAAGTACTTGCGAAGGACTAAGGATTTATTCTTGATATACGGAGAAGGAGAGTTTAAAGTTGAAGCGTATACTGATTCTGATTTTCAATCAGATCCGAATGACTTTAAGTCTACATCTGGGTTTGTTTTTACACTCAATGGTGGTGCAGTTAGTTGGAAGAGTTCCAAACAAAGCACAACTGCTGATTCCACTACTGAGGCAGAGTATGTAGCTACTTCTGAAGCGGCGAAGGAAGCTGTTTGGATGAAGAAGTTCATTTCTGAACTTGGAGTAGCTCCTTCCATTGAGCAGCCGATTACATTGTTTTGTGACAACAATGGGGCTATAGCTCAAGCTAAGGAACCACGGTCTCATCAGAAATCCAAGCACATTGAGAGACGCTTCCATCTCATCAGAGAAATAGTTGGGAGAGGTGATATCGCCTTGCAGAAAATTGCCTCAGCGGAAAACGTGGCAGACCCCTTTACTAAAGCAATACCTCAGTCTTTATTTGAAAGACACCTTGATAAAATGGGTTTGAGGTACCAAACTAGTTGGCTTTAGTGCAAGTGGGAGATTGTTAGAGATATGCCCTAAAGCAACTGTGTAATAGTACATATTGGGTATATCCGTTGCACTTCTGATTTCTTATCAGTGGCAAAGACGTATTTATTCATTTGTCCAAATATAAATGAATAAAATCCATAAGATCAGTTGTAGCCGAACCTATTCTTAAGACGTTGAGAATATGTGTGACAGGTTACGGTTAGACTGAATCTTTAAAACAGTTCCCGATCAATGGATTATTGAATGGATATCAATGATCCTGTTGAGGTCGGTATGTTCTTAACTTCATAATTAAGTATCAGATACTTAAGGAAATGACGAGTCACAAGTCATTGGGTATTGCGATATCCGAGTTAGAACATAGGTGATTGTATCGGACAAGTTCACTGAACGTGACACATATTGAATGATTAGCGACATGGAAGCTTTTTGCGTGGTCAATGTCTAATCGTTCATGCTTTGGTCTTGTGTAAATAATCCTTAGACCTGAGGTACAGTGTTGACTTGTGTGATAAATGGCTATGGTTCACAAGTGCGCATATTGGCGGGTCGTTGATTCGTCTCTGTACTTGATGGTCGTAGTTCAGGCACATACGAAGTCACATGTGTACGCAATATGGAATCTGTCTCCTTATTAATAAAGGTATGATGTCCTATGTGATCTAATTGTAACAATGCATTGAAATCCTCGGCCGGGGTTATGATTGAGAATGAAATGTTCATGTCTCATATAAATGCATGTCAAGTTAGATTTGTACATATGATTGAATTGGTGGCTTGACAAATATTCCATGGCCTTTGTTCGATCGGGACATAGTTAGACAGAAGGATTGAATTACACTGTAGCCAAAGCTGACAGGTTCATAAATGTTCTTTAAAAGAATTCACACTGTCTGGGTAGCCATGACATATTGCTAGATGTCACTCATGGCTTGTAGGACCTAGAGGATGATCGGGACAATCAATTCTCTTGGAAGTACTAATGTGTTAGTGCATGTCTTACTGCCAGCTCGGTGATGAACCTAGGAACGTCACACACCTTAACCAATACATGACAACGCATTGTGGAAAGACGACATTGCAAATTTGTTTGCAAATATACCAATTAGTTGGGTTGAAATTAAATTAAATGAGATTTAATTTTATTTCTCTTTTTGGTCACTTGCACGTGTATATACGATGTACACGTATGCTCTACGTATTTGTACGATATACGTATTTGTACGTTATACGTATTTTACTGTTTGGTAACCTCTTTAACTCCGGTAATAATAATAATGGTTATTATTATTTTTAACACCTTTGTTAGTGCTATTTTTTAAATAGCATTTTTGTATTGTAAAATGTGAGTGCTAATTATAAATTGTGAGTGCTATTGTTAGATAGCATTTATAATTGTTAGTGCTAATTTTAAATGGCATTCATTTATGATAAATTGTGAGTGCTATTGTTAGATAGCATTTATATTTGTTAGTGCTAATTTTAAATGGCATTTATTTATGATAAATTGTGAGTGCTATTTTTAGATAGCATTTATAATTATTAGTGCTATTTTTAAATAGCATTTTTTGTATTATAAGACGTGAGTGTTATTTATAAATTGTGAGTGCTATTGTTAGTGCTATTTTTATATGGCATTTATTTATCATAAATTGTGAGTGCTATTTTTAGAAAGCATTTATTATTTGTTAGTGCTATTTTACAATACAATTTATTGGAAGGTGTTTTTGGCTATAAAAGGATGGCAAGAGTTTTGAGGTTGGGGTTAGCACATTTGTAGAGTGAGCAGATTTTTGAGAGCTTTGAGAGAAGAACACAAACACTCTCTATATTCTCATAATTTTGAGTGACCAAAATATACCAAGTTCGGAATATTGATTCCGTAAATTGGTTTGGAATATTGATTCCGCAAATTGCTAGCACAATTGTTGTGGAATTATTAGTCGTCTCCCCGTTCGTCAATTGGTGGTGTGTCTGAACTAGAGGCCCGACACTTGTGGGGCTGAGATCGAAGAACATCGAACCGACACCTCCGTTTCAAGCACGCTACAAGAGGTAGTCTATTTACTCCCTTTGGTGCTTTGTGATTTTTCGATTGAAATGCACGAAGTACGCCTCTGGAGATACATGTATGGGTTGTTATTTATTTCCGCTGCGTTTACTAATTTTTATTTGCCCGTACGTGTTATGTGAATCCCATCAAGTTCAACCTCGATTTCAAAATTTCCATGTCATAAAACCATTAGAGCTTAATTCATCAAAATAGGGCAGATTTGGGTTTCCTCGCGTCTCTCACAAAATTAGTTCATGAAATCATTCAATCCAACTCAAAACTCTGTCCTTTAGTAACATAACATCCTAATAGAGGTTTAGAAATAACTTACCTCGAGCTTAGGCCTAGAAATTCCACAAAACGACCGACGCAACGTCGCGGCACCAAGCTGTCCACTCTTGGCCTTCCACGACCAGATTCAATCCTGAATAAAATGGTATTGATCTCTTGACCTTTTGAGAAATCTGCTTCCATAACCTTATCCTTCAAGGTCTTACGGATGTGTGAGCGAAAACGAAGCTCAATTTGGACACCGGACAACCTAGAACGAGCCATTTCAAAATTAGTGCACGCTAGGATCAGATTTACACGGCTCTCGGCTTTCACTTCAAATCAGCCCTTAAAACTCTTTCAATCTCTATTCCACCAAGCGTACACCTCATCAACATATCAATTAACATCCTAGAGTGTCTTAACGATAATTTAACAACAAGACGACACCCTTTCTAAGCCTCAAAGTGCTCGGCTTCCACAGAACCTTAACAGGCCAGAATTGGTCCTCAACGAATCATGCATAATAGCCCACAATTCCAACTCTAAACTTCAATTCATCATGAAATCATCTTGCCAAAACCTTAATCTACATGTTTAATAGGCTCACCGAGAATTTAGAAGCAAAATAACGCCTCAAAAGCTTCCAATCAGCCCGGTTTCTCTCGGTGCTCAGGCAGTCAGATTCTGCTCCACATAAACCACTTCATTTCAGCCATGAAAACCCATTAAAACTCAAGTAAACTTGAAACTCCAACTTAGTAAACCCTATTACTATGAGTGTAGAAGAGCTCACCGAAAATTTGGAGCCATTTGAAGCCTTTATGCCTACGAAACAGCTCTTCTCCCAAAATCGGTCAGATTCTGCCTTCAATCTGACCTTTGCTTACTCAAACCGACTTGCGGGACGAAATACTAGGCCAAATTGAGCTTATAATACCTTGTTGGAACGGCAAGATGATAAGATTTCAGATGGTGGTGGTTTTACTTCAATCCAATGTCGGAAGAAAAAGTTATGGCTGGAACATTGAAGCAGTTTTTGTTTGTCCGCGAGAGGGCTTCTCGGCCGAGAGAGGAAAAAGAAGAAAAATGAAAGGGAAATGAGGGAGAGGAAAAGGGGCACGGCTGAAGATGGGCTAGGGGGAGTGTTCCACAAATAATTGGTGTCACCATCAACTGACATTTGGCAAGCTTCTAGAAGATTTTTGGTCCACCATTGACTTCCATTGACCATGGCTCTCTCTTGATTTTCAGCAGCCATGAGAGGTCTAAATGACCAAATTGGTCATTCTAAACTTCTTAAGGCAAGGGCAAGGGTCGAGTGGCAAAATTGTCATTTTACACTTTTCGTCAGAAATTTCATTTTTCCAATTCAAATTGCCCTCGATGAGGCGACGTCAAATTCAATTCAAATGTTGAAATTCCTCAATGCCCAATATCCAAATCTCGAGGTCCAATTTCATGTCGAGCTCTCGTCAACTGTAATTCCAGTTTATCTCAAACTGACGGGCGACTCTTGCAGGCGTTACGCGTATCGACTTTAGGATTTCTCAAGTCGTGGCGACTTTGGTTGTCATGTGATTACGAGGATTTATCGCTAGCTCCTGCGGTCCTGATTATCGGAATCCGACTTAGAAAATTCTCGCAAATTACACCTTAGTTAGGCGGAATCACTCGCGTCGCAATGTATAACGCTAGCAAGGCATTCCATGATCGTTCCTAGATCGATTTTTGTTGTCTCAAAATATTCCCTTAATAATCCTTATGGTCAAAGCGCCATTTCTTATTCAATTTTCCCAGGTCCACGTACCCGCCTCAGCGTTAGCCTTTCCCTTTCGGCCAGTTAACTCGAGAGTGGCCAACTCCGAGCGAGTTACAACTGAAACACACCGATCGATACCTTCCATTTCACAGCCTCGAGAGGGGTCGGAATTCGAAATGTCACACGGCGACCCCCCCAGAGTCATGCCCCACCCTTGCCGGCCATTGGGCCGGCGAGGGTGGGACGGCGGCGGCGAGGGTTCCAGAAACCCTTGCTATAGGCCTTTTTGTTTTTTGTTTTTTAAACTTTAGTTTATTTATTAAATTATGTTAAATAAAAATTTAAATTTTAAAAAATAATGCCACGTGGACCGCCGGTGAGCCACGTCAGCAGAAAATATTAATAAAAAATTATCACGTCAGAATTCCGACGAAGCAAATCGAACTTGGCACCAAAGTGATCATTTTTTATAATTTTTGGCACTAAAGTGACCCGATTGAAACTTTTGGCACTAAAGTGATCTTCGTATACAACTTTTGGCACTAAAAGTGTACTTTTGTCCATTAAATGCGTCTAACAATCTCTAACTACACACAATTAATTCTACATTTTCAGTAAAAAAAATCACTTAACATAGTAGATTATAGAAAATGAATTGCTTAAAATAGTTATATGATATGATATTCAATGAAAATCAAAATCTTATTCATAATAGCTTTAAAACCTTCCAATAAAGTTCACTGTTTCATTTCTGGTAAGAAGCTAATTTTTTGTTTTTTCTTTATTTTCATCTATTATCAAACAACTATATATCATTATGTTCAATACTGCATTTTTTTTTACAAAAGTACACTTTTATTGCCAAAAGCTGTATACGTAAATCACTTTGGTGTCAAAAGTTTCAATTGGATCGCTATAGTGCCAAGTCGGAGAAAAAAAGATTACTTTGGTGCCTCCAGCCAAAATTGCCACATGAAATTTTTAATTAATTTTTGAATTTTAATTGGCATTTTTTTTTAAAAAAATGAAGTCTACATTGATTCCACATGGACTTCAAAATTCAACAAAACAAAATAAAATAAAAGAAATAAAAAATAAAAAAATAACATAAAATTTTTAAAATAAAAATTTTATTTAAAATAAGTTGAAAAATAAGGAAAAAAAATTTAAAAAGATGTTAAGTAGCGAGGGTGGGGCATGGCCAGCGAAGGTTGTCTAACCTTGGCCAAGGGTCGGCGACCCCCGCCGGCCTCAGGTAAGGGCCTGTAGACCCTTGCCCAGATCCAGGCGAGGGTCGCCGACCCTCGTCTATGTCTGGCTGAGAGTCGTCACTAACGGCTGTTGACACCTGATTTTTAATCATATTTTATTTCAATTTTATTTTTAAAATTAATTAAAAAGAGCCAAAAAATAATAAAATTTCAAAATCAACTTAGGAAGTGTTGGCCTAGCCTTAGGAGTCAACTTTGAACAAAAAACATTTTTCATAATTTTTTACATTTTATTTATTTTATTTTATTATAAAAATACCCAAAAATCAGAAAAATACCATTGGTGGTCAAAAACATACACAAAAATATTCAATAATTTTATTTTAATTCCCTCTCCAAGTTTTTCACTTTAAATCCTGAAAATTCGACTTGGGTCACTATATTCCTTCACAAACATAAACCCGAATCGAGCATAAAAATTCCTTTTTGAGTCTTTTAATTCTCAATTTCCGCTTCTAATAAGGTATGACATTTGAATCTAGAGCCTTGAAGTATAATTGGGTCCATTTGCCCTTCAATTGATTCAATTTTAATCAAAAGGGGCTCAATTGCACAATTTCTTTGCAATTTAGATCCTGGTTCCGCGAATCTTGAAATTAAATTCTTTCTAGGGACACTCATGAGAATTAAACACCCTTATCCTATAGTTTTCATCATGCCGAATCTAATGGTGGCCTTAATTTGGATTGATTTGACCATTTGAGCCCTAAATTCGCCAAAAATCAATTTTGGATCTTAAATGCAATTTGGAGTTTTCATTAAATTTCAAGCCAAAAATCAATGAAAACACCCATATCATATGGAAATCATGTTGGGAAACCCAATTTCAACATCAATTTTGTAAAAAAATGGGCGAAATGGGCCCTGATTGGACCAAAATTTCATAACCGGATCCGCCGAATCGGGCTCGACCCGACCCGACCCAACGAATCCGGGTATGCACCAATAGACCTCCTACGCTGCAACTCACGCATGTCTTGTCCTTCCTCTCGCGCGACGCTGCCAACATCTCATTTTTTGTCGTCTACTGCACGAGATGGTGCGTAGGCAGGACGGCGTAACCATTTTCGGGGTGGAGGTGGCAGCTAGAGGTGGGGAGAGAGAGTTCGAGAGAGAGAGAGAGAGAGAGAGAGAGAGAGAGAGAGAGAGAGAGAGAGACGCCATTTTCGGGGTGGAGGTGGCAGCTAGAGGTGGGGAGAGAGAGTTCGAGAGAGAGAGAGAGAGAGAGAGAGAGAGAGAGAGAGAGAGAGAGAGCTCGGGTAAGGGGGATTCTTCTGGAGGCTGGCCATTCTCTAACCACACACACACGCACTAAGGAGACACACACGCACTAAGGAGACACACACAAAGAGAGAGAGAGAGAGAGAGAGAGAGAGAGAGAGAGAGAGAGAGAGAGAGAGAGAGAGAGAGAGAGTGGTCGTCGGAGCTCCGATGAGCCAAAAAATAGGCAATATAGTTTCGGCCGAGAGAGAAGAGAGCACCGCGGGGGGAGCTCAGGCCTAAATCGAAGCGCGAATGAGCATCCTTGACCCTCCCCACACCTCACCGATCACCACCAGAGCCTTCGCCATCATCAACGAGCCTGCAATAGGTCTGTTCTTCGACTCGACTATTGTTTCTTTCGTGTACACCGTCTGTTCGACGAAATGCCGCCTGAGCCATTTGCCGGCTCAGGCCTAAACCGAAGCGCGAATGACCATCCTCGACCCTCCCCACACCTCACCGATCACCACCAGAGCCTTCGCCACCGTCAACGACCCTGCAACAGGTCTGTTCTTCGACTCAACTATTGTTTCTTTCGTGCACACCATCTGTTCGACGAAATGCCGCCTGAGCCATTTGCCAGTTTTAACCCTCGGTCGTGTGTTGTTCGAGTGATTCATGCCCATTTATTGCCTCAAATTAGTCTTAGAACCGACTCTAAGCCCTGTGTGACCTTTGTCTTGCATTAAACCCCACTGAAAACGATGAACGGAGGTCCATGGTCTTGGGTGCGAGCCGAAAACTCGTGTCGCCACTAACGGTCGTCAAGCTCCTAGTGGGCTCAGGTAAGCTTCTGAACTCTCCTTGGGTGCTGTTTGAGTGATTAGAACCAAGTTTTAGTCGTAAAAAAAATTCTGCAAAAATGCTTGCCGGCGCCGGATCTGTGACGGTCTGGCCGACTGTTTTTCGACGTGATTTTTGCCACTTTGCTGATATATGTTAATGTGGGGCGCCTAATGAGTCGAATGGCGCAAGAATGGTCGAAAATTGCGAAGATTTGGGCTCGGTTTGCCCTTTTTCGACGAAGTTTCCGATAAACTCGCCGGCATAATAACTGTTCCGGCGAGGTGCCGGTTGTCTTCTCCGTCCGGGGGGGGGGAGGGGGGCTGGTTAGCGGGTCAAAGTTGACGTGGCGTGCCACGTAAGCGGCCACGTCAGTTTTGTGGGGCCGGTTCAGGAGTTTAATAAAGCACTGAATCTGACGGCCGAGGACAGGCCACGCGTCGCGATCCGGTGATTTTCGAAAATAAAAATGCTTTTTATATTTAATAAATGCTTTTTAGATAATAAAAAAGTTAAAGTAGATCCGGCGGTTACAGTGATGTCAAGTGGCACTCTTAAAGCCGTTTGATTAGATTTTAATTTTCAGAAATTCGGATAAATTAGAAAATTGATTAAAAAAATAGAAAAACCTTTGAAAAACAAAAACGGTGTCGTTTTAGGCTGGTTTTCAACGCAAACGGTTGGCCGGGTGTCCAAGAGGCGTGGACCGGGTTTGACCAGGTCAGAAAAATATTTTTAATAATTAAAAATTCAAATAATAAAAAAAGGAAAAAATTCAAAAATTCATAAAAAAATAAAAATCATTAAAAAATTAATAAAAATTGGAAAACTTCAGATAAATCCCAAAAAAATTTCAAAAAATAGGAAATGACCACAATTAATTAGCCATGACTTATTTTGGGCCTTTTGACCCCCGATATTTTCCAAAATGATGATTTTGCCCTTCCGATAAATTATTCTCCAAAAATTCCAATTTTTTTTTTTCAAAAAATAGGAAATGACCACAATCAACTGACCAGACCTATTTCGGGTGTCTCGATCCCCGATCTTTCCAAAAAATGACGATTTTTCTCTTTTGGCAAATCATCTCCCAAAAATTTAAAAAAAAATTAAAAAATAGGAAACGGACACAATCAACTGGCCATGGCCTATCTCGGGTGTCTAGATCCCCGTTCTTTCGAAAAATGACGATTTTGCCCTTTTGACAAATTGTTTCATGAAAATTCCAGAAAAATCTAAAAAAAATAGAAAATGACCACGATCAGCTGGCCATAGACTATTTTGGGTAATTAGACTTCCAAACCTTCCAAAAATGATGATTTCTCCCTTTCGGTAAAAGGCCCCCAAATTTTCCCATTTTACCCCCGACTTTTAATTCCACATTCTCTAAACCCTTAAGGCTATATTAGGAGGCCCTTGATTTGAATTGATGTGCATTGAATGGTTCATTATTACACCTGACTGGATTTATTGATTGTGATTGATAGGATTAGATTTCTAATCTGCATGAAACCCCAAATCAGACTTACCTCACCCGAATTAGCGCCTGCATGAAATCTTAGTTAGGGAAATCACTCGCGTTAGGTACCGAAAGGACGTTGGTAATGACACCAACATAACCAAGTCCCCGAACACAAAATCTCTGGTTTCGCAAAACTGATCTATCTCTCCTAGTCGATCAGTGAGTTTTCCGGTCCACCTTCCAAGAAGGACTGGTGGTGACTCCAAATGCATGCTCACATTGCACATGCCACCATGACCACACCTAGGTCGAAAGTCGATCGACTCTTACTGTCGAAAAACCCCAAAAGCAAATCATACTCCTGCCGCGATTTGGTATGGGCTTGGGAGGGTCCCCGCCGATCGAATACCTAACCACGCTCTCGTAGTTAGTGGGGGGGCCAGATCGGTAATCCATTAGCAAGTTCGTTCATCCGCCGTCAAAGAGGAAAAAATGGGTTGCGACAGCGGCCGACCCCCCGCTGGTGGAGGCTCTTGGCCAAACCTGGGTGAGGGCGGGCGACCCTCGCCCGACTTGGCTAAGGGCCGTGACAGCCTAGATCTGCACAGGGGTTGCCGGCCCTTGGCCGAGGCTCAGCGACCCTGCTGGCCATTCCCCGCCCTCTCCAGCCATTGCCGATTATGGTGGGGCGGCGGTAGCAAGGGTTACAACAATCCTTGCCACCTGTAATCTTTTCTTTATTATTTTTTTTTGAATTTCTAGCCCTTTTTTTTGAAATTTTCAGCTTATTTATCAAATTATGTTAAATAAACAAAATTAATTTAAAAAAAAATTCCACGGTGGACCGCCGACGAGCCATGCTAGTCGCAAATATTAATAAAAATGTGTCACATCAGAATTCTGATGGAGCAAATTGGACTTGGTACCAAAGTGATCTTTTTTCAAAAAACTTGGCGGTAAAGTGATCCGATTAAAATTTTTGGCATCAAAGTGATCTCCATACATAACTTTTGGCATTAAAAGTGTACTTTTCCCTGCATTTTTTAGGTCAAAAAAGTACTAAAGCACTTACTTTTCAGTAATTAATTTTTCAGCACTTACTTTTTAATTTCACCTAACGAGCTCAAAAAATTGAACAGGAATGAATGAATTTAATTAATAATTTTAATTGAACCAATAACTTTTTTTTTTGCGAATTTTATAAAAGGGAAACTTAGGACGGTTGGTACATTTTACGATTTCATTTATTTGCTTATATCTATAACTATTTAGATCTATGACATAAAAAAAAAATTCAAGAAGTTACCGAACACTGTAATTTTAAGATTAATTACCATTTTGATTCTAGCTATTTAATTCCTATTATCGAATTGTCGTGGATAAAATAGACTTGTCGGAACGATTGGGCATAAAACCCGATTAATTCACCTTTGAGTCTTTGACTAGGGTTGGCGATATTCCTTTGAGATTAGACATAACAAACAAATCGAGGTATTTAATAGTACATTTTTAATAATATCTTCATTATATTTTAATATAGTTTTTTTACTTTTTTTCTTCTCTTTATTTTTTTTGGGCTAACGGCCGACGACGCTCGTCAACACTAGGTGGGGCGAGGTTACCGGGGCCCTCACCGACTCTCATCGAGCTTGGGCGAGCGTCGTGACACTTAGATCAGGTGAGGGCATTGTAGCTTTCGATAGCGTTGGTTGCATGAGTTGTGTCCACGTCAGCGATTTTTGGCAAATATTTATTGGATGGATTCAATTGGTAAAACATGAAAAAAAAAATATTTAGGACTAAATTCACAAAATTAAAATATTTAAAATTGAATTGGCACAAATGTAATATGTTTTGGACTTTTTTGGCACCTCTTCTCTCCATCCGATATGTTGTGCTTCTTTTGAGGAAGAAGTAAGTTGTTTTCTTCTTCGTAGGTGCCAGAAAGGATACAAAAAGAACTATTTTCGAGTAGACTGAAAAGGGAAATTCGCAATACATGGATCATTAATTGGAAAAGACGTGCCATTAAGTATCAATACCATGCTTAACGAAGTTGAACTCTCATATGGTCAATCGACCGAGAAGGGTGTTTTTCAAGCCAAAAAGGGTGGGGATTTGTAACCCCACCCATTTCCAAACATCGCCTAAGTTTGCACATGCATAATTGTGTGTGTATATATATAGAGCAAAGTATATAGGCGCCTATATAGGCCCAATAAAAAAAAAAACCTCAAACTTTAGCCTTTGTCCAAAAAATGTCCATAACTTTTTTTTGTCTCCTAAAAAACCTCAAACTTTTGATTTTGTCCCAAGTCTACCAATCCAATCCCAAAAATACCTCAAACTTTGGCCTTTGTCCCAAAAATATCCACAACTTTTTTTTTATCTCCTAAAAAACCTTCAACTTTTGAATTTGTCCCAAATCTACTAGTCCAATCACAAAAAAACCCTCAAAACCCATCTCGTAGAATTCCCGACGACCCCGACCTCGGTCGTTTAGTTTCTGTCGAAACTCCAAGTGATTCTCAATCGTCGCCCGATGGTGTGGTCTTATCCCGAGACCATAATAACCCTTGTCATCGGCTCCTTACCCGTTGATAGTTCTTGATGCCAATCGAGCCTCTCACCGAGGACCATCGTGCCGACCCTGCATCTGTGACAACAAGCTGCTGCCCCCAATGCTTTCTTGTGATCACCATTTCGATAAAGATTTGAAGTATAGAAGAAGATTTGTTAATATCTTGTTCCCACTGAAATTTGTATGTGAATTTCGAGTAACTCAATTATGTCTCGAAATGAATGAATGCAGCTGCAATGTATCAAATATTCTCCCTTGAAGCAATTGGAAGTACATTTTGATCTTTATCGAACAATCATGGGTTCTGTTCAACTGGGCGCGAAACACTTTTTTTTTTTAATAATTGTGATAAATTTGGGACAAAATCAAAAGTTGGAGTTTTTTAGGAGACAAAAAAAGTTGTGGATATTTTTGGAACAAAGACCAAAGTTTGAGGTTTTTTTTTTGGGACAAAATCAAAAGTTGAAGGTTTTTTAGGAGACAAAAAAAAGTTATGGATATTTTTGGGACAAATGTCAAAGTTTGAGGGTTTTTTTTTTTTTTTTGTAATTAGGCCTATATATATATACACATACTTACTTCTACAAGCTTTTGGTTCTCTTCCCATAGAAGATCCTTCCTTGGAGTCTCCCTCTCTTTCACCTCTCTACTCCACGCTCACCGACTTTAGTCCTTGAGGACTAAGGCGGTGTTTGGTTAAGGTTTTGGGGAAAAATTTTGTGGCATTTGGCAATTTTTCCGAAAGGGATTTGAGGCCGAATACTAGGCCTGTGAAAGTCTGAAAGCCCAAAAACAGGTAAGGATACGAGGAGTTGGGCTTACTGCATTCGCGGAATGCTGAAACTAGGTTATAATAATTTTTTTTTTCTACTTAGAAAGCCATCCTCACCAGTTCTTTACTTCTCCAAGTTTCACCTCGTTGTTACTATTCATCTCATTTGCGCAAGGGCGACCGGCGAGAGCCAACAAGGCCAGATCTGGCGTGCAGTTAGGTTCACCTCTCCCGAGGTTCAAACAATCCAACGAGGACACATAAAATAGCGAACGACACCTCTCCACCTCCGTCCCTTAGTTTTTGTCTCACTGACTCTCTAGTTTTTATGGCGAGGTTATCAGAATTAAGAAAAAAAAAAACATAAAACTAAGAAGCCACTTGAGGAGAAGACGCTAGTCCCGTACGAACGCGTTTGAGCAGCGTAAAAAGTCGTGGTATGGCCTTGGCATGAAACTGGGTTTTGGATGCTACACGGGCCAGAAGTAACGCTTGGAAACCTGCTTCTATGGTGAATCAATGAACGAACAACACTGAAACAAGACGAAAGATTTGTGATGATGTAGAACGTGAACAAGCTAGATTCGGCCGCCGGTTGTGCTTGGATGCAATCACAGATTCGTCTTCGAAGAATGAACGACTTTTTGCAGACTGGACCAAGTCGATTCACTTTTCAGATTAATTTACTTGTTTTGTGAGATTTCATTTTTATTTTGAAATGACATATCTCTCTTTGATATGAAATGAAGATCTTTCCTTCGCCCAAAAAAACAAAAAAAAAAGGACAGATTATTCGTAGCGTTAGCTATTAAAACCCAATCACGGATTGACACAGGCAAGCTTTTGAACTTTAGAAAAAATCAGCAAATTCTCAGCGGAGACACTACTCTTTAATGGGTAGTTATGCTGCAATGAAAATGGGTCTTCCAACCCATGTAGACCTAATATGGAGTTAGCAATTTATTTCATTTTTCAAACTGTTTTTCAAATTTTAGACAACCCATTTGAATTTCGAGCGCATTTTGCCACCCGTAGCAGGAAGTGAGGTTTTCAAAATTCTGACGCGAAATCGTTGTACCAGTTTTTGAAAGGAATGACGCTCTATACCAATGTTTTTTTTTTTCCACATTTATCTTTTAACACATAGTTTAGTAGGAGGGATTAGGAGGGAAGAGACATAATTGTAAATACAGAATTTTGTTTGGACGAAGGGAAAAGATAAGTAGGGAAAAGATTAAGAGGGGTTGATGAAGCCATTGGAGGGATTTGTGTATTAATAAACAGGCTTTTCTTCTTTCCATTCAAATGCTTATTACATCCAAAATCCAATTCCAACCAAACTGTTTGATTCTAGAACAACTGATTTTTGAATCGACCGACTCCAGGTCAGTTGTTAGTTCTAAACGAGAACTGGGTCATTCTTATGTTTTGAGTAAAAATCCCAAATATAAAATAAAGGTTTTAATAGTTTAATGCAAATGCATTCATGGGTAAAGTAGTTAGTAAGCTTTGGATTGCAAAAGTATTTTCAGTTCCAAAACAAGTTCGAAATCACTTCAGCCCGGGAACTAGCCTGATTGGACCGGTTTTCGCGTAGAACAACGGATGAGGCCTTCGAACTGGGAATTGAACTTTGACTAGATCGGTTTTCAGGTTGAACCTGACTCGATGCCACCTCAGTAGTGATACTCGGATACCACTTGGTGGATCGCAAAGCAGAAGTCCAATAACTTTGAAAAAATTGTAAAAAAAAGTCCAAACTCATTACACTTTTGCCAATTCAATCCTAAATCTTTTAATTTTGCCATTTCAGTCCTAAAAGTTGTGTCAATTCAATTCAAGACCTTTGTTTTTTGTGCCAATTCAGTCTATCGACCAACTTTGGTTGAACGACGTTGGGCTGGCACTAACGTGGACGCCTACATGGACAATTTTCTAATAAAATTTTAATATTTCTTCGAGATATTTTTTATTTTTATTTTCCTTTCCTTTTGCTTTTCTTTGTCTTTCCTATATTTTCCCTCTTTTTCCTCGAGTCGGTCGTCCTCTAGAGGCTAGGGCTGGCGGCCGTGAGCCTCGTCGGCGCTGGGCGAGGTCGACTCGCCATGGCCGGACGAGGTCGACCTCGCCAGATCTGTCCTGTTCACTCATAGAAGGAAAGAAAATCTGCTTGTTTTTCTGGAAGACCCAAGCACTCTCACCTATGAAAGGAAAAAACTCTTCACAAACGAAGAGGGGGCTTCACAATTTGAGAATTCGAGCACAGAAGGGAGAGCTTACGTTCTTCACAGTACCTTGCGTGCGTTCGAGCTATCCAAATCAGTTCGCCACTTCCAAATCAGCTCCAACAGTCACTGGTGCACCTGTTCAGCCTCTAAGATCGCCCAGGCCAGATCTGGGTGTGGCAGAGTCTTGCTATGGTCGGGCGAGGTCGACCTCTCCCAGTGCTGGCGAGGCTCCCCTAGCTAGTGGCCGGCAGAGGCGAGCTTCGCTAGCCCTAGCCTCTGGCCGATTACTGCCGGCGACCGACTGGAGGAAGAAGAAGAAGGGAGGAAAAAAAGGAAAGAGAAAGAAAAGGAAAAGAAAAAATAAAATTTAAAGTAAAATAAAAAATAAAAAAATTATACACGTAAGTGCCGGCATCCACGTCAACTCCGGTTAACATCCATGTTAGCGTCGGCCGAATAGACTGGAGTGACACTATGGCACCCCCAATCCGGGTACTATCAGTAGAGTCATGACGCCGGCCGGATTCGGATCGCCTAACCTTTCCTCAAAAGGTTAGGCATCTAACATTGCAATCCGAGCCGTCCATTTTTAGACGGACGGCCCAGATATCCTATTTTTAGGAGATAATTTTTGATTTTTTTATATATATATTTTTGTTAGTAATAATTTGGGCCGTCCATTCATAACACGGACGGCCCATATTGCAAGGTTATGGCCTAACTTTCTAAGGAAAGGTTAGATGATCCCTTTCCATGCCGATGCCGTCGCATCCAACTATTCTCATTTAATGACAGATTATCCTCATGCAGCGGAAATGTCAAATATTCATCAAGTGGTAGTAACACGTCGATACTCAAAAGATACACACACATCATACCATTAGATTATAAACATCATAGGTTCAACTTGCATTACATAACTGATTAGATCATTAAACACATGAGAACATAACTCTGGGATTTCACATACTTTCTGGGCCGCTATACACGGAACTATACCCACTAGTCAATCCCGAACCAAAATGCCGCAACCCAACTCCAGTTATGCGGACTTCCAAAAATGTCATCCCTCGGCCAATCCCGACCCCAACTAAGCTGTTGTTGCGGCCGACCCTCCTCCGACGGCCCCACCATCGGCATCGTCGTCATCATCGCCCCCATCAAAGAGATCGTAAGGAATGGGGCCCTCACGATGTCCGTCGATAACAATGAACACGGACGTGAACCTATATGTCATTGGGGCTAGGCCGACTCCAATGTCGACCTTGAGGGTGGCAATGACATGGGTGAACGTAATCCCATGCTCATTGGGAATGTCGATGAAGGGAATCGATCCCTATTGTGCACAGCGGAATTACATGAATTAACAGCCCTAGGATCAATCTTGAGTCACTGATAAGAGAAATACATCACAGGACGGACGTACCTCGTTGTTCACAGATTAAATGTCTACAATGCAATTGAGAGAATCCGTCGCCCGTTTGACGTTCCGGAAAGGAGAAGGGAGAATCGCCGTTCGTCTTCACAGTTCTTCGTTGGAAGAACGTCTGTTAAACGACGTTTTTGACGAACGTGTTTATATCACGTTGTTACTACCCTTTGGCAGTTATCTATAATGGGTGAAGGGCTATGGTTAGACATGGCCAAATAGGACCCGAACCCGGAACTGGCCCGTTGACCGGGTCCACGGTTCCTATTTTTTCGGAACCGGCCGGGAACCGCCGGATCCGGGCCGGTTCCGACTCGTAAAAAAAAACCCCCCCTTGTGGGCCCTGCCCTGTGAAAATTTCAGGGGGCGGGGCAGAGCCAAACGGCTCTTCCCCCGGGCCAACGGCCTTCGGGCCATTGCAAATTGCAACAGCCCGAAGGCCAAAAAAAATTTAATTTTTTTAAAAAAAAAATCTATAAATACATCTCAATCCCTATTTATTTTTCTCACAATTTCTCACAATTCTCTCTAATACTCTCAACTCTCAAGTCTCACAATCTCTCAAATTCTCTCAATATGCTATTCTCTCTAAATTTCGTCTCAATTTTTTGATCAATTTTCTCAAAAAATGGCAAGTGGAAGCAGAAATACTGGAAAAGGAAAGAACCCGATGCCGATCGAGATGGGAGAATCCGATTATCCCGTTCATGAATATGATCCTCGTGAATATGCATGTTGGGAAGACGACGATGCTTCCAATCCCAACGTCGAGCACGTCCCAATGCAAGAAAGTCTTCGTCCTCGTGGTGTCGAAGAATCGTCGTTAGCAAAGGAGCCGGGACGGAAGAGTCGAGAATCCGATTTATGGCTACACTTTAACAAAGTATGGAATGAAAATGAAGGCAAGTTTGATATAAGCTGTAAATATTGTCCGCAGACATACAAGCTTGGTAAAGGAGATGGCTATGGAACATTTCGTTGGCATGTGATGAAAAAACATTCAACGCAAGCGAGGATCGACACTAGCCAACAACAAATTCTCGGGTTCGCCAATCCTAACGCTCATCCTTTATTTCGTTTCACTAATGCACTTTACAAAGAAACATTAGCTGAATATGTTTCCCTTGAGCATACTCCGTTTAATACTGGTGAAAATCCTAATTTTAGATATTTGGTAAACACTGCGTTATCTCCGCAAGCACCAGCTGTTTCGAGAAATACTCTTAAACGCGAACTTGAACATGTTTATACAAAAAAAGAAGAAGAAATTATTAAGATTTTTTAAAGAATTTAATGGACGTGTACATATAGGTAGTGATATTTAGACTGATTGTTGGAATATTAATTCTTATATGGGTATCACGTGCCATTGGATAGGTGATGATTGGGTTATTCAAAAAAGACTTCTTGCATTTCGAGTTTTTCCTGAAAGGCATACGGCCCATAATATTTAAAGACCAATTAGGCAAGTTTTAGAAGAATTTAATTTGACTGATAAATTTTTTTCAGTTGGTTTTGATAATGCCGCCACAAATACTGCTTCCATTCCTGAGTTAGAAAAACTTTGTAAACCCTCTTTTGGCGGACAATTTTTTCACATTAGATGTGCTTGCCATGTTTTGAATTTATGTGTTCAAGATGATTTACGAGTTCTTGCAACATCTCTTTAGCCAATAAATAATGCAATTAAATATTTATGGAGCCGTCCTCAACTTATGAAAGAGTGAGGAAAATATTGTAAAAAAAATGTGAGAAAGGCAAGAAGGTTTCCAAAAGATATTCTGACTCGTTGGAATTCTACCTACGAGATGCTTCTACAAACTTTTGATTGCAAAGATTTATTATGTTCATTTATTTCGAATAATGTTCCCGATATTGCTTTGCTCCCGCAACATTGGGAAGTTTGCAATTTTTTTTTTTAGATTTTTTGAAAGTTTTTAATGATTCTACTAATATTTTATCTTGCGTTTATTATCCTATTGCGCATTTATTTTTAATAGAGTGTGTTAACATTGCTGGTATTTTTAATGAATGTGAAAAAGATACTGAATTAGCTTCGAGTATTTTAGTAATGCGAGAAAAATGATTGCATTATTACTTGAACATTCCTCTTGTCTATTTAGTTGGTATTATTTTCGATCCACGTTCTAAATTAGATGGTTTATTAGATTATTTGAATGCTTATTACTATGATTGTTTACATTTGAATGAAGTAATAGATATTCAAAGTATACAAGTAGATGTTAAAAAAGTTATAGTAGAATTATATAATGAATTTTGTAGTAAATATGGTTTAAGTGACAGTGGATGCGAACCTGTCCAGCATAGTATCTCACGAAGCAATACAGGTATTTCACTTGGTAGAAGGTATAAAATGCTCATGAGTAGGCAAAAAAAAGAAAAAAAGGGACAACATGTAGTATTTCCGAATTAGAAAACTATTTAACAGTTTATTTTGAGTTTAGTGATTCCGAACACAGCGCAGATTTCAAGATTCTTGAGTGATGGAAGAACCATTCAATTCAATATCCAGTTCTCTCTCTCATCGCAAGACAAATATTAGCGACCCCTTCTTCAACAGTGACAGTTGAACAAGCATTTAGTGCTGGAGGATTAATTTTGGACTCCCGTCGTTCAAGATTAAGTCCGGAAAGTGTGGAGTTTCAAGCTTGCGTCGATGATTGGACAAGGGCTAGGCTTCGACAACAAGAGCTGGATCGAGAACATGAATTCTTCAGTGATGATTGTGAAGATACTATCGCTACCATAACAACAGGTAGCGACGATTGAGGATGATGTAAGTTGGGGTTACCAAAGGTAAGAGAACTTCATGGGCTTTGATTCTTCTATCCCCAAGAAGATATATAGGCGCTTAATGATAATTCATTAAGTTCAAGCCCATTCCTCATTTTTTTTTCAAATATTTTTACAATGTACAATTTGATTATAATTTTTAATTAATAATTTATTAATTTTATTTTATTATTTTAAAAATAAAATTAAAAGTTCGGAACCGGAACCGGACCGGAACCGTCCAGTCCCGAATCGAAATCGGACCGGAACCGGAACCGGCATGGCCGGTTCCGGTTCCACCATTTGACGGAACCGGAATCGTCGGTTCCTGAACCCGAACCGGAACCACCGGTTCCGTCGAACCTTGCATGTCTAGTTATGGTAGCCTACATCGGCGGACTACGGTCCTTCCCATGCACCCCTATTTTTCAACATCTCCCACTCACCCATGAAGGGCTATCCATAACTGTCATTTGTCTACGAAGGATCACAACTCCCACTCACCCACGAATGGTTAAATATAACTCTCTCTCTCTCTCTCTCTCTCTCTCTCTCTCTCTCTCTCTCTCTCTCTCTCTCTCTCTCTCTTTTCTGCAAAGTTCATATCGACAAATAATTTGTGCGACCAGCATACTGCGAGAGCTCGTTGCCACACATCTGTTGGGAGTATATAACAGCTCTAAAATGGCATGTTAACTCAGAGTAGATTCAGTATGCAGTACCCTAGATCAATCAATCACATTTACTTCATATCTCTCTTGATCTCTTTGAGCGCTCAAACATAATACATTGTATTCACAATCATGATTAACTCAAATAATCATAATTGGTCGACCTATAAATACAAAGATTGAATGTGATATCCAAACAAATTTGATCTTCCTCTTCCCTTAAACCTCTCAATCTTAGTTTAGCTCGCTTTTCTAGAAATGTCCCATTAGGTCGAATCAATCTCATGACCATTGGTAACACCCTACGATAGCGAACACCAAAAAGAAATCTTGAGAATAAGTAAGAGTCGTGAGGAGACTTAATTCGAGGAACTTTTATCTTCAAGAGTCTCACACGGCTATAGAGTTGAGATAAAAAACTCTTGCCAACTCTTCTTGGTCTTTTCATGCATACGTAATATGAAGTACGTATTACGGTATTTTCTCCTTTCCCATGGAGCGTATGTCTTTTCACTTTTAATACCGTACATATGACAGCTCAGATATACTCAATATCTAGCTGAGTTCACAAATCTACTCTCTTTAATAGAATATTTCAGAACTCACATCTAGCATTAAGACAAATAAAGTGAAATATGTGGGCTATATCAACTTCGATATTTCACTTTCGGACATAATAAAAATTATAACCTCATCTTAACACTTCTGTTAAGGCGGCATAAAAATTTTCAAGCTTCAGCTCTCAATTATCACCTAGATAATAAGCTTGAAATCATCTCATCTCTATTTAACACACAGTAAATAGATGCGATTACCTGTGTGAGTAGGCTAATCTCATCTGTCCGACATACATTCTCAACATAATGCACCAAGCATTAATATGCATAAATGTCATACTAACTCATAGGCATCACTAATGATAACAAATACCATCAATTGTGAACATTGGGAAATATAAATGTCAAATACTTCCACTTTTATGCACTTCTAGAGATTTCAATATATGAAACTAATCATTTTGTTAACACATGACTGAGGAGCAACATCTCTAGGTACTCACTTCACAGAAGAGCTGCTATCATTCTGTGCATATATGTGTACTGTATGTTCACATCTTTTCTTACAATCATGTCTTTCACAAAAACATATTCCATGTCTATCTGCTTAGTCTGGTAATGGATCCTTAGTGTAAGTGCTTGTTGCTTGGCTGTCACAATCAACTAATAATTGTACCTGCAGCATCCTTAGCAATACCTCACTGATCCAAACATCTTTTAAGCCAAACATTCTCTTGTACTACTATTGATAACACCACGAGATCATCTTCCATCGTGGATAAGGCTATACTCGTTTGCTTAACGCCACGAGATCAATTTCCACCGTGGATAAGGCTATACACCTTTGCTTATTACTATTCTAACACAAGGCACCATTTCTAAGTAAGAACGCAAAGCTATACATTTTCCTCAATCAACATCAGCATAGCCATCAAGGTGCAAATCTTTACCTTGATAACTCAATAAAAATTCAGCAGTACTTTTCAAATATCTCAGAATTTTCTTGACGACAATTCAAAGTACTTGACCTGTAGTGGATTGGTATTTACACATCATTCCAATTGCATAATAAATATCAAGTCTTTTACACACATAGTGTACATTAAGCTTCTGACAACACTAGTATATAGAACACTTTCCAATCCTTTATTTTGCTTGTGGAGTCTTAGGACACATCTTCGGTTCAGACCTTAACCTCTTGCAATAGGAGCATCTTGGGTTTACAATCTTGCATAGAAACCAATTCCAGGACTTTTATAAGTCTCTCGTGAAAGAGAACACAATCTCTTTAAACGTATGCAAATTCACCCATATCTTCTATATAAAAAATTGGAACATAACCAATTCTGACTGTATCAATTAACTCCATACTGCTCCTAGCAATTAGTATATCATCAACATATAATGATAATACCACATATTGATCTTTGGATCTTTTGATATATACGAACGATCTTCATCAATCATTACAAATTCATATGCCACAATGGCATTACAAAAAAATATATATCATTATCTTGAAGACTGCCTAAAGCCATATATCGATTTCAAAAGTCGATATACCTTTTGTTCTTGACCTTCTATAACAAATCTAATAGGTTGTTTCATGCAAAATTCTTATTTTAATTCTCCATTGAGAATCGCAGTATCTACATCCATTTGATGTAATCCAAGATCCATACTACTCACTTTCAGAATAAAGTGAACTGATCATGCTATTTCACCACAAGGCGAGCCTTATATTCCTCAATCGAGCCATCAGCTTTCTTTTGAGAACACACTTGCTCCCAATGGCTTTGTGCCCATTCGAAAGATCAATCAATTCTTATCTTATTGACCCCATTTCTTTTTCCACTGCTTGTATCCACTTTTCCTTATTAGGGAAAATCGGAGCCTCATTTTATACTCCTTGACTTTTTCTCTTCTTGTGGAGCAACCATAAAAGCTTTTATATCCATGTCTAAACATCGACGATTTGACAGAGAAAGCTATTTGCGACTTGTTCACCAAATTGGAGATCGTACACTTAGTACATTATTTTCCATTACGCTCTCACTCGGATCAGACAACGATGACATTTTCTTCACATCAAGTGGTTGCAATTGAGACTAATTCGAAATAAATTCCCCACTTCTCATATTGCTCCCACTTGGATGAGATGCCCCAATAAAATCATTATCACTATCCAAGATTCAAACAGAAAATAATTTTCACTTATCTCGCCTTTTTTGGAAATTCATTCACTAAGAATGTGACATCTCGTGATTCAAATTCAGTTACACTTCTCACTTTCTTGCTCACCTATAGCACTTGCCCTTTCGAGTGCTCTTAGTATTTCACGAAGATACTCTTTTTGCCTTTAGGGCCCAATTTCCCATACTTGTGGGAGAACACGTGTGTATAGGAAGCACATCAAATTCTGAGAAAACTCAAATCTCATTTTCAACATATCCACAACTTATATGGAGTAGAGGTAACTGATTTATAAGGCACATAGTTAAGTATCTAGACAGTCGTCAATAAAATATCACCATAAAAGATGATATGCACAATAGCATGTACCATCACAGACTTAACCATTTTTATTATGATCTGTTTCTTCTCTCTGCAACTTCATTCTGCAGAGGAATCGCTGGAATAGTCAACTATCTTTCTATTCCTTTTTCATCACATAAACATCTAAACTGATCAGATAGACTTTCTCATCCTCGTTCTGATTTTTTTTTTATATATATATGAAAGATCAAAATAAAATTTTCGAAGCAACTTATGCCTCAAATTTTATGAAAAATCACAAAACAACAAATCCGAATCGAGAGTAATCATACAAATGTGATGAAATAAACAACCTTATGCCTTGTTATCACATTCATTGAACCATATCTGTCTGAATGGATTAACAGTAAAGGAAACTCAACTCTTGTTCCTTTTCTAAACGGTTTTCTCTTTGTTATTCCCACCAGGCAATGCTTACAAATAGGCAAATCAACGCTTTCAATTCTGTCTAATAAGCCATGTTTAGCTTATTTTATATAGCCTAGCATGCCACATATTCATATCATCACAAAAGATGAAAATAGGGAATAACTATCGTTCACATAATTGTACTCAACAATCTGCACATTGAAACCATCTAGAATTCTATTAACTTGTTTCTAACGACAAGTCATCACCATCATTATGAAAGTCCAACTTGAAATCAAGTTTAACCATACTAAAAAGGAAACTAAATTTCGTCGTGTTTTGGAGCATATAAACATTAGTAAGAACAAAGTGCAACCATCGCACATATTCAATTGGTAGGTGCCAATTACTTTGATTTTCACTCAGAAAATATTTCTCACATTATTAAATTTGCTCAATGTGGAACTTATTAAAATTCCACTACTATATAATCTGTGGCCCTTAGATATACAATCCACAAAAGATAAAATTCAGTTACCAAAACTGAACTACAGATATATGTACATTCTTAAGTGCACAAAGGGATTCTAACTTCTTTAACTCATCACAATTGTGAGTAAAGCGACCCTTTTTGCCACAGTTAAAACACTTCACTTTTGAAATATTTTTCTGAAAAGGACATTTTCCTTTTCCATGTCGATTAAACTTCGATTTCTTTTCTGAAGATTTGTTCCCTTACTTTTTTACTTCTCAAACCCACATTGACGATATTGCCAACAGCACGAAGCCTTATTTAAGTTAGAACCAGTACTCAAGTTCAAGACGGCACATAGCATCCTCAAGAGTCTTTACTCTTTATTGTGGATTTTCATATACACATAGCTATGAGGTAAAGAACAGATTACTGCTTGCACTTGCTACTCATTAATTCAAAATATGGTCTGCATCTAACAGTTCACTTATCATGTTTGACACAAGCCATAAAAGCTATTTTAGATTTAGCCCACAAGTCATCATATTGATGCCAAATCTTATAGTGATCTGTCCCAAGTTGGTGAACGGTATCTAACCAAAACTTAGTTTTTAATGCCTCCCACTTGACTATGGCATTTTCATAAATGCCTGAACTCATGCATAAAACTATTTTTATGCTACTCAGCAACATAATGCGAGTAATAGAGTTCATCATTTTGTTCAATACAGCAAATGCTTCTCTTTTCTTTCTTTATTATGCAGTATTTCCATCTTCACGTACTTTCATAATTAGGTTAACAGCTTCTAGTGCTTTTACTTTTCTATCAGATACTGGATTCTCACATTCCAGTTTTCATAATTCTCGCCGTCTAATTTCTATTCTAATCAGGCTTAGCTACGATATTCTAAGAAGCTAAAGCCATAATATCTGAACACAAAGTTATATAGACATGTATTCAACTACTATTGATGCCTAACATTTATGAATCTATTTTACACTAACTAATTATATTAACGAATAATTTCACATAAGGTCTCAAAGTCGAAAGTTCACGATGTTCCCAATTATCGTCTGAGAATCCTCGCTTGAAATTACCATTAACATAACCATTTATGTAAAATCGAGTTCACTGAAATTACTAAAATTTTCTAGAACTCCCCACTCAAATAAAGATCACAATTCATATTATGATCTCCATATCTATTTTGTAATAGTATGGCATGATTTGAACTAATGCACCATTAACATATGCATTAAACCATACTCTAATTTCATGATACAAGATCAGGTATTCTACACTTTATACATGCTATCATCAATCATTATAAGTATGTAAGTTATCCTCTATATTAGAAACAATACGAATGAAAAATACTCGAATAAACAAGCAAAATACGTATATCAAGAAGGTTCATACGTATTTTATATTTTTTTACATTCATCAAACATGCTCATATAACATATCCAATCGAAGACAATTTCGATACGAACGTAATGGTACCTCGCATGCCCCAATCGGAGCTCAAACGAGCCCGTACAAGCCGGTCAAAGTTTCAACCCATTTGGTCAACGCGAGTCAACGGTCAAAGTTGACTTGAGGGACCAAAACACAATTTCAATAAAGATCAGGGACCAAATTATAATTTATGAAAAGATCGAGGATCAAATTGTAATTTTCAAAAAATTCGAGGACCAAATTAAAAATTTTCGAAAGTTCGAGGACCAAATTATAATTTTAGGAAAGGTCAGGGACTAAAACGCAATTTTTGAAAAATTTGGCTCGACGGTCAAAGGTCAACGTTGACCAGTCAACGGTCAATGGATGACAGTTAATGGTCAATGCCGGACTGGGTCAACAGGCGGGTCGATCTCGGACCGGGTTGGATCGAAATCCGGGAATTGATCTTGGGTCGGTTCGAAACCGGGCCGAACTTCTTCCTTTTTTTAAAAAAATTTTGGCCGGGAAATGGATCGTGGGCTGGATTCGGATTTCTCGCCTCACGGGCTGGGCTGATTCGAAAAAGCCGAGTCAAATCCGGGTCAAACCGGAAAACGGGTCGCGTAGCACCGCAGCACGCACGCTGCACGCTGGCGTGTGAGCGCCACGGGCACTGCGCCCCGTCGGCGCGTGCAGCGCGTGCGGCGTTTCCGGCGGCGATCAACCCCACAAAATGCTCGTATGGACGAAACGAAGTCGATAGTATGTTTATTTTCCATTTTCACCGAGCAAAAGTGCACAAAATCGCGACGATTCTTCGCTGCCCGGGAACCCTATCCCGCAGCGGCGCGTGCCGCGTGTGCAGTGTCGTCCGCCGTCGCCTTACGACGGGCGACCACTCCAAATGATCGTCTCTCCGGGCCCGTTCCGATGATATGCTCAAAATTCATTTTCGTCGCACTAAGCAGAACGAATTCTTGATGAACAATACATCCGAAAAATCAATTTTTTTTTAAAAAAAATAAAAACTTGACGATTTAAAACACGAACGATCAGGAAAACAAGAAATTCGGCTCTGATACCAATGAAGGGAATCGATCCCTATTGCGCACAGCGGAATTACATGAATTAACAGCCCTAGGATCAATCTCGAGTCACTGATCGAAGAAATACATCACAGAACGGACGTACCTCGTTGTTCACAGATTAAATGTCTACAATGCAATTGAGAGAATCTGTCGCCCGTTTGACGTTCCGGAAAGGAGAAGGGAGAGTCGCCGTTCGTCTTCACTGTTCTTCGTTGGAAGAACGTCTGTTAAACGACGTTTCTGACGAACGTGTTTATATCACGTTGTAACTGCCCTTTGGCAGTTATCTATAATGGGTGAAGGGCTATGGTAGCCTACATGGGCGGACTACAGTCCTTCCCATGCACCCTTATTTTTCAATAGTCGAAGTCTTGGGTTTGACCGTAATTGGAGCCTGAGGGTATCGGAATGGCCATCCTATGAATCTAAAATTACATATGCCACAAGTGTGAGCAATCCCAACGAGTAAATTCAATCCCTCTAACGCCCGCTTGATTCATAATACTACACGAATCTACACTAGTATAGTAATTGATTCATAGATTAAGATTCACATACCATAATTCATATATATACAGGTATATCATATGTATATGCAACGCGTTAAATGAATGCACTCCCAATTTCACCACTCATTACCACCAATCCGAATCAATTCCGAATCGTAATATCATTTCTTTTGCCTAGCTTGACTGTCGACCTTCATAGCAACTCCCCAGCATGGAATCCTCACTCTGAGGCTTCGCGTTATCGTACGGTCCACCTGGCGCCACTTACTAGGGCATCTTGTCTCCCTCGGGAAAGTTGAGCTCATATTCACCTCCACCTCACCATGTTTTAACCATGTTATGCCATGCAATTCAGAAAATATGAGAAATGCTATGCCAAGGATGCATGCATCAATCGCCACGGTCAAGCCAGTGAAGCTCGAGTAATTCGATGCTTAACATACATTATCTCCAACACATCCGACGACCCGAACTTTTATAATTCAAACCTCACCTTAGAGGGTCGTATGCTACCCAATGTATCACACCATTGGACATATGTTTGATGTGATGGGAGTGCGCAGTAGAAGTCCGATACCTTCTTTCGAGGAGATATCCAATAGGGAGCCCATGTCCGAGCCCGTTAACATATCCAGTCAAACTCACCTTAACTCAAAAGCTTAAGCTAATGAGTTATGGGCCAACTTGGATATATCAAATACTCAACACCACATTAATTCTCCAATGTGAGACTCTTTTAACACAACTCACACGTGCACATCCTAACAATCTCCCCCTCACGTGTGAGCTCCAGTGTTAGGTTTGCTTCCCTTTTATTCAGGTATCTTTCTGCATCAACTTATTTCAAGTTGAATAGCCCAACTTCATAACCATGAAGTCTACCTTTGGGCCTGCTCAATAACCGCATGGGGCACATCAACCATCGGCTCTGATACCATTTGATGGGAGTGCGCAGCAGAAGTCCGATACATTCTTTCGGGGAGATATCCAATAGGGAGCCCATGTCCGAGCCCGTTAACATATCCAATCAAACCCACCTTAACTCAAAATCTTAAGCTAATGAGTTATGGGCCAACTTGGATATATTAAGTACTCAACACCACATTAATTCTCCAATATGGGACTCTTCTAACACAATTCACACGTGCATTCTAACAATCTCCCCCTCATGTGTGAGCTTTAGTGTTAGATTTGCTCCCCCTTAATCCAAGTATCTTTCCGCACCAACTTATCTCACCCTTAATCCAAGTATTTTTCCGCACAAACTTATCTCAACTTGAATCTTCAACAACGCCCATCGGGCCCGTTGCTACACCACAACGTCCACCGGCTCGAAAATTGCGTTGGCTCCATCTCAATCTGAATCTCCATCAACGCTCATCGGGCCTGCACTGTTACACCACAGCGTCCATCGGCCCGGAAACCGCGTTGGTACCAAATTTTTTTTTGAGACGCGATCACCAGATTCCTCCTTGAGATATTTGCCGGAACAGATTGGAGGCCCACCAATCAACCATCGGCTCTGAAGTCCAATACCTTCTTTCGGGGAGATATCCAAGAGGGAGCCCATGTCCGTGTTAGAGATATGCCCTAAAGCAATTATGTAATAGTTACATATTGGGTATATCCGTTGCACTTCTGATTTATTATCAATGGCAAAGACGTATTTATTCATTTGTCCAAATATAAATGAATAAAATCCATAAGATCAGTTGCAACCGAACCTATTCTTAAGACGTTGAGAATATGTGTGACAGGTTTACGGTTAGACTGAATCTTTAAAACAGTTCCCGATCAATGGATTATTGAATGGATATCAATGATCCTGTTGAGGTCGGTATGTTCTTAACTTCATAATTAAGTATCAGATACTTAAGGGAATGACGAGTCACAAGTCATTGGATATTGCGATATCCGAGTTAGAACATAGGTGATTGTATCGGACAAGTTCACTGAACGTGACACGTATTGAATGATTAGCGACATGGAAGCTTTTTGCGTGGTCAATGTCTAATCGTTCATGCTTTGGTCTTGTGTAAATAATCCTTAGACCTGAGGTACAGTGTTGACTTGTGTGATAAATGGCTATGGTTCACAAGTGCGCATATTGGCGGGTCGTTGATTCGTCTCTGTACTTGATGGTCGTAGTTCAGGCACATACGAAGTCACATGTGTACGCAATATGGAATCTGTCTCCTTATTAATAAAGGTATGATGTCCTATGTGATCTAATTGTAACAATGCATTGAAATCCTCGGCCGGGGTTATGATTGAGAATGAAATGTTCATGTCTCATATAAATGCATGTCAAGTTAGATTTGTACATATGATCGAATTGGTGGCTTGACAAATATTCCATGGCCTTTGTTCGATCGGGACATAGTTAGACAGAAGGATTGAATTACAGTGTAGCCAAAGCTGACAGGTTCATAATGTTCTTAAAAAGAATTCACACTGTCTGGGTAGCCATGACATATTGCTAGATGTCACTCGTGGCTTGTAGGACCTAGAGGATGATCGGGACAATCAATTCTCTTGGAAGTACTAATGTGTTAGTACATGTCTTACTGCCAGCTCGGTGATGAACCTAGGAATGTCACACACCTTAACCAATACATGACAACGCATTGTGGAAAGACGACATTGCAAATTTGTTTGCAATTATACCAATTAGTTGGGTTGAAATTAAATTAAATGAGATTTAATTTTATTTCTCTTTTTGGTCACTTGCACGTGTATATACGATGTACACGTATGCTCTACGTATTTGTACGTTATACGTATTTGTACGTTATACATATTTTACTGTTTGGTAACATCTTTTAACTCTTGTAATAATAATAATGGTTATTATTATTTTTAACACCTTTGTTAGTGCTATTTTTTAAATAGCATTTTTGTATTGTAAAATGTTAGTGCTAATTATAAATTGTGAGTGCTATTGTTAGATAGCATTTATAATTGTTAGTGCTAAATTTAAATGGCATTTATTTATGATAAATTGTGAGTGCTATTGTTAGATAGCATTTATATTTGTTAGTGCTAATTTTATAATACAATTTATTGGAAGGTGTTTTTGGCTATAAAAAGATGGCAAGAGTTTTGAGGTTGGGGTTGGCACATTTGTAGAGTGTGCAAATTTTTGAGAGCTTTGAGAGAAGAACACAAACACTCTCTATATTCTCATAATTTTGAGTGACCAAAATATACCAAGTTCGGAATATTGATTCCGTAAATTGGTTTGGAATATTGATTCCGCATATTGCTAGCACAATTGTTGTGGAATTATTAGTCGTCTCCCGTTCGTCAATTGGTGGTGTGTCTGAACTAGAGGCCCGACACTTGTGGGGCTGAGATCGAAGAACATCGAACCGACACCTCCGTTTCAAGCACGCTACAAGAGGTAGTCTATTTACTCCCTTTGGTGCTTTGTGATTTTTCGATTGAAATGCACGAAGTACGCCTCTGGAGATACATGTATGGGTTGTTATTTATTTCCGCTGCGTTTATTAATTTTATTTACCCGTACGTGTTACGTGAATCCCAACAGTGGTATCAGAGCCAATCCTTAGGCGTTTTCGTGCATTTAATTGATTTTTGTTCGTAGTAATTTTTGCAATACCATGGCCAATTTGTATTAACGAATTGTTCGTCTTACATGGCTAATGGAGGTTGATTATTTTATATGATAAATTAATCAACGTAGCAAAAATTGAGACTAAATCAATTTTGAATCGAAAATTTATGGCTATCTTATTTTACGTAAACATTCTGAATATGATTCAACGTAGAATTTTTATTGTGCCTTCCTAAGTTTTAAATTGTGAATTTATTACTTACGTGGAAGGGTGGTGATCATGGAAAAATCCCTAATCAATATGATTGATGTATATATAATGTATGGTGATTATTTATATTTTTGGGGTTGTAATTATTAAATGGAGGCTGCGTACTCCTTTTATTTTTCATGTAATCTTTATTTTTAGCATAGTCAATTGTTGATGTAAATGCTACGAGGATTACGTGGAGGAGCCTTTTAAGCCGGCGAGCTCTTTGGGCCCGGTTCTTGAAGAGTTCAAGGAACCAAGAAGAAGTGAAGAGCGGCTCTCCGTTATTAAAATATTAAAATGATTAAATGTGGTCTCATTGGCTCGAGACCCATTAAATCATAATTCCATGATCACCACGTAGGATAGATGTTTATGTGATTGACATCTATTTATTTATTATGTTTACGTGAGCATGTTAAACCGGTTAATGTGCAAAGTGAGACCTATAAACGACTCAAAATCTCCTTTAATATATATTAAGTCGTGACGGGTTTCGGACTCGTGGCCTTCCATCGTCGTGGTTTGATCTTATATTATAGTGGTTGATTGATCGGTTATGGATACATAGGGGTCAATTGTCATTTATAATTGTGGACCAATCCATTAAGCATATGATGTTGTGGGGTTGAGACCAAACGATTTCCAATAACTGTTAGGTGAGGGGATCGTTTGTGTTTTCAATACTTACATGAGACGATGGGTAAGACTTAACTACGATTATGAAGTCAATAACTGTCAGGTGAGACTTTCATGGTCTAGAGGCCAAAGTTATGATTGGTGTTGACACCTGATTTTTTATCAGTCTTTCATAGTTTATTTTTAAAAAATTCTTAAAAAATCTATAAAAATTTAAAAAAAATTAAAAAATCATCTTTGGAAACCTTGACCAAGCTAAAGGAACCATTTTTGATAAAAAAATAATTTGTCATATTTTTTAATATTTTTTAATATTTTCCAAAAATAGAAAAATACATGAAAAATGAAGAAAAATAGCGTTCGATGTCGTAAAAATATAGAAAAATAGTCAATATTTTTATTTTAATTTCTTTTTCATTTTGAACTCATAAATAGTCAAAATTCAAGTTCAATTGCATGTGTTTCTTCACGACGCATAGAGTTGAATTTGGCAAAAAAATGTCATTCGAGTATTTTAATTTGTAAATTTCTACATATTTTTTTAGTCTTGATGTCCAATTAGATCGACCACCATCTACAATAAATTCTCCTTGCTGAATATTTTCGTTTTTGTTTCACATGATTTCATGGTGTAAAACGCCGAGTGGATCCCCAAATATAATCGGGTCGGCATGAGTTCGATAGCTCGTCCAAGACCAAACCAGGGCACGGCGAACCCCATGTGAGTACTCTCGAATTCCTGCGATGCTTCCTAATGCTTTTCTTAGGTTAGATCGAGTGTAGAACGGCTAGGACAGCTAAATCATTCTTGAGCTGTAATTGATAAATAGGGCATTACTAGAAATGCCATGTGATTTATTTGCATATCTAGATTACTTGAGTTGCGCATTTTATTACTTATTGTGATTGCTACGATAATCACTCTTATCTGCATGAATTTCTAGATTTATGGTTCATACCTTACTCATCCGCATGAATCTCAGGCTAGAAAATTCAGTCAACTTAGGTACCGAAAGGGCGTCAACTCTGACGGTTGGCGTAACTAAGTCCCCGAAATCATTTCTCTGGTTCTCGCAGAATTGAATAGAAACTCCCAACTGTTCGATTGGGTGGTCCAATCATACCCTAAAAAAATGATTGGTGGCGACTCCATGGCATGCACACTTAGCACATGTCACTAGACCACACTGAAAGTCGATCACGCATACCTCCGTTGCGATTTGGGTAATGGGCCTTGGGAGAGGCCCGCGTCCGACCAGATAGGACGGCCCATTAGCCCTCGAGAGCCCGAAAACCTCAAGAGGGTCGCGACAGACTGGCAACTCTGCTGGGGACTGGTTCTTAACCATTTAGTGGACTTGAGCCGATTAAAAAGTTGATTGATTCTTCTAACCTAATTTTATGCAGATGCTCTCGAAAGTGAGGTGTATATGCTAACGAATGTGTTAGATGTTTTTGTAGACGGGAGAAATAAGGGGTGAAGTGCTTGTTAACTTTGTTTTATGCAGGCAAGAGTTTTGGATTTATGATTGTGTGGATATTTATATTGAAGCGGTGATTGTTAAATAAAATGCATGTTTATTGCTTTAGCACGACACAATGAATACACACAATTGCGCCTAAAACCCCAGGCGCCCTCTTTAGGAACACAATAGAAGGAATTGAAAATGGAATCTCCGTGAGGAAAAACATGGGGTAATCCACTTTTCAATTCCGCTCACTTCGAACTATGGATTGAGTCCCAATGCAACGATAGTTGTGCAATGGAATCGACTCTTCCCAGAATTCGAGGTGAGAACCTTGGCTTTAGGTACCAAGCCTTATCTTTTGATTTTAGGAGTTTTCCCTCACTTGTCTCATGCGTTTGTCTATGGAAGGTTAGTATACCTAACACTGTACAGAGAAGCTTGATTTTCTCTTAATTTTGGTTGGTAAGACTTTTCTATCCCTCGAACTTGTTACAGCTCATAATCATTATATTCATTACATAATTCCGGTGATTGGATTAAATGTCATTTTGAGGATAGATAGGTGTGTTTTCCTCCCAATGTTCTTGATGGAAGACGAAGATGGTGTCATCCCATTACGAGTGCCAAGTGGACAAGAAGAACCTTCTATGGACATCATTGAGGTATCATCTAATGAAGATGACGATTTGGAATAGGTGATCCTGAAGTCACGTCTCAAAGATCGAAACTGGGGCATCTCTAAGTAGTTAAAAACAGGTAGAGAAGAGAAGTCTTTTTGTGGATAAACACGGTGAGAGGTTCCTTTATTCGATCATAAGCAAGATTAAAAAATCAAGATGTACACGCTCGAATCATCAATGTCAAAGAGCAGCTTGCCTAGGTTGAGAGTGGTCAGGTGTTCGAGAAAGTCAGCCATACAGAAGTTGAGACACACATATTAGAGCTTTCATTCATTTCGCTCAATCGAGGGACCTTAAAAGCAGATCATACAGATCATCGAGGTGGAAAAGTAAAACCGAAATGAGCCCTAATTAGCATCACAAAGGAACCCAGTTGGCCCTCCATATTATTGATGCTTTGCCTATACTCACCACCTCGAGACTCGAGATCTGCAAGCTTAAGAAGAAGGCGTTTACATTCCCCTTTAAGCTCGGCAACCTTGGTACCGTGATCTTCGGCGGCTATTTCCAAGTCCCGAACTAGTCCTCTCCCATGGGCTATATCCGCGGTAATGCTGTCAAGCCTTTCTTCCTGCCACTCACATTGAAACTTCAACACGACATTACGACGGTCGTGCTCATAGGTGGTCAGGGATAAGGCCAAGCGCTCCACCAAATTTCCCCTCTCGCGAAGCAACATCGAGACCCGCTCGTTGGCGAACTCAACAGCCTTTCTGTGACTATCGGCCACAAGGTTGGCCAACACCAAGCAGTTGGACCGATCCTCATAGCGAGCTCGCAAAACGTGAGCCACGGTAACTTCTCGCTGAGCGACACGGTAAGTCTCTAAAAAGTTTATAAAGAGGGTTGAGAAGATTCTATATTCCCTCTCTAAATTAGTGCCCTCGATAGAGGTGGTGTCTATTTCCACGAGCAAAATGCGAATTTCATCTTCAATTTCTGGGTGATCGGCTATATGAGCATAGCCTCGACCTAGGAGGTTATAGAGTTTTTCCCACTGGGCCAAAATTTCAGCCGAGAAAGCGCGAATAGGAGAGGAGGTCATTTTCGTTGGAGGGAGGGAGAAGAAGATGGGTGTTGTAGAGTGATTAAAATATGAAAAGATAATTATGTAAGAGCGTTAATCTTCTCTGCATTAACTCCTCCTTTTATAGCAACTCGAGGATGAAGAAAGGTCACAGCAATAATGCTCATGGAGCCAAGTAAATTGGGTAAAGCAGTGGTGGCTCTTTCGGTGAACCATCAGATCCGTCCCAGTTCGCGATTTCAGGCTTGATAAATCTAAAAAAGTTTGTAAAAAGATATGTCAGTGCCACCATATTAAAATTGAGCGAGAGTTAAGCGCAACTATCGAAAAAAGTTGCAAAAGGATTTGGCGGTCCCATCATATTAAAAAACTGAGTGGGAGGCGAGCGTAGTTCCACCTTTTTGAAAATAAGTGGGAGACAGACATGGATATCGAGAAAAGGAAATCAATTTGGTGTCCCTCCACGTTGAAAAGAAGAAAGAAGACGACAAAGCGAGAAATACGAAATCTTGGGAGAAACGCTTGCCTGATGATCTTCATCCATGTTTAAAGAACGTTTCCTGGGCATACATAACCACCCAAAAGAAAATTTCGAGAGAGTGAGCATACATGAGAGAGTAGAGAACCCTGAGTGAGCAAAAATTGATCGAACATTTTTCGATCCAACATGTTTGAGGGTTACCGTCAGTTGCTAGAGGCGACTGATCCAAAAATCTCAGAAAATGAACTATTGAGAGATCTCGAAGATTCCAGGATCGCGTCTGGTACCAGAACCACAGAACCCAACCTTTTCGACAACGAAGTTCAGGATCTCAGCAGCGACGACAACAGCAGCAGCGATGGTCAATCCCGGAAAAGGAAACGTCGCCAGTGCCACACTCAGAATGAAATCCAAGAGCTTGAAGCTTTCTTTAGTGAATGCCCTCTCCCGAGCATGAAACAAAGAAATGAATTGGGCCAGAAGCTAGGGATGAAACCTTTGAGGGTCAAGTTTTGGTTTCAAAATAAGCGAGCCAAATTGAGGGTTCAACACAGACGTCAAGAACTTGCGATTCTAAAGGAGGAAAACGAAAAGCTTCGAGCGGAGAACATGAGGTATAAGAAAGCTCCCAGCACTATCGCTTGCATTAATTGCGGTGGCCTTGTCACTCTCGGCGAAATGTTCCTTGATAAGCCTTATATGAGGATTGAAAATGCTCATTCACCACCCCACTCCCTCGAACCATCTTTGATACAATCGGATTTTGTTGGAGATATGCATGAACAAATCAATTCTACGAAGTCAATACCGATGCCTTCTAAAGGATGGGATATGCGTCACCATGATTGGAGTTTCCTTAACGATGAGCTTACTATCACGACCGACCAATCCAAAGCTGATGAATTCCCTCCACAACAATTTCCGGCTCGATCAAATCCTACTGGAAATAGGCCAGAGAGCAATAGCCAAGTTGTCAACACTGTTCCGGGTCGCAAGAAGACGAGGGTCAATTGGTCCCCCGAGCTTCATCTCAAGTTCCTTAGTGCGGTTCAGCAACTAGGGATCAACTCAGCATATCCAACGCGCATACTTGAGATCATGAACATACCAGGACTCACTAAATATGGAGTCGCGAGTCACCTCAAGAGCTACAGAAGGGCGCTAAGACAGCGCCACACAGCACTGAACCTGAAAGAACTCAACTTGTGCCTAAACACTAGGCATGGCTATAACTACAATGCCCCTGAAGTAAGAAATACCCTGCCGAATCTAGGCACCGACCAAGCTGGTAGCAGCACCATCGACTACTTGGGCGCTAATCAGAATATTCCCCCGAATCATCTCAGCACCCCTCAAGAGTATATGCCTCAAGTGCAGCAGGTACGAACTCCTTGGTTTGAGCAGCAACTTTTCGCTAGTGCTCTTCCTATCCCCGATCAACATATTGCGCCTAGTGTTCAAAGATCTGCCCGGCTTGGGCATATGATTTCGGAAGATCAAGCGGGCGGATGCTCTGAGGATTTTTGTTTCTTCCATTCCCAAATGGAAGGTGCTTTTGATAGTGAACCGATCAATCATCCTCTTATAATCTCGAGCAACGACGAAGGTTCTAGCTCGAAGAATCAGATCGCTCACAACAGAAACAGGAATCCTTCAACGCCAAGCGATGATGGTCAACCCGAATATCAGTTGCTCGAAGAATCAAAAGATTTCCTTGATGAGGAGCTCCATATCTGGATCGATCAGTTTAAAACTGATGGGCTCATGAAGTTATGATCCAAAATGACGATTATATGTCTGATTCATGGTGTAACTGGCTGATCACCGAGAATCCTCAAGGGAACTAGGCACATGTGACTGGATGTATCATTAATCTTTCTGTCATAAAGTCTTCCATGCAAGATAATCTTTCTTAATGCCTAGAGTTAATCTGGGGCAGCGATCAGTACTACCTGCGAGCATCATCATGCTTGAGTGCGACAATCCCTTGTTAGATTAGAGTCGAGGCGAATCAATTGAACGCCACAAAGAAAAACATTTAAAGGCTTAACATAGGAAAATGCGAGCAAAAGCCCGAGCGAGCTCAAAGACGGTTAGCTCTGTATCGTTCTAAGGGACCTTTAGTCGTTATGAACTCTAAATTGAGCTTGTTTCATTCTCGATGGGGGTCGCTAACTGCTTCAAGAATTTTATAACAAAAAACGAACCAGTTAGGGACGCCAATAGTGCTGTGTCCTGGTAGTCAGTGAAATGGAAGTGGTACGAAACGTCAGGAGTTCGATCTCGGGATTGAAAAATCATTTTATCAGTTGGTCTATCACCCGATGAAGTTCAAAGAGATTCGAAGCAGATGACTATAGAACTTGGGGCAATTCGAAAATCATCGATTCATTTTCATCAAGCGGCGAAGTTGGTATTGTAAAATGTGAAGCATGCAAATGACAAATCCGAAGCAGAAGGAGATGAATCGTGATTCGCTTATCCAAGGTCGGGATTTCAACCTTCGACTAAAGCCAAATCTAGGATGAGTTTTTGATCTTGCCCACTCGACAAAACCCATCTCCACTGAAAATGGGGGCAAACCATTCATACATCCGGAAAGCATGTTGAAGCCGAAGACATCAAATTCATCGTTTAATCCGTGGGGCAAGTCCCTGAAGCGATAGTTATCATCCGCAGAGCGTAATGGAATCCATTCTTTCAATGTAAAACGCATTTGGCCGCGGAGCCACCCATTTGGTAAAAAGAACGTATCGTTCCTAAATGATTTTCAATCAGATGCGGGGATAATGTTCTCTCATTTTCCTCTCAGGTGATGAACAGAGACGAGGCACCCAAGAAGCCATGCATTCAAATAACAAAACAGTGCATGAAACACGCCCAAAAAGATGAATGAATCTCCTCCGACGTAAATCCTCGAGGTGGATTCGTTGCCCAACCAGACGAAGAAATCATGGCCACAAGCTTGAGGGCCGGCTTCTACAATCTGCACATTGGCATGCAGAATGGAATTCAAATCAAGAGTAAAGTAGTATCGTCCCAATTTGTTTTGAATTTGGAAACCCAAAATAATGCTTAATATTTATCCTTGGCAGGAGCTCGCCATCAGGGCAGACATGTAAGTTTCATTTTTCTCCAAAAACCAAGAAGTCGAAAGAACTTTAGAACACCTAACAATCTTGTGTTACTATGTGAAGTGCAGATTTTCACAACCCTTGTACACTCGTTGGAGCATATGACCAAGGGTAAGATGTATCGTTCCAATTTTTGTAAAGTTTTAGAATATACGATGACATATCCCTTTTATATCTCCAGGATCTCCAGCCTCGATAGGCAGGTAAGTATCCCTTTTCCCAATTCATTGGAGATTAAAAACTTTCTGAAATAATTCGATTCTCACATCTAAAAAGACATAGAATTCTTACTTCATTGACATTCATGTTTTAAAACATGAGATTGTCTGAACATGAATTACACATGTATGGTGCATCACAAAATCCCTTTGAAGGATAAATCTTGATGAAATGAAATGAATTTTTCCAACAAGAGTCGTTTGAACTGTTCAAAAGGGTAATTTCTCATAAGAGAAGCGAGCCTAATCCAAACACGTCCCATACACACTTGAGAGATGAGGAGATTGGAAATGATAGCGAAACCTTAACCTATGGATATAAGGGTCATTCGCAACGATTACATGGATCGAGATGACAGAGGCATTTATTTCTTCATTCCAAACACTACAGATGCCCATTGAGAACCCCATTGAACGGCGATTTTCATTCTCAACCCTGTCAAGAACCACCCCACATAGGGGAAAATGAAGGTTAGTCCAACAGTATCAGAAAGTAAACGGTTTGAAATTTTCTTGCTCGGACTAACATAAATCTTTGTGTGTTGTTTATATGATAATCCAAGTGTCATAGGATGACGAGAATAATTCATTTCTCTATCCTACACATTGTTATCCTTTGCACGACCAAGTTGAGCCAGCAAATTCATTTCATCAACCTATTGGTGATCATTGCATATTCCAAAGCAAAGGCAACATCACTCTAGGAATGGAAGCGTGCCAAAATTTAAGTTGCATATCTAGCATGATTGCCGAAAATCCTAGCTCCAAAAGAAAAGAAAAACACGGGATTAAAAAAAGGGGGAAAAGAAAAATCCCTAGACATCAAGAAAAAGCAAAGTGCCTGGTAAAAAGCAAGGCTGATGTCTATTCAAAATATCTCCAGTAAAGTCTAGATATACGATGAAAAGACCCTGCAAAGGAGTCAGATTAAGATGACTACTCTCCAAATGATGTCGTGCTCAAATTGCAAACACACAAACAGACGGTCTCTTAATGTAACAAGAGACGCTTTTAAACATCCTTGTGCGCTCTAAAAGAGGAGTGTACACTTCAAGAAATGGAGATGTTCTTCGAAGGACATGTGGTAAATTTGCAATGATCACCAATGCCAAACCCTTCACAATTTTTGGACAAAAAATAAGCCTTTTTCGGTCCCCAATCCTTCCAATGTTACAACCCTGAAGCAGTCTTATCTGACTAAGACACTTGAGTTAATGTATAACTTAGCTCAAAGAAGTACGAGCAAGACTATTTCTTTCTCATTTTACAGGGTTCTTGACTTGTAAACCCGGAGCAGATAGTGAAAATTTTCGTTCAACGGCCTTGACTCAAAAGTGAGTCCCCCTTGGAAACCGATATCCAAGCCTAACACTACGGTCCCGTGAAAGACCTCCTGATCGGTCGAAATGTATGCGTTGCGAATGATCCTGAAACCCAGGCACAGGTTGGTAGGAAATTGAGCACTTTCCCTATTAAAGATCATTATCACAGAGCAGTGAGAAGCCTTCTTGGATGAGAAATACTCCAATGGATGTTTTGAGCAAACTCTTTTTGAAATTTTCAAATTGTTTGATCTAGAGTTTCCGTGCAAGGAATTTATGATCACATCTGTATATGGCAGGAATGTTTTGGATAACCTCCAGCAATCAAAATGCACATTTCATGACTAAAACTTAAGTCGTAGAATTTTGTCAGTTAGAAAATTATTGTCTTCCCAAAGATTACTAATATCTTCTTGGCGAGGAAAATATTTTCAGGTCTAAGCTTTCTGCAGGACTTTTGGCCGCCCCAAAGACTGGGTGCGTCATCCTTAGGTGAAGCCTTTTAGTAGGCAAGTCTTTTCTAAGACCGATCCACAGAATGATCGAGTCTCCGACTAGCCCCGAAGAGTGGGTACGTCATCCTTTGATTCATATCAATTTGGAATCTCATAAATGGTAGAAACCGCCTGAAGGGTCAACTCAATGGTAGAAACCGCCTGAAGGGTCCATCAATGGTAGAAACCGCCTGAAGGGTCAACACAATGGTAGAAACCGCCTGAAGGGTCAATGTATGGTAGAAACCGCCTGAAGGGTCAACCAATGGAAGAAACCGCCTGAAGGGTCAAAACAATGGTAGAAACCGCCTGAAGGGTCAATGTATGGTAGAAACCGCCTGAAGGGTCAACCAATGGTAGAAACCGCCTGAAGGGTCAACTCAATGGTAGAAACCGCATGAAAGGTCAATGAATGGTAGAAACCGCATGAAGGGTCAAAGGACTGGTAGAGACCGCCTGAAGGATCAACCCAATGGTCCGATCCACCATACGGATCAAAACCTTGATGAATCCCGAACGCGGGAGGATTCGTTTTCCCTAATAAGCCTTACATTAGGCAAGCCATTTCTAGTTTAGTCCACCACACGGATCAAAACCCTTGGCAAATTCCCAAATGTGGGATGCGTCTTCCTTAGGTTCCTATCAGTTAGGAATCCCATTATGGTTTGACCTACCATACAGGTCAGAGCTTAACATCCCCAGGACACTCCGATGACAAGTCCTTAGGAATCTACTTGAACCCATCAGACACAGCAAATGCTGCAAGCATTCGACAAGTAAGGGGCAGGGAAGTCTATCTACTCCTTAACTTTCTTACATCATATCAGGGAATTGAATGAGCACATCTCTTTTTAAGGAAAAGCACACATTGATAGGCATGAAAATTGGATGTCATGATTTCTTTTATTTTCCCAGTCGAGTCGATCGGAATACAGGTGTCACCTTGTCTTTGAGAGAAACCTCTGACGAAATTCCTCTCAAAGAGGGGCAGCTGTTGACACCTGATTTTTTATCAGTCTTTCATAGTTTATTTTTAAAAAATTCATAAAAAATCTATAAAAATTTAAAAAAAATTAAAAAATCATCTTTGGTAACCTTGACCAAGCTAAAGGAACCATTTTTGATAAAAAAATAATTTGTCATATTTTTTAATATTTTTTAATATTTTCCAAAAATAGAAAAATACATGAAAAATGAAGAAAAATAGCGTTCGATGTCGTAAAAATATAGAAAAATAGTCAATATTTTTATTTTAATTTCTTTTTCATTTTGAACTCATAAATAGTCAAAATTCAAGTTCAATTGCATGTGTTTCTTCACGACGCATAGAGTTGAATTTGGCAAAAAAATGTCATTCGAGTATTTTAATTTGTAAATTTCTACATATTTTTTTAGTCTTGATGTCCAATTAGATCGACCACCATCTACAATAAATTCTCCTTGCTGAATATTTTCGTTTTTGTTTCACATGATTTCATGGTGTAAAACGCCGAGTGGATCCCCAAATATAATCGGGTCGGCATGAGTTCGATAGCTCGTCCAAGACCAAACCAGGGCACGGCGAACCCCATGTGAGTACTCTCGAATTCCTGCGATGCTTCCTAATGCTTTTCTTAGGTTAGATCGAGTGTAGAACGGCTAGGACAGCTAAATCATTCTTGAGCTGTAATTGATAAATAGGGCATTACTAGAAATGCCATGTGATTTATTTGCATATCTAGATTACTTGAGTTGCGCATTTTATTACTTATTGTGATTGCTACGATAATCACTCTTATCTGCATGAATTTCTAGATTTATGGTTCATACCTTACTCATCCGCATGAATCTCAGGCTAGAAAATTCAGTCAACTTAGGTACCGAAAGGGCGTCAACTCTGACGGTTGGCGTAACTAAGTCCCCGAAATCATTTCTCTGGTTCTCGCAGAATTGAATAGAAACTCCCAACTGTTCGATTGGGTGGTCCAATCATACCCTAAAAAAATGATTGGTGGCGACTCCATGGCATGCACACTTAGCACATGTCACTAGACCACACTGAAAGTCGATCACGCATACCTCCGTTGCGATTTGGGTAATGGGCCTTGGGAGAGGCCCGCGTCCGACCAGATAGGACGGCCCATTAGCCCTCGAGAGCCCGAAAACCTCAAGAGGGTCGCGACAATTGGGACTCGCATATGATGCGTTGAATAAGTTGATTCACTCACTAAGTTTATAGAACACCAATAACTGTTAGGTGAGGTGGACTATGAGCTCGTGGGACTCCAATCCCCGCTAGTAATCTTTACCCAACAAAGATTACCGTTTCTCATTTTAAGGAGTATGGGATCCGTGTATAAATTTAGTGGGAGGATCTATTTCATTTAAAGGCCAAAATGAAATAGTTATTTTGAAAGACAACGGCCAACAATTTATTTTCTGCACAGATATAAATTACTCTGAAAAATGGTGAATACAAACCCGCTCGCTTCAATACTCGACAAGAATTGTTTGATTGGTCCCAATTTCACTGACTGGGTAAGGAATTTGAAAATTGTTCTCAATTCTGAAAAACTCGGGTATGTGCTTGATGAAAATATGCCAGTCTCTTTTCCTGAGGGTGGGACCCAAGAGGAACGTATCACTTATGATAAGTGGCATGACGATGACTTAAAAGTTAGGTCATATATGCTTGCTTCAATGAACAATGACTTTCAAAAAAAAAAAATGAAGCAATGGTAGATGCTAGGTCGATCATATTGCATCTAAAGGAATTCTTTGATGAGAATGGTCGAACCTCAAGATATGAGATATCTAAAGCATTGTACCGCATGAGGATGGCTGACAAATCATCTGTTAATGATCATGTCTTGAAAATGATCTGGCACATAGAAGAATTGGCTAGGCTAAATCTTGTCATGGACAATGACTTAGCTGTGGATTTGATCCTCCAATCCTTACCTGATTCCTTCTCTAGTTTTGTTCAAAACTTCCACATGCATAATATGGAGAAAACCCTTGCTGAGTTACATAGCATGTTGGTAATTTATGAGAAGGAAATGCACAATACAAGGCCAAATGTTGTGGCTTTGGCTAAGGCTTCTTCTTCAAATAGTAAGACTATTTTGAAGAAAAAGAAATGGAAGAAGCCTGTGAAAGCTGTTGTGCAATCAAAACCCAAGATTGAAAAAGGGCAATGTCATTATTGTGGTGTCATGGGGCACTGGAGGAGGAACTGTAAGAAGTACCTCGCAAGCTTGAAGGTCAAGCCAAAGAACCAACCTTGTGAAGTTATGGTGTCTATGATTATTGAAACTAATCTTATGGTTAGTGCTGAGTCCAGCTTATGGATTCTAGATTCTGCTGCAACGTCACATATTTGTATGTCTTTGCAGAATCTGGAAATAAGCAGGATGCTGGGGCAAAATGAGATTGTCCTTACATTTGCAAATGGGGCAAAAGTTGCTGCATTAGCTATAGGGACTTTTCGTTTATGTTTGCCTTCAGGACATGTTTTGGTTTTAAAAAACTGTTTGCATTATAAGAATGCTATACAAAACATCATTTCTATACCTCGTATGGGCAAAGAAAATTATGAATTTTCTTTTGCTGATGATGTATGTTCTATTTATTATAATAGAATGTGTGTTGGTTCTGGATTATTAATGAATAATCTCTATACCATTACAATGTCCGGTAATACGATTACCAATAAGCAAAATAATCATGATGTAAATGCCATAACCAATAAACGCCCTAGAGATACTCCAAATCCAAAGTATGTTTGGCATCTCCGATTAGGTCATATTGGAGAAGATAGGATTAACAAGTTGAGTAATGATGGATATATCGATCCAATTGGTTTTGAACCATACTCGACTTGTAATGCTTGTCTTCTAGGAAAAATGACCAAAGCGCCCTTTGTAGGACATAGTGCGCGAGCTGCTGACATACTAGGATTGATACATACAGATGTATGTGGACCAATTAATGAAACTGCTAGGGGTGGTTATTCTTACTTCATTACCTTTACCGATGATTGTTCACGGTATGGCTATTTGTACTTAATGAAGTATAAGTCTGAATCCTTTGAAAAGTTCAAGGAATTTAGGTATGAAGTTGAGAAACAAACAGGAAAAAGTATTAAGGCTCTTCGATCGGATCGAGGAGGTGAATACCTTAGTACTGAATTCTTGGATTATCTTAAAGATAATGGCATTTTATCACAATGGACACCTCCTGCAACTCCAGAGCATAATGGTGTATCTGAAAGAAGAAATCGTACTTTATTAGATATGGTGCGATCTATGATGAGCTACACCGATTTGCCTATGTCCCTTTGGGGATATGCCCTTGAGACAGCCGCATATTTACTGAATAGAGTGCCATCCAAATTTGTTCCAACTACGCCTTATGAGATATGGCATAGTAGGAAACCAAGTCTTAATCATATCAAGATTTGGGGTTGTCCAGCTTTTGTCAAGAAGCTGAGAACAGAAAAATTGGAGGCAAGGTCTGAACATGGTCGCTTCATTGGATATCCAAAAGAAACTCTTGGACATTATTTCTATTTTCACTCTGACCAAAAAGTTTCGGTCAGCAGGCACGCTTCTTTTTTGGAGAATCAGTTCGTTCAGGAAGGTGGTGCTGGGCGGAAAATAGTCTTACAATAAGATAATAATGAAGTATCAAATAACCAAGTTCAGACACCGATCTCTGATTCAGTGGGAGCTTCTGATACACAACCTCTTAGGAAAAGTGCGAGAACGTCTCGTATACCTATTCGCTATGGACACTCGGTTGAAAATATTGAGTCACTATTCATTATGAATGATAGTAATCAATTGAGTGATCCAAGCACCTATGAGGAGGCGATGTTGGACATCGATTCTGGTAAATGGCTAGAAGCCATGCAAACCGAAATGGATTCAATGTATTCCAACGATGTTTGGACTCTAGTTGATCTGCCTGATGGTATTGTACCAATTGGCTGTAAATGGATCTTCAAGAGGAAGATAAACGCTGATGGTCAGGTTGGAACTTACAAAGCACGGCTGGTGGCGAAAGGGTATCGTCAAAAAGAAGGGATCGATTATGACGAAACTTTCTCACCTGTAGCCATGCTGAAATCTATTCGGATTATGTTGGCTATAGCTGCACACCTTGATTATGAGATATTCCAAATGGATGTCAAAACGGCTTTTCTAAATGGTTTCCTCGAGAAGGATATCTATATGGAACAACCACGGGGTTTTGAATCTAGTGGTGAAAGTCGAAAGGTGTGTAAGCTTATGAGATCCATTTATGGACTCAAACAAGCATCCAGAAGTTGGAACATCCGTTTTGATGAAGTAATCAAATCGTTTGGCTTCATTAAAAATCCGGATGAATCATGTGTATATAAGAAGGTCAGCGGAAGCGCAATTGCGTTTCTAGTTTTGTACGTCGATGATATACTCTTGATCGGGAATGATGTACCGATGATATCATCGATCAAACTATTCTTGTCACAGAAATTCTCCATGAAAGATTTAGGAGAGGCAACCTATATTTTAGGTATCAAGATCTATAGAGATAGATCGAGACGATTGATTGGCCTCTCACAATCTACGTACATAGATAAAGTGTTAACACGGTTTAACATGCAATGTTCCAAAAGAGGATTATTGCCTTTTAGGCATGGAATCCGTCTTTCCAAGGAGATGTGTCCCAACACTCCTGAAGAAAGACAGCGGATGGCAAATATACCTTACGCATCCGCTGTTGGAAGCATAATGTATGCTATGCTATGTACGCGACTTGATATCGCGCATGCTGTAAGTGTTACTAGCAGATATCAGTCTGATCCAGGGGAAGAGCACTGGATAGCAGTCAAGAATATCCTAAAGTACTTGCGAAGGACTAAGGATTTATTCTTGATATACGGAGAAGGAGAGTTTAAAGTTGAAGCGTATACTGATTCTGATTTTCAATCAGATCCGAATGACTTTAAGTCTACATCTGGGTTTGTTTTTACACTCAATGGTGGTGCAGTTAGTTGGAAGAGTTCCAAACAAAGCACAACTGCTGATTCCACTATTGAGGCAGAGTATGTAGCTGCTTCTGAAGCGGCGAAGGAAGCTGTTTGGATGAAGAAGTTCATTTCTGAACTTGGAGTAGTTCCTTCCATTGAGCAGCCGATTACATTGTTTTGTGACAACAATGGGGCTATAGCTCAAGCTAAGGAACCATGGTCTCATCAGAAATCCAAGCACATTGAGAGACGCTTCCATCTCATCAGAGAAATAGTTGGGAGAGGTGATATCGCCTTGCAGAAAATTGCCTCAGCGGAAAACGTGGCAGACCCCTTTACTAAAGCAATACCTCAGTCTTTATTTGAAAGACACCTTGATAAAATGGGTTTGAGGTACCAAACTAGTTGGCTTTAGTGCAAGTGGGAGATTGTTAGAGATATGCCCTAAAGCAATTATGTAATAGTTACATATTGGGTATATCCGTTGCACTTCTGATTTATTATCAATGGCAAAGACGTATTTATTCATTTGTCCAAATATAAATGAATAAAATCCATAAGATCAGTTGCAACCGAACCTATTCTTAAGACGTTGAGAATATGTGTGACAGGTTTACGGTTAGACTGAATCTTTAAAACAGTTCCCGATCAATGGATTATTGAATGGATATCAATGATCCTGTTGAGGTCGGTATGTTCTTAACTTCATAATTAAGTATCAGATACTTAAGGGAATGACGAGTCACAAGTCATTGGATATTGCGATATCCGAGTTAGAACATAGGTGCTTGTATCGGACAAGTTCACTGAACGTGACACGTATTGAATGATTAGCGACATGGAAGCTTTTTGCGTGGTCAATGTCTAATCGTTCATGCTTTGGTCTTGTGTAAATAATCCTTAGACCTGAGGTACAGTGTTGACTTGTGTGATAAATGGCTATGGTTCACAAGTGCGCATATTGGCGGGTCGTTGATTCGTCTCTGTACTTGATGGTCGTAGTTCAGGCACATACGAAGTCACATGTGTACGCAATATGGAATCTGTCTCCTTATTAATAAAGGTATGATGTCCTATGTGATCTAATTGTAACAATGCATTGAAATCCTCGGCCGGGGTTATGATTGAGAATGAAATGTTCATGTCTCATTGTTGACACCTGATTTTTGACCATCTATATTATTGTGATTTTTATTCTTTAAAATTAATTAAAAATATCAAAAAAAGTCATAAAATTACAAAATCAACTTTGGTAGCTTTGGCCAAGCTAAAGGGACCATTTTGGATAAAAAAAATATTTTTTCATATTTTTCATATTTTTTATTATTATTATTTTCGAAAAATATAAAAATAAAAAGAAAATAAAAAAAAAAGTAGTATTCGAGGTCACAAAAATATATACAAATAGTCGGTATTTTTATTTTTAATTTTCTTTACTTTAGGACCTCATAAAATAGTAAAATTCAGGTTCGATTTTAGGTGTTCTCTGATCACCATAAAATTGAATTTGGCAAAAATATTAATAATGATTAAAAGAAAAAGGAGTGAAAACATCATCATTTAAAAGGAAAAGGAGACTAATCATTTTGTCTTCGCTTTTGATTATTTTATTATTATTTCTACTTTTTAGTATTTTATTATATTATTATTATATTATTTTTTTATTATTATATTTTTATTATTATTTTACTCTTCCCCCCTCCCCCTCTTCTTCCGTCGCCTCCTCTTCTTCCTTCTCTCTCTTTCTTTTTCTTTTCCTTCTTCCTCCTCTTCTTCTTCTCCTTCCTCTCCCGTAGCTTCTTCTTCCTTTTCTTTTCTTCTTCTTCGTGGACGCCTAAAATGGAACCCCCCCTTCCGCCGTCGTCGCTAGCCGTCGTACCTCAAAGCCGCCGTGAACAACCCAAGACCTCCGGCCTCCACTCGTTTCGGAGTTTGGTTCGGGATTGTTTCGGATCGGGCCAAATCCATCATCGCCAAAGCGCGCTATCGCCTCCGGCGACAGCCCCGGAGTCCTACCTCCTCCCTCGGAGCTTATGGAGCCTACGCGCCGCTGGTGGAGCCCAGAAACAGCCTCGGGTCACCACCCCGTCGTCGGAACGTGTCCGGACGCGTCGGAACGTGTCCGGACGTGTCGGAGCGTGTCCGGACGTGTCCGGGCGTGTCGGACGTGTCGGAGCGTGTCCGGGCGTGTCGGACGTGTCGGAGCCGTGTCCGAACAGTGTCCGAACAGTGTCCGAACAGTGCATGAACAGTGTCGGAACAGTGCATGAACAGTGTCCAATTTTTTAATTTTTTTTTAATTTTTAATTTTTTTTATTTTTATTTTTTAGTCTTAATTTGTGAAATTGACTATCGACATTCTAATGGCGATCGACAGGTAACGGGCATGGGGATGGTCGCAGGCTGAGGCTGGGCGATTGAAGGCCGGTGTCCAATCCGGTATGTTTTACGTACCCGATCTGTATATCAGGATTATTTTTCTAAAATATTGCATTTATAGACTTGATTTGTATGTATTTGTTTCAGTCTAGTGGTTAGCTTATTTATCTGGTTGAGTGTTATCTATTGTCAAAGACATGCTTTTTGTTAAAATATTTTCTGAAAATATAAAAAAATATTAATAAATCAAAAATGCCAAAAAAATGGAAAAATTAAAGAAAAACAAAAAAATTGAGAAAAAATTGCAGAAAAATTCTAAAAATTGTCCAAGGCTGAAAATGACAAAAAATTGATTTGTTTTCATTTTTGGGATTTTCTCCCATTTAATCCAAAATGGCGATTTCACCCCTCAAAGGGTAAATCGTCTTTGATATTCTGATGAATTGTGGAAATTGCTTAGAATTTGGTGATGGGCCAGATGGGTGGTTAAACCTTATGTCTAAGATTTCCACATTTCATTTCCATTTTTAGAAAATGACGATTTTACCCTTCGAATGGTAAATCGGTTTCTAAAATTCCCGAAAATCACGAAAATTGCCAAAAAATAGGAAATGGGTCAATTGAGTGACCAAACCTGTTTTGACTCCGGATTCATTCCGAAATGATGATTTTGTCCTTTTTGGGCAAATTGTCCCCTTTGTCTCAAAATTACGATTTTGCCCCTGATGGGCAAAATCATGTCTAAATTATCCCTAAGCCTGATTGATGCTTCTCTAGGCCAATATGGCCTTATTAGGAATGCCATGTGATTTATTTGTACATTTGAATTCATTGATTTGTGCACTTTATTATTGATTGTGATTGCCAGGATAGTCATTCCTATCTGCATGAACTCCTAGATTTAGGACTCGTACCCCACTCATCTGTATGAAATCTTAAGTCAGAAAACTCAGTCAACTTAGGTACCGAAAGGGCGTCAACTTTGATAGTTGACGTAACTAAGTCCCCGAACCCATTTCCCTGGTTATCGCAGAATTGAATAGAAACTCCCGACTATTCAATAGGGTGGTCCAATCATACCCTCCAAAAAAATGATTGGTGGCGACTCCATGGCATGCACACTTAGCACATATCACTAGACCACACTGAAGGTCGACTACGTATACCTCCGTTGCGATTTGGGTAACGGGCCTTGGGAGAGGCCCGCGTCCGACCAGACTGGACGGCCCATTAGCCCTCGAGAGCCCATGGCGAATCTCGAGAGGGTCGCGACAGACTGGCGACTCCGCTGGGGACCTTTGTTCTAGAACCTATGGTTCTAGACCTCAAGTGGACTTAGGCCGTAATTAAAACGTTGAGTGATATTTCTAACCTTGCAGGCGCTCTTGAAGGTGAGGTAAGTCCGCTCATGATAGGGGTTATATGTTTTTGCAGATCGGAGAAATAAGGGGTGTAGTCCGTGATTAACATTGTCTTATGCAGGTTGGGCGTAGGAATGTATGTTGTGTGGATGATTTGAAGTGCTGATTGATAAACTGCTATGCATGAATTGCATTGTGATGATCACAACACGTGGACACACACAACCGCGCCTAAAACCCCGGGCGTCGCCTATAGGAACACAATAGAAGGAATTGAAAATGGAATCTCCGTGAAGAAAAACGCGGGGTAATCCACTTTTCAATTCCGCTCGCTTCGAACTATGGATCGAGTCCCAATGCAACGATAGCTGTGCAATGGAATCGGCTCTTTTCAGAACTCGAAGTGGGAACCTTAACCTTAGGTGCCAAACCTTCTGATTTTTAGAAGTTCACCATCACTTGTCTCATGCGCATGTCTTTGGGCGGTTGGTACACCTAAAACCGCACATAAGTCGACGAGTTTGGTTGGTAAGACTCTCTATCCCTCAAATCTATTACAGTTCATATAAATATAGGCATTTCATTCATTGCATTCTGGTGATTAGATTAAATGCCATTTCAAGGATAGATGTGTGTGTTTTTCCCAAACGTCCTTGATAGAAGACGAAGAGGATGATATCCCATGACAAGCACCGAGTGAGCAACAAAGGAGCCTACTATGGACATTATTGAGATATCGTCCAATGAAGATGACGAGTTGGGGCAAGTGATCCGGAAGTCACAGATCGAACTTGGGGCATCCTTAAACGTTAGGATCACATTCCTTTGTTTCATTTTCCATTACTAGTCCTCTTGTATAGGGTTTATTTTTATCGAGGCTTTCTCTATCTCACCCCTTAGAGTGATTGTATTAGGGATCTATTGGTGTACACATTTAGATGGAACTTGGTTGTATTTCTTTTGACAGGTCATGGGAATGTGATGGTGGCATTTTCTCTAATCATCCGAATACTCCCAAGTCAAGTTTATAATTCCTTTAGAGGAAATTAAAATTGGAAATCTTGCACGACCTTTTTGGTCGTATAGGGTAATCCAACCCCAATTTCGCTAGAAGGAATTATACACTTGAATTGGTCCATGCATGTTTTACGTCGCTGGTAATCCACGATAATTGATCGAGAATATCGGCGTTGTTTTGAATTTAATGACGAGATAGATGTCCAAACTACTTTCGTTCTTAGCGAACGACCTTAATTTGGATGCCATATCTTCAATTGAATTTAAAACGCGTTATTATGTCTTGCACTTTTGAGTAAGTCATTCCTCTCGAAATTAATCAAAAGCGATTATCGTGAATTACGTTCCTTTCAATAGTATGCTTTCTTTCGAGGAATATTGATAAAAACTTTTCGCACAAGATTAAAACCCTTGTAAAAGTTCTTGTCCTTATTAATCACAAGCAAGCATAAGATTGAAAGGGGTCTATGCTTTCTATTTCAAATTATTCCTTCTGATTCTGTCTTTTTATTTGCAGGTGAAAAACAAGTAGTATAGAGAAATCTTTTCTTGGACAAATCTGCAACTATTCTTCCATCTGATCATGGGCGAGTTATAAAATCAGGACGTATTTGCTCGGCTTATTGCTATTATGGTTCGGCTCACTCAAGTTGAAGATGTTTGGATGCTCGAAGAAATGAACCATACAGAAGTTAAAACACACACACGAGAACTTTCATTTATTTTGCTCAGCGGAGGGTTTTCAGAAGCAGGTCATACAAGTCGGGGTGGAAAAGTAAAGCCAAAGTGAGCCCTAATTAACGACACAAAGGATCCCAACTGACCCTCCATGTTATTAATGCTCTGCTCATACTCCCAGCTCCGCATGTTGTGGTCGGCAAGCCTGAGGAGAAGACTTCTGCATTCTCCCTTAACTTCGGCGACCTTGGCCTCGTGTTCTTCGGTGACTACTTCCAGGTCCCGAACCAGTCCATTCCCGCGAGCTATGTCCTCGGTTATCTTGTCGAGCCGTTCTTCCTGCCAGTCGCTCTGAAGCCTCAACAGGACGTTGCGGCGGTCATGCTCGCCGGTGGTCAGGGATATGGCCAATTGATCCACCAGATTTCTCCTCTCGCGAAGCAACGTCGCGACCCGCTCATTAGCAAACTCGACGGCCTTTTTGTAACTATCAACCAGATAGTTGGTCAGCACCAAATGATCAGATCGATCCTCATAACGAGCCCGCAAGACGCGAGCCACGAGAACCTCCCGATTAGCAACACGATAGGCCTCTAAGGAGTGTGCAAAGAGAGTCGGGAAAGTTCTATATTCCCTCCCCAGTGTAGTACCTTCGAGAGAAGTGGTATCAAGGTCCTCGAGCAGGACACAGATTGCATCCTCGGTTGCAGAATGATCGGTTATGTGCGCGTAACCGCGACCCAGTAGGTTGTAAAGCTTTTCCCACTGGGCCAAGACATCAGTTGAAAAAGTGCGTACGGGAGAGGAGGCCATTTGCGTTGGGTTGGCTTGAGAATAAGACGAGTTTAACAGAGAGATTAGAAGGAAGAAGCTGATTATGCGAGAACGTTAACCTTCCATACATTAATTCCTCATTTTATAGCAACTCGAGGATGATGAAGGGTCTCAGTAATAATGCTGGTGGAGCCCAGTTAGGGGGTAAAGCAGGAGGTCCCCTCACGAGAACCATTGGATTCGTTTCGGTCCGCGATTTCCGGCTCATCAATTAAAAGATGTAAAAGATTTGTCGGGATCACCATTATTAGAGTTAGGTGGGAGGTAAGCGCAACTATCGAAGAGAGCCCTAACAGGATTTGGCAGTCCCATCACGTTGAAAAGCTAAGCGAGAAATTCAAGGTCTTGAGGGGGAACGTTTGCCTAATGGTGCTTGAAGAGCGTCTCCTGAACATGCAAAGTCACTCAAAGAAAACTTTATAGGGAGTGAGCATACAGGAGAGAGTGGAGAACTCTGAGTGGGCAAGAACCAATCAAACATTTCTCAATCCAACATATTTAAGAGGTTACTGTCAGCTGCTAGAGGCGACTGACTCAAAAATCTCAGAAATTGAACCACAGAGGGATCTCGAAGATTCCAAGATCAAGTCTAACGCCAAAACCATGGAGCCCAACACTTCTGGCAACGGAAATCAAGATCACGGCGACGACGACAACGACATCCACGATGCTCAACTCGGGAAAAGAAGACGTCCTCACCAATACTCTCAGGAGGAAACCCAAATGCTGGAAACCCTTTTCAGTAAAAGCCATTACATGAAAAAGAAGTGGAGAATTGAATTGAGCCAGGAGTTGGGGATTAATCAGTCGAGGATCCAGTTTTGGTTTCAAAATAGGAGATCCAAATCGAGGGCTCAACGCAAACGTCAGGTGGTCGAGATTTTAAAGGAAGAAAACCAAAAGCTGCGAACAGAAAACATGAGGTATGAAAAAGCTCTCAATATTACCGTTTGCCCTCATTGCGATAACCTCATCGCTCGCGGTAAGATATTCCCCGATGAGCCTCACGCAATGATTGAAGACGTTCATTTACCACCTTACTCCCTCGGGGCATCTCCTGCTCAACCAGATTTTGCCGGAGTTACGCAGGAGCAGGATGATCCTACGAAGATGATACAAATACCTCCTGGGGGATGGGATTTGCATCGCTTTGATTGGAGTTACAGTTTCAAGGAGCTGGATGTTACCGCCGACCAGCTCAAAGCATATCAGCCTCATGCACAACAATTTTCGATAGGGTCGGGTCCTGCTGGAGATGAGTTAATCAGTCGTCAAGCCATCGATGCAATTTTGGGCCACGATAAGAGGAGGTTCGCTTGGCCCCCTGAACTGCATTCCAGATTCCTAGACGTGGTTCACCAAATGGGGATCGATTCAGCAACTCCGACGCGCATATTTAAGGCCATGAATGTACCGGGGCTTAGTAAGGAGCTGGTCAGGAATCACCTTGCTGCCTACAGAAAGCTATTAAAACAACGTCGAGCGGAGCTAAACCGGGAGGAATCCGTCTCGAGCTCAAAAGCTAGGGGCGACCGCCATTGTAATGCTCAGGCATCAAGAGATACCCGGCCAAATCTAAGCATCAATCAAGCTAGCAACCCGACCACCGGCAAACTGAAAGCTGATCAGAATGTCCTCCCGGGCCATTTCAACACTTCTCAAGAGCGCGTGTCACAAGTACAGCGAGTGCACACTCCTCCATTCGAGCAGCAGTCGGCTGGTGCTCTGCCTGCCGCTGGTCAACCCACGACAGACGATTTCTTCGATGAGGGGCTCGATACCTTGTTCAATCAGTGGGAAGCTGGCATGCTTGGATAGCCATGATCTAGCACCTGACTCGGGGCACGATGGGTCGGTCACCACGAACACCCATAGAAAGAAGAACATGTTCACGAGTAGATCACTCATTTTATCCGTTGTAAAGTTCCTACGGGAACATTTTTCTTTAATGACTATAGTTAATTCTATATTAAAACCAACGCTATCGACGAACATCGTCATGCTCAGTTGTGATGACCCCTTGTTAGATTAAGTCTGAAACCAGAGACGGTCTTTAAAATTTTGAGTGGCCACGAACTCATTCCTCACCAAGTGCCCGGGATGCTGAAATGAAGAGTAACAGCATGCACAGGGAAAATGTCACTTTCGTTTGAACGATGAAAAGGGGTTGAGAGAAGGTCATAGCGTTAATTCCCATGGAGCTAAATGAATTAAACGGAGTCATTAATTGCAGGTCCACCGCTGCTCCCCACGTTCTCGGGCCTAGCAAATCATAAAAGGCGCCGAAAGATTGTAGACCCACCACTTTGAAGACTGAACTAGGGGACGAGCGCAATACTCGATGAAACCGAATCAATGCAAGAGAGTTTGAGATCCTATCACGAGGAAAAAGAAAGGGGAATACAGACGATGAGTAATTGCAGAATCTCGGGAGGAGCGCTTGCTTGTTGGTCTTCATATGCAGCCTGAAGGATGGTTCCAGGACACGCACAATCACTTGAGAAAATTTCTAGAGTGAGCAAACACGTAAGAGCGAATTGAAAAAGCTGAGTGAACTTGATCAGCCTGAGATACCTCGATCCATCATGTTTAAAAGTTATTCCCATCTGCTAGAAACGCCCGACCTGGACATTTCTGAGCACGAACTGCTGGGAGACTTTGAAGATCCTGGAGCTGAATCCTGCCCGAAGGCCATAGAAACTGACTCCTCCAGCGATGAAATTCTAGGTTTCAGCTACGAAGAAGGAGTATACAATGATGACCGGAGTCGGAAAAGGAAGCAACTACAACGCCACACTCCAGGCCAAATCCGAGAGCTTGAAGCTTTCTTCAATGAATGCCCCACTCCAAGCAGACAACAGAAAATGGAGTTGAGCCGAAAGATAGGATTGGAGCTTTCGAAGGTCAAGTTTTGGTTCGCCAACAAACGAACCCGGGTGAAACAGCAATACGCAGACCATGAGCTACTGGTCCTAAAGGAGGAGAATGAGAAGCTTCAAGCTGAAAGCGCGAGATATAAGGAAGCTCTGACCAAGGCCACCTGCCTTAATTGTGGTAATCCTGTTGTCCTCGGCGAGGTGTTCCTCGATGAACCATCCCTGTTGACGAATAACGCTCAGCTGTTACCGTATTCTCCACAGCATTTTCCGACACAGCCAGATACCGCCGGAGATCTGCATGAGCAAGTCAACACCATAGGATCAACACCAACATCCTCTGAGAAATGGGATATGAATCATCACAGGGGGAGTTCTCTCAATGACGAACTCGCTGTCGCAGCCAGCCAATCCAAAGTCGGTGAGTCCCTCCCCGGACAACTTTTGAAACGACTAGATCCCGTAGAGAATAGCTACCGAAGTATTGACGATATTTTGGGTGATAAGAGAACAAGGTTTTACTGGACCTATGAACTTCACACCAAATTTGTTGATGCAATTCGAGAGCTGGGAGTTGATTCGGCTAGCCCACTACGCATACTCGAGATTATGAATGTGCCGGGGCTCTCTAGAATTAACGTCGAGTCTCACCTCAAGTACTATAGGAGATTGCTAAGGGATGGAAGGATAGCGTTAAACCATCATAAAGCCAGTTGGAGCTCAAGTTCCGGGTAGAGTTACAACCACGATGATTGGAGGGCCGAGAGCACCCAACCGTGTTTCAGCAATGACGGGACCAGCAGTCGTGTCAGCGACTCCTCTAACCCAAATCAGAATGCTCCGCCGAGCTATCTCAATACTCCTCAAGAGTATATACCACAGTTCCAGCACATAGGGATTCCTCAGTTTGAGCGCGATTCGGTCATTAATGTTGTCCCTGAAGCGGATCTGGCATTGGTAGAGAGTGCACATATAAACCTGCCGGTCATTGGAGGAAGTTCCAATTCGAGGGATCAAATTGCTCATGGCGAGAGCAAAGAGAGGAATCCCTCACCTGCAGTCGACGACACCCAATATGGGCACCGAGGGCTAGAAAGAACAGGCGATTTCCTTGATAAGGAGCTGGACACTTGGATCAATACTCTTCAGGAATGTATGTCTCGACCCCAACAGGGCAATGATGAAGGTTCCAGCTCAAAGACTCCAGTCCCTCACAATGAAGGCGATGAAAGAAATCTGCCCCCAACAATTGTTGATACCCAACTTGAACATCAATGGCTCGAAGACCCGAGCAATTTCCTTGGCGATGAGTTCAATCTTTGGCTCGATCAATTTGGAGCCGGAGGGCCATCGCAGTGGTGACGCAAGGCAGGTGACCAAACGTCTGATGCAAGGCATGGTTACTCGATGAAAAATGCTTAGACGAAAGGGGTGGAACACTCCTATTGAATATGTTGTTGATCGCACTGTAAGGTTCCCACGGGAACATCTTTCATTAATGTCTAGAACTAATTGCGCGTGAGTGTCAACATCACCCTTTGAGCATCTTCAAGCCGAGGGCCGTGGATTAATCGCTTAATCCGTGGAGCAAGTTCCCCGAACAATGACTATTACCCGCGGAGTATAATGGGATCTACCCCTACAATACGAAATACGTTTGGCCGCGAATCCACCTATTTGGTAAAACGATGTATCGTTCCTAAACGATCTTCAATCGAATACCGAAGTAATGTCTCCTTTCTTTCCCTTCTCAGGTGATAAACGTGGATAAATCACTCAAGGAGCCATTTGTTCGAATAACAGAACAGACGTTGCCTAACTGGGGGCAGATGAACCATTGATGTTGCAAACACTCCAAGAATGGATAGGCGGATTTGATAGATGTTGTTCATATCAATACGCAACATCAGAACGGGATGAGAACCAAGAGTAAAGTTGTATCGTTCCAATTTGTCTTGAATTTGAGAATATGAATTGATACTCGTTATTTATCCTTGACAGGGGAATCGCCTTACAGACGAACAGGTTTTTACATCCCATGTACTACTCGTTAGAGTACATGACCAAGGGTAAGATGTATCGTTCTAATTTTTTGAAAAATGCATGAACGAACAATAACATGTTTCTTCTGCATTTTCAGGGATCTCCAGCCGCGAGGGACAGGTAAGTATCCCTCTCCCAAATCCCTTGAAGATGTTGAATAAAAAAATAGAGAAGAAAAGAAAAGCTTTTAGAATCTGATGTCTAGAAAAGACATAGGATTCTAACTTCATTGGCATTCATGTTTTGAAACATGAGGTTATCTGAACATGCGTTGTGCATCATAAAATCCCCTTGGCGGGTAAAATTTTTGGAGAAAACGAAAGAGATTTTTCCAATCAAAAGTTGTTCAAAACTTTCAAAAGGACGTTTTCTCAAAAGACGAGAGGCAAAGCCTAGTCCAAACACGTCCTATACACACTTAAGAGAGAAATGGAGCGGATAAGACAGCAGAATCTGGACCTACGGAAGTAGGGACCATTCGCAGCGATTACATGGGTTGGGACGACGGAGGCATTCGTTTCATATCCCCCAAACACTACAGGTGACCGTTGATAACCCCCTTGAACGGCGGTTTTCATTCTTAACCCTGTCAAAAACCACCCCACACCGGGGCAAAAAGGAAATAAGTCCAGCAGCATCAGGAGAAAATGGTTAGAAATTTTCTTGCTCGGACTAACATTAATCTTTGTGTGTTGTTTATATGGCAATCCAAGTGCCATAGGATGACGAGAAGCATTCATTCTCTATCCCACACACCATATCCTTTGCACAGCCAAGTTGAGCCTGCGAATTCATTTCATAAACCCCTGTTGGTGATCATGGGATGTTTCAAGATAGAAACTGCATCACTCCAAGAACGGAAGAAATCAAGAGATGGGATTTATAGAAAAATTTCATATCGGCGTTTAAATGTGCTATGATTCAAGTTGTATATCTAGCACAATTTTCTGAACATCGTAGTTCCAAAGGAAAAGAAAAGGCGGGATTTCAACAAAGAAAAAAATCCCCAGCATCAAGAAAAAGCAAAGTACCTGGTAAAAGCAAGGCCGATGCTCGTGAAAACTGTTTGATTGATCCCCAATAAAGCCTAGTTGGGAAGAGAGAAAAACCCATAAAGGAGTCAGATCAAGAAGACTGCTCCCCAAATGATGTCAGCAGTGGTGCAAAAACACAGACAGAATTGTCAATCTCTTAATACCACAAGAGACGTTCTCTAAAGGACTTGTGCACACATCAAAAGCGGTTGTACACCTCAAAAATGGAAGATGCAGGATGGAAAAGACATGTGACAAATTTGCAATGATCACCAATGTCAAATCCTTCGTGATTTCTGGGCAAAAAACAAGCCTTTTTCGGTCCCCAATCCTACCAATGTTACAACCCTGAAACAGTCTTCTCTGACTAAGACACTTGGGTTAACATATAGCTTAGCTCGAAGAAGTACGAGCAAGACTCTTTCTTTCTCATTTTGCAGGGTTCTTGACTTGTAAACCCGGAGCAGATGGTGAAGATTTTCATTCGATGGCCCCGACTCCAAAGCGGGTCCCCCTTGAAAACCAATATCCAAGCCCAACATTACGGTCCCGTGGAAGACCTCCCGACCGATCAAAATGTATGCGCTGCGAATGAGCCTAAAACCTAGGCACAGGTCAGTAGGGAATTGAGTGCATCCCCTAAAAATCATCACCTCAAAACAGGTGAGTTGGCCTCCTTGTCGAGAAATATTCCAATTGATGTTTTGAGCAAACTCTTTTTGGGAATTTTCAAACTGTTGATCCAGATTTTCCATGCAAGGGATTTGTGATCACATTTGCATGTTGCAAGAATGTTTTGGATAACCTCCAGCATCAAAATGCACATCTCATGACTAAAGCTTAAGTCATAAAATTTTCTCAATTGGACAATTGCTGTCTTCTCAAAGATTACCAATATTTTCTTGGGGAAGAGAAACCCTTAAAAAAAAAAAAACCTTTTCAAAATCAGACAGTCTCATTGGACGTGGAGAACCCTCGTCATGAGACCCCCTTTTCAAAAATATCAAACAGTCTCATCGGACGTGGAGAACCCTCGTCATGAGATCCCTTTTCAAAAATCAAACAGTCCTAGCTTGACGTGGAGAACCCTCGTCCTAGGATCCCTTTTTCAAAAATATCAAACAGTCCTGGCATGACGTGGAGAACCCTCGTCCTAGGACCTCTTTTCAAATATCAAACAGTCTCATCGGACGTGGAGAACCCTCGTCATGAGACCCCTTTACAAACCAAATGAAGGTAGAAACCGCCTGAAGGGTCAACACAAGGTAGAAACCGCCTGAAGGGTCAACTCGAGGTAGAAACCGCCTGAAGGGTCAACCAAAGGTAGAAACCGCCTGAAGGGTCAACTCAAGGTAGATACCGCCTAAAGGGTCAAACAAAGGTAGAAACCGCCTGAAGGGTCAACTCATGGTAGAAACCGCCTGAAGGGTCAACTCAAGGTAGATACCGCCTGAAGGGTCAACTCAGGGTAGATACCGCCTGAAGGGTCAAAACCAAGGTAGAAACCGCCTGAAGGATCAACTCATGGTAGAAACCGCCATAAGGGTCAACACGAGGTACTTAAAGATCAACACAAAGGTTCGATCCACCATACGGATTAAAATCACTGGCAAATCCTCAAGCGTGGGATGCGCCTTCCTTAGGTTCCTACCAGTTAGGAATCCCATAATGGTATGACCTACCATACAGGTCAGGGCTAAATCTCCCTAGGATATCCTGAATGACGAGTCCTAGGTATCTTCTTGAAAGTCGTCGCAGCGGGCAGCATCCGGCAGGTAAGCTTCAGGTAAGCTTCTCTCATCCCAGCCCATGTTCCAATGGTTAGAGCAAACCAGGGATTAATTTTGGTTTTTTGAGCCTTAAAGATTCAATGTCGTAGTATTTCTTCACTCATTTTCCCAGTCGAGTCGGTTAGGAATCAGGCGCCACCTTATCTTTGAGAGAAACCTCTGACGAGATTCCTCTCAAAGAGGGGCAGCTGTTGACACCTGATTTTTGACCATCTATATTATTGTGATTTTTATTCTTTAAAATTAATTAAAAATATCAAAAAAAGTCATAAAATTACAAAATCAACTTTGGTAGCTTTGGCCAAGCTAAAGGGACCATTTTGGATAAAAAAAATATTTTTTCATATTTTTCATATTTTTTATTATTATTATTTTCGAAAAATATAAAAATAAAAAGAAAATAAAAAAAAAGTAGTATTCGAGGTCACAAAAATATATACAAATAGTCGGTATTTTTATTTTTAATTTTCTTTACTTTAGGACCTCATAAAATAGTAAAATTCAGGTTCGATTTTAGGTGTTCTCTGATCACCATAAAATTGAATTTGGCAAAAATATTAATAATGATTAAAAGAAAAAGGAGTGAAAACATCATCATTTAAAAGGAAAAGGAGACTAATCATTTTGTCTTCGCTTTTGATTATTTTATTATTATTTCTACTTTTTAGTATTTTATTATATTATTATTATATTATTTTTTTATTATTATATTTTTATTATTATTTTACTCTTCCCCCCTCCCCCTCTTCTTCCGTCGCCTCCTCTTCTTCCTTCTCTCTCTTTCTTTTTCTTTTCCTTCTTCCTCCTCTTCTTCTTCTCCTTCCTCTCCCGTAGCTTCTTCTTCCTTTTCTTTTCTTCTTCTTCGTGGACGCCTAAAATGGAACCCCCCCTTCCGCCGTCGTCGCTAGCCGTCGTACCTCAAAGCCGCCGTGAACAACCCAAGACCTCCGGCCTCCACTCGTTTCGGAGTTTGGTTCGGGATTGTTTCGGATCGGGCCAAATCCATCATCGCCAAAGCGCGCTATCGCCTCCGGCGACAGCCCCGGAGTCCTACCTCCTCCCTCGGAGCTTATGGAGCCTACGCGCCGCTGGTGGAGCCCAGAAACAGCCTCGGGTCACCACCCCGTCGTCGGAACGTGTCCGGACGCGTCGGAACGTGTCCGGACGTGTCGGAGCGTGTCCGGACGTGTCCGGGCGTGTCGGACGTGTCGGAGCGTGTCCGGGCGTGTCGGACGTGTCGGAGCCGTGTCCGAACAGTGTCCGAACAGTGTCGGAACAGTGCATGAACAGTGTCGGAACAGTGCATGAACAGTGTCCAATTTTTTAATTTTTTTTAATTTTTTATTTTTTTATTTTTATTTTTTAGTCTTAATTTGTGAAATTGACTATCGACATTCTAATGGCGATCGACAGGTAACGGGCATGGGGATGGTCGCAGGCTGAGGCTGGGCGATTGAAGGCCGGTGTCCAATCCGGTATGTTTTACGTACCCGATCTGTATATCAGGATTATTTTTCTAAAATATTGCATTTATAGACTTGATTTGTATGTATTTGTTTCAGTCTAGTGGTTAGCTTATTTATCTGGTTGAGTGTTATCTATTGTCAAAGACATGCTTTTTGTTAAAATATTTTCTGAAAATATAAAAAAATATTAATAAATCAAAAATGCCAAAAAAATGGAAAAATTAAAGAAAAACAAAAAAATTGAGAAAAAATTGCAGAAAAATTCTAAAAATTGTCCAAGGCTGAAAATGACAAAAAATTGATTTGTTTTCATTTTTGGGATTTTCTCCCATTTAATCCAAAATGGCGATTTCACCCCTCAAAGGGTAAATCGTCTTTGATATTCTGATGAATTGTGGAAATTGCTTAGAATTTGGTGATGGGCCAGATGGGTGGTTAAACCTTATGTCTAAGATTTCCATATTTCATTTCCATTTTTAGAAAATGACGATTTTACCCTTCGAATGGTAAATCGGTTTCTAAAATTCCCGAAAATCACGAAAATTGCCAAAAAATAGGAAATGGGTCAATTGAGTGACCAAACCTGTTTTGACTCCGGATTCATTCCGAAATGATGATTTTGTCCTTTTTGGGCAAATTGTCCCCTTTGTCTCAAAATTACGATTTTGCCCCTGATGGGCAAAATCATGTCTAAATTATCCCTAAGCCTGATTGATGCTTCTCTAGGCCAATATGGCCTTATTAGGAATGCCATGTGATTTATTTGTACATTTGAATTCATTGATTTGTGCACTTTATTATTGATTGTGATTGCCAGGATAGTCATTCCTATCTGCATGAACTCCTAGATTTAGGACTCGTACCCCACTCATCTGTATGAAATCTTAAGTCAGAAAACTCAGTCAACTTAGGTACCGAAAGGGCGTCAACTTTGATAGTTGACGTAACTAAGTCCCCGAACCCATTTCCCTGGTTATCGCAGAATTGAATAGAAACTCCCGACTATTCAATAGGGTGGTCCAATCATACCCTCCAAAAAAATGATTGGTGGCGACTCCATGGCATGCACACTTAGCACATATCACTAGACCACACTGAAGGTCGACTACGTATACCTCCGTTGCGATTTGGGTAACGGGCCTTGGGAGAGGCCCGCGTCCGACCAGACTGGACGGCCCATTAGCCCTCGAGAGCCCATGGCGAATCTCGAGAGGGTCGCGACAGACTGGCGACTCCGCTGGGGACCTTTGTTCTAGAACCTATGGTTCTAGACCTCAAGTGGACTTAGGCCGTAATTAAAACGTTGAGTGATATTTCTAACCTTGCAGGCGCTCTTGAAGGTGAGGTAAGTCCGCTCATGATAGGGGTTATATGTTTTTGCAGATCGGAGAAATAAGGGGTGTAGTCCGTGATTAACATTGTCTTATGCAGGTTGGGCGTAGGAATGTATGTTGTGTGGATGATTTGAAGTGCTGATTGATAAACTGCTATGCATGAATTGCATTGTGATGATCACAACACGTGGACACACACAACCGCGCCTAAAACCCCGGGCGTCGCCTATAGGAACACAATAGAAGGAATTGAAAATGGAATCTCCGTGAAGAAAAACGCGGGGTAATCCACTTTTCAATTCCGCTCGCTTCGAACTATGGATCGAGTCCCAATGCAACGATAGCTGTGCAATGGAATCGGCTCTTTTCAGAACTCGAAGTGGGAACCTTAACCTTAGGTGCCAAACCTTCTGATTTTTAGAAGTTCACCATCACTTGTCTCATGCGCATGTCTTTGGGCGGTTGGTACACCTAAAACCGCACATAAGTCGACGAGTTTGGTTGGTAAGACTCTCTATCCCTCAAATCTATTACAGTTCATATAAATATAGGCATTTCATTCATTGCATTCTGGTGATTAGATTAAATGCCATTTCAAGGATAGATGTGTGTGTTTTTCCCAAACGTCCTTGATAGAAGACGAAGAGGATGATATCCCATGACAAGCACCGAGTGAGCAACAAAGGAGCCTACTATGGACATTATTGAGATATCGTCCAATGAAGATGACGAGTTGGGGCAAGTGATCCGGAAGTCACAGATCGAACTTGGGGCATCCTTAAACGTTAGGATCACATTCCTTTGTTTCATTTTCCATTACTAGTCCTCTTGTATAGGGTTTATTTTTATCGAGGCTTTCTCTATCTCACCCCTTAGAGTGATTGTATTAGGGATCTATTGGTGTACACATTTAGATGGAACTTGGTTGTATTTCTTTTGACAGGTCATGGGAATGTGATGGTGGCATTTTCTCTAATCATCCGAATACTCCCAAGTCAAGTTTATAATTCCTTTAGAGGAAATTAAAATTGGAAATCTTGCACGACCTTTTTGGTCGTATAGGGTAATCCAACCCCAATTTCGCTAGAAGGAATTATACACTTGAATTGGTCCATGCATGTTTTACGTCGCTGGTAATCCACGATAATTGATCGAGAATATCGGCGTTGTTTTGAATTTAATGACGAGATAGATGTCCAAACTACTTTCGTTCTTAGCGAACGACCTTAATTTGGATGCCATATCTTCAATTGAATTTAAAACGCGTTATTATGTCTTGCACTTTTGAGTAAGTCATTCCTCTCGAAATTAATCAAAAGCGATTATCGTGAATTACGTTCCTTTCAATAGTATGCTTTCTTTCGAGGAATATTGATAAAAACTTTTCGCACAAGATTAAAACCCTTGTAAAAGTTCTTGTCCTTATTAATCACAAGCAAGCATAAGATTGAAAGGGGTCTATGCTTTCTATTTCAAATTATTCCTTCTGATTCTGTCTTTTTATTTGCAGGTGAAAAACAAGTAGTATAGAGAAATCTTTTCTTGGACAAATCTGCAACTATTCTTCCATCTGATCATGGGCGAGTTATAAAATCAGGACGTATTTGCTCGGCTTATTGCTATTATGGTTCGGCTCACTCAAGTTGAAGATGTTTGGATGCTCGAAGAAATGAACCATACAGAAGTTAAAACACACACACGAGAACTTTCATTTATTTTGCTCAGCGGAGGGTTTTCAAAAGCAGGTCATACAAGTCGGGGTGGAAAAGTAAAGCCAAAGTGAGCCCTAATTAACGACACAAAGGATCCCAACTGACCCTCCATGTTATTAATGCTCTGCTCATACTCCCAGCTCCGCATGTTGTGGTCGGCAAGCCTGAGGAGAAGACTTCTGCATTCTCCCTTAACTTCGGCGACCTTGGCCTCGTGTTCTTCGGTGACTACTTCCAGGTCCCGAACCAGTCCATTCCCGCGAGCTATGTCCTCGGTTATCTTGTCGAGCCGTTCTTCCTGCCAGTCGCTCTGAAGCCTCAACAGGACGTTGCGGCGGTCATGCTCGCCGGTGGTCAGGGATATGGCCAATTGATCCACCAGATTTCTCCTCTCGCGAAGCAACGTCGCGACCCGCTCATTAGCAAACTCGACGGCCTTTTTGTAACTATCAACCAGATAGTTGGTCAGCACCAAATGATCAGATCGATCCTCATAACGAGCCCGCAAGACGCGAGCCACGAGAACCTCCCGATTAGCAACACGATAGGCCTCTAAGGAGTGTGCAAAGAGAGTCGGGAAAGTTCTATATTCCCTCCCCAGTGTAGTACCTTCGAGAGAAGTGGTATCAAGGTCCTCGAGCAGGACACAGATTGCATCCTCGGTTGCAGAATGATCGGTTATGTGCGCGTAACCGCGACCCAGTAGGTTGTAAAGCTTTTCCCACTGGGCCAAGACATCAGTTGAAAAAGTGCGTACGGGAGAGGAGGCCATTTGCGTTGGGTTGGCTTGAGAATAAGACGAGTTTAACAGAGAGATTAGAAGGAAGAAGCTGATTATGCGAGAACGTTAACCTTCCATACATTAATTCCTCATTTTATAGCAACTCGAGGATGATGAAGGGTCTCAGTAATAATGCTGGTGGAGCCCAGTTAGGGGGTAAAGCAGGAGGTCCCCTCACGAGAACCATTGGATTCGTTTCGGTCCGCGATTTCCGGCTCATCAATTAAAAGATGTAAAAGATTTGTCGGGATCACCATTATTAGAGTTAGGTGGGAGGTAAGCGCAACTATCGAAGAGAGCCCTAACAGGATTTGGCAGTCCCATCACGTTGAAAAGCTAAGCGAGAAATTCAAGGTCTTGAGGGGGAACGTTTGCCTAATGGTGCTTGAAGAGCGTCTCCTGAACATGCAAAGTCACTCGAAGAAAACTTTATAGGGAGTGAGCATACAGGAGAGAGTGGAGAACTCTGAGTGGGCAAGAACCAATCAAACATTTCTCAATCCAACATATTTAAGAGGTTACTGTCAGCTGCTAGAGGCGACTGACTCAAAAATCTCAGAAATTGAACCACAGAGGGATCTCGAAGATTCCAAGATCAAGTCTAACGCCAAAACCATGGAGCCCAACACTTCTGGCAACGGAAATCAAGATCACGGCGACGACGACAACGACATCCACGATGCTCAACTCGGGAAAAGAAGACGTCCTCACCAATACTCTCAGGAGGAAACCCAAATGCTGGAAACCCTTTTCAGTAAAAGCCATTACATGAAAAAGAAGTGGAGAATTGAATTGAGCCGGGAGTTGGGGATTAATCAGTCGAGGATCCAGTTTTGGTTTCAAAATAGGAGATCCAAATCGAGGGCTCAACGCAAACGTCAGGTGGTCGAGATTTTAAAGGAAGAAAACCAAAAGCTGCGAACAGAAAACATGAGGTATGAAAAAGCTCTCAATATTACCGTTTGCCCTCATTGCGATAACCTCATCGCTCGCGGTAAGATATTCCCCGATGAGCCTCACGCAATGATTGAAGACGTTCATTTACCACCTTACTCCCTCGGGGCATCTCCTGCTCAACCAGATTTTGCCGGAGTTACGCAGGAGCAGGATGATCCTACGAAGATGATACAAATACCTCCTGGGGGATGGGATTTGCATCGCTTTGATTGGAGTTACAGTTTCAAGGAGCTGGATGTTACCGCCGACCAGCTCAAAGCATATCAGCCTCATGCACAACAATTTTCGATAGGGTCGGGTCCTGCTGGAGATGAGTTAATCAGTCGTCAAGCCATCGATGCAATTTTGGGCCACGATAAGAGGAGGTTCGCTTGGCCCCCTGAACTGCATTCCAGATTCCTAGACGTGGTTCACCAAATGGGGATCGATTCAGCAACTCCGACGCGCATATTTAAGGCCATGAATGTACCGGGGCTTAGTAAGGAGCTGGTCAGGAATCACCTTGCTGCCTACAGAAAGCTATTAAAACAACGTCGAGCGGAGCTAAACCGGGAGGAATCCGTCTCGAGCTCAAAAGCTAGGGGCGACCGCCATTGTAATGCTCAGGCATCAAGAGATACCCGGCCAAATCTAAGCATCAATCAAGCTAGCAACCCGACCACCGGCAAACTGAAAGCTGATCAGAATGTCCTCCCGGGCCATTTCAACACTTCTCAAGAGCGCGTGTCACAAGTACAGCGAGTGCACACTCCTCCATTCGAGCAGCAGTCGGCTGGTGCTCTGCCTGCCGCTGGTCAACCCACGACAGACGATTTCTTCGATGAGGGGCTCGATACCTTGTTCAATCAGTGGGAAGCTGGCATGCTTGGATAGCCATGATCTAGCACCTGACTCGGGGCACGATGGGTCGGTCACCACGAACACCCATAGAAAGAAGAACATGTTCACGAGTAGATCACTCATTTTATCCGTTGTAAAGTTCCTACGGGAACATTTTTCTTTAATGACTATAGTTAATTCTATATTAAAACCAACGCTATCGACGAACATCGTCATGCTCAGTTGTGATGACCCCTTGTTAGATTAAGTCTGAAACCAGAGACGGTCTTTAAAATTTTGAGTGGCCACGAACTCATTCCTCACCAAGTGCCCGGGATGCTGAAATGAAGAGTAACAGCATGCACAGGGAAAATGTCACTTTCGTTTGAACGATGAAAAGGGGTTGAGAGAAGGTCATAGCGTTAATTCCCATGGAGCTAAATGAATTAAACGGAGTCATTAATTGCAGGTCCACCGCTGCTCCCCACGTTCTCGGGCCTAGCAAATCATAAAAGGCGCCGAAAGATTGTAGACCCACCACTTTGAAGACTGAACTAGGGGACGAGCGCAATACTCGATGAAACCGAATCAATGCAAGAGAGTTTGAGATCCTATCACGAGGAAAAAGAAAGGGGAATACAGACGATGAGTAATTGCAGAATCTCGGGAGGAGCGCTTGCTTGTTGGTCTTCATATGCAGCCTGAAGGATGGTTCCAGGACACGCACAATCACTTGAGAAAATTTCTAGAGTGAGCAAACACGTAAGAGCGAATTGAAAAAGCTGAGTGAACTTGATCAGCCTGAGATACCTCGATCCATCATGTTTAAAAGTTATTCCCATCTGCTAGAAACGCCCGACCTGGACATTTCTGAGCACGAACTGCTGGGAGACTTTGAAGATCCTGGAGCTGAATCCTGCCCGAAGGCCATAGAAACTGACTCCTCCAGCGATGAAATTCTAGGTTTCAGCTACGAAGAAGGAGTATACAATGATGACCGGAGTCGGAAAAGGAAGCAACTACAACGCCACACTCCAGGCCAAATCCGAGAGCTTGAAGCTTTCTTCAATGAATGCCCCACTCCAAGCAGACAACAGAAAATGGAGTTGAGCCGAAAGATAGGATTGGAGCTTTCGAAGGTCAAGTTTTGGTTCGCCAACAAACGAACCCGGGTGAAACAGCAATACGCAGACCATGAGCTACTGGTCCTAAAGGAGGAGAATGAGAAGCTTCAAGCTGAAAGCGCGAGATATAAGGAAGCTCTGACCAAGGCCACCTGCCTTAATTGTGGTAATCCTGTTGTCCTCGGCGAGGTGTTCCTCGATGAACCATCCCTGTTGACGAATAACGCTCAGCTGTTACCGTATTCTCCACAGCATTTTCCGACACAGCCAGATACCGCCGGAGATCTGCATGAGCAAGTCAACACCATAGGATCAACACCAACATCCTCTGAGAAATGGGATATGAATCATCACAGGGGGAGTTCTCTCAATGACGAACTCGCTGTCGCAGCCAGCCAATCCAAAGTCGGTGAGTCCCTCCCCGGACAACTTTTGAAACGACTAGATCCCGTAGAGAATAGCTACCGAAGTATTGACGATATTTTGGGTGATAAGAGAACAAGGTTTTACTGGACCTATGAACTTCACACCAAATTTGTTGATGCAATTCGAGAGCTGGGAGTTGATTCGGCTAGCCCACTACGCATACTCGAGATTATGAATGTGCCGGGGCTCTCTAGAATTAACGTCGAGTCTCACCTCAAGTACTATAGGAGATTGCTAAGGGATGGAAGGATAGCGTTAAACCATCATAAAGCCAGTTGGAGCTCAAGTTCCGGGCAGAGTTACAACCACGATGATTGGAGGGCCGAGAGCACCCAACCGTGTTTCAGCAATGACGGGACCAGCAGTCGTGTCAGCGACTCCTCTAACCCAAATCAGAATGCTCCGCCGAGCTATCTCAATACTCCTCAAGAGTATATACCACAGTTCCAGCACATAGGGATTCCTCAGTTTGAGCGCGATTCGGTCATTAATGTTGTCCCTGAAGCGGATCTGGCATTGGTAGAGAGTGCACATATAAACCTGCCGGTCATTGGAGGAAGTTCCAATTCGAGGGATCAAATTGCTCATGGCGAGAGCAAAGAGAGGAATCCCTCACCTGCAGTCGACGACACCCAATATGGGCACCGAGGGCTAGAAAGAACAGGCGATTTCCTTGATAAGGAGCTGGACACTTGGATCAATACTCTTCAGGAATGTATGTCTCGACCCCAACAGGGCAATGATGAAGGTTCCAGCTCAAAGACTCCAGTCCCTCACAATGAAGGCGATGAAAGAAATCTGCCCCCAACAATTGTTGATACCCAACTTGAACATCAATGGCTCGAAGACCCGAGCAATTTCCTTGGCGATGAGTTCAATCTTTGGCTCGATCAATTTGGAGCCGGAGGGCCATCGCAGTGGTGACGCAAGGCAGGTGACCAAACGTCTGATGCAAGGCATGGTTACTCGATGAAAAATGCTTAGACGAAAGGGGTGGAACACTCCTATTGAATATGTTGTTGATCGCACTGTAAGGTTCCCACGGGAACATCTTTCATTAATGTCTAGAACTAATTGCGCGTGAGTGTCAACATCACCCTTTGAGCATCTTCAAGCCGAGGGCCGTGGATTAATCGCTTAATCCGTGGAGCAAGTTCCCCGAACAATGACTATTACCCGCGGAGTATAATGGGATCTACCCCTACAATACGAAATACGTTTGGCCGCGAATCCACCTATTTGGTAAAACGATGTATCGTTCCTAAACGATCTTCAATCGAATACCGAAGTAATGTCTCCTTTCTTTCCCTTCTCAGGTGATAAACGTGGATAAATCACTCAAGGAGCCATTTGTTCGAATAACAGAACAGACGTTGCCTAACTGGGGGCAGATGAACCATTGATGTTGCAAACACTCCAAGAATGGATAGGCGGATTTGATAGATGTTGTTCATATCAATACGCAACATCAGAACGGGATGAGAACCAAGAGTAAAGTTGTATCGTTCCAATTTGTCTTGAATTTGAGAATATGAATTGATACTCGTTATTTATCCTTGACAGGGGAATCGCCTTACAGACGAACAGGTTTTTACATCCCATGTACTACTCGTTAGAGTACATGACCAAGGGTAAGATGTATCGTTCTAATTTTTTGAAAAATGCATGAACGAACAATAACATGTTTCTTCTGCATTTTCAGGGATCTCCAGCCGCGAGGGACAGGTAAGTATCCCTCTCCCAAATCCCTTGAAGATGTTGAATAAAAAAATAGAGAAGAAAAGAAAAGCTTTTAGAATCTGATGTCTAGAAAAGACATAGGATTCTAACTTCATTGGCATTCATGTTTTGAAACATGAGGTTATCTGAACATGCGTTGTGCATCATAAAATCCCCTTGGCGGGTAAAATTTTTGGAGAAAACGAAAGAGATTTTTCCAATCAAAAGTTGTTCAAAACTTTCAAAAGGACGTTTTCTCAAAAGACGAGAGGCAAAGCCTAGTCCAAACACGTCCTATACACACTTAAGAGAGAAATGGAGCGGATAAGACAGCAGAATCTGGACCTACGGAAGTAGGGACCATTCGCAGCGATTACATGGGTTGGGACGACGGAGGCATTCGTTTCATATCCCCCAAACACTACAGGTGACCGTTGATAACCCCCTTGAACGGCGGTTTTCATTCTTAACCCTGTCAAAAACCACCCCACACCGGGGCAAAAAGGAAATAAGTCCAGCAGCATCAGGAGAAAATGGTTAGAAATTTTCTTGCTCGGACTAACATTAATCTTTGTGTGTTGTTTATATGGCAATCCAAGTGCCATAGGATGACGAGAAGCATTCATTCTCTATCCCACACACCATATCCTTTGCACAGCCAAGTTGAGCCTGCGAATTCATTTCATAAACCCCTGTTGGTGATCATGGGATGTTTCAAGATAGAAACTGCATCACTCCAAGAACGGAAGAAATCAAGAGATGGGATTTATAGAAAAATTTCATATCGGCGTTTAAATGTGCTATGATTCAAGTTGTATATCTAGCACAATTTTCTGAACATCGTAGTTCCAAAGGAAAAGAAAAGGCGGGATTTCAACAAAGAAAAAAATCCCCAGCATCAAGAAAAAGCAAAGTACCTGGTAAAAGCAAGGCCGATGCTCGTGAAAACTGTTTGATTGATCCCCAATAAAGCCTAGTTGGGAAGAGAGAAAAACCCATAAAGGAGTCAGATCAAGAAGACTGCTCCCCAAATGATGTCAGCAGTGGTGCAAAAACACAGACAGAATTGTCAATCTCTTAATACCACAAGAGACGTTCTCTAAAGGACTTGTGCACACATCAAAAGCGGTTGTACACCTCAAAAATGGAAGATGCAGGATGGAAAAGACATGTGACAAATTTGCAATGATCACCAATGTCAAATCCTTCGTGATTTCTGGGCCAAAAACAAGCCTTTTTCGGTCCCCAATCCTACCAATGTTACAACCCTGAAACAGTCTTCTCTGACTAAGACACTTGGGTTAACATATAGCTTAGCTCGAAGAAGTACGAGCAAGACTCTTTCTTTCTCATTTTGCAGGGTTCTTGACTTGTAAACCCGGAGCAGATGGTGAAGATTTTCATTCGATGGCCCCGACTCCAAAGCGGGTCCCCCTTGAAAACCAATATCCAAGCCCAACATTACGGTCCCGTGGAAGACCTCCCGACCGATCAAAATGTATGCGCTGCGAATGAGCCTAAAACCTAGGCACAGGTCAGTAGGGAATTGAGTGCATCCCCTAAAAATCATCACCTCAAAACAGGTGAGTTGGCCTCCTTGTCGAGAAATATTCCAATTGATGTTTTGAGCAAACTCTTTTTGGGAATTTTCAAACTGTTGATCCAGATTTTCCATGCAAGGGATTTGTGATCACATTTGCATGTTGCAAGAATGTTTTGGATAACCTCCAGCATCAAAATGCACATCTCATGACTAAAGCTTAAGTCATAAAATTTTGTCAATTGGACAATTGCTGTCTTCTCAAAGATTACCAATATTTTCTTGGGGAAGAGAAACCCTTAAAAAAAAAAAAACCTTTTCAAAATCAGACAGTCTCATTGGACGTGGAGAACCCTCGTCATGAGACCCCCTTTTCAAAAATATCAAACAGTCTCATCGGACGTGGAGAACCCTCGTCATGAGATCCCTTTTCAAAAATCAAACAGTCCTAGCTTGACGTGGAGAACCCTCGTCCTAGGATCCCTTTTTCAAAAATATCAAACAGTCCTGGCATGACGTGGAGAACCCTCGTCCTAGGACCTCTTTTCAAATATCAAACAGTCTCATCGGACGTGGAGAACCCTCGTCATGAGACCCCTTTACAAACCAAATGAAGGTAGAAACCGCCTGAAGGGTCAACACAAGGTAGAAACCGCCTGAAGGGTCAACTCGAGGTAGAAACCGCCTGAAGGGTCAACCAAAGGTAGAAACCGCCTGAAGGGTCAACTCAAGGTAGATACCGCCTAAAGGGTCAAACAAAGGTAGAAACCGCCTGAAGGGTCAACTCATGGTAGAAACCGCCTGAAGGGTCAACTCAAGGTAGATACCGCCTGAAGGGTCAACTCAGGGTAGATACCGCCTGAAGGGTCAAAACCAAGGTAGAAACCGCCTGAAGGATCAACTCATGGTAGAAACCGCCATAAGGGTCAACACGAGGTACTTAAAGATCAACACAAAGGTTCGATCCACCATACGGATTAAAATCACTGGCAAATCCTCAAGCGTGGGATGCGCCTTCCTTAGGTTCCTACCAGTTAGGAATCCCATAATGGTATGACCTACCATACAGGTCAGGGCTAAATCTCCCTAGGATATCCTGAATGACGAGTCCTAGGTATCTTCTTGAAAGTCGTCGCAGCGGGCAGCATCCGGCAGGTAAGCTTCAGGTAAGCTTCTCTCATCCCAGCCCATGTTCCAATGGTTAGAGCAAACCAGGGATTAATTTTGGTTTTTTGAGCCTTAAAGATTCAATGTCGTAGTATTTCTTCACTCATTTTCCCAGTCGAGTCGGTTAGGAATCAGGCGCCACCTTATCTTTGAGAGAAACCTCTGACGAGATTCCTCTCAAAGAGGGGCAGCTGTTGACACCTGATTTTTGACCATCTATATTATTGTGATTTTTATTCTTTAAAATTAATTAAAAATATCAAAAAAAGTCATAAAATTACAAAATCAACTTTGGTAGCTTTGGCCAAGCTAAAGGGACCATTTTGGATAAAAAAAATATTTTTTCATATTTTTCATATTTTTTATTATTATTATTTTCGAAAAATATAAAAATAAAAAGAAAATAAAAAAAAAGTAGTATTCGAGGTCACAAAAATATATACAAATAGTCGGTATTTTTATTTTTAATTTTCTTTACTTTAGGACCTCATAAAATAGTAAAATTCAGGTTCGATTTTAGGTGTTCTCTGATCACCATAAAATTGAATTTGGCAAAAATATTAATAATGATTAAAAGAAAAAGGAGTGAAAACATCATCATTTAAAAGGAAAAGGAGACTAATCATTTTGTCTTCGCTTTTGATTATTTTATTATTATTTCTACTTTTTAGTATTTTATTATATTATTATTATATTATTTTTTTATTATTATATTTTTATTATTATTTTACTCTTCCCCCCTCCCCCTCTTCTTCCGTCGCCTCCTCTTCTTCCTTCTCTCTCTTTCTTTTTCTTTTCCTTCTTCCTCCTCTTCTTCTTCTCCTTCCTCTCCCGTAGCTTCTTCTTCCTTTTCTTTTCTTCTTCTTCGTGGACGCCTAAAATGGAACCCCCCCTTCCGCCGTCGTCGCTAGCCGTCGTACCTCAAAGCCGCCGTGAACAACCCAAGACCTCCGGCCTCCACTCGTTTCGGAGTTTGGTTCGGGATTGTTTCGGATCGGGCCAAATCCATCATCGCCAAAGCGCGCTATCGCCTCCGGCGACAGCCCCGGAGTCCTACCTCCTCCCTCGGAGCTTATGGAGCCTACGCGCCGCTGGTGGAGCCCAGAAACAGCCTCGGGTCACCACCCCGTCGTCGGAACGTGTCCGGACGCGTCGGAACGTGTCCGGACGTGTCGGAGCGTGTCCGGACGTGTCCGGGCGTGTCGGACGTGTCGGAGCGTGTCCGGGCGTGTCGGACGTGTCGGAGCCGTGTCCGAACAGTGTCCGAACAGTGTCGGAACAGTGCATGAACAGTGTCGGAACAGTGCATGAACAGTGTCCAATTTTTTAATTTTTTTTAATTTTTTATTTTTTTTATTTTTATTTTTTAGTCTTAATTTGTGAAATTGACTATCGACATTCTAATGGCGATCGACAGGTAACGGGCATGGGGATGGTCGCAGGCTGAGGCTGGGCGATTGAAGGCCGGTGTCCAATCCGGTATGTTTTACGTACCCGATCTGTATATCAGGATTATTTTTCTAAAATATTGCATTTATAGACTTGATTTGTATGTATTTGTTTCAGTCTAGTGGTTAGCTTATTTATCTGGTTGAGTGTTATCTATTGTCAAAGACATGCTTTTTGTTAAAATATTTTCTGAAAATATAAAAAAATATTAATAAATCAAAAATGCCAAAAAAATGGAAAAATTAAAGAAAAACAAAAAAATTGAGAAAAAATTGCAGAAAAATTCTAAAAATTGTCCAAGGCTGAAAATGACAAAAAATTGATTTGTTTTCATTTTTGGGATTTTCTCCCATTTAATCCAAAATGGCGATTTCACCCCTCAAAGGGTAAATCGTCTTTGATATTCTGATGAATTGTGGAAATTGCTTAGAATTTGGTGATGGGCCAGATGGGTGGTTAAACCTTATGTCTAAGATTTCCACATTTCATTTCCATTTTTAGAAAATGACGATTTTACCCTTCGAATGGTAAATCGGTTTCTAAAATTCCCGAAAATCACGAAAATTGCCAAAAAATAGGAAATGGGTCAATTGAGTGACCAAACCTGTTTTGACTCCGGATTCATTCCGAAATGATGATTTTGTCCTTTTTGGGCAAATTGTCCCCTTTGTCTCAAAATTACGATTTTGCCCCTGATGGGCAAAATCATGTCTAAATTATCCCTAAGCCTGATTGATGCTTCTCTAGGCCAATATGGCCTTATTAGGAATGCCATGTGATTTATTTGTACATTTGAATTCATTGATTTGTGCACTTTATTATTGATTGTGATTGCCAGGATAGTCATTCCTATCTGCATGAACTCCTAGATTTAGGACTCGTACCCCACTCATCTGTATGAAATCTTAAGTCAGAAAACTCAGTCAACTTAGGTACCGAAAGGGCGTCAACTTTGATAGTTGACGTAACTAAGTCCCCGAACCCATTTCCCTGGTTATCGCAGAATTGAATAGAAACTCCCGACTATTCAATAGGGTGGTCCAATCATACCCTCCAAAAAAATGATTGGTGGCGACTCCATGGCATGCACACTTAGCACATATCACTAGACCACACTGAAGGTCGACTACGTATACCTCCGTTGCGATTTGGGTAACGGGCCTTGGGAGAGGCCCGCGTCCGACCAGACTGGACGGCCCATTAGCCCTCGAGAGCCCATGGCGAATCTCGAGAGGGTCGCGACACTCATATAAATGCATGTCAAGTTAGATTTGTACATATGATCGAATTGGTGGCTTGACAAATATTCCATGGCCTTTGTTCGATCGGGACATAGTTAGACAGAAGGATTGAATTACAGTGTAGCCAAAGCTGACAGGTTCATAATGTTCTTAAAAAGAATTCACACTGTCTGGGTAGCCATGACATATTGCTAGATGTCACTCGTGGCTTGTAGGACCTAGAGGATGATCGGGACAATCAATTCTCTTGGAAGTACTAATGTGTTAGTACATGTCTTACTGCCAGCTCGGTGATGAACCTAGGAATGTCACACACCTTAACCAATACATGACAACGCATTGTGGAAAGACGACATTGCAAATTTGTTTGCAATTATACCAATTAGTTGGGTTGAAATTAAATTAAATGAGATTTAATTTTATTTCTCTTTTTGGTCACTTGCACGTGTATATACGATGTACACATATGCTCTACGTATTTGTACGTTATACATATTTTACTGTTTGGTAACCTCTTTTAACTCTTGTAATAATAATAATGGTTATTATTATTTTTAACACCTTTGTTAGTGCTATTTTTTAAATAGCATTTTTGTATTGTAAAATGTTAGTGCTAATTATAAATTGTGAGTGCTATTGTTAGATAGCATTTATAATTGTTAGTGCTAAATTTAAATGGCATTTATTTATGATAAATTGTGAGTGCTATTGTTAGATAGCATTTATATTTGTTAGTGCTAATTTTATAATACAATTTATTGGAAGGTGTTTTTGGCTATAAAAGGATGGCAAGAGTTTTGAGGTTGGGGTTGGCACATTTGTAGAGTGTGCAAATTTTTGAGAGCTTTGAGAGAAGAACACAAACACTCTCTATATTCTCATAATTTTGAGTGACCAAAATATACCAAGTTCGGAATATTGATTCCGTAAATTGGTTTGGAATATTGATTCCGCATATTGCTAGCACAATTGTTGTGGAATTATTAGTCGTCTCCCGTTCGTCAATTGGTGGTGTGTCTGAACTAGAGGCCCGACACTTGTGGGGCTGAGATCGAAGAACATCGAACCGACACCTCCGTTTCAAGCACGCTACAAGAGGTAGTCTGTTTACTCCCTTTGGTGCTTTGTGATTTTTCGATTGAAATGCACGAAGTACGCCTCTGGAGATACATGTATGGGTTGTTATTTATTTCCGCTGCGTTTATTAATTTTATTTACCCGTACGTGTTACGTGAATCCCAACAGTGGTATCAGAGCCAATCCTTAGGCGTTTTCGTGCATTTAATTGATTTTTGTTCGTAGTAATTTTTGCAATACCATGGCCAATTTGTATTAACGAATTGTTCGTCTTACATGGCTAATGGAGGTTGATTATTTTATATGATAAATTAATCAACGTAGCAAAAATTGAGACTAAATCAATTTTGAATCGAAAATTTATGGCTATCTTATTTTACGTAAACATTCTGAATATGATTCAACGTAGAATTTTTATTGTGCCTTCCTAAGTTTTAAATTGTGAATTTATTACTTACGTGGAAGGGTGGTGATCATGGAAAAATCCCTAATCAATATGATTGATGTATATATAATGTATGGTGATTATTTATATTTTTGGGGTTGTAATTATTAAATGGAGGCTGCGTACTCCTTTTATTTTTCATGTAATCTTTATTTTTAGCATAGTCAATTGTTGATGTAAATGCTACGAGGATTACGTGGAGGAGCCTTTTAAGCCGGCGAGCTCTTTGGGCCCGGTTCTTGAAGAGTTCAAGGAACCAAGAAGAAGTGAAGAGCGGCTCTCCGTTATTAAAATATTAAAATGATTAAATGTGGTCTCATTGGCTCGAGACCCATTAAATCATAATTCCATGATCACCACGTAGGATAGATGTTTATGTGATTGACATCTATTTATTTATTATGTTTACGTGAGCATGTTAAACCGGTTAATGTGCAAAGTGAGACCTATAAACGACTCAAAATCTCCTTTAATATATATTAAGTCGTGACGGGTTTCGGACTCGTGGCCTTCCATCGTCGTGGTTTGATCTTATATTATAGTGGTTGATTGATCGGTTATGGATACATAGGGGTCAATTGTCATTTATAATTGTGGACCAATCCATTAAGCATATGATGTTGTGGGGTTGAGACCAAACGATTTCCAATAACTGTTAGGTGAGGGGATCGTTTGTGTTTTCAATACTTACATGAGACGATGGGTAAGACTTAACTACGATTATGAAGTCAATAACTGTCAGGTGAGACTTTCATGGTCTAGAGGCCAAAGTTATGATTGGGACTCGCATATGATGCGTTGAATAAGTTGATTCACTCACTAAGTTTATAGAACACCAATAACTGTTAGGTGAGGTGGACTATGAGCTCGTGGGACTCCAATCCCCGCTAGTAATCTTTACCCAACAAAGATTACCGTTTCTCATTTTAAGGAGTATGGGATCCGTGTATAAATTTAGTGGGAGGATCTATTTCATTTAAAGGCCAAAATGAAATAGTTATTTTGAAAGACAACGGCTAACAATTTATTTTCTGCACAGATATAAATTACTCTGAAAAATGGTGAATACAAACCCGCTCGCTTCAATACTCGACAAGAATTGTTTGATTGGTCCCAATTTCACTGACTGGGTAAGGAATTTGAAAATTGTTCTCAATTCTGAAAAACTCGGGTATGTGCTTGATGAAAATATGCCAGTCTCTTTTCCTGAGGGTGGGACCCAAGAGGAACGTATCACTTATGATAAGTGGCATGACGATGACTTAAAAGTTAGGTCATATATGCTTGCTTCAATGAACAATGACTTTCAAAAAAAAAATATGAAGCAATGGTAGATGCTAGGTCGATCATATTGCATCTAAAGGAATTCTTTGATGAGAATGGTCGAACCTCAAGATATGAGATATCTAAAGCATTGTACCGCATGAGGATGGCTGACAAATCATCTGTTAATGATCATGTCTTGAAAATGATCTGGCACATAGAAGAATTGGCTAGGCTAAATCTTGTCATGGACAATGACTTAGCTGTGGATTTGATCCTCCAATCCTTACCTGATTCCTTCTCTAGTTTTGTTCAAAACTTCCACATGCATAATATGGAGAAAACCCTTGCTGAGTTACATAGCATGTTGGTAATTTATGAGAAGGAAATGCACAATACAAGGCCAAATGTTGTGGCTTTGGCTAAGGCTTCTTCTTCAAATAGTAAGACTATTTTGAAGAAAAAGAAATGGAAGAAGCCTGTGAAAGCTGTTGTGCAATCAAAACCCAAGATTGAAAAAGGGCAATGTCATTATTGTGGTGTCATGGGGCACTGGAGGAGGAACTGTAAGAAGTACCTCGCAAGCTTGAAGGTCAAGCCAAAGAACCAACCTTGTGAAGGTATGGTGTCTATGATTATTGAAACTAATCTTATGGTTAGTGCTGAGTCCAGCTTATGGATTCTAGATTCTGCTGCAACGTCACATATTTGTATGTCTTTGCAGAATCTGGAAATAAGCAGGATGCTGGGGCAAAATGAGATTGTCCTTACATTTGCAAATGGGGCAAAAGTTGCTGCATTAGCTATAGGGACTTTTCGTTTATGTTTGCCTTCAGGACATGTTTTGGTTTTAAAAAACTGTTTGCATTATAAGAATGCTATACAAAACATCATTTCTATACCTCGTATGGGCAAAGAAAATTATGAATTTTCTTTTGCTGATGATGTATGTTCTATTTATTATAATAGAATGTGTGTTGGTTCTGGATTATTAATGAATAATCTCTATACCATTACAATGTCCGGTAATACGATTACCAATAAGCAAAATAATCATGATGTAAATGCCATAACCAATAAACGCCCTAGAGATACTCCAAATCCAAAGTATGTTTGGCATCTCCGATTAGGTCATATTGGAGAAGATAGGATTAACAAGTTGAGTAATGATGGATATATCGATCCAATTGGTTTTGAACCATACTCGACTTGTAATGCTTGTCTTCTAGGAAAAATGACCAAAGCGCCCTTTGTAGGACATAGTGCGCGAGCTGCTGACATACTAGGATTGATACATACAGATGTATGTGGACCAATTAATGAAACTGCTAGGGGTGGTTATTCTTACTTCATTACCTTTACCGATGATTGTTCACGGTATGGCTATTTGTACTTAATGAAGTATAAGTCTGAATCCTTTGAAAAGTTCAAGGAATTTAGGTATGAAGTTGAGAAACAAACAGGAAAAAGTATTAAGGCTCTTCGATCGGATCGAGGAGGTGAATACCTTAGTACTGAATTCTTGGATTATCTTAAAGATAATGGCATTTTATCACAATGGACACCTCCTGCAACTCCAGAGCATAATGGTGTATCTGAAAGAAGAAATCGTACTTTATTAGATATGGTGCGATCTATGATGAGCTACACCGATTTGCCTATGTCCCTTTGGGGATATGCCCTTGAGACAGCCGCATATTTACTGAATAGAGTGCCATCCAAATTTGTTCCAACTACGCCTTATGAGATATGGCATAGTAGGAAACCAAGTCTTAATCATATCAAGATTTGGGGTTGTCCAGCTTTTGTCAAGAAGCTGAGAACAGAAAAATTGGAGGCAAGGTCTGAACATGGTCGCTTCATTGGATATCCAAAAGAAACTCTTGGACATTATTTCTATTTTCACTCTGACCAAAAAGTTTCGGTCAGCAGGCACGCTTCTTTTTTGGAGAATCAGTTCGTTCAGGAAGGTGGTGCTGGGCGGAAAATAGTCTTACAATAAGATAATAATGAAGTATCAAATAACCAAGTTCAGACACCGATCTCTGATTCAGTGGGAGCTTCTGATACACAACCTCTTAGGAAAAGTGCGAGAACGTCTCGTATACCTATTCGCTATGGACACTCGGTTGAAAATATTGAGTCACTATTCATTATGAATGATAGTAATCAATTGAGTGATCCAAGCACCTATGAGGAGGCGATGTTGGACATCGATTCTGGTAAATGGCTAGAAGCCATGCAAACCGAAATGGATTCAATGTATTCCAACGATGTTTGGACTCTAGTTGATCTGCCTGATGGTATTGTACCAATTGGCTGTAAATGGATCTTCAAGAGGAAGATAAACGCTGATGGTCAGGTTGGAACTTACAAAGCACGGCTGGTGGCGAAAGGGTATCGTCAAAAAGAAGGGATCGATTATGACGAAACTTTCTCACCTGTAGCCATGCTGAAATCTATTCGGATTATGTTGGCTATAGCTGCACACCTTGATTATGAGATATTCCAAATGGATGTCAAAACGGCTTTTCTAAATGGTTTCCTCGAGAAGGATATCTATATGGAACAACCACGGGGTTTTGAATCTAGTGGTGAAAGTCGAAAGGTGTGTAAGCTTATGAGATCCATTTATGGACTCAAACAAGCATCCAGAAGTTGGAACATCCGTTTTGATGAAGTAATCAAATCGTTTGGCTTCATTAAAAATCCGGATGAATCATGTGTATATAAGAAGGTCAGCGGAAGCGCAATTGCGTTTCTAGTTTTGTACGTCGATGATATACTCTTGATCGGGAATGATGTACCGATGATATCATCGATCAAACTATTCTTGTCACAGAAATTCTCCATGAAAGATTTAGGAGAGGCAACCTATATTTTAGGTATCAAGATCTATAGAGATAGATCGAGACGATTGATTGGCCTCTCACAATCTACGTACATAGATAAAGTGTTAACACGGTTTAACATGCAATGTTCCTGTCGCGACCCGTCCGGAAGCGGACGCGGCTAATGGATTACCGATCGCGGGTCTTGGATCGGCGCGGGCCCTCCCAGGCTCATACCAAATCGCGGCGGGAGTATTTTTCAGAAGGATTCGACGATAAGAGTCGATCGCTTTCGACCTTAGTGTGGTCGTGGTGGCATGTGCAACTTGTGCATGCATTTGGAGTCGCCACCGGTCTTTCTTGGAGGGTAGACCGGAAACCTTACTGATCGATTGGGAGAGATCGATCAGTTCTACGGAACCAGAGTTTTTGGGTTCGGGGACTTGGTTACGCTGGTGTCGTTACCAACGCCCTTTCGGTACCTAACGCGAGTGATTTTCCTAACTAGGATTTCATGCAGGCGCAATTTTGGGTGAGGTAAGTCTGACTTTGCACATTAACCAGTTTAACATGCTCACGTAATCATAATAAATAAATAGATGTCAATCACATAAACATCTATCCTACGTGGTGACCATGGAATTATGATTTAATGGGTCTCGAGCCAATGAGACCACATTTAATCATTTTAATATTTTAATAACGGAGAGCCGCTCTTCGCTTCTTCTTGGTTTCTTGAACTCTTCAAGAATTGGGCCCCAAAGAGCTCGCCGACTTAAAAGGCTCCCCCACGTAATCCTCGTAGCATTTACATCAACAATTGACTATGCTAAAAATAAAGATTACATGAAAAATAAAAGGAGTACGCAGCCTCCATTTAATAATTACAACCCCAAATATATAAATAATCATCATACATTCATATATACATCAATCACATTGATTAGGGATTTTTCCATGATCACCACCCTTCCACGTAAGTAATAAATTCACAATTTAAAACTTAGGAAGGCACAATAAAAATTCTACGTTGAATCATATTCAGAATTTTTACGTAAAATAAGATAGCCATAAATTTTCGATTCAAAATTGATTTAGTCTCAATTTTTGCTACGTTGATTAATTTATCATATAAAAACAATCAACATCCATTAGCCATGTAAGACGAACAATTCGTTAATACATATTGGCCATAGTATTGCAAAAATTGCAAAAATCAATTAAATGCACGAAAACGCCTAAGGATTGGCTCTGATACCACTGTTGGGATCCACGTAACACGTAGCGGAAATAAATAACAACCCATACATGTATCTCCAGAGGCGTACTTCGTGCATTTCAATCGAAAAAAAATCACAAAGCCTCAAAGGGAGTAAATAGATTACCTCTCGTAGCGTGCTTGAACGGAGGTGTCGGTTCGATGTTCTTCGATCTTAGCCTCCGCAAGTGTTAGGCATCTAGTTCGGACGCACCACCAATTGACGAACGGGGAGACGACTAATAACTCCACAACAATTGTGCTAGCAATATGCGGAATCAATATTCCGAACTTAGTATATTTTGCTCACTCAAGATGATGAGAATATAGAGAGTGTTTGTGTTCTTCTCTCTAAGCTCTCAAAAATTTGCACACTCTACAAAATGTCTCCCCCCTTCAACCTCAAAACTCTTGCCATCCTTTTATAGCCAAAAATACCTTCCAATAAATTGTATTTAAAAATAGCACTAACAATTATAAATTCTATCTAAAAATAGCACTCACAAATAAATGACATTTAAAAATAGCACTAACAATAGCACTCACAATTTATAATACAAAAATGCTATTTAAAAATAGCACTAACAATAGCACTCACAATTTATAATACAAAAATTCTATTTAAAAATAGCACTAACAATTATAAATTCTATCTAATAATAGCACTCACAAATAAATGACATTTAAAAATAGCACTAACAATAGCACTCACAATTTATAATACAAAAATGCTATTTAAAAATAGCACTAACAATAGCACTCACAATTTATAATACAAAAATTCTATTTAAAAATAGCACTAACAATTATAAATTCTATCTAATAATAGCACAAACAATTTATGATAAATAAATGCCATTTAAAAATAGCACTGACAATAGCACTCACAATTTATGATAAATAAATGTCATTTAAAAATAGCACTAACAATAGCACTCACAATTTATAATACAAAAAATGCTATTTAAAAATAGCACTAGCAATAGCACTCACAATACAAAAATGCTAAAAAAGGCACTAACAAAGGTGTTAAAAATAATAACCATTATTATTATTACAAGAGTTAAAGAGGTTACCAAACAATACAAATATGCATAACATATAAATACGTATGACGTATAAATACGTAGAGCATACGTATACATCCGTGAAACCGGGGACTAATTGAAAGAAAAATGTGCAATTAAGCCCTTTTGGTAAAAATTGATTAAATTGGAGGGCAAATTGACCTAATTGCACTTTAAGACTTTAGAATCCAATGTCATAGCTTATAAAAAGTGAGAATTGAAAACTAAAAGACTCGAAAATGATTTTTTTTAGGCTCGGTTCGGGTTTATGTTTGTGAAGGAACATAGTGACCCGAGCCGAATTTTTGAGATTTAAAGTGACACACTTGAAGAGGAAATTAAAACAAAATTATCGAATATTTTTGGGTATTTTTCTGACCACGAATGGTATTTTTCTGATTTTTTGGGTATTTTTATAATTAAATAAACTCGAAAAATATTAAAAATACCGAAAAATATTTTTTGTTCAAAATTGGTTCCTAAGGTTAAACCAAGGCTTCCAAAGTTGATTTTGTGATTTTATGACCTTTTTTGATATTTTTAATTAATTTTAAAGAATAAAAATCACAATAATAAATGGTAAAAAAAATCAGGTGTCAACAGCTGCCCCTCTTTGAGAGGAATCTCGTTAGAGGTTTCTCTCAAAGATAAGGTGGCACCTGATTCCTAACCGACTCAACTGGGAAAATAAGAGAAGAAATGTTATGACATCGGACCCTTAAGCCTATTGATAAAAGCTCAAATCAATCCCCGGTTTGCTCTAACAATTTGAACATGGGCCGGAGTGAGAGAGGCTTACCTGAAGCTCACCTGTCGGATGCTGCCGGTTGCGACGACTTTCAAGAAGATGCCTAGGACTCGTCATTCAGAATATCCCAGGGAGATTAAGCTCTGACCTGTATGGTAGGTCATACCATGATGGGATTCCTAACTTGTAGGAACCTAAGGAAGGCGCATCCCACGCTTTGGGATTTGCCAAGAATTTTGATCCGTATGGTGGATCAGACCTTTGTGTTGATCCTTACTGCGATATTTATCAATGAGTTGACCCTTATGCGGTTTCTACCAATGAATTGACCCTTATGGCGGTTTCTACCATATGTGATCCCTCAGGCGGTTTCTACCTTGGTTTGACCCTTCAGGCGGTTTCTACCTTGAGTTGACCCTTCAGGCGGTTTCTACCTTTGATTTGACCCTTCAGGCGGTTTCTACCTTGTGTTGACCCTTCAGGCGGTATCTACCATGTGTTGACCCTTCAGGCGGTATCTACCTTGTGTTGACCCTTCAAGCGGTATCTACCTTTGAGTTGACCCTTCAGGCGGTATCTACCTTCATTTGACCCTTCAGGCGGTATCTACCTTTGATTTGACCCTTCAGGCGGTTTCTACCTTTGTTTTGACCCTTCAGGCGGTTTCTACCATTGTTTGACCCTTCAGGCGGTATCTACCTTTGTTTTTATTTGAAAAGGGGTCTCATGACGAGGGTTCTCCACGTCCGTTGAGATTTCCTTGATATTTTTGAAAAGGGTGTCCTAGGACGAGGGTTCTCCACGTCTGTTGGGACAGTTTGTTGACTTCTTTTGAAAAAGGGTTCTATCCTCACACCTTTTTTTGAAAGATCCCGAAATTTGCCGGGAATTCAGTTTTGAAGCAGAGAAAGATTTTATTTTGACAAAGCTTCATTTGATTCTGTTGAGGCGACATTCTGGGAGCTGTGTTCTCCAGGTATCCTGCAGAAAGTTCAAACCTGAAAGATTTTTCTTCACCCAGAAAACGTTAGTAATCTTTGGGAAGACCACGGCTGTCCATTTGACAAAAACCGTATGACTTAAGTTTTAATCGTGAAATGTGCATTTTGATGCTGGAGGTTATCCAAAGCATTCTTGCAACATGCAAATGTGATCACAAATCCCTTGCACGGAAAATCTGGACCAACAGTTTGAAAATTCCAAAAAGAGTTTGTTCAAAACACCAACTGGAATATTTCTCGACAATGAGGTCTTCTCACCTATTTTGAGATAGTGGTTTTTATAGGGGATGCACTCAATTCCCTACTAACCTGTGCCTAGGTTTTAGGCTCATTCGCAGCGCATACATTTTGATCGGTCGGGAGGTCTTCCACGGGACCGTAATGTTGGGCTTGAATATTGGTCTTCAAGGGGGACTCACTTTTGAGTCAAGGTCATTGAATGAAAGTTTTCACCATCTGCTCCGGGTTTACAAGTCAAGAACCCTGCAAAATGAGAAAGAAATATTCTTGCTCGTACTTCTTCGAGCTAAGCTATATGTTAACCCAAGTGTCTTAGTCAGAGAAGACTGTTTCAGGGTTATGATGTTGGTAGGATTGGGGACCGAAAAAAGGCTTGTTTTTGGCCCAGAATTTATGAGGGGATTGACATTGGTGATCATTGCAAACTTGTCACATGTCTTTTCCATTCTGCATCTTCATTTTTGAGGTGTGCAACCGCTTTTGAGGTGTGCACAAGTCCTTTAGAGAACGTCTCTTGTGGTATTAAGAGATTGACAATTCTGTCCGTGTTTTTGCACCACGGCTGACATCATTTGGAGAGCAGTCTTCTTGATCTGACTTCTTTATGGGTTTTTCTCTCTTCCCAACTAGGCTTTATTGGGGATCAATCAAACAGTTTTCACGAGCATCGGCCTTGCTTTTACCAGGCACTTTGCTTTTTCTTGATGCTGGGGATTTTTTCTTTGTTGAAATCCCGCCTTTTCTTTTCCTTTGGAACTACGATGTTCAGAAAATTGTGCTAGATATACAACTTGAATCATAGCACATTTAAACGCCGATATGAGATTTTTCTATAAATCCCATCTCTTGATTTCTTCCGTTCTTGGAGTGATGCAGTTTCCATCTTGAAACATCCCATGATCACCAACAGGGGTTTATGAAATGAATTTGCAGGCTCAACTTGGCTGTGCAAAGGATATGGTGTGTGGGATAGAGAAATTAATGCTTCTCGTCATCCTATGGCACTTGGATTACCATATAAACAACACACAAAGATTAATGTTAGTCCGAGCAAGAAAATTTCTGACCATTTTCTCCTGATGCCGCTGGACTCACCTCCATTTTGCCCCGATGTGGGGTGGTTCTTGACAGGGTTAAGAATGAAAACCGTCGTTCAAAGGGTTTATCAACGGTCACCTGTAGTGTTTGAGGGATATGAAACGAATGCCTCCGTCATCCCAACCCATGTAATCGTTGCGAATAATCCCTACTTCCGTAGGTCCAGATTTTGCTATCTGATCCGCTCCACTTCTCTCCAGTGTGTGTAAGACGTGTTTGGACTAGGCTTTGCCTCTTTTCTTTTGAGAAAACGTCCTTTTAAAAGTCTTGAACTTTTGATTGGAAAAAATCTCTTTCATTTTCTCCAAAAATTTTACCCGTCAAGGGGATTTTATGATGCACCATGCATGTTCTTATTCATGTTCAGATAACCTCCTGTTTTAAGACATGAATGCCAATGAAGTTTGAATTCTATGTCTTTTCCAGACATTAGATTCTGAAAGCTTTTCTTTTTATTTAACACCTTCAATGGATTGGGGAAAAGGATACTTACCTGTCCCCCGTGGCCGAAAATCCCTGAAAATGCAGAAGAAACATGTTATTGTATGTTCGTGAATTTTTCAAAAAATTAGAACGATACATCTTACCCTTGGTCGTGTGCCCCTGCGAGTGCACACAGGTTGTGACAATCTGTCCTCCTTGATGGTGAGTCCCTATCAAGGATAAATAACAAGTGTTAACTCATATTCCCTAATTGAAGACAAATTGGGACGATACAACTTTACTCTTGGTTCTCATCCCGTTCTAACGTCGCGTATTGATATGAACCACGTCTATCAAATCCGCTTATCCATGCTTGGAATATTTGCAATATCAATGGTTCAGCTGCCCCCGGTTGGGCAACGTCTGTTTTGTTATTTGAACAGATGGCTCCTTGAGTGATTTATCCACGTTTATCACCTGAGAAGGGAAAGAAATGAGACATTACTTTGGTATGCGATAGAAGATCGTTTAGGAACGATACATCGTTTTACCAAATAGGTGGCTTCGCGGCCAAACGTATTTCGTGTTGAAGGGGTAGATCCCATTATGCTCAGCGGGTGATAATTATGGTTCATGGAACTTGCTCCACGGATTAAGTGATTAATCCACGGCCTTCGGCTTGAAGATGCTCAAAGGGTGATGTTGACACTCACGCGCAATTAGTTCTAGATATTAATGAAAGATGTTCCCGTGGGAACCTTACAGTGCGATCAACAACATATGCAATAGGAGTATTCAACCCCTTTTCTCGAAGCATTTTTCATCGAGTAGCCATGCCTTGCATCAGACGTTTGATCACCGGCCTCGCGTCACCACTGCGATGGTCCTCCGGCTCCAAATTGATCGAGCCAAAGATTGAACTCATCGCCAAGGAAATTGCTCGGGTCTTCGAGCCATTGATGTTCAAGTTGGGTATCAACGATTGTTGGGGGCAGATTTCTTTCATTGCCTTCGTTGTGAGGGATTGGAGTTTTTGAGCTGGAACCTTCATCATTGCCCTGTTGGGGTTGAGACATACATTCCTGAAAAGTATTGATCCAAGTGTCCAGCTCCTCATCAAGGAGATCACCTGTTCTTTCTAGCCCTTGGTGCCCAGATTGGGTGTCGTCGACTGCAGGCGAGGGATTCCTCTCTTTGCTCTCGCCGTGAGCAATTTGACCCCTCGAATTGGAACTTCCTCCAATGACCGGCAGGTTCATATGTGCACTCTCTACCAATGCCAGATCCACTTCAAGGACAGCATTAATGACTGATTCGCGCTCAAACTGAGGAATCTCTATGTGCTGGAACTGTGGCATATACTCCTGAGGAGTATTGAGATAGCTCGGCGGAGCATTCTGATTTGGGTTAGAGGAGTCGCTGACACGACTGCTAATCCCGTCATTGCTGAAACACGGTTGGGTGCTCTTGGCTCTCCAATCATCATGGTTGTAACTCTGCCCAGCACTTGAGCTCCAACTGGCTTTATGATGGTTTAACGCTATCCTTCCATCCCTTAGCAATCTCCTATAGTACTTGAGGTGAGACTCAACGTTAATTCTAGAGAGCCCCGGCACATTCATAATCTCGAGTATGCGCAGTGGGCTAGCCGAATCAACTCCCAGCTCTCGAATTGCATCAACAAATTTGGTGTGAAGCTCATAGGTCCAGTAAAACCTTGTTCTCTTATCACCCAAAATATCGTCAATACTTCGGTAGCTATTCTCTACGGGATCTAGTCGTTTCAAAAGTTGTCCAGGGAGGGACTCACCGACTTTGGATTGGCTGGCTGCGACAGCGAGTTCGTCATTAAGAGAATTCCCCCTGTGATGATTCATATCCCATTTCTCAGAGGATGTTGGTGTTGATCCTATGGTGTTGACTTGCTCATGCAGATCTCCGGCGGTATCTGGCTGTGTCGGAAAATGCTGTGGAGAATACGGTAACAGCTGAGCGTTATTCGTCAACAGGGATGGTTCATCGAGGAACACCTCGCCGAGGACAACATGATTACCACAATTAAGGCAGGTGGCCTTGGTCAGAGCTTCCTTATATCTCGCGCTTTCAGCTTGAAGCTTCTCATTCTCCTCCTTCAGGACCAGTAACTCATGGTCTGCGTATTGCTGTTTCACCCGGGTTCGTTTGTTGGCGAACCAAAACTTGACCTTCGAAAGCTCCAATCCTATCTTTCGGCTCAACTCCATTTTCTGTTGTCTGCTTGGAGTGGGGCATTCATTGAAGAAAGCTTCGAGCTCTCGGATTTGGCCTGGAGTGTGGCGTTGTAGTTGCTTCCTTTTCCGACTCCGGTCATCATTGTATACTCCTTCTTCGTAGCTGAAACCTAGAATTTCATCGCTGGAGGAGTCAGTCTCTATGGCCTTCGGGCAGGATTCAGCTCCAGGATCTTCAAAGTCTCCCAGCAGTTCGTGCTCAGAAATGTCCAGGTCGGGCGTTTCTAGCAGATGGGAATAACTTTTAAACATGATGGATCGGGGTATCTCGGGCTGATCTAGTTCACTCAGCTTTCTCAATTCGCTCTTACGTGTTTGCTCACTCTAGAAATTTTCTCAAGTGATTGTGCGTGTCCTGGAACCATCCTTCAGGCTGCATATGAAGACCAGCAAGCAAGCGCTCCTCCCGAGATCCTGCAATTACTCATCGTCTGTATTCCCCTTTCTTTTTCCTCATGATAGGATCACAAACTCACTTGCATTGATTCGATTTCATCGAGTAATGCGCTCGTCCCCTAGTTCAGTCTTCAAAGTGGTGGGTCTACAATCTTTCGGCGCCTTTTATGATTTGCTAGGCCCGAGAACGTGGGGAGCAGCGGTGGACCCGCAATTAATGACTCTGTTTAATTCATTTAGCTCCATGGGAATTAACGCCATGATCTTCTCTCAACCCCTTTTCATCGTTCAAACGAAAGTGGCATTTTCCCTGTGCATGCTGTTACTCTTCATTTCAGCATCCCGGGCGCTTGGTGAGGAATGAGTTCGTAGCCACTCAAAATTTTAAAGACCGTCTCTGGTTTCAGACTTAATCTAACAAGGGATCATCACAACTGAGCATGACGATGTTCGTCGATAGCGTTGGTTTTCATACATAATTAACTATAGCCATTAAAGAAAAATGTTCCCATAGGAACTTTACAATGGATAAAAAGAGTGATCCACTCGTGAACATGCTCTTCTTCCTATGGGTGTTCGTAGTGACCGACCCATCGTGCCCCGAGCTAGGTGCTAGATCATGGCTGTCCAAGCATGCCAGCTTCCCACTGATTGAACAAGGCATCGAGCCCCTCATCGAAGAAATCGTCTGTCGTGGGTTGACCAGCGGCAGGCAGAGCACCAGCCGACTGTTGCTCGAATGGAGGAGTGCGCACTCGCTGTACTTGTGACACGCGCTCTTGAGAAGTGTTGAAATGGCCTGGGAGGACATTCTGATCAGCTTTCAGTTTGCCGGTGGTCGGGTTGCTAGCTTGATTGATGCTTAGATTTGGCCGGGTATCTCTTGATGCCTGAGCATTACAATGGCGGTCGCCTCTAGCTTTTGGGCTCGAGACGGATTCCTCCCGGTTTAGCTCCGCTCGACGTTGTTTTAATAGCTTTCTGTAGGCAGCAAGGTGATTCCTGACCAGCTCCTTACTAAGCCCCGGTACATTCATGGCCTTAAATATGCGCGTCGGAGTTGCTGAGTCGATCCCCATTTGGTGAACCACATCTAGGAATCTGGAATGCAGTTCAGGGGGCCAAGCGAACCTCCTCTTATCGTGGCCCAAAATCGCATCGATGGCTTGACGACTGATTAACTCATCTCCAACAGGACCCGACCCTATCGAAAATTGTTGTGCATGAGGCTGATATGCTTTGAGCTGGTCGGCGGTAACATCCAGCTCCTTGAAACTATAACTCCAATCAAAGCGATGCAAATCCCATCCCCCATGAGGCATTTGTATCACCTTCGTAGGATCATCCTGCTCATGCGTGACTCCGGCAAAATCTGGTTGAGCAGGAGATGCCCCGAGGGAGTAAGGTGGTAAATGAACGTCTTCAATCATCGCGTGAGGCTTATCGGGGAACATCTTACCGAGGGCGACGAGGTTATCGCAATGAGGGCAAACGGTAATATTGAGAGCTTTTTCATACCTCATGTTTTCTGTTCGCAGCTTTTGGTTTTCTTCCTTTAAAATCTCGACCACCTGACGTTTGCGTTGAGCCCTCGATTTGGATCTCCTATTTTGAAACCAAAACTGGATCCTCGACTGATTAATCCCCAACTCCCGGCTCAATTCAATTCTCCACTTCTTTTTCATGTAATGGCTTTTACTGAAAAGGGTTTCCAGCATTTGGGTTTCCTCCTGAGAGTATTGGTGAGGACGTCTTCTTTTCCCGAGTTGAGCATTGTGGATGTCGTTGTCGTCGTCGCCGTGATCTTGATTTCCGTTGCCAGAAGTGTTGGGCTCCATGGTTTTGGCGTTAGACTTGATCTTGGAATCTTCGAGATCCCTCTGTGGTTCAATTTCTGAGATTTTTGAGTCAGTCGCCTCTAGCAGCTGACAGTAACCTCTTAAATATGTTGGATTGAGAAATGTTTGATTGGTTCTTGCCCACTCAGAGTTCTCCACTCTCTCATGTATGCTCACTCCCTATAAAGTTTTCTTCGAGTGACTCTGCATGTTCAGGAGACGCTCTTCAAGCATCATTAGGCAAACGTTCCCCCTCAAGACCTTGAATTTCTCGCTTAGCTTTTCAACGTGATGGGACTGCCAAACCCTGTTAGGGCTCTCTTCGATAGTTGCGCTTTCCTCCCACCTAACTCTAATAATGGTGATCCCGACAAATCTTTTACATCTTTTAATTGATGAGCCGGAAATCGCGGACCGAAACGAATCCAATGGTTCTCGTGAGGGGACCTCCTGCTTTACCCCCTAACTGGGCTCCACCAGCATTATTACTGAGACCCTTCATCATCCTCGAGTTGCTATAAAATGAGGAATTAATGAATGGAAGGTTAACGTTCTCGCATAATCAGCTTCTTCCTTCTAATCTCTTTGTTAAACTCGTCTTATTCTCAAGCCAACCCAACGCAAATGGCCTCCTCTCCCGTACGCACTTTTTCAACTGATGTCTTGGCCCAGTGGGAAAAGCTTTATAACCTACTGGGTCGCGGTTACGCGCACATAACCGATCATTCTGCAACCGAGGATGCAATCTGTGTCCTGCTCGAGGACCTTGATACCACTTCTCTCGAAGGTACTACACTGGGGAGGGAATATAGAACTTTCCCGACTCTCTTTGCACACTCCTTAGAGGCCTATCGTGTTGCTAGTCGGGAGGTTCTGGTGGCTCGCGTCTTGCGGGCTCGTTATGAGGATCGATCTGATCATTTGGTGCTGACCAACTATCTGGTTGATAGTTACAAAAAGGCCGTCGAGTTTGCTAATGAGCGGGTCGCGACGTTGCTTCGCGAGAGGAGAAATCTGGTGGATCAATTGGCCATATCCCTGACCACCGGCGAGCATGACCGCCGCAACGTCCTGTTGAGGCTTCAGAGCGACTGGCAGGAAGAACGGCTCGACAAGATAACCGAGGACATAGCTCGCGGGAATGGACTGGTTCGGGACCTGGAAGTAGTCACCGAAGAACACGAGGCCAAGGTCGCCGAAGTTAAGGGAGAATGCAGAAGCCTTCTCCTCAGGCTTGCCGACCACAACATGCGGAGCTGGGAGTATGAGCAGAGCATTAACAACATGGAGGGTCAGTTGGGCTCCTTTGTGTCGTTAATTAGGGCTCACTTTGGCTTTACTTTTCCACCCCGAATTGTATGACCTGCTTCTGAAAACCCTCCGCTGAGCAAAATAAATGAAAGTTCTCGTGTGTGTTTTAACTTCTGCATGGTTCCTTTCTTCGAGCGTTCGAACATCTTCAACTTAGGTGAGCCGAACCATAATATCAATAAGTCGAGCAAATATGGATTTTATAACTCGCTCATGATCAGATGAAAGAATAGCCTCAGACTTATCCAGGAAAAGATTTCTCTCTATTACCTATTTTTTACCTGCAAATAGAAAGACAGAATCAGAAGGAATAATCTGAAAAAGAAAGCATAGACCCCTTTCAATCTTATGCTTGCTCGTGATTAATAAGGACAAGAACTTTTACAAGGGTTTTAATCTTGCGCGAAAAGTTTTTATCAATATTCCTCGAAAGAAAGCATACTATTGAAAGGAATGTAATTCACAATAATCGACTTTGATCAATTTCGAGAGGAACGAATTACTCAAAAGTGCGAGGCATAATAACGTGTTTTAAATTTAATTGAAGATACGGCATCCAAATCAAGGCCGTTTTGTTAAGAACGAGAGTAATTTGGACATCTATCTCGTCATTAAATTCAAAACAACATCGATATTCTCGATCAATTATCGTGGATTACCAGCGACGTAAAACATGCACGAAACAATTCAAGTGTATAATTCCTTCTAGAGAAATTGAGATTGGACTACTCTATACGACCAAAAGGTCGTGTAAGACTTCCAATTTTAATTTCCTCTAAAGGAATTATAAACTTGACTTGGGAGTATTCGGATGATTAGAGAAAATGCCACTATCACATTCCCATGACCCGTCAAAAGAAATACAACCAAGTTCCATCTGAATGTATACACCAATAGATCCCTAATACAATCACTCTAAGGGGTGGGATAGAAAAAGCCTCGATAAAAATAAACCCTATACAAGAGGACTAGTAATGGAAAATGAAACAAAGGAATGTGATCCTAACGTTTAAGGATGCCCCAAGTTCGATCTATGGCTTCCGGATCACTTGCCCCAACTCGTCATCTTCTTTGGACGATATCTCAATAAGGTCCATAGTAGGCTCTTTTGTTGCTCACTCGGTGTTCGCCATGGGATATCATCCTCCTCGTCTTCTATCAAGGACGTTTGGGAAAAACACACACATCTATCCTTGAAATGGCATTTAATCTAATCACCAGAATGCAATGAATGAAATGCCTATATTTATATGAACTGTAATAGATTTGAGGGATAGAGAGTCTTACCAACCAAACTCGTCGACTTATGTGCGGTTTTAGGTGTACCAACCGCCCAAAGACATGCGCATGAGACAAGTGATGGTGAACTTCTAAAAATCAGAGGGTTTGGCACCTAAGGTTAAGGTTCCCACTTCGAGTTCTAGAAAGAGCCGATTCCATTGCACAGCTATCGTTGCATTGGGACTCGATCCATAGTTCGAAGCGAGCGGAATTGAAAAGTGGATTACCCCGCGTTTTTCCTCACGGAGATTCCATTCTCAATTCCTTCTATTGTGTTCCTAAAGGCGGCGCCCGGGGTTTTAGGCGCGGTTGTGTGTGTCCACGTGTTGTGATCATCATAATGCAATTCATGCACAGCAGTTTATCAATCAGCACTTCAAATCATCCACACAACATACATTCCTACGCCCAACCTGCATAAGACAATGTTAATCACGGACTACACCCCTTATTTCTCCAATCTGCCAAAAACATATAACACCTACCATAAGCGGACTTACCTCACCTTCGAGAGCGCCTGCAAAGTTAGAAAAATCACTCAGCGTTTTAATTACGGCCTAAGTCCACTTGAGGTCTAGAATCATATGTTCTAGAGCAAGAGTCCCCAGTGGAGTCGCCAGCTGTCGCGACCCGTCCGGAAGCGGACGCGGCTAATGGATTACCGATCGCGGGTCTTGGATCGGCGCGGGCCCTCCCAGGCTCATACCAAATCGCGGCGGGAGTATTTTTCATAAGGATTCGACGATAAGAGTCGATCGCTTTCGACCTTAGTGTGGTCGTGGTGGCATGTGCAACTTGTGCATGCATTTGGAGTCGCCACCGGTCTTTCTTGGAGGGTAGACCGGAAACCTTACTGATCGATTGGGAGAGATCGATCAGTTCTACGGAACCAGAGTTTTTGGGTTCGGGGACTTGGTTACGCTGGTGTCGTTACCAACGCCCTTTCGGTACCTAACGCGAGTGATTTTCCTAACTAGGATTTCATGCAGGCGCAATTTTGGGTGAGGTAAGTCTGACTTTGCACATTAACCAGTTTAACATGCTCACGTAATCATAATAAATAAATAGATGTCAATCACATAAACATCTATCCTACGTGGTGACCATGGAATTATGATTTAATGGGTCTCGAGCCAATGAGACCACATTTAATCATTTTAATATTTTAATAACGAAGAGCCGCTCTTCGCTTCTTCTTGGTTTCTTGAACTCTTCAAGAATTGGGCCCCAAAGAGCTCGCCGACTTAAAAGGCTCCCCCACGTAATCCTCGTAGCATTTACATCAACAATTGACTATGCTAAAAATAAAGATTACATGAAAAATAAAAGGAGTACGCAGCCTCCATTTAATAATTACAACCCCAAATATATAAATAATCATCATACATTCATATATACATCAATCACATTGATTAGGGATTTTTCCATGATCACCACCCTTCCACGTAAGTAATAAATTCACAATTTAAAACTTAGGAAGGCACAATAAAAATTCTACGTTGAATCATATTCAGAATTTTTACGTAAAATAAGATAGCCATAAATTTTCGATTCAAAATTGATTTAGTCTCAATTTTTGCTACGTTGATTAATTTATCATATAAAAACAATCAACATCCATTAGCCATGTAAGACGAACAATTCGTTAATACATATTGGCCATAGTATTGCAAAAATTGCAAAAATCAATTAAATGCACGAAAACGCCTAAGGATTGGCTCTGATACCACTGTTGGGATCCACGTAACACGTAGCGGAAATAAATAACAACCCATACATGTATCTCCAGAGGCGTACTTCGTGCATTTCAATCGAAAAAAAATCACAAAGCCTCAAAGGGAGTAAATAGATTACCTCTCGTAGCGTGCTTGAACGGAGGTGTCGGTTCGATGTTCTTCGATCTTAGCCTCCGCAAGTGTTAGGCATCTAGTTCGGACGCACCACCAATTGACGAACGGGGAGACGACTAATAACTCCACAACAATTGTGCTAGCAATATGCGGAATCAATATTCCGAACTTAGTATATTTTGCTCACTCAAGATGATGAGAATATAGAGAGTGTTTGTGTTCTTCTCTCTAAGCTCTCAAAAATTTGCACACTCTACAAAATGTCTCCCCCCTTCAACCTCAAAACTCTTGCCATCCTTTTATAGCCAAAAATACCTTCCAATAAATTGTATTTAAAAATAGCACTAACAATTATAAATTCTATCTAAAAATAGCACTCACAAATAAATGACATTTAAAAATAGCACTAACAATAGCACTCACAATTTATAATACAAAAATGCTATTTAAAAATAGCACTAACAATAGCACTCACAATTTATAATACAAAAATTCTATTTAAAAATAGCACTAACAATTATAAATTCTATCTAATAATAGCACTCACAAATAAATGACATTTAAAAATAGCACTAACAATAGCACTCACAATTTATAATACAAAAATGCTATTTAAAAATAGCACTAACAATAGCACTCACAATTTATAATACAAAAATTCTATTTAAAAATAGCACTAACAATTATAAATTCTATCTAATAATAGCACAAACAATTTATGATAAATAAATGCCATTTAAAAATAGCACTGACAATAGCACTCACAATTTATGATAAATAAATGTCATTTAAAAATAGCACTAACAATAGCACTCACAATTTATAATACAAAAAATGCTATTTAAAAATAGCACTAGCAATAGCACTCACAATACAAAAATGCTAAAAAAGGCACTAACAAAGGTGTTAAAAATAATAACCATTATTATTATTACAAGAGTTAAAGAGGTTACCAAACAATACAAATATGCATAACATATAAATATGTATGACGTATAAATACGTAGAGCATACGTATACATCCGTGAAACCGGGGACTAATTGAAAGAAAAATGTGCAATTAAGCCCTTTTGGTAAAAATTGATTAAATTGGAGGGCAAATTGACCTAATTGCACTTTAAGACTTTAGAATCCAATGTCATAGCTTATAAAAAGTGAGAATTGAAAACTAAAAGACTCGAAAATGATTTTTTTTAGGCTCGGTTCGGGTTTATGTTTGTGAAGGAACATAGTGACCCGAGCCGAGTTTTTGAGATTTAAAGTGACACACTTGAAGAGGAAATTAAAACAAAATTATCGAATATTTTTGGGTATTTTTCTGACCACGAATGGTATTTTTCTGATTTTTTGGGTATTTTTATAATTAAATAAACTCGAAAAATATTAAAAATACCGAAAAATATTTTTTGTTCAAAATTGGTTCCTAAGGTTAAACCAAGGCTTCCAAAGTTGATTTTGTGATTTTATGACCTTTTTTGATATTTTTAATTAATTTTAAAGAATAAAAATCACAATAATAAATGGTAAAAAAAATCAGGTGTCAACAGCTCCAAAAGAGGATTATTGCCTTTTAGGCATGGAATCCGTCTTTCCAAGGAGATGTGTCCCAACACTCCTGAAGAAAGACAGCGGATGGCAAATATACCTTACGCATCCGCTGTTGGAAGCATAATGTATGCTATGCTATGTACGCGACTTGATATCGCGCATGCTGTAAGTGTTACTAGCAGATATCAGTCTGATCCAGGGGAAGAGCACTGGATAGCAGTCAAGAATATCCTAAAGTACTTGCGAAGGACTAAGGATTTATTCTTGATATACGGAGAAGGAGAGTTTAAAGTTGAAGCGTATACTGATTCTGATTTTCAATCAGATCCGAATGACTTTAAGTCTACATCTGGGTTTGTTTTTACACTCAATGGTGGTGCAGTTAGTTGGAAGAGTTCCAAACAAAGCACAACTGCTGATTCCACTATTGAGGCAGAGTATGTAGCTGCTTCTGAAGCGGCGAAGGAAGCTGTTTGGATGAAGAAGTTCATTTCTGAACTTGGAGTAGTTCCTTCCATTGAGCAGCCGATTACATTGTTTTGTGACAACAATGGGGCTATAGCTCAAGCTAAGGAACCATGGTCTCATCAGAAATCCAAGCACATTGAGAGACGCTTCCATCTCATCAGAGAAATAGTTGGGAGAGGTGATATCGCCTTGCAGAAAATTGCCTCAGCGGAAAACGTGGCAGACCCCTTTACTAAAGCAATACCTCAGTCTTTATTTGAAAGACACCTTGATAAAATGGGTTTGAGGTACCAAACTAGTTGGCTTTAGTGCAAGTGGGAGATTGTTAGAGATATGCCCTAAAGCAATTATGTAATAGTTACATATTGGGTATATCCGTTGCACTTCTGATTTATTATCAATGGCAAAGACGTATTTATTCATTTGTCCAAATATAAATGAATAAAATCCATAAGATCAGTTGCAACCGAACCTATTCTTAAGACGTTGAGAATATGTGTGACAGGTTTACGGTTAGACTGAATCTTTAAAACAGTTCCCGATCAATGGATTATTGAATGGATATCAATGATCTTGTTGAGGTCGGTATGTTCTTAACTTCATAATTAAGTATCAGATACTTAAGGGAATGACGAGTCACAAGTCATTGGATATTGCGATATCCGAGTTAGAACATAGGTGCTTGTATCGGACAAGTTCACTGAACGTGACACGTATTGAATGATTAGCGACATGGAAGCTTTTTGCGTGGTCAATGTCTAATCGTTCATGCTTTGGTCTTGTGTAAATAATCCTTAGACCTGAGGTACAGTGTTGACTTGTGTGATAAATGGCTATGGTTCACAAGTGCGCATATTGGCGGGTCGTTGATTCGTCTCTGTACTTGATGGTCGTAGTTCAGGCACATACGAAGTCACATGTGTACGCAATATGGAATCTGTCTCCTTATTAATAAAGGTATGATGTCCTATGTGATCTAATTGTAACAATGCATTGAAATCCTCGGCCGGGGTTATGATTGAGAATGAAATGTTCATGTCTCATATAAATGCATGTCAAGTTAGATTTGTACATATGATCGAATTGGTGGCTTGACAAATATTCCATGGCCTTTGTTCGATCGGGACATAGTTAGACAGAAGGATTGAATTACAGTGTAGCCAAAGCTGACAGGTTCATAATGTTCTTAAAAAGAATTCACACTGTCTGGGTAGCCATGACATATTGCTAGATGTCACTCGTGGCTTGTAGGACCTAGAGGATGATCGGGACAATCAATTCTCTTGGAAGTACTAATGTGTTAGTACATGTCTTACTGCCAGCTCGGTGATGAACCTAGGAATGTCACACACCTTAACCAATACATGACAACGCATTGTGGAAAGACGACATTGCAAATTTGTTTGCAATTATACCAATTAGTTGGGTTGAAATTAAATTAAATGAGATTTAATTTTATTTCTCTTTTTGGTCACTTGCACGTGTATATACGATGTACACATATGCTCTACGTATTTGTACGTTATACGTATTTGTACGTTATACATATTTTACTGTTTGGTAACATCTTTTAACTCTTGTAATAATAATAATGGTTATTATTATTTTTAACACCTTTGTTAGTGCTATTTTTTAAATAGCATTTTTGTATTGTAAAATGTTAGTGCTAATTATAAATTGTGAGTGCTATTGTTAGATAGCATTTATAATTGTTAGTGCTAAATTTAAATGGCATTTATTTATGATAAATTGTGAGTGCTATTGTTAGATAGCATTTATATTTGTTAGTGCTAATTTTATAATACAATTTATTGGAAGGTGTTTTTGGCTATAAAAGGATGGGAAGAGTTTTGAGGTTGGGGTTGGCACATTTGTAGAGTGTGCAAATTTTTGAGAGCTTTGAGAGAAGAACACAAACACTCTCTATATTCTCATAATTTTGAGTGACCAAAATATACCAAGTTCGGAATATTGATTCCGTAAATTGGTTTGGAATATTGATTCCGCATATTGCTAGCACAATTGTTGTGGAATTATTAGTCGTCTCCCGTTCGTCAATTGGTGGTGTGTCTGAACTAGAGGCCCGACACTTGTGGGGCTGAGATCGAAGAACATCGAACCGACACCTCCGTTTCAAGCACGCTACAAGAGGTAGTCTATTTACTCCCTTTGGTGCTTTGTGATTTTTCGATTGAAATGCACGAAGTACGCCTCTGGAGATACATGTATGGGTTGTTATTTATTTCCGCTGCGTTTATTAATTTTATTTACCCGTACGTGTTACGTGAATCCCAACAGTCCGAGCCTGTTAACATATCCAGTCAAACCTACCTTAACTCAAAAGCTTAAGCTAATGAGTTATGAGCCAACTTGGATATATTAAGTTCTCAACACCACATTAATTCTTCAATGTGAGACTCTTCTAACACAATTCACACGTACACATCCTAACATGATGCATATCCATTTACTTCACCGATTGCCTAAATCACGAGCAAATATTTCTTATTGGCCCACGGCCGAACCCCTAATTGCATGATCACTACAATCTAACTCATATTTATGACAATTCTGATAGTATGATAACGCCGCATGACAATCAGGACAACAATCGACACTATAGCCTATATTCGGACCTCATTTTACGTAAAAGATATAGATAATGACAAACTCCTCACCATCATTCTCTGGTAACCGAGTAATTATTTTGCTGATTTCGTTAGTTCTACCATGACCCTAAGATATCATTCACAATCTTTTATATTTTGTACGAGATTTCTACTTTATGCCCAAGTCCGAACCAAGACCCCCCTCTCTCTCTAATCTAATCACTATTACGTCAATTCACCACACAATAGTGCCAATCACACTCGTAACTGTTGAAAAAAACCCTATGTGATTTTGAAGTTGACAAAACAATCCATGCACTCTTAGTTCTGAGATAATGCCGTGAAACACTTATTTTGCAGATTGCCTTATGGTGCCGGGATACACAGGATCGAATCTGTCGAAAGGTGGCTCAGATGCTGTGTGGAGCTCATACGATAAGTGGGGATAGCTCGGACGTTGGAATGATGCTCAAGCTCTGAGAGAAGTGTTTATGTGCAGTAACCAATACTTCAAGAGTAATTCAAAATGTTTTTAATTGATACATTACAACAGACATAATCAAGATGGATCGTTCATGAAGATTCTCGGGGATAGAGATCAATCAAGGACGTAGATCTAAGGAGACGAATGCAACTTTTTTATTGATAGAATCCATCTATGGAAACCCAAGATCATAATTGTATGAGCGATTTGTTTTAAACGGGGGAGACTTTCCTTTGGCAATCCTCAACGGCTACAAGATCTTTTTTTGGATATTGTCTCGTCCAAATGAGTAGTTTTGGAGAGTAATCTTTTAGAGGCATTGCAACGGTCAGTTGGAGGCAGAAGAGTATAAAAGACATCTCAAGGTCGAAGAGAAAAGAGATTGGCGTTAAGAGGGAATAATGTTCATAATTCCAAGATCGAGAGAACTTCAAATTCTTATATTCTTCTTGATCCATTAATTGTAATTGTAAAAAGGTGTACACGAGAGTGTTGAGTGTTAGGTGTGGAGTCCTGCGTCTCAAGGGAGATCACTAAGCTGTAACCTTTGAGCAGTTCACTAGGGAATCCAGCCGAATGACTGATAGCCGAAGAAGTGGACGTAGGCTTGAATAAACCCGAACTTCAATAAACCCTATGTGCATTTTTTTCTATTCCTTACTCCGGTTTGATTATGTATGTGTATATATATATATATCTTGTGATAGTTGAACTGAACACGTAGCGTATATTATGAGCTTGTATTGATCATCTGAGGGTTGAGCTTAAAGCTTGTGTAATTTCGATTCCGTGGTAAATCCAAAAAATTGCACTATAATGACCTATTCACCCCTCTAGTTGATAAAAATAACCACAACAGTAACAATCACAATTCAGTCGCTCGATATCACTTATGCCTTCTCTCGATATCACATACGCCTCAATGACGCCCCCCCTTTTCTTTCAACTCAAGTTACACACTCGCACAGCTAATACTTTCATATAATGAAGAGAGAGAGAGAGAGAGAGAGAGAGAGAGAGAGAGAGAGAGAGAGAGAGAGAGAGAGAGAGAGAGAGAGAGAGAGAGAGAGAGAGAGAGAGAGAGAGATAATTTTACTCGCCTAACAGTCGTTGGTGACGAACTCTGGTAGCTTGGTCTCCATCAAGGGCAGTTGGCGACGACAGCAACAAGACTTCTTGGGGAGTTGGCCGGGAGGAAGTTGCATAAGAGCACCTAGTCAGAATGAATTTGAGAGAGCCTTCCTCTTTTTTGTGTTCGTCCCGGAGGAATTCACAAGGCTAGTGGGAAATAATGACTTGCCTTTTCCCCACGCACCTAATGATTATCCCCTTTGGTGTACATAAGAAGTATTTCACCAAGTGTCATTTGCCTCCCAAGTTCCATCATTCTTAAAATTAAACACAACAGCCTTCTATTTACTTTTCATTTCTTTTGCGCATGACACCTCCTTGCTCAGCGAACTCCACGAAGCTAAGGAAAATGATGGGATTTCATTTCTCCAAGTTCATTGCCATTTCCCAAGGTTGATAATGGCTGATCTTGGTTGAAGTAAGAAGCTAACAGCCAAGTGTCTTATTTTTGCTACATTTCATTGTGTCAAAAATTTGTGCACAGCAACTCTTTCCCTTTTGCACACAAGCCACCGTCACCTTAGTTTGTCGTCCTGAGGCTTGATCACAGGACTGACAATACAACCTAGATGGGGTGAATAGGTTGTTTTGAAACTTTTTCAAAGCGAATCATAATCCTAATTACTCTCGATGAGGCGGCGGCCAAATAATTCAAATGTTGAAATTCCTTAATACCCGGTACCCGAATCTGAGGTCAAAGTCATGTCAAGTTCTCGTCGATTGTACTTCCAGTTTATCTCAAACTGACAGGAGACTCCTGCTGGCGCTACGCGTATCGACCTTAGGATTTTCTCAAGTCGTGGCAACTTTGATTGTCATGTGATTGCGATGGTTTATCGCTAGTTCCTGCGGTCCTGATCATCGGAGTCCAATTTAGGAAACTTTCGTAAATTATACATTGGTTAAGAGGAATCACCAACGTCCCAACCGTATAACGTTAGCAAAGCATCCCCTGATCGTTCCTAGATTGATCTCTGCTGGCCCAAAATATCCCATCGGCAATCCTTATGGTCAAAGTGCCATTTCCTATACGGGTTTCTTGGGTCCACGTACTAACTCTGTATAGCCTTACCCTTTCGATCAGTCGAATTGTCACACCCCGAGCCCGGCGGGTACGCGAGCATCCCACCTTCGCCATTACCTTTAATAAACTTCTAGGATCCAACGGCCTATAACATAAAACTCTATATGAAGCATGCATGCGAAAGCGAGGCCAACTCCATACAAATAAATGTTGAAAAATATGAGGTATTTTGATGGGTGAATGAATGAGGAATTATTTCTCAAAGAATACCCTTGAGTTGGAAGTGGGAAGTGACAAAGCACTATTCCCACATAGGAAAGGAAGAAAGCCTTGAAGTGCTTTATATATGGATACACTCTCTTTGAGTGGTAACTATCATAACACAAGCACTATGCCTTGCACGCACGCGCATGGGGGTGCAAATCCCGGAGGCTCGATAAGTTGAAACTAGAATTAAACACAAGAACTACGGACTACGAAAATCACTTCTCCCTCTTTGAATTATCTGCATTTGCATTGTTTTTGATAGTGTTCTCGTGTTGTTCAAGTTCGCCGAAAGCTTTGGAGTGCTCTGCTTGCCTCTATCGCTGCTTAACCGTTGTATCCTGGGAGACAGACGTTCATGAAACCTCAAAGCACGTACTGGAGGGGACGAATCTGTTTTAAGGAAACTGTGTCGGACACGGGCCTCGATATTCTTTATTAATTCAATTACTTTTTATACTGCTGTATTTTCGTGCAGATTTTGTTCTTTTGAAGGTTGAGGTTTTATCCTCATGAAGGGTCAGATTCACCGCTTCTGACGAGTTCAGATTCAATGCTTCTGAAGCTGCTTTTGGAGGTTCAGAAGGAACTGCTTCTGACCGGGTTCAGAAGGAACTGCTTCTGACGGGTCCAAAAGGAACTGCTTCTGACGGGGTTCAGTAGGAACTGCATCTGACGGGTGCATCTAAGTTGCATCTGACGGGTGCATCTGAGTTGCATCTGACGGGTTCAGATGCAGTTGCATCTGATGGGTTCAGATACAGTTGCATCTGACGAGTTTTGAACAGTGCATCTGATGGGTTTAGATGCAGTTGCATCTGACGAGTTTTGAACAGTGCATCTAATGGTTTAGTTTTTCTGCTTCTGACCTGCATATGATGGTTCAGTCTTTTCTGCTTCTGACCTACACTGATGGTTCAGTCTTTTCTGCTTCTGACTTGCTTCTGACCTCCTTCTGAAGGCTCAGATTCTGTGCTTCTGCCAACTTAGTGTTTTCATATTTGAGGCAGTTTGCTTACGTTTATTATTGTTATTCGAATTGTAAGTATCCTTCATATCTATAAAACAATATTGTTCATTTTTAACACTATTTTTTTCAACAATCTTAAAACAGATTCGATTCGACACTTACAATTCGAATGGCTACTGAAAAAGACGTTATTGATGTGCCTGCTGATGACATCACCAAAAGCTCTGCCTCTGCTGTCCATCATCCTGGATCATCTTCTGCTTTTGCTGCGCCTTTTTTCCACCATGGAGAGAAACCTGAAAAGTTCAACGGATCGAACTTTAAAAAGTGGCAGCAGAAGATGTTGTTTTATTTAACAACACTGAATCTTGCGAGATTCTTGATTGAGGAACCTCCTAAGGTATCCGATGGAGAAATTGATAAGCAAGCCTTCAATGCTGTTGAGGCTTGGAAACATTCTGACTTCCTATGTAGGAATTATGTCATGAATGGATTACATGACTCATTGTACAATGTTTATTGTGCAATAAAGACGGCAAATGAGTTATGGGAATCCTTAGACCGAAAATATAAAACAGAGGATGCCGGAGCAAAGAAATTTGTTGTCGGTCGATTCCTTGATTATAAGATGGTGGATTCTAAGTCTATAATCAGTTAAGTGCAAGACATTCAGGTGATCTTGCATGAGATTCGGGCTGAAGGAATGAACTTGAGTGAAACCTTGCAAGTGGCTGCGATTATTGAGAAGCTACCTCTTGGGTGGAAGGATTTCAAGAACTACCTCAAGCACAAGCGAAAGGAAATGAACCTGGAGGAGCTGATTATTAGACTTCGAATTGAAGAAGACAACAGAAGCTCTGAACGCAAAGGATTCAATCCTGCTACAGTTAAGGCAAATGTTGTGGAGCATAAGCATGGCCACAAGAATAAGAAGGTCACCAAGCTGAAGTTGGGACCAAAAGGAGGAGTTTCCAAGAACAAGTTTCTAGGGCAATGCTTCAACTGTGGTAAGACGGGTCACAGATCTGTGGATTGCAAACTTCCAAAGAGGAAGAATCATGAGACAAATATGGTGAATGACATGACAAAAGACATGTTAGACATAAGCCTTTCTGCAATGATTTCTGAAGTGAACTTAATTGGGTCCAATCCAAAGAAATGGTGGATTGACACTGGGGCAACTAGGCACGTGTGCTCCAATAAGGACCTGTTCACAACTTTCGAACCAATTGATGGGGAGAAAGTGTTCATGGGAAACTCTACCTCTTCTGCGGTTGAAGGCCAATGGAAGGTGCTTCACTGAAGATGACTTCTGGGAAAGAGCTAACTCTGAATAATGTCTTGTATGTGCCGAAAATTCGAAAGAATCTGGTCTTCGAATGACTATTGAACAAGCATGGATTTCGCATGGTGTTCGAGTCAGATAAAGTTATTTTGTCTATATCTAGAATGTATGTGGGAAAGGGATATGTAACTGATGGGCTTTTTAAGCTCAATGTTATGACAATTATCAATAAAGATAATAAGCCTTCCGTTTATTTACTTGAGTCCTCCAATTTATGGCATGGTAGACTCGGACATGCTAATTATGATACATTGCGTAGATTAATTAACTTGGAACATATACCCTCATTCCAAATTGATTCAAAACACAAATGTGAAATTTGTGTTGAGACAAAATTAACGAAATCATCGTTTCAATCGATTGACAGAAGTATCGTACCTCTTGAATTGATTCATAGTGATGTTTGTAATTTGAAATTCGTACAAACAAGAGGTGGTAGTAAATATTTTATTACCTTTATCGATGATAGCACTAAATACTGCTATGTGTATTTGCTTAAAAGCAAAGATGAAGCTTTAGAGAAATTTATTCTCTATAAGAATGAAGTTGAAAATCAACTTGATAAGAAAATCAAGAGATTGAGAAGTGATAGAGGCGGTGTGTATAAAATACCAATTGGTGAATTCTATGCACAACACGAAATTATACATGAGGTAACTGCGCCCTATTCACCTCAATCAAATGGTGTTGCTGAACGTAAAAATCGCACATTGAAAGAAATGATGAACGCGATGTTACTAAGTTCAGGCTTACCTCAAAATATATTGGGTGAAGCTATTTTGTCAAGCAATTATCTTTTAAATAAGGTACCTCGAAAGAAAGAGGACCCTTATGAGCTATGGAAAGGTAGAAGACCATCCTACAATTGATTACGAGTGTGGGGGTGCCTTGCTAAAGTAATTGTTCCAACATCAAAGAAAACTAAGATAGGTCCTAAAACGGTGGACTGTATCTTTATAGGCTATGCACATAACAGTAATGCATATCGATTTCTTGTGCATGAATCTAAGATTCCAGATATACACAAGAATACGATCATGGAGTCTAGGAATGCTTTATTCTTTGAAGATGTATTTCCTTATAAATCCAATGATGGTTCAAGTTCGTCTAAACGAATGAATGAAACTATGAACAATGAAAGTCATGATTCAGATCATGAACTAAGACGTAGCAAAAGAGCAAGAGAGGAAAAATCATTTGGAAATGATTTTCTAACTTATTTGTTAGAAAAAGAACTACTAACTTATACATAAGCTGTGAGTTCTTCTGAGGGACCTTTATGGAAAGAGGCAATAAAAAGTGAAGTTGATTCTATTTTGCAGAATCATACTTGGGAGCTAGTGGATCTTCCTCCTGGTTGTAAACCTTTAGGGTCCAAATGGATCTTTAAAAGGAAGATGAAAGCAGATGGCTCCATTGATAAGTATAAAGCCAGACTTGTAATCAAAGGATACAAACAACGAGAAGGCGTAGATTACTTTGATACTTATTCTCCTGTGATGAGAATAAACTCCATTAGGATGATACTTGCAATTGCAGCATTGCAAAATCTAGAAATACATCAAATGAATGTAAAAACAGCTTTCCTAAATGGTGATTTGGATGAAGAAATCTATATGAAACAACCTGAAGGTTTTGTAGTTCCAGGACAAGAAAGGAAAGTCTATAAATTGGTAAAATCATTGTATGGTCTAAAATAAGCGCCAAAGTAGTGGCATGAAAAGTTTGATAATGCAATGATTACCAATGGTTTTAAAATCAATGAATGTGATAAATGTGTCTACATTAAAGAGACAGAGAATGGATATGTCATTCTATGTCTGTATGTAGATGACATTCTCATTATTGGTAGTGATGACAGAATGATCAAATCTATCAAGAATATGTTGAATTCAAGATTTGACATGAAAGATATAGGGCTTGCTAATGTGATTTTAGGGATTAAGATCACAAGAACATTAGAAGGTTTAGTTTTAAACCAGTCACACTATGTGGACAAGATTCTTGAAAAATTCAGCAAGAATGATTCTGGTTTGCTAGAACACCATTAGACAATAGTCTTCATCTATCCAAGAATAGAGGAGATGGTATTTCTCAAGTAGAATACTCTAGAATTATTGGAAGTCTAATGTACTTAATGAGTTGTACTAGACCAGATATTGCCTATATGGTTAGTAGATTGAGTAGATATACAAGCAATCCGAGTGCTGACCATTGGAAAGCAATAGTGAGAGTACTCAGGTACCTACGGTATACTCGAAATCATGGCCTGCACTATACCAGGTATCCATCTGTATTAGAAGGACACAGTGATGCAAACTGGATATCTGATATAACAGACTCAAAATCTACTAGTGGATATGTTTTCACACTGACAGGTGCAGCTATATCTTGGAAATCCTGTAAACAAACTGTTATAGCCAGATCCACAATGGAATCCGAGTTTATAGCTTTGGATAAATGTGGTGAAGAGGCTGAAAGGCTACGCTATTTCCTAGAGGATATTCCAAAATGGCAAAAACCTGTGCCACCAATCTGTATACATTGCAATAGTCAATCTGCGATTGGAAGAGCACAGAGTAACATGTATAATGGTAAGTCTAGACATATACGTCGTAGACACATTACCATTAGACAACTACTCTCAATTGGAATTATCTCTATTGACTACATAAATTCAAAGGATAATATTGCGGATCCACTAACCAAATGGTTAAATAGAGAGTTAGTTGAACAGTCAACAATAGGAATGGGACTGAAGCCCATTATAGAAAAGTTGATATAAAGGAAAACCCAACCTAGCTGACTGGAGATCCCAAGATCTAGGTTCAATGGGACAACCTAATTATATGAACTGAATGATATCACTATGCGGGTCTATTCCTCAAACCATTCCAATAAAAGAAACAGTGATTTGATATCCCTCACATATGTGGAGAAAAACCAATTATTGTGGGGGTTTATCAGGAAAAAGGATAGGAATTATGCTTTAATGATTCTTAAGTGGAGTAAACCAATTACCCAAGATTAAGTAATCACCTATGTGAGAGAGAAGTGGGGCCGCTTCAAAGGAGAATTATTGAGGGCTGAATTCTTTAGAAACTCTCGCAGAACCAAGATGATGTTCATGGCCAAAATGAACATACTCATGAGAACTGAACAAACGTTTAGATGATTCCTGTGTGAAGTGTATGGGTCATTTACTAATGAGAACTGGACATACATATGACCCGTCGACCCATATGAGACTCTCGCGTTCAGACTTAGAGATGATTCGGTCACCATATGACTCTCGACGCCCATTTTCAATCGGGATGAATCGTGTCAGTATGGGATTCTCTACCAGCACGACCTCGTCATGTCATATGGGAGTAACTCCCTCCCAATACGTTGGCCAAATTATAATTCTCGGCGATCCCACACTCCAGTGCACCTATAATTTTTCCTGGCGATCCCACACGCCAGTGCACATATAATTTCCATCGGCGATCCCACACGCCATTTATTCATGAAACCAGTTATAAAGAAAAAGCCTCGGTTTTTTTTTATGAAAACAAGTTCACGCCTCAATTTTCATTCAAAAACAATCTCATGCCTCAAATTTTTTCATTCAAGAACAACTCATGGGATTCATCGCCAAAACATGACGTTCGTTTCAAACTTTAAACATGCACGGCCAAAAGATCATTCATGACATATCAGGCAATTCATGGCCATTTCAGAAAACTCAGCTTTGGCGTTCCTTTCGATAAAATCTCGAGCTTTTCAAACTCAAAGGTCCGTTGAGTCATAAAAATGTATGTTCAAACAACCAAGCCCACCAAGCCAAAACGACTAGCAATGCCCAATTTCCTTATCAATACTCAAATATAATCTAACCACAACTTTGAGTTAGCACAATTTATCCAAACGACGTGTTTTTCGATCAAGAACATGCCAAAGGACATCACTTTCAAAACTGATCATATTCGGTTCTCATGGCATTCTCTCACAAAAATCACACCATAAACCATTCAATTCAACTCAAAACTCCATCCTTTAGTATCCTAACATCCTAATAAAGGTTTCGGCATAACTTACCTCGAGCTTAGGCCAAGAAATTCCATAAAATGATCGATGCATCGTCGCGACACCAAGTTGTCCACTCTTGGCCTTTCACAACCAGATACAGTCCCGAATAAACTAGTATTGATCTACTGACTTTTTGAGAAATCTACCTTCAGAAAATTGTCCTTCAAGGTCTTACGGACGTGTGAACGAAAACGGAGCTCAATTTGGATATCAGACGACCTAGAACGAGCCATTTTAAAATCAGTCCGCGCTAGGAACAGATTTATATGGCTATCGGCCTCTCACGAATTTCACTCTACAACAGCCCCTTAAACACTTTCAATCCAGCCATAATTCACCCATTAGTACCCCCAACATCTTAATAAAGAGTTAGAAGTCTTCTTACCACTCAATCCAGCAAGTAAAATCCCACAATCGGCCGCTTGAAGCCTTCGAACCAAACTGTCCATAACAAGGCAGAACCGGTTCTTAGGAATTTCGCACAAACCGGGCATTAAACTTCATCCATACCTCATTCTAATCAACATACTCCATGATACATCTATATCTATGTGTTAGGGTGGCTTACCAACGATTCCAATGCAAAATAACACTTCAAAGATCCTCAAAAGCTCACGGTTCCTCATTGACCAACAGTAAATCATATTCTGCCCCTTTGAAAACCACAGAGATTCAACCATTAGATCCTTCAATAACCCAACCAAACTTCAAATACATGTTGCTACATGTCTTAACTAGGTTCAAGGAGTGTCTTACCAAAGATTCAAGCCAAAACCAACTCCCAAATGGCCTATGATGCTTCTCGGGTTCAAATTGGTCCGGGTAGCGACCTTCGCTGCTTCAAACGGCTCTACGAGACAAACGGCTGGGTAGATTTTGGCTCATAATACCTTGTTGGAACAGCAAGAGAAAGAGATTTCTAATGGCGGTGCAATCACCTCAATCCAACCTCGGACGAAGAAGTTATGGCCAAAACAGTGGGCATGGTCAAAATTGGGCAGCGAGAGAAAAAGAGAGGGAGAGTGATCCAAGTGGGAGAGAGAGTTGGAGGGAGATGGTGGTTGGCCAAGGGTTTCAAGGGAGAGAGAAAGAGTGCTTAGCTTCATCCACAAGCCAAGGAAGAGAGAGAGAGAGAGAGAGAGAGAGAGAGAGAGAGAGAGAGAGAGAGAGAGAGTGGTAGGTGAGGGATTAGACAACTAATCAATGCCCTAGGGCTCTAGTCTAGTCTAAGTGTACTCACCATCCAATTTATGACACTTGTCCACACCTTCATAAAAATCTCAAGACTCATTTGACCATTTTGCCCTCCAAATTTCTGCCATTATAGGGGAGAAATAAAAGACCAAAATACCCTTGCCTAATCTTAAAGGAAAGAATATCCTTCGAGGGGCAAAAGGGTAATTTTTCACCTCCAGTCCAAATTTCACCTTTTCAATCTTAATTACCCTCGATGAGGCGATGTTCAATTCTTTTCCAAATGTTGGAATTCCTCAATGTCCGATACCCAATTCTGAGGCCAAGTCCATGTCGAGTTCTCGTCGACTGTAATTCCAGTTCATCTCAAACTGACGGGCGACTCTTGCAGGCGCTACGCGTATCGACCTTAGGATTTCTCAAGTCATGGCGACTTTGGTTGTCATGTGATTGCGAGGGTTTATCGCTAGTTTCTGCGGTCCTGATCATCGGAATCCGATTTAGGAAATTTTCGCAAATTACACATTGGTTAGGCGGAATCACCTGCGTCCCAACGTATAACGCTAGCAAGGCATTCCATGATCGTTCCTAGATCGATCTTTGCTGGCCCAAAATATCCCCTTGACAATCCTTATGGTCAAAGCGTCATTTTCTTATTCGAATTTCTCAGGTCCACGTACCCGACTCCGCGTTAGTCTTTCCCTTTCGGTTAGTTAACTCGAGAGTGGCTTGCTCCGAGCGAGATACCATTGAAATACACCGATCGATATCTTTCCATTCCGTAGCCTCGAGAGGGGTCGGAATTCGGAATGTCACAACTCTTCTCCCTTAAAGAAATTTCGTCCTTGAAATTTACAACTTTCCAAATCATCCAATCTTATGGGGTATTAACGCCTCATCACCTCTTCACTTCCCAAAGTAGCTTCTTTCGTTACTTGACGTTCCCATTCGTCTTATCTAACAAAAGCTCTCATCCTCCAGGACTTATTTCCCTTTGTCCTTAATCTGTACTTACCTTTCTCTTAATGACATCTTGTCGCCCACCTTTATAGCTTTACTATTTATGATCTGAATCAGGTTCAGTTCGTATTTCCTTGGCATGGGCAATCTTGGGCCTAGCATTCCTTTGATAACGACCGCCATTTCAGGCGAACTCCACTAGAGGTATTTACCTTTCCTAGTTTCCTTTAAAGTTCCACGCACATCATCTTTCCTAGAGCGTCTGAATTCTTCTTTCAATTCGTCCATGAACTTTCAGGGCTTTCATTCTCAATTTCATGGTTCTTTCTCTAGGTACTCGGAAATATGGATTTTCTCCCTGTTACCTTTATTCACACTATCCCTTGGACATGAAGGTCTGTGGATTATCATAACTTACTCTCTTCCTGACCCTTAGGTCCAATACTTGAGGTAGTCGTTATACCAATCGATTGGCAAACTTCCAATTTAGAAGTTGAATATCTTATTTCCTTGAGCGAAGTCCATCCTTTATCTGCCAACTGCGAGATGCTCAATTTCGATCACATACGTCCACTACTCTTACTTGCCTTTTCACAGCGATGTCGGTTATCTTATTCTTAGTCCTTAAGCAATTTCATTCATCGACGTTGCTCCTCGTTAATTTCTCTTAGGCAATCAAATACTTCAAGTTCTCACGATCTGTGTAAACTCATAACCTTTCTTCACACAAGTAATGTTTCTCAAGCTTTATCACAATGATGTTTGCGAGCCAAACCCAATCATGCATCTGGCACTCCAACTCGTAGGGTCTTACTATCGCGACGTACATACAAATGCCATTTCTGATTGACTTGTTACATCTCAAATTTTCTTTTTGCGACACGTCGTTATGATTTTTATTATCTTTTCACTTTCCAATAGAAATACCAATATCAGTGCGGTCATTGACTGGGCTTAAGTCCTTAGGACTCCTTCGTGTTCACCCATCCATTCACGATACGTTTCATTCTTAGTCAGTCTTATCACCAGAGTAACTATTGCAGGGGATTCTTCTCACGCATCATCCACAATAATCCATGAGGTTTAGAAAAACCTCAAGCCTCAGTAGCTCGCATCGGCCTTACTCAATCCACTATCATTTCCTACCCTTGAAGGGTTCCACAGGGATTCTATTTACCAGAGACTTTACGTATTAAGAAACGCCATCTTATCAAGCCGAAACTCGCATTTATTACTCTTCGCATATAGCGAGTGTTCATGTCCCTCATGACTCTTTGAATAATTTGATCATCGTCTCTAAAGACGGTAATAATCGATCCAATTACTCCTTGAATACTCAATTCAATCGTTATCAGTCTTTCTACTACCAAGTGTCGAATCATTCTAACTACTTTTCACACCATCAACTTGAAAGTCTATGATTCGACTCTCTCTGCTCCCATGGATCCCCAATTAAACCATGCATCATTTTGTTCATTTTTGTCACTCTTTCTTCAGGAAGCATCAGTGTCTTTAACTGATGGATTTCATAACCAGCTAATGCGTCTTCCTTCCTTAGTCCAGACGCTTAATCTTAACACCACGTCAAGTGGGATTTCTTCCTCCTTTCCATGCTAGGGTCTCTTACCCTATGAAGGAAACTATACACTTCAGTGGCATTCCCCCTCCTCAAGTCCACCTTGTCCTTCTCGTTTCATAGGACGTCTATACCACAGCAATGCCTTTACTTCAGAATTCAGATGCCACAATACTCAGCATTCCTCTTTCATTAACTCAATCACCTCAAGTGATAAGGTTCCAAGGATAGAGGTTCCCCCTTGGTTTCCACATATCCACACCTAGGATATCCAAGTTTCAAGTCACCTTGCGGTTATAATCCAAGCACCATGTTCGCTTACTCAACCATTCATTAGGATTACAAACGACTCGGACTACCAAGTCCAATCACTTTCCTTTCCATTAACGACCATCTCATGGTCTAATCGTCCTTAAGAACAACGCCCTATCCCTTAGGGGACCATACTTTATAACTCCAGTTTGATGGTTTAGTTCAATCTCAATCAATCTCATTAGATCATTAAACCCAGGAAGACTAGCGTGTCGGTTTTCCTTAACACTTTCCATGACAAGAGGGACGGACTATCAATTTTCCACCAGGAGCCTTACGCCTAGGTAATCAGCCTATCATCCATTCCTTATTGGCACTTTCTATGATTCATAAATAGTAATTTTCTCACTTATACCTCTTCCGATCATCCACTTCTATTCTTAGGATTCATTACCGTCCCTCGGAATCTGGAATAGCACTAGCTATAAGGCCTCCAAATTTCAAGCCACTCAAGGACTGTACGTCTCACTCAATGGGTCCTTAACCACCCTTAATATATATATAGACGATCTTGAGAACTCTGTCTCATAGTGGTCGACTTTCCTCAGGTCCTTACTAGGTTATCAAAGTTCAGGCAACCTTCGTTCTCAAGCAGTATTAGAAAGGTGCCTATCGTCAGTCAATTCGACAGGGCAATTCAATTAGGCAGCATGCCTTCAAGGAAACCCTTCCTTTGGTGACATTCCACCACTCATCAACAGCCTCTTAAGGTTAGGAACTGTTAGAGTCACTTCCTTTCTTCAGTGTACCAAAAACCTCCAAGGTTTCCTTTCCAAGTTCTCAATCCAGAGAAAGGCAGTTTCGGGATCATCTTTTCCATCGAACCTCAGTCGATCTCAAGTTCCATTTCACAAGCTATTCAAGATTCTCGTGATTCTTCTCCATATTTCCCATTTAGGGATGAGTAGTCTCAGAGTCACCTTTCTCATGACTTCCATCACTTAATTCATCAGCATCAGCATCAGTCACCTCAGTGACTTGGGCAACAGTGGCAGCTCCTTCTTGAGTCTGCTCGCACCTTTTAGATTCCTATTTCCATTCAAGGTTCTCATGACCCCATTAGCCCTTGGGTCTCATACAATTCACACACTTGAGCCAAAAGCTCCTTAAATGCCCTTATTCCGTTGGCCCAACCTTACTAGGTTCTCGTGACATTCAAGTCACTACAATTCCCTCCAGGAATTAAAGACCTAAGTCGTTCATCCAGGTCTAGCAGTCTTAGACTGCTCATCTTATCATCTATCACAAGCAATCAACCATCCAGTGGTTCCACGCGAATCCTCAATTAATCGCCAATCATCCAGGGATTTCAGATCATCCTTCATCAGTAACCACTCATCAAGCTAGCCTCAACTAGGCAATTTCTCAGCTATTCGCCAATTACTAGGCAAGCATAAACTAGGCCAATATCAGGCAAACTCTCGAGGCACAATTTCAATGCGTCAAATGCTCACACCTCAAGTCCAGACGTATCTGCGACTTTAGCAATAGCTCACCAAGCTATCTCAATTTCAAAAGGTATCGGCCAAATGACACTCAATGCCAAGACTCGCCAAACAGGCCAAACACAAGTGTCAATTTTCTTTTTCAAACAACACCTACTGCCATGTACGAAGCTCCTAACCATGCCAATAACATACGCCATTACAAATGCCATGTAATTTCGAAATTTCATCTTGAGGATCACCTCAGTGCAATACATCTCTTAACCAAAATCAGACTCAACCCGATACTTAGACTTTATCTCTCTTTCAATTTATGACTTGGGTCATTCCTACCTCCTCGCTATCTTAGAAGCCTGCCAGGAGCCGCTCCTTGTCCGAACCTCTCTATCCCGGCGTACACTCCATGCCCTCATCAGACCTGGTCATTGTAGGCTATCCCAAGTCATACATCTACGAAGAGAGTCCCGTTCCACATGTCCCATAACATGCTTCACTACGGTTTATAGGTATCCCACCAGCTTGTCCCATACCAAGCGACGGTTTATTAAGTCTAATAATGATAAACTCATGCATTCACCTTTCTCAACTTTCATTTCGATGCCATAAACACATGCACTGAATGATCGTCCTCAATACTCGCCACATCACATTCGTTTTCAGATCAGTTCTTATCCATAGAAGGTTTCTAATTCCACAAATAACCATCTCACAGATCAATTGCCTATGTTCAACCATATACCTCAAGGCCACAATCACGATCATATAATCCAATCGACCCTTTACTCATGAGCAATTTTCTATTAGCCTCAAGCACATCCACAACCTCAAATCCATGCTTATGGCTCCTCAATTTCTACTTGCTTCCTTGTGAACCTCAATCACACCCTTACCAAGATCATCGATTAAAATTGATACTATAACCATTAAAGCGCAACAAAAGTTCAAACCTATAATCCTCGAGATTCAACAATCAATACTTAATCCTAAGGGTCTCACTAACTAATCTTCCTCAAGTCATCACTCCTTATCACTCCAAGTCTCAATCAAATTGGATCGAGTTAACCTTGCTTTGATACCAAACAAGCGGGGATGTCACGCCCCGAGCCCGGTAGGCACGCGAGCATCCCACCTTCGCCATTACCTTAATAAACTCACAGGATCCAACGGCCCATAACATAAAACTCTACATGAAGCATGCATGCGAAAGCGAGGCCAACTCCATACAAATAAAATGACATAGGATGACTTAGGACAAAAGGGTAAAACTTTCATAAAGGCCAATCATACTTCAGAGGTTACAGCTCTAAATCCCCAAATTTTTCTGTACAACCCTAAGGTCACACATCATTCATAACCATTTCTTGGTATGACTTCATCAAATGCTAATCCTTGGCAAGCTCGAGTTCCATCGTCTGGGACCTGAAATTGTTATCCCACGACGAGGTGAGATATAAATCTCAGTAAGCTAAACCTAACCCTAACTAGGTTATCAGTACCTCCAGACACTTTTGAAAAACATGTTATTTTGGGGTTCAAAATATTTGGCATGGTAAAACAGGGTACTTGTCAAAACTTGACATTTCAGTACTTTCAAATCAACTTGACTCAATCATAAATCGTGAAAAATTTAAGCTTCGTACAATGGCAGGGTTTTCAATCAAAAGCAAGCACTCGACGCCATCTCAAAACCGTGAGGCAACTTTCCATTCTTTTCTCAAAAGTACCCCTTCTTGAATTTCCAGAAAACACATTCTTTTTTCTCATGCCCCTTTCGGGGTCATTTTCAAATCATGAGGCAAATTCAGTTTCTCGAAAACCATCCTTTAATTTTCCAGAAAATAGCTCCTTCCATATCCGCCCATCCTGGGCCGCCCACTTTGGGGCTGCGAGATGATTCGATCTCCATATGACCCGTCGATCTATATGAGACTCTTGTGTCCGGACCTAGAGATGATTCGGTCACCATGCGACTCTCGACGCCCATTTTCAATCGAGATGAATCGTGTTAGTATGAGACTCTCTAGCCGCACGACCTCGTCAGGTCATATGGGAGTAACTCCCTCCCAATACGTTGGCCAAATTATAATTCTCGACGATCCACACGCAATTGGCGATCCCACACACCAGTGCACTTATAATTTTTCCTGGCGATCCCACACGCCAGTGCACATATAATTTCCATCGGCGATCTCACATGCCATTTATTCATGAAATCAGTTATAAAGAAAAAGCCTCAGTTTTCATCTGAAAACAAGTTCACGCCTCAATTTTCATTCAAAAACAATCTCATGCCTCAAAATTCTTCATCCAAGAACAACTCATGGGATTCATCGCCAAAACATGGCGTTCGTTTCAAACTTTAAACATGCACGGCCAAAAGATCATTCATGGCATATCAGGCAATTCATGGCCATTTCAGAAAACTCAGCTTTGGCGTTCCATTCGATAAAATCTCGGGCTTTTCAAACTCAAAGGTCCGTTGAGTCATAAAAATGTATGTTCGAACAACCAATCCCACCAAGCCAAAACGACTAGGAACGCCCAATTTCCTTATCGATACTCAAATATCATCTAACCACAACTTTGAATTAGCATAATTTAGCCAAACGACGTGTTTTTCGATCAAGAACATGCCAAAGGACATCACTTTCAAAACTGATCAGATTCGGTTCTCATGGCATTCTCTCACAAAAATCAAACCATAAACCATTCAATTCAACTCAAAACTCCATCCTTTAGTATCCTAACATCCTAATAAAGGTTTAGGCATAACTTACCTCGATCTTAGGCCAAGCAATTCCATAAAACGATCGATGCATCGTCGCGGCACCAAGCTGTCCACTCTTGGCCTTCCACGACCAGATTCAGTCCCGAATAAACTGGTATTGATCTACTAGCTTTTTGAGAAATCTACCTTTAGAAACTTGTCCTTCAAGGTCTTACAGATGTGTGAGCGAAAATGGAGCTCAATTTGGATATCAGACGACCTAGAACGAGCCATTTTAAAATTAGTGTGCGCTAGGAATAGATTTATACGACTCTCGGCCTCTCAAGAATTTCACTCCACAACAGCCCCTTAAACACTTTCAATCCAGCCATAATTCACCCATTAGTACCCCAACATCCTAATAAAGATTTAGAAGTCTTCTTACCACTCAATCCAGCAAGTAAAATCCCACAATCGGCCGCTTGAAGCCTTCGAACCAAACTGTCCATAACAAGGCAGAACTGGTTCTTAAGAATTTCGCACAAACCAGACATTAAACTTCATCCATACCTCGTTCTAATCAACATACTCCATGATACATCTATATCTACGTGTTAGGGTGGCTTACCAACGATTCCAAGGCAAAATAACACTTCAAAGATCCTCAAAAGCTCACGGTTCCTCACTGACCAACACTAAATCATATTCTGCCCATTTGAAAACCACAGAGATTAAACCATCAAATCGTTTAATAACCTAACCAAACTTCAAACACATGTTGCTACATGTCTTAACTAGGTCCAAGGAGTGTCTTACCAAAGATTCAAGCCAAAGCCAACTCCCAAATGGCCTATGATGCTTCTCGGGTTCAAATTGGTCCGGCCAGTGACCTTCGCTGGTTCAAACGGCTCTACGAGAGAAATAGCTGGGTAGATTTTGGCTCATAATACCTTGTTGGAACGGGAAGAGAAATAAATTTCTAATGGCGGTGGAATCGCCTCAATCCAACGCCGGACGAAGAAGTTATGGCCAAAAGAGTGGGCATGGTTAGAATTGGGTGGCGAGAGAAAAAGAGAGGGAGAGTGATCCGAGTGGGAGAGAGAGTTGGAGGGAGATGGTGGTCGGCCAATGGCTTCAAGGGAGAGAGAAAGAGTGCTTAGCTTCATCCACAAGCCAAGGAAGAGGGAGAGAGAGAAAGTGGTAGGTGAGGGATTAGACAACTAATCAATGCCCTAGGCCTCTAGTCTAGTCTAAGTGTACTCACCATTTCAATTTATGACACTTGTCCACACCTTCATAAAAATCTCAAGACTCATTTGACCATTTTGCCCTCCAAATTTTCGCCACTATAGGGGAGAAACAAAAGACCAAAATGCCCTTGCCTAATCTTAAAGGAAAGAATATCCTTCGAGGGGCAAAAGGATAATTTTTCACCTCTAGTCCAAATTTCACTTTTTCAATCTTAATTACCCTCGATGAGGCGATGTTCAATTCTTTTCCAAATGTTGGAATTCCTCAATGTCCGATACCCAATTCTGAGGCCAAGTCCATGTCGAGTTCTCGTCGACTGTAATTCCAGTTCATCTCAAACTGACGGGCGACTCTTGCAGGCGCTACGCGTATCGACCTTAGGATTTCTCAAGTCATGGCGACTTTGGTTGTCATGTGATTGCGAGGGTTTATCGCTAGTTCCTGCGGTTCTGATCATCGGAATCCGATTTAGGAAATTTGCGCAAATTACACATTGGTTAGGCGGAATCACCCGCGTCCCAACGTATAACGCTAACGAGGCATTCCATGATCTTTCCTAGATCGATCTATGCTGGCCCAAAATATCCCCTCGACAATCTTTATGGTTAAAGCGTAATTTTCTTATTCGAATTTCCCAAGTCCACGTACCCGACTCCGCGTTAATCTTTCCCTTTCGGTCAGTTAACTCGAGAGTGGCCTGCTCCGAGCGAGATACCATTGAAATACACCGATCGATATCTTTCCATTCCTTAGCCTCGAGATGGGTCGGAATTCGGAATGTCATAACTCTTCCCCCCTTAAAGAAATTTCGTCCTCGAAATTTACAACTTTCCAAATCATCCAATCTTATGGGGTATTAATGCCTCATCACCTCTTCACTTCCCAAAGTAGCTTCTTTCGTTACTTGACGTTCCCATTCGTCTTATCTAACAAAAGTAGCCTCGAAAGAGAGTCGGAATTCGGAATGTCTCAAGATATTTTGCTAAATAGTATCAAAGTGAATGCAACCAGAGATATGAGTAAGAAGAGATAGGCACACCAAATATATAGTGGTTCGGCTTACACCAAGCCTATGTCAACTCCACACAACTAACAGCCACAACACGGGCTAGAATGCATTAGTAATCTGCCTCATAAGTTACAAACAACAAGTGAGTTGATCTTTCATTGGATATATCACACTATCTAGATACAGCCTCACTACTCTTAGAAGTACACTTGTTTATGCGCGATTACAAGCAATAATAGATCACAAGATCTTTCAATCAGCACAAGCTTTTTAACTAGAACGAATTTTAGAGCAATAATGAATGTTCAAGCAATTTTCATTCTCTCTTCTTACTCTTGGTCTTCATGACCTCCTCCTTTTATAAGCCTCAGCAAAATAGCTATTGGAGCAACTTCTAGAGAGATAAAAGATCCGTTGGAGATCGATCGAGCAGCTTGACATTGCGTTGGATCGTCTTTCACTTTATCAAAAGAGACTTTCCTAAAGTAGGCATTGACCCACTATTCCTCGCTGACAGTTCTACAGCTTCTCTAAAATGCCAGAGAACTGTTCCCGAGAAGATAGAAATCTTCCCATTGGCCATTTCCAGCACGTGTGAACGACTTTAGCAAATCTTTTCGAAACATTGGCATGGATGCATTTTATACTCCTCATTTTTCCTGATCTTCAAGTACCAATATCAAACATTTGGTGACCATATCTTTTGAGAGCCTCAACGAATGTTTTTATGAAACTGATTTTGTTTTCATCCGATTTTTTCCCGATGGCCATCTTGTGATCCTTAGCCATAGGCGATAAACATCTGCACAGCAAAAGCAAATAAAATATCAAAGGATAGTTTGAAAATCATCAAAATATTTTGTGAGATGTTTCTCCAACATATCTGGTTAGTGAAACCAAGAAAGACCACATCCCTTTGTATAGGCGTGCTTGTCATTTGATTGTTTTTGTTTGACATGCACTTGTGCTCGTATGGCCGCTTGATTATTGTAATTTAAAGGTTTCGCATGCGCCAAATTACTCTAATTAAGAAAAGAATGATTAAAGAAGAACGAGAGCGAGAGGTTTTGGAAAGCCTTCCCGAACGAGGTGGTGGTGGGTATAAGACGTCACAACACAAGTCCATACTTTATACAAGAACTAAGTCCTGTCTTAAGGAAAGTATATAAAATATGTTTCTTAATGTCAATTAGAACCAGAATCCAGAATTAACATGACATTCCCACGAACACAGCATCAATTTTATTGTTGTTTTCTACGGCGAGCTTTGATTTCTCCTTATTTGGCTTCCTCCGATTTATGATTTCATATATAGTGAACGCAACATGAATAGTTGCATCATTATCTAGCCACCACGAACAAGATGGGGCTTTTGATAGATGATATTCACAAACCAAAGCAAAAGAATCTTTACTATATGCTCATGCTTAGACAATCATGTTTTATATTAATTGCATTCTTTTTTTATTTGATCGTTCTTCTTACAAAAGAAGTAGCGATCACCATCCTTTTTAAATAATGCTTTCTTTGGACCCAAATTGTCAAAATGACCAATGGCATCATGAGTTCCTTTATGAGTATGATTTATGAACATCTTAATATCCAATTCTACCATTTTCAAGCTGTAATCTTTATCCTTACAAGAGCCATCTTACCTGATATCGAAACGTTTTTGCAGATGTGTACCACTTTCAGCATTAGACAAGACATAAGTCCCAAACTGTAAGGTTTCCATCATTTATTTAACAGTGCAATCAGCCATCTAATGGATCGCTCTATAGATAATAATTAGATCTCAGTCCTATTTTCCCAAGCAACACACAGTGCTTTTCGGGATTCCTCACTAATGTCAGTTAGATCAAGAGCGATATGAATATTTGCCAGCACCATCACAAACAGAAATCCCCATTCAATTTCTTAAAGCTTGAATAAGTATGAACCTCAATTTCAATAGGGATGTCGTTTACAAATAAGGTGACAAAAAATAATCAATGTATACAATTAGCATAATGTGAACACACTACAAAAAAATAGCAATTTAGCGTCGGATTTTAGTGACGAATATTTCGGAGAAATTCGCCGCCAAATGCATTTAGCGACGAACTTAGCGTTCGTCGCTAACACGGCGTCGCAAAAATTAGCAACGAAAAATTTGAGTTTTCGTCGCTAATTTGCAACGGATTTGGCGACGAGAGAAAATTCGTCGCTAATCAGCGACGAACATCCGTTTTTTTGTGGATTAGCGACGAACGGGCGTTTCGTCGCTAAATTTAGCGATGAATGGCATTGGTCGTCGCTAAATATAGCGACGAAACGCGCCATTCGTCGCTAAATTGTCTCTGACATTAGCGACGAATATTGAGATTCATCGCTAAATTGTCACTGAAATTAGCGACGAATCACGCTATTCGTCGCTAATTGCGCCTAGATTTAGTGATGGAATAGGAAATTCAGTCGCTAAATCTAGCGACGGAAATCACGCTATTCGTCGCTAATTTTTAGCGATGAAATTTCCTATTCGAGTCGCTAATTTGTCGCTAACTTTAGCGACGGATTAGGAAATTTCGTTGCTAATTGTCTAAATTTAGTGACGGAAATTCCTTTTCCGTCGCTAATTTAGCGACGAATTCTCCCTATTTCGTCGCTAAATTAGTGATCATTTGCCATTTTATCGCTACATTTAGCAACGAATAGTTGATTTCATGGCTGACTTGCGACGAACAATGCAATAATTTGCCATGAAAATTTTTGTTGCTAAAATATATTGCAACGAAAATAGTGCCAATTTATTAGAAAATTTAAAGAAGAATTTTTTTTTTTGCCACAAACTATGTTTAGTGATAAATTAAAAGCAAAATTAATTTCTAACATTGATAAAGCAAGATCTAAATATTACAATAATATGCAAACAAAATACATTCATCTACCATTCTCCCCCCCCCCCCCCCCCCCCCAAAAAAAAAGATTTAGCAAAAGATCAGAGAATGTCCTGAACTATATGCCATGACATTAAGAAGGAAAGCATAAAACTCAAGTTGGCGACAGCTGGGTGGTGGTCTTGTCTGCAAGTTTTGTTCTCCTACCACTTCAGATGATGATGCTGCTCTACTATATTTGCATCGACATGTCGTCTAGCTAGTTTTCTTTCCACGAGAAGCTGAAACTCAAGTTTCTTTACCTGCAAATTAAAAGCATCGAAATGATCTTAAAATTGAGAACTTTGTTTAGCCCCTTCAAGTAACTTTATCTTGACAGTCTCATGTGATTCAATCTCATATGTACAACAAGACAACAGCAAAGGCGCAATTCCTTGTCAGTGCCACATAACCCACCAGTCATCCACATTACTCAGTAAAACTACAAACCCGTACCTCAGTTATATGTTCTGGAAGAAGAAATATCAAGCATCCAAGTTTCCTCGCAATGCTTATGACGTAGGTAGCATTCATCCTTTTCTCTTCATCTACATATGTCCAATAAATACAGGTAAATTAGGTCAAGATGAGACACTTTTAAGATGTCTCTAATGCTCTGATGATAATATAGATCAGAAGGAAAATATGGAAGATAAGATAAAGAGAACCACAATTTCTGGCCTGTTGAGAATTTGCTTAGTTTGACAAGGTTATCTATATATTTTATCCCGAAGAAAGTATGAATTGGCATGGAACTAATGAAATATTTACCTATCAATATCTACTTATTTTTGCAATACCAATGTGGCAAAGTGATTTGTCCTCTAGATGCTCCTAAGCAATAGAAATGACATAGACAGAGGAAAATTCAAGTAAAGTACCCAAGAAGAAGCCGGACAGAAAATTCATGTAATGGAAAATGGATTATGGAATGTATCCACACAGAAAATTCATGTAGTTCAACATCTACACAATCACGAGCCAAATTTCTCATGTAAAGTATCCGGACAAAAAATTCAAGTAAACTCACCCGTTACTCCTCTTGTAACAAGACTCCAGTTTACAGCTCTTGGATGTACAGCGCTTAAAAGATCCAAGAAGAATATGCCATCAAACAAACTTCTATCCTGTAATGGAAAAGGGATTATGGAATTACACTCCTATATATAAGATGGACATTGAATGACAGTGGTGACACTAGGCAGTATGTACTAATCCCTTGCAAGAAAGAAATATTTCCTAATTATCTTCAGTAGATAATCTGAAAACATGCTTCTTACCTATCTTCTCAAATACTGATAAGAGATTATTGTATGAATACAAGCAGGCAACCAACTCAAGAAAATAGAGCTTTTCACAGTTGTCAATAATGCAGTCCATCAATGGGTACAAACAGGAATACGCAAACTAGCACTCCAGCATCAAAGATCATTCCTTAAAAAACAAGATGCCAAGAAAACCAAAATCCAACCTTCTCCAACTCCATGCTTCTCTGAATATGAGCCTCGTTGGGCCCCAACTTCGACAACGGTCTTGTAAACCCGAATTGCTTGGTCGCCGTCGCAAGAGGCGACGATGCTCTCATCTCTCCGAACTCACCATTTGAGACAATCAAACGCAAAAGGGGGAACCTAATACACTGACAAATTTCTGCAAAACCAAAACCTAGAATCGAAGAATCAATCGGCGATCACAAAAACCCTGAAGCTGAATCCCGATCGGAATAGAGAGGAAAAGAGCACCGGCGTACCAGATAATTAATGGCAGAAGGACAGCAGGAGTGCCAATATTTGTGTACGGCGCTCACTTTAGTGCCAATTTTTTTTTATCACTTCAGTGCTAATTTTTGTCAAAAACGATCATTTCAGTGCCAAATCTGACGTGGCTTGCCGGAAATCATGACACGTGTACTGTTGGCACTGAAGTGATTGTTTTTGACAAAAATTGGCATTAAAGTGATCCAAAAAAAAAATATTGGCACTAAAGTGAGCTCCGTACACAAATATTGGCACTTATAGTGTTCTTATGCCGATAATTAATCTTGAGAAGCCAAAACATCAATCTTGAAAATTAAATCAAAGAACACCGATTCCGCGAATCGACGAACGAGGATCAAATCAAATCTCACAATGCATGTCCCTAGCGGTTTCCACTCGATTAGAAAATCCCACAGGCTCGGACATCTATAATCTAGAGAGAGGGAGAGGGGTAATTACTGGGAGAGCTCAGCAAGGGAGAGTTCAGCAAGGGAGAGGACGTTGGACGGGCGGAGGTTGGTGCAGATCCAGTCGAGGACGGACCAAGCGTCGTCGTACTAGAAAGGCCACTCGAAGCTATCGGGGTCGAGCGAGTCGGCGCCGTCGTAGCCCAGCTATCCTAGCAATGCGCACAGTCTCCCTCCGTTCATCTTGCTCTTGTTCTTCTCCACATCAGAGGATTCCTGCCGAGTTTTCGTTTTCGACTGTCAGACGATGTACAGAAAGAGAGAGGGAGGAGGACGTCTGGTTCAGGAGAGAGAGACGGAGAGAGGTGATCGAGGAGCAAAAGAGGAGGGAGTCGAGGCGTGGGGAAAAGAAAGGGGAGGGAAAGGGAAAAAGTAAAACGCGGCTAAAATTTAGGTGAAAATTAGTGACGAACTTTGCCTTTCATCGCTAACTGGGGCAAGATTTTGCGACAAAAAATGAGTTTCGTCGCTAGTAGTTCACGCTAAAACAAACAATTAGCGACGAACTATTCCATTCGTCGCTAATTGTCAAGAACAAGATTTTGCGACGAAAAACAAGTTTTGTCGCTAATTAGCGACGAAAGTGACAATTCGTCGCTAATTTTGATTTTTTGTTTTTGCTTTTAATTTTTATTTATATCATATTAGCGATGAAACATGAAGTTTGTTGCTAAATTAGCGATGAAACACAATTGTTTCATCGCTAATTTGATGAAAATAAAAATAAAAAAAGATGTAATTATAACTTATGAAAAACAATAGAATTATCGACACTATTCCGACCACCAAATTTTCATGGCTAAATCTAGAGATGCACGGTTCAACGGAACCGCCGGTTTCGGTTCCGGGCTGGTTCCGGTTCCGAACTTTTAATTGTATTTTTAAAATAATAAAATAAAATAAATAAATTATTAATTAAAAATTATAATCAAATTGTACATTGTAAAAAAATTTGAAAAAAAAAAGATGAGGAATGGGCTTGAACTTAATGAATTATCATTAAGCGCCTACATATCTTCTTGGGGATAGAAGAATCAAAGCCATTGTAGTTCTCTTACCTTTGGTAACCCCAACTTACCTCATCCTCAATCGTCGCTACCTCTTGTTGTGGTGGCGGTAGTATCTCCACAATCATCACTGAAGAATTCGTGTTCTCAATCCAGCTCTTGTTGTCGAAGCTTAGCCCTTGTCCAATCATCGATGCAAGCTTGAAACTTCACACTTTCCGGATTTAATCTTGAACGGCGGGAGTCCAAAATTAATCTTCCAGCACTAAATGCTTATTCAACTGCCACTGTTGAAGAAGGAGTCGCTAATATTTGTCTTGCGATGAGGGAGAGAACTGGATATTGAATTGAGTGGCTCTTCCACCACTCAAGAATCTTGAAATCTGCGCTGTGTTCGGAATCACTAAACTCAAAATAAATTGTTAAATAGTTTTCTAATTCGAAAATACTACCTGTTGTCCCTTTTTATTTTTTTTCCTACTCATGAGCATTTTACACCCTCTACCAAGTGAAATACATGTATTGCTTCGTGAGACACTATGCTGGACAGATTCACATCCACTGTCACTTAAACCATATTTACTACAAAATTCATTATATAATTCTACTATAACTTTTTTAACATTTACTTATATACTTTGAATATCTATTACTTCATTCAAATGTAAACAACAATAATAATAAGCATTCAAATAATCTAATAAACCATCTAATTTAGTACGTGGATCGAAAACAATACCAACTAAATAGACAAGATGAATGTTCAAGTAATAATGCAACCATTTTTCTCGCATTACTAAAATACTCGAAGCTATTTCAGTATCTTTTTCACATTCATTAAAAATACCAACAATGTTAACACACTCTATTAAAAATAAATGCGTAGTAGGATAATAAACACCAGATAAAATATTAGTAGAATCATTAAAAACTTTCAAAAAAATTAATTTTTTTTTGCAAACTTCCCAATGTTGCGGGAGCAAAGCAATATCGGGAACATTATTCGAAATAAAGGAACATAATAAATCTTTGTAACCAAAAGTTTGTAGAAGCATCTCGTATGTAGAATTCCAATGAGTTGGAATATCTTTTGGAAACCTTCTTGCCTTTCTCCCATTTTTTTTACAATATTTTTCCCACTCTTTCATAAGTTGAGGACGGCTCCATAAATATCTAATTGCATTATTTATTGGCTGAAGAGATGTTGCAAGAACTCGTAAACCATCTTGAATAAAAGATGTTGCAAATTTCGTTGTTAATTGTATAAATAAATGAATAAAAGATGCTAGTGGACTTTAGCGACGAACAACTTTTGCACGACGCAATCAAAGCATCGAACTAGCAATAAAATTCGAATTGATTCTGAATCTAAAAAATAAAAATAAACAAATCTAATAAGAATATTAAAAATTTCAGATAAAAAAGGCAATTGGAATAGATTGCATCTTCTCGCTTATGTTATACATTAGAAAATAAACTTTTTGTTTATATTTCTATCATATTAGTGACGAATAACACGTTTCAACACTAAATTAGCGACGAAAACCATGATTCGTCGCTAGAATTGTTTCTTTTTTATTTTTATTTCTATCAATTAGCGATGAAAATGCTAAGCCATTGCTAATTTTTTTTCTTTTTATTTAAATTTCTACCAAATTAGCGACGAATTAGTTATTTCGTCTCTAAATTAATTTAATTTAAAATAATGATTTTGCGACGAAATATATAATTTGTCGCTAAATTTGCGACGAATCCCGTATTTTGTTGTAAAATCTGAAAAATTTAAAATAAAAAATAAATATTTAGCAACGAATTATATATTTCGTCGCTAAATTAATTTAATTTAAAATAATGATTTTGCGATGAAATATATAACTCGTCGCTAACTTTGCGGCGAATCCCGTATTTCGCTGCAAAATTTGAGAAATTTCAAATAAAAATTAAATATTTAGCGACGAATTAGTTATTTCGTCACTAAATTAATTTAATTTAAAATAAAGATTTTGCGATGAAAAACAGGATTCGTCGCAAAATTTGCGATGAATTCCCTATTTCGTCGCAAAATTTGAGAAATTTAAAAATAAAATTAAATATTTAGCGACGAATTTGTTATTTCATCGCTAAATTAATTTAATTTTGCAACGAAAAATATGATTCGTCGCAAAATTTGAGAAATTTAAACTAAAAATAAATATTTAGAGATGAATTAGTTATTTCGTCTCTAAATTAAATTTTATGACGAAAAATAGGATTCGTCACAAAATTTGAGAAATTTAAAAAAAAATATTTAGCGACGTATTCGTTATTTCGTCGCTAAATTAATTTAATTTAAAATAATGATTTTGCTACGAAAAGTAGGATTCGTCGTAAAATTTGCGACGAATTGCGATTTCGTCGCAAAGATTGAGAAATTCAAAAAATATATAAATATTTAGCGACGACTTTGTTATTCATCGCTAAATTAATTTAATTCAAAATAATGATTTTGCGATGAAATACAGATTCGTCGCTAAATTTGCGACGAATTCCTGGATTCGTCGCAAAATTTGAGAAATTTTTTAAAAAATAAATATTTAGTGACGAATCCGTTTTTCATTGCTAAATTATTTAATTTAAAATAATGATTTTGCGACAAAAAAAAAAAGAATACGTCGCTACATTTGCAACGAATTATTTATTTCGTCGCTAAATTATTTAAATTAAAAATTTGATTTAGCGACGAATGTTGAATTTTGTCACAAAATTTAAGAAATTTCAATTAAAAATAAATATTTAGAGACGAATTCTTGATTTCGTCGCTAAATTAATTTAATAAAAATAAAGATTTAGCGACGAAACACATTTTTCGTCGCTAAATGTGTGACGAACTTATGTGTTCGTCGCTAATTTCGTAGCTAATTTGCTACGAACATAGTTTGCGTCGCTAAATTCGTAGCTAACGAATTTGGTTCGTCGCTAATTTCGTCGCAAATTAGCTACAAATTTATTCCGTCGCAAATAGCGACAATTTTTTTTTTCCGGTCACTATTTTGCGTCGCAAATTAGCGATGAATATTTTTCGTCGCTAAATCCCTGTTTTTTTTTTTGTAGTGACATTTATCTTGAGAGTCACATGCATTATCATCTAATCACTATTGGGTAGAATACATGACATGTAGTTTTATATTTTCTAAATTACAGTCGCCATGAGAATATATTTTAATTTTCATTGTGTGAGAAAACATTTGAACTAGTCAATTCTCAACTATATGTTGTGCATGTACCCTTCCATGCAAAATACATAATTTCCTTTGGGAGTATAATTACGCATTATAACAGGCAGACATTCTACCATAATTATGAGATCAAAAATTTTCTTCAACCTAACCAAGTGTGCCACTTTGACGATCACAATTCAATTGAATTTTTTGAAACTGGAATATAAACTTTATATTTCACATAAATGGTATGCACTTAATTTTACACTTGAAAGTACGGGCAATTAAGCTCTAAAAAAATTGAATGTCATGCCAATTTATATTGATCCACTCAATAATAGATGTTAAACAAGGTACATGTAGTTGATAAACAATACTCTACACAATTTGTATGTGGTTACTTATATGTGAGCTTGGACTTGTATTTCAAAAATCAAAGAGAAATATATAGAAAAAAAATACAATAATAGCCCAAACAATACAGGTATTTAGGGTTCTATAAGTATTTTCATTCCAAAGCATCAAACATGTAAAATAAATATACCACATAGTGAGTATAAGCATACAAGCACACTGATACCTAGAACTCTCCGAACAGATCTATCACGTGCTCTCACCCGCCGCCTCAATCCTCGGGCAGTGAGGCCTAGGCACACTCACGTGATCTGCACATGTTACATCTTTGGTCGGTCCGACTGGTCCTGCCGGTCCGACTGTTACCCCTAATCAACCAACTGAATCGGGTCCAGCAATTCGGTCGGACTGATCTATGACCTTTTCGATCGAGAAGTCCGAGTCAAATGGTCAAAGGATCAGGTTGGGTCGATCGAGTTGGGTCGGACTCTGGTGTCATGTCACTGTGGCGTCAGCCCTACGTCAACCCTACATGCGCGACACATGTGCTGGTGACGATACTTGTGCATAGACATTCTGTTGGCGCGTGGTCGCCACGAGCCCGGCGTCTAACGGTGCATGGTTGTGCGTTCAGTGGTTGACGGGGACGAGTTGACGAGGATGATTTTTACATGATTTTGCTCGTCTCGTCGAGTACGATCCAAATATTAAATCATATTTAACTGTTATCATAATTAATTTTTCGAAAAATAGCTACAACCTGATTCTGTGACTAAAATCATGGCGGCTCTGATATTACATGTTACTTGCGATTAAATTCTTAAAAAGCGCATCAAGATTGCCATAGTCATTATCATGAATCATCATAATGAAGTAGAGGAATTTACGCACGTTATTTGGAATCCATTGTTCTTGATGCGAAATTATGATGAACCGATGCTCAAGAATTTCTCCTCTATGACCCCCTGAATCACTGTCTTTTATGAAGCTACCCCTCACATATCGCTTCTTGAGACAACTTTTTATGTGAGGTTATTTGTATATTAGGATTAGAGGAGAAACTTGAACTTTATTTATAGAGTTTGTAACCTGACCCTCTCAATACGGATAAGGTTTAACTCGATCCATACTACCCAGTCCCATCTTGGATTAATTAAGAAAACTTATTGCTAAGAAATCTTATCTTTTTACGTTTTTGACCAATTAATTAATTAAAATATTAATCAATTTAGCCCACAATTTAAAAACTCTTACATTGTTGCCAACAATAATTTTCTCCTTTAATCTTCTTTTTTTATTCGAATTACGGTCTATCTGAATCTTCCAATTTGACTATTTTCTCCAAGCCCAAACACAACTTATGTTCATATAATTCAGTTAAGTATATGGACACGAAGATATGCCTTATTTGAATCAAGTACTTAGGGTGCATTTGGTTCAGCTTTCCTAAAAAACTTTGGGCCTCCAAAGTCCTTAGAGAATGTTTGGCAAGCCTAGTCAAAGGGCATTTTGCCAAATGCCAGCCTTGGAAGGCTGCAGCCCAATGCTGATTGGGCTTCAGCATTTTCGAAATGTTGAAAGCCCAATTAATGAAATTTAGTGAGTTGCCTATTTTGCCTTCAAATTATTATTAAAAATTCATTTTTACCCCTTTCTAATAGTGAAACCCTAGATTGTTACTGTTCATCTTCTTCTTCAGGGTGGTCAGAGAAGGATTAGTGAAGGGCTAGCCGACAAGAATCGCGCGGCATCTCGTGACGGTCACTTGGGTCGCGCGACCTCAAGCCTTGTCACCTGGGGGCGCCTCATTTTTTATTCCAACAAATTACACACTAATTTGAAAAACAATCATTCCAATTCCAACTTTTTAATTCCCTTTTTTCAAATTCTCGTTAATAAACGGACTTTCCGGCACTTCACCTGCGATTGGCAGTCTTAACACCTGATTAATCCACCTTTGACTAGGGTTGCCATAACTTTGGGGCTAATTCTGTGTTGGTTTTTTCACCGGGTTAATTATGCTTTCATTTTGCCGTTTGGATTATCCTTAATTTCGAGATTAGACAGAACCAACAATTTCTAGTAATAAGAGTGTCCAATTTTTTACGCAACAATAGATGCACACGACGCTTCTTCGTGAGAAAGAAAGAATCTCATCTGTTTGGGAACATATGAGACACATGCATATTTGGAATCCCGTGGTTACAACAATTTGTCACGTACCAAAATCAATTTTACGATACATTACCACATTTTTTTCACTTAATTTCAATAAATTCGCAATGTTCATAGATTAGTACGCCCCCCTTAATAACACTACAAGTGTCAAAACTTGTGTACGGCACTCATTTTCGTACCAAAAAAAATTCAAAACGATCACTTAAATGTCAAATTTTTTAAAAAATGATCATTTCAGTACCAATACTTTAAAACGATTACTTTTTTTTTTTGGTCGAATAAGCATGTGCATTCTCAGTAAGTAAAAGTCCAAGTGGACAAGATACATGCTTCAGAGCATAGCAATTCTAAAAGAGAAGTAGGGGGATAAACAACCCAATTGGAAGGCAAAGTTTTATTGCAGTGGGCTTTGACAACCCAATCCGCAATCTTATTACATTCTCTCATGCAATAAGCTATCTTCAAATTTCGAAAGAGCTTTGCATGAGCTGGGCCTCTGTGATAACCACGTATGCTTCGAGCTTTGACTTGATCAGTGCCTTCACTGATCGCCCACACCAAATCAGTTCGGTCATTTTCCAGTTCAAGCTTCAGTTCCTTCCACGTCTAAAAAAATCTAGGGGTTTCAAGTACTACTGTTGCCTCCGCCTGAATCGCCGAGGAAACTCTCACCGATTGAGCAAAGCCATCAATCAACTGCCCTTGGTTTTACGGGCCATTTTTATTTTAAATGCTCACTTCAGTGCCAATTTCGGATAGCCACGTCAGCTCAAATATTAATAAAAAAAATAGATCACGTCGGATTTCCACCGAGTCACGGCAGTTCAAAACGAAATTAGCACTAAAGTGAGTATTTTTTTAAAAAAATTGGTACTTAAGTTATCGATTTAAATTTTTTGTACTAAAGTGAGCGCTGTACATAAATTTTGATACTTGTAATGTGCTTTAATTTTTATTTTTAATAAAAAATAAGGGATAATATCGAAATTTAAGAGAAAAAGTGAGGATATTTTTAGAAAAAAAAAAAAACCTTAGGTGAGCATTTGGTCAAATGCTGAAAGCTCAATGCTGGTCTGGGAAAGACCAGCATTGAGCTTTCAGCATTTCTAATGCCAACTTTCATCCCAAAGCCCCATTAAAATGGTTGCCAAACGCTCTGCATTTTGTTCAAGGGGCTTTGGGAATCCAATGAGCTTTAGAAAACTGAACCAAACTCACCCTTAGTCTTGCGCTTCCCTTGTATGCTTATTCAGATAACAAAGGAAACTCCTTTAGACTCTTTTCTGTTCATTTCCTTTTTTTTTATTTTACTTTCTTTACGTTTCCTTCTTCAACTTGATCTGCCAAACAAACAAATTTGCTTCCAAATTCTAAGAAATCAAGTGCCATCAGCATCATCCACTCCACAACCTTCCCCTCTGAAAATTGATCAATTTCAAGCAACAAAGCATTCTAGAGAGAGAAAGATTTCACCCTTGGTTGTCTCAAAGCTTGCTGGACGACGATCCACTACCGTTTTTGGAGGCCTCACTCTCATGTCAGTACTGTAAGCTTCGACGCTTTTCTCTGAGCTAATACTCCAGAGAGCTCACTCATTCCCAAACAACACTAAGTGGCAAACTTTGACAAAGCAGCATCAAGTACTCCAAGCCAAATCTCTTCCCGTCGTATTGGGAAGTCGTTTTCGATGTGATATCCTGGGAACCCATTTTTTCTACGTTCGTTATGATGCTCGCAGAATGCCCCCAAAAGCTCTCTCTACCATTTACGCTGACCAAACAGACCCTGGCCACCTTGTTGAAAACATGCTCCTCACAACCCCACCAGCTCAAGCAAATCCACGCGCTCATCCTAACCACTGGGCTCTCCGTGAAAAACAGCCTCATCACTCAATTGCTCACCAATCGGGTAATTTTAGGCGACATTCAGTACGCACGCAAACTGTTCGATGAAATGCACAAACCAAGAACTTTCTTGTGGAACATCCTGATCCGGGGATATGCGAAGAATGACATGCCCATGGAATCGGTTTCGCTCTACGGAAATATGATCTCTCTTGATGTTCGTCCAGACGGATTTACTTTTCCGTTTGTGGTGAAGGCTTCCGGCGAGCTGCCTGAGTCCTGGGCCGGTTTGACTATCCATGCCCACGTGGTAAAATATGGGCTTGAGTATAATGCTGTGGTGAGAAATGAATTGATGATGATGTACGTGAAGTTTGGAGACATGGGATTGGCTGATTACTTGTTTGAGACTATGATAGAGAGAGATCTAGTGACCTGGAATTCTTTCATTGCAGTGTGCGTGCAGATGGGGTACGCTAGTAAGGCCCTCGCACTGTTCCATCAGATGGGCTTGGCCAGGATCAAGCCTGATGCTGTGACTATTGTGAGTGCCCTATCAGCGTGTGGTCAGTTGGGATGTTTAAACATTGGCAATAAGATTTATGAATCTGCTGTAAATGATGGGATGGAGAGCAACATTATTGTTGAGAATGCACGGCTTGACATGTGTATGAAATGTGGTGGTACTCATATGGCAAGGACTTTATTTGATGAAATGCATCTTAAAAATGTGGTTTCATGGAGCGCGATGATTTTAGGCTATGCAGTTAATGGGAAGAGTGAAGAAGCTTTGGATCTGTTCTCTAGAATGCAGAATGAAGGGCCAAAACCAAATTATGTCACTTATCTTGGAGTTTTATCCGCTTGTAGCCATGCCAGACTTGTGAGTCAAGGTCGTGCTTATTTTAACTACATTGTGAATTCAAATGATCAGAATATTCGGCCTAGGAGAGAGCATTATTCTTTAATGATCGATCTCCTTGGCCGCTCAGGACATATTGAAGAGGCTTATAGCTTTATAATGGGTATGCCCATTGAGCCAGATGCAGGAGTTTGGGGTGCTTTACTTGGTGGCTGTGCAATCCACAAAAATGTTAAAGTGGGTCAGGTTGCGGCAGATAAGCTTTTTGAGGTAGGAGCTGATATTGCTTCGTATCATGTTCTACTATCTAACATGTATGCTTCTGCTGGGAGGTGGGACTACGTTGATAAAGTGAGACTAAGGATGAGAAAGAAGTGCATTAAGAAAGTAGCTGCATATAGCTCTATTGAGTTCAACAGCAAAGTGCATGTTTTTTACAGCGGAGACAAGTCACAGCCACAGTCGTCAAGCATATATCAGAAGTTGGAGGACTTGTATATGCAAATCAGAAGCTTGGGCTACATCTCAGAAGTTGGTTCTGTTCACCACGACGTAGAAATGGAGGAGAAGGAAGCCGTGCTGCGTGTTCACAGTGAAAAGCTTGCTGCTGCATTTGGTCTAATTAATGTAGAACCTGAGTCCCCCATTAGAGTCATGAAGAATCTGAGGACTTGTGATGACTGCCATAATTTCTTTAAGTTCATTTCAAGAATTAGCATGAGGGAGTTTATCATGAGAGATAAGAGCAGGTTCCATCATTTTAGAAATGGTATATGTTCCTGCAAGGACTTCTGGTGATTTCTAGAGAGCAGCTATACAAGAGCAGATTGATGGTGCATAGACTTGCCGCTTTTGGGTGGGAGGAAATTTTCTCAATTTATCAATATCTCAAAGTGGACAGTTTTCTAACACAGAATTAACTAATGTTTAGTTCCTGGTATTCTATAAAAAAATACAAAATGTTAATTGTAAATTTCATATTGAAATTTCTGGAAGAGAAATTATAGAACAATATATATGTCATTCCTTCTCCCTTCTAGTGATTTTTCTCATTAAAATAAATCAACTTATACGAACTGTAAGTCTGTGAAATTTAAAAAATGTAAAGAATGTTAGACAGAAAGTTAGCTACATATGAAAATGTTAGGAAATTTTTTTTATTTCTGATTGGTTATTGCAATGGCTAGATTATCATTTCTTTTGCATCCCGAGCATAAAATTTAGAGTAATTTATCCCGTTTCAGCTCTGTGAATTTTGCCAATTAAATTTGAAACATTTTCTTTACTTGAATAGGGTTTGGGGGCAACAAGGTAAAAATGTGGTGTAAGTATGAAAATGGTATATATGTTTGCCTAATGGCGAAACATTTTATTGGATATTGAAGAACGAACCATGATATATCAACTAATGGCCAAGGATTACTTGTAAGCAGACTTCTACACCCCAATGAGTCCAATCCTTAAAGATTGGTTTTTGTCAAACACCTTCTTGGATTAGATTGAAGAAAGTTATGGCGGAGTTTATGTTCCTGTGCTATAGGTGTTGGACTAAGCATGGACAACAGAACATGGCTTTTAGTGGGATACTGCAATTATTTGTGCTGGATTTGATGTTAGATCAGGTTTTGTTTGCACTGTTCCTGCACTAACTGAATGTGGGAGATAAACTCCCATTTGCATGGAGGATTTTGGACATGTCAAATCTCCAACAAGCAGAGTCGGAAATTGCGGATACATAAACAGTGCTTAATCTCGAAGAACACTCTTGATATTATAGATTCTTCTGGATGTCAGAAGGACGAGGCGTTTCCTGATGAGGTTCCAGTTAGGAACAAATTTGATGTTCTTTCTGAAGATTGTTTCATTCTTTTTATTGGATAGAGTGTAATTATTAGCTGCGAGTTGTAATGGTTGACCAGTTGTTCCTTATCTGCAGGGCATAACTCGTCAAAATAACATTGTAGGCAGCTATTGAGGCAAATTTGGATTTGGAAAACAATCTCTGAAAATCACAATAGAAAGAACCAATTGAGGAGTTTGTATCAGTTTATGTCAGTTATATCTTTCTTGCCTAAGATATCTTGATGGTTGGGGTCCTGATCTTAGCGGCGAAATGAAGGTTTTAAGTAAGCCCTGTAAGCATGCAGAAGTTAAAACTGTGAGTACTTTTGAATTTTGTTGTTTGCTTTACTTGATACTAAAGTGCAAGAAACAAAATGGATGGGAATATGAAAAAGATGGTTTTCTGGATGGAAATCTTGCCACAGTCGTCAAGCTTATCAGCTCTGTAGAATTGGGTTACTTGGCAACTCTACCTATTATCTAGTCGGCTTATTTCTTCTCTTAATATGCTTCACTGTGATCAAAGAAACGTTGCTTTTATGCATTGAACTTTTGTGATCAGAGAGCTTCTTTTTGGGGCAAGTTGAACGTTATTTGCAGATTCTATTCTTGATTCTCATTGGATGATTGCTGGAGACTACAACACTGCCAGAAGTTCTCGTGAAGCCGATAATGGTTTAGGATATTCTTCTCGGGATATTTCTTTGTGTCGGCAGGTTCTTGCTGCAGTTGATCTTAATGGTGTCATTTAGTTGGCATTCTCTTTTACTTGGTAGATCTGAGGGTTGGGTTGCTTGAAAGATTGTTGCTAAGAGAAAAAAATCTAAATGCGATTATCTTAAGGATTCAAAATCAATTCCTGGTTCTTCCGAGCTCGTTGAAGATGGAAAGAGGCATGCTGCAGATTTTATGAGACTGAAGCTATGCAGAAGCATCATTTTGTAAACAGAAGTGTCCATGTCGCTTGGCTCAAGTTAGGTGATCATCATATTATTGGCATTCCCCATCGAATTCAGGAGGTCTAAACAGCTTTGCTATTGGCTGTTGGTGCTAGATTAGATTCTCATGTGGTAATTACATATTAAACTGTTCGCTTCTAAGAAAATTATTAGGAACAGAGGATGTTAATTGTTTCAGAGATAGTGATTGTGTAGAACGGTGTAGGATCACTGCCAACTGTTTTAAAAGTTTAAACTATTACATAGAGTTGTGGTTTAGCATTTGATTACCGTAGCTAGACTTTGTCCTTAAACTAAAGAATGAAAATATATGATGAGGATTTGAACTTAGACCTCTGGCACTGGTACAATGTTAAAATTGTGTGGCAGTAACTGCAAGATTACAACTACCAGACATCAACTGGAGGGGGAGAATGTGAATTCCAAAAGTCATTCCCAATCAGATTGTGTGATTGTACAAGAGAGGATGTTTTGGTGTCCTAACTTCCTTTTCGAATTGTTACATGGGTTTAATTTAGTTTTTGAAGGTCTTGCTTTTGTTTGTTGATAATTACTATAACATCCCTCTTATTCATGTTTTTATAGTTAGAAATACACTGAATAATTATAGTTTTCACATGGAAATTTTGACTTGTTCCAAATTTATAATTTCCGAGCTTCAAATTTTACTTCATAATATCGTGTCGTAGATGACTCGAATGCTGCGCCGCGAAAGTGAGTCGCCGAATTGTCTCTCTGTGTCATGCCAAAAATACTTATGCATTGATCACACAGGTCACATGGCGTAACCGATTAATCACATCCCGAAGGTTTCAGCAACCTGAATCTTCTTAACTGGGTTGTCGCAAGAGAAGGAAAAGAGATTTCGCTGAGCCATCTCATAAGCAACTGGCAAACCCTAATTTTATTGTTTCTGTGGAGAAGCTGTTAATCGAACTTCTGTCAAAGTCGTTGTCACATTTTATCACGTTAGTTTTCCTTAAACCGGATCCCTATGCTACTGGCCCCAATAAAAAGATAAACTAGGACTATCTGAACTCGACCGCCCCATGTGTCGGCAATCAGACATACGACAAAAGACCGGCACTAGGAATTTCTTAAGATGAATGTTAAATTATTTGGTATCATCCAAATTGGAAAATGTGATTTGCGCCATTCAAATCAAACTCGTCAGAGGAATCCAAGCGAGAGGCGTCCGGATCCCTTGCATGTAAGGCAGGGGATCCGGACAAAAGGGGCCATCTGATCATCTGGGGAGGGGTGATCGGATAGCCCACAGGGTTATGATCCCCTGCCTTCCATGCAGGGGATCCAGGTCCAAGCGAGAGACTAGTTGAGCTGTCGAAACAGGTTACAGATATTTCAAAGCCCATTAAAAAGACCATGTAGGTGCTTAACCCTTCAAGAACAGGCTTGCTTAAAAATTCTTTCTTGAGCATAACTAGCATTTACACTGGACTATAAAATGTGGATCATAATTATCAAGTCGTTGCCTAGGCGACAAGGCGACCTCAGATGCCCAAGGCATCCCGTCGCCTTGCTGGTTCTCCTCAAGGCGGGGGCCTTGGTTGTCTATGCGTCGCTTTGTGGACACTTTGGGCGCATTGAGAAGTACAAATGTAAAATATATTTGCTATATATTAAAAGTTATTTATTTTTAATAATCTTTCATGCATATATTTGCTATGTTAAAAGTTGTTTATTTTTAATAATCTTTCATGCATATATTTGCTCTGTTGAATCATGAATGTAAGTTTTGAAGTATAAATGTAAAATTATATATATAACTACATTGTCGACTTGCGGACAACTAGGCGGGCGCCTAATCACTTAGGCATTTTAGAGGTCTCTGCTCGCCTTGTCGCCTTAACAACTATGATGTGGATGTAACCATGAAAAACAGATAGAGAAGACAGCAAAACAGAAACCAGAAAACATGGGAAACAGCAGTAAGAGAGATAAGAAGAATTAGAATTCTTGATTTATCACCTGGAAGTGCTCTTCCCCATCTTGGCCTTCACATGACATGTCCAAATCGAGTACTCGACCAATTGTAGTTGTGATGTGGAAGCGTAATAAGGCTAGTGATGCGAAATTCGTTACAAATCCCCTTGAACGTGTAAAACGAAACTAAATAGTATCAACATGAGGTCACGGAATTCGAATGGATGCATTGTCTGACACCCGATACAACTGAACCAATCTATAGAAGATTAGCATGTCCCCAACAAAAGGATGACATCTACAAATCGAGAAACTTGAATTGGATAAGTAAGAAGTTTAAGCTTCTTTTTTGTTTTTTTTTTTAGAGAGAAGTTTAAGCTATTAGAGTGAGCCTGATTGTTGAATTTTTGTAACGGATAGAACAGGCTAAGGAAAGAACATTTCTTTGGTAGAGAGCACGAGCATGATTGGTAGGATAAGAATTATGGATATCCCCCACATGTAATTAAAAAAAAATAGATATAGGTAATGTCCATTAATCCATCTCAATATAAGGCATGTTTAGAAAAAGTTTCCTCCATTGACAAACCAAGTGACAAAGATATTAAAATTTGATATACATGTGCGGGTAAGTTCTTGGGAAGCATATGTTGGTGGTTTGTTTGTAAAAACAAAATAAGAGGTGCCTTGTCCCACATTAAAAAGATGTGAGTGCGCACGTGGACTAAATTTGGCATAAATCAACAATTACCATTATTTTCTAGTGAAACAGTGCGACTGTTCACGAAGGATTCTAATAACCTTTGAAATGTTGCGTTTATTCAATTAGTGGTTATTTTCTAAGGCACTCTTACAACCTTTGGAGTGTTGGTGTCTGTTCGAAAATAACTACCGACTCATACATGAAAATGTATGATTGAATAAACTGTTTCGACACGAAGAGTTGCATGAGAATTAACTACTTTTCGGACGCGAAAAGGTGTGTTCGTTCTCATTATATATTCAAGTGTTCTGTTCATTTTTAGAATAATCTTCACTTCTTCTCTCAATTTTCGTTCTTTGAACACAAGAAAAATACAGCCTTTGTTTCCAATTGTTTCTTAGAGAGATCTTGGAGAAATATCAGAATTGCTATCTGCTATTTTTGTGAGACTTTGTTGTATCCTGGAGAATATTTGCCAGAAACCATTAGCAACGTTGTGGGGCGAATAAATCCTTAAAGAAAGTGATTATACGCCTCAAAGTCTGATTCCATTATTCATCCCATTCGACGAAATTTCCCAACAATTTCAAGGATTTATTTCTACAACAATGGATCTAGATTTTGATTAAGTGTTGGCACGCTGTCACAATGTTGTTATGGAGTTTCGGATGACGAGTCAAATTTCATAAGGCGAAAATCATACGGACGAAGGGAGCAAGTTGAAGCCTCTTCAAAATCGGTTAGTTTGTCCAGGGAAGTACAAATGATCATTAGTTCTTTCTATATGTGTTAGACTGATCATTAAAAAAAATTTCATATTTGTGGTCTTCGATTATTCCATAATGATGTTGCATATTGGTCAGTCTTCCATTTGAATTATATAAACTATGTGGCAAGAATTTGTGCGTGCGGCATTTTGGGGACATGAAGAAGGTGCTCGAAAAAAAAATGCTCGAGAGGTGCAGTTTCGTGGGATGCCTAATCAATGCGTTGGTTCAGTTTGGCGAGTTCAATGCTGTGATGGAATTGTTCCATGAGATGCAGAAGTTGTTCGCGCCGAATGGATACACCATGCAGATCACGTTGAGTGCTTGTGTTGGCGTGGCTTAATTATTGGGGATGGTTGAGCAGATTTTCAAAAGAATGGAAAAGCACGACGTGAATCTTTGGGATTCCATGATTGTTGGATTTGATGTGCATGGACAGGCCGAAACAGCGGTTACTTTGTCCAGATGATTATGAAAGAAAAATTAATGCCGAATTCTAATCTTCACTTGCAAATTTCAAGTTTGATGCCTTTAATCACAAGAAGCCGATGGTTTGTCAAGTTGAAGAAAAGTCCAACATGAATGGCAGCAGATTCTCTCTGGGACACGACTTTAATAGATAAGGCCTAGAATTGGTTTGTATCTAAGGGAAGGCGACGAGGAGTATATGCTTTCGCGCACTTAGCATTCTGCGCACACCGCAGATGGAAACAAACCTTAATTATTTTTATTTTGAAATCAATTATTTTATGATTATATTATTATTTTTTTAAATTGTGATTGTTCGAACATGAACAATTGAGTCCAAAAGGCAGTTGTCATTTACGAATGGTTGTGTCCGAATGACAGTTATCACACATAAAGGGTCATGTTCGAATTATAATTTTTCGAACATGAATTGGTGTGATGTTTTGACATGAACTGGTGCGATGTTTCAAACATGAATAAATGTGTTCGTACACGGGAAATTTGGACACCAAGAGGACATAATGATGTGATGCAATTGTGTTGGCGGACATGTGTGTCTAGTTCGGATATTTCGCTTACTGTAAGTAAGATTTCAGGATGGTAAATCCACCGATCCTTCCCTGCACCTTCATGATTGTGGGTGCATAATGGCTTTGAGATTTTGGAGTCCATGTATAAAATTCATGGAATATCCTACACTCAAGGTGAGGCCCGTAGAAGAAGCTCTCTTGTGCGGAGCGTTGCCATCGACGAGTAGGATTCACGGATGGGTCAAGATTGCAATATAAGCAATAACTAGTTAACAAAGTCGAATCAGCAACTATTTGGAATTCATAAGGCGCAACAATGTGGTGAGTTTGCCGAAAGGAGGACAACCAAGTGCAGATGGAATTGAAAAGAACTCCTCCTTGCCTAGTACTTTGGGAGGGATTCAGTACCGGTTCATAAAAAGTCTCCAGAATAAAGAGAGATAAATCTTGATAGAAGGTTAGCAGTTTCTAATTGATGATATTTTTATCTTTGGAACTAATATTACTGAAATCGTTGTAATTGAGAAGTATCTACCTTTCATATTGAATATGAAATATTTTGGTAATGTAGATACTATCTTATAAATTGAAGTTTAAAAAAATAGTGGGGGTTACTCTTTGAGCCAGTGTGATCTTATTGAAAAGATGTTAAATAAAATTGAATATCTTGGCTTTAGAGAAATGAGTACTCCATTTGATACCAATATGAAATTAAATTAGAATATTGATAGAGTTGTCGCACAACTTAAATATGTGAGTGCTCTAAGGTCTTGAATGTATGCGATGCATTGTACTAGACCTGAAATTACATTTTTCATCTGTCAATTGAGTAGATATAGTGGTAATCCAAATATAGAACATTGTAATGACGTCACGGAATTTTAGTTAAGAGAACTAAAAAGATTTGTGATTGTCCTACAATAATTATCCGGATATATTAGAAGGACATACCGACGTTTTGGATTTCTATTGTGAGAGAAAAACATTCTACTTCTGATGAATTTTCACATTGGGTGGATGTGTTGTGTCTTGGGTGAGCAAGAAACAAACATGCATAACTCATTGAACGATAGAATGAATAGTGGCAATTGAAAAGGAGGCTGAGTGGATAAGAAATTTACTGTTAGGCATTAAATTATTATCTAGTCCTATGCCTCCTATTTTTATTATTGTGACAATCAGGCTACTTTGGCAAGAGCTTATAGTAGCGCGTATAATGAAAAGTCTAGACTTATTTGCCTAAGGCATAAGTGCGTGAGACAATTGATTCAAGATGGTACCATAACAATTGTCTATCTGAGGTCAAACAAAAATATGAATGATCTCTTTACAAAAATTTTATCAAGAGATATGGTAAAGGTGACTTTAAAAGAAATTGGGCTGAAACCCTTTAATTAAAATCGCCAGTAATGGTAACCCGACCTGATACTAGTACATCACTAGTTATAAGGTTTAATGGGTAAAAACAAGTTACTGCTAGTGATTATTTGATGCTGACACTAGCCTGGACATGAGAAGTCAGTATCGTCTGTTACGTTTAGAGGTTGAGTTATACTCTTAATGAAGTATAATACGTTTTAGTTGCGTGTTTATTAGTAACAGAAACACGTGAAAATACTTCACCTATATGGGCTTAGAAGTGGTGCCGCTTCTTACGAAAGTTAGGATTGCTTTCTAGAGAGCTCATGAAACAGGTACAAGCACAAGGCCATAATAGTGCTGAGTAAATATGAACTTCTCGCTGAAACAAGAGGTTAGTATATGTGCGGTATGTCCTATTCTATTACATAGAGTAACAAGTTTAAAGCCAAGCTACTTGTAACTTTGATAGAGTTTTGAGATACTTGCACTAAATAAAGGTTTAACTCGAAAGAGACCTTTATGTATGTATATTAATCTCATGGAATGTTGGTTGTATCTTTTGAGAAATTTTATTTTGTAATTTTGTTTTCACAAACAAAGTGGGGGATTGTTGGTGGTTTGTTTGTAAAAACAAACTAAGAGGTGTCTTGTCCCACATTAAAAAGATATGAGTGCGCACGTGGACTAAATTTGACATAAATCAACAATTACCATTATTTTCTAGTGAAACAGTGCGACTGTTCACGAAAGATTCTGATAACCTTTGAAATGTTGCGTTTATTCAATTAGCGGTTATTTTCTAAGGCACTCTTACAACCTTTGGAGTGTTGGTGTCTGTTCGAAAATAACTACCGATTCATACATGAAAATGTATGATTGAATAAACTGTTTCGACACGAAGAGTTGCATGAGAATTAACTACTTTTCGGACGCGAAAAGGTGTGTTCGTTCTCATTATATATTCAAGTGTTCTGTTCATTTTCAGAATAATCTTCACTTCTTCTCTCAATTTTCGTTCTTTGAACACAAGAAAAATACAGCCTTTGTTTCCAATTATTTCTTAGAGAGATCCTGGAGAAATATCAGAATTGCTATCTGCTATTCTCGTGAGACTTTGTTGTATCCTGGAGGATATTTGCCGGAAATCATTAGCAACGTTGTAGGGCGAATAAATCCTTAAAGAAAGTGATTACACGCCTCAAAGTCTGATTCCATTATTCATCCCATTCGACGAAATTTCCCAACAGCATAAATACACCGTGAGGTTAAACAAGAAAACAAGCATCTAAAGATATATATACACACACATCTGAAACTAATTTAAATACGTATGAAAAATGAGTAAATAAAATCGTCATTCCAAAAGAGTTTCGTAAATAATATCGTAATTTTTGAAATACTTTGCTTCTGCTTCAGCTTAAGTTAGATTTCAGTCCAATCTTACGTGCCAGCGTGATTCACAGCCCTCATGAGGCAGGGGAAAGCAGAGTAGAATGAAGGCCTGCCAAAACTCTAGGAGCATACCAAACGAAACTTGCCCAGTTACGTAGATTATTGTTTTCGTTTTTCTTTTTTATACCAAACAAATGTTACTTGCCCTCGCCGGCCTCGGGCAAGGGTCTTTGAGCGAGGGTGAGGGTTGCCCTCGCCAGCCCAGCCCTGGGCATCCATCGCTTGAGGCGGTGAGGGTGGCTCTCTCTTGAGGCCAACGAGGGAAAAAGGGAAAAGGAAAAAGAAAAAGAAAAAGAAAAAGAAAAAGTAAAGTAAAGAAATAAAACAAAACAAAATAAAAAAAATAAAAAATTGAAAATAAATTCAACTGTTAATAGAATTTTCCACATCAGCGCCGGTTATGGTGTGTAGGATGGTTGACGTCCACATTAGCGATTTTCAATCAAAATGAGTCAGATAGACTCAATTGGCAAAACGTGAAAAGGTTTATGGCTCAATTGACAAGATTAAAGGGTTTATGACTAAATTGGCAAAAGTGCAATAAATTTAAGACCTTTTGGATAATTTTTCCTATAAAAAAAAGGCTAGCATACTTGGACAATATTAGACAAATAAGCTGATGGTACCAAAATTATAATATTACACGTTTCTAATTACATGGAGATAAGTGGTGGGCATTGGGCAAAGTTAGTTAATGAGAGTGGAAGCAGGTTACAAATTTGATTGATTAACCCGGATTTAGTGTTGTGATCTATCAGTTTTGGGTTTCCAAGGGAGATAAGATAGAGACGTGTTGAGAGTCCCGAAGCCTAGTCTTGTATGCCCATACCTAATTGATTTAATTACAATTAATTATCCTCCTACAGAGAGGCTAATCAAGGTGTTGTTGTCCTTTACTAAGACTTGCATGAGGTTTGGTTGGTGGGAGCAGTAATTCTATTACCATAGTGAAAAGCTGCTCCACAACCATCGTGGCTGATCATAATCTATAGTCTGAATTAACCGAGTAAGTTTAAATTATTACGTAGTGCACTGGCATAATCAAATAATGACAATCAGAAAAATCAACTAACTATGCTTATATTGTTAAATTGATTTTCTCAGTTAAATCACTAAAATTATGATCAATTGCTCTATGCATTGAACTGTTCTATTTAGCTCCTAATGATTCATTATCACATAAAATATCCTATAATAGTAGTTAGTTCATAATCACGTTGTATAACTTTCAATTACTATAACTCATATTAATCATACCTTCATGACATTACTCCACAATATCAAAAATAGCTTACCTATCATACAAAAAGTTCCTAGATGACATCCTTAAATTGCACTTTTCAAGAGAACTTTTGGAACTTAGTCGAATCGATTGAAATTTTCACAATTCGATTCTACTTTTTTCTTTTAGTAAAGGTTTATGACTTAGATCAAACCAATGGAATGGCTTAAAACATATGGCACAATTCATCTAGATTTAGAAACACTTAGTTGTGGGTGCACTCACTCTTTTAGTTTTAAGGGATATGCTCAGCAGAAATCCTAAAATTTATTCTAAAAGTGCGATTGAGTCCTAAAACTTGCAAAAGGTGCATCGAGTCCTAAAACTTGTCATGCAATCGAGTCTTAAAACTTGTCAAATTAATGAAATCGAGTCCTTTCTTTAACACCGTCAACTTAACTAATGAAAAATGTTGAAGTGGCATTTTAAAATTAATTTTTCATTCATACATGGCATTTTTTATTGTTATTTTCGTTTTCAAATCTTACTTAAATTAATTTAAAAAAATAAAAGGCTAAAATTAATTTTATAAAGAAAAAAAAAACAAAACAAAGGAAGAACATCAGCTATACAGGCCTCGCAGGCCCATCGCCGAAAGAGCCGACGGAGGTCGCCAGCCCTGGCCAAGGGATATCGGCCATCGCCAGCCCTGTACGAGACCTCGCCAGCCCGAGGCGAGGGCCGACGAGTTCGCTCAGATTTGGATTCATTGCAATCAACACAGATCTGGGTTCATGTGCTTCATAGGCTACCGCTGTGACTGAGAAATGCTAAATAATCCTCCATCTGTCTTGTTTGCCTTGGACTATGCTTTGTGATGCTGATGAGTGGGAGAAAATCAGGGGATGCTCATCCGTGATGCAACATTATCTGCAGCCGCATCAGCTTCCCTCTTTCCATGTAAGAACTCAGAAGAATATCAAATGCAAAATGTGTGATGAAAGCGTTCCATCAGGAGACTTCTTCGCTTGGGCCCAACCACCCGTACAGATTGAACACTACTTACTTCATCTCTTTTTGCACATCTCTGTCCTTGGCCACGTGATGAAGTTTCTCCTTGCATTTGAACCCGAATTTGGGTTTGGGCTAAGGAAACCCGTATCTGGGCGAGCCAGGCAGGCGAGGTCTCGCCTAGGGTTGGCGGCGACCGCCAACCTCCACCGGCTCTTCTGGGGATGGGCGGCGGTGGCCTAGCCTCACAGGCGAGGCCTGGCCAGATGTCTTCCCTTTTTTTTTTTTTTTTTGTCTTCTGTTACTTCTTTTTAAAATTAATTTTTAACCTTTTCTTGTTTTGTTAATTAATGTAAATAAGATTTGAAAACAAAAATAGAAATAAAAAAAGCCACGTATGAGTGAGAAATTAATTTTAAAGTGTCAGGTCAACATTTTTCATTAATAAGTTGACGGTGATAACGAAAGGACTCGATTGCACTAATTTGATAAGTTTTATGTCTCGATTATATTTTTTTTTACATAAATTTTAGGATTCAATTGCACTTTTAGGATAAGTTTTAGGACTTCTTTTAAACATTTCTCTAGTTTTAATTATTGGAGACCTCAAAGTGGATGTAAAAGCAAATAATGCAAAATTAGTCATGCCAATTGCCACCAAATTGCATGAAACCGACCCCATGAGGTCCGCAAACAGCCACGCTTCACGCCATATGGCGCACGGCAAGAGAATTATTCCGTCCGATCGCTGTCTCAAGAGTCCAGAAAGCCGGACATAAATTTTGTCTTCAATCGGATGACTGAAGTACGGTGGCGGGCCGCCCGCTACCGCAAAGTCCGGCTCGAGAAACACGGGAAACCTTAATTTAAGCTTTCGTAGGTAGCGACGTCTTACGTCTGATAAAAATAATAAATTGTAACGACATTTTGATGTCATTTTCAGGGACGTCGGGACGGAGAAATGCTGAAAGAGCGTGTCGCGTTCTTGGGAGACCGTTTCCAATCATGGGGCTAATTATTGACTCGATCGGTAGTGCGATCCAAGGATGATCGATCGTGGCTTGGTGCGAATGTTGTAGACAAGATTCCACATTGCTTCCACTCTCAATTAGTGTCTAATCTAATAGGTATTTGTTTGAGAAAATGTTTATGTCTGAATTGATATTTGAGCTTTTTTTTTTTGTTAATTTTTTTCGTCGCCTCACAGTATTGGGTTGTCGTGACTTATCGTGTGAGGAAGAGGCTATTGGAGCGGCCGAGAAAGTTTTTAACTTCATTACGGCTTCTGTTGATGATTACGCTTTCTGAAATGTAACATAAGCACCGTTTGTTTCGAAAAAAAAATGATTAAATCGAAAAATATTTTCCTAAAAATGATTACATGTACAACTTGAAATAATTAGTCAATGAAAATTATTTGAGAAAATTACCAAAAAAGTCATAACCATTTTGACAACTTGCCAATTCAGTCCTAAATCTTTCAATTGTGCCAATTTAGTCTTAAACTTTTTGACGATTTGCCAATGTAATCTTAAACCTTTCAATTGTGTGAATTTAGTCCTAAATCTTTTGAAGCTTTGCCATTTTAGTCCTAAAATTTTTGACGATTTTCCAATGAAAAATTAAACCTTTCAATTGTGTGAATTTAGTCCTAAATCTTTTGAAACTTTGCCATTTTAGCCCTAAACTTATTAGTTGAATAATTGACCAGAAGGACTAAATTGATAATTATTTATAAGATTTAGGGCTAATTTGACAAATAATTAAAAGATTTAGGACTAAATTGGCTTTATTTGAATGTTTAAAACTGAATTGGCACAATTGAAAGGTTTATGACTGAATTGGCACAAGTGCAATAGGTTTAGAACTTTTTGGACAATTTTTCCAAAAAAATTTTCATGACCGACTATAATTTATGTCTAGACATTTGCGTAGATGTAGTAAATATTTTTCGTTCATTCGTTTTTATTATCGATATAAGCGGTCTTTTTTTTGAAGAATATTTTTCAAATCACTTATTTTTCAAGAAACAAACGGAGCCTTGACATTGAGTCTCGATCGACTCCGCTAACTCATCAAGGTTATGAAAAGCCACTCCATCAATGCCGATTTTTATAATTGATCGTACTCTAAAGGATCAACCACAACTCGTGTTCAATCTAATTGCAAGGGCCGAACTCATGTAAACAGTTCTGTCCACGTGCATCGGGCTAGACTCAACTAACAGAATAGCGTCGCGGTCGTTCAAACGAAGAATTTATTGCAGCTTAACTAAGCATTTAACCTGCCGGACGCCTTTGTGCCAATTTGTTCCTTTTTGTCGCACCATTCTTAAGGACATCACTGGCTTTGCTAGAATGCATGCAATGTTGCAATCATGCGAGTTGTTTCGTGTTCCACTAAACGTATTGAATTTTCCGGCGCGATGAACAACCCAAGCTCATTTTTCTCTTTACCGTTCCTTTTGGTGTGCTATTATTTAAGCGCAGACTACACGCATTGTGCAATTTTGTGCAATATGTGATGGTAATTCCCGAGGGTTTATACATTAAACTAATCATAGCTAGTGTCGAGATGTCTTTATCATTTTTAAAAAATAATTGAAAAGTTATCCTTAATTAAAGGTACTTTTCCTTCTTCTTTTTTTCCTTCTTTGATCTTATTTCATAAGGGAAAAAAGAAACCAAAAATCCTAAATTATGTCCATTGTGACACATCTACCCCAAAATTTTTCTAGTGACAAAAAAATCTAAAATTATATCCGTGTGACACATTTGCACCGAGTTGTTATTATTATTATTTTTTTTTGGTAAGGTACCGAGTTGTTATTTTGTAACACCAAAAATCCCAAATTTTTACCCGTGTGACACATTTATTCCAAATTTTCAGATAAATGTGTCACACAGATACAAGTTTAGGATTTTTGGTGCCACAAAAAATTTGAGGTAAATGTGTCACAAGGATGCATGTTTAGAGTTTTCGATGTCGCCAAAAAAGTTTGGGGAGAACGTGTCATTGTGAGAATAGTTTAGGGTTTTTGGTGGCTTTTACCCCTTTTAAAACTTTACAAAAATCCAATAAAAGAAAAAGAACACTTGAACTCATTTTCTTGTCAAATTCAATGCAACTTTCCATATCGTTTTACTACACTTTTCAATATTTGTAGATCATACAAGTTCATAATCACATATGAATTTTTATCCTACAGTTCTTTAAAGGGTTAATACCACAGAAAACTCCAAACTGGTATATCTATGATAAATTTATCATAAAATATTTTTTTAACCTCAAAAAATTCCAAATTGGTACATTTGTGACAATTTTACCCCAAGCTGGTACACTGTGACAAATTTGCCTTATGTTAGTTTTTGTTAAATCTAATCGTTAAAATGTTAAGTTTATGACACGTGGCAATTGATGGGTGTATCAACCTGGGATTTTTAACCTCTGTTTGTCATGTGTGTGTCACGCCCCGAGTCCTTGCGAGCGCGCAACATCGCCTTATTGCCAAACTGTTCAGTCTCTTGCCCAGGATTTCAAATATCGTGCTAGCTAATGAGACTCATAGGCACATGCGGAAGCGACATACATATCTCCATGCATAAGCCAATAAGACGACTTGAGGAAAATAGACACTTAACCATTACACCACAAACATTCGGTTTTACAAAATACACAAGATCTACTAAAGGTAACTAGGGCTAGAGGAAAAGGGTTAGCCTACTCAAAAGAGACATCTACTAAGAAACACGCGTCACTGCTCTAAGGGATACTTCGAAATCAGAGGTCGCTACAAGGCCTAAAAGACAGGCTCGCTGCTGATGGATTAGGCGACACCGGCCGCTGGATGGTACTCTACCCAATCGCCCGGCTGAGGCTCCGCTGGGACTTCTTCTTATGGCTCTGACTCGGAATACACTGGATGTTTTCCTCTTCTGAATCGGATCCTAAGTCCATGGGCTCGCCCTCGGCGCCTACAATCTCCCACTCGAGCCCCGCCTCCTCCATGGGAACGTCATCGACATCAGAGGGCTCGATGACCTCGTCATCTGTATCGGGATGCGGTGGCTGTGCAGTCGGGAGGCCCATGCCTGGCTCGAGGCCGGTCATCGGATCAGAAACCTCGCCATCGGGTGGATATGTGATCATCGGGTCCTGCGCCTCGAGGATATCCCAAGGCACGTCAAAAGATCTCAGAGGCCCCCAAGTAGCGACGTCGTCTCGATACCACCATGCTGTGTACCTATCTGGCCTCCAGTGGTTTGTCCCGTCCTCTACCCAGACAGTGCTACGCTCATAAATAAAAACCTCATCCTCGCCCACTGGGTACTCAGTAACGTAACTGTCGGTCATCACTGGCACCCCAAAAGCTGTCGACGGCATGGTCAACGCTTGGGGTCTGAAAGGTGGGTCCCACGACGGGGTGAGATAAACTCAATAAGCTAGTCCTAACCCTAAGCTAGGCACTCGGGACTTCCAGACACACCCAGGCACAAGCAATGACCAGTCATGCGAAAACAGACGAATAGGCACATAATGACACAATCAAGGCATGCGTTGTCATGTAACTCACCAATCTAGACTAGGCTTGGCTTTCGTACCTTGGCACTTAACATCACATAATATAAAGGATAGCTTGCATATATATATATATATCGTAATACTCATGGCAGAGCCCGCGTTTAACGCCTCAAGCTTAATAAATCAAGGAACCCGCGTTTAACGCCTCAGGTTTCCGATGCCATGTTATGACCCGCGTTTAACGCCTCAGGTCTATCCCGCGTTTAACGCATCAGGATATCACTAAACCCCGCGTTTAACGCATCAGGGCATTATATGCACATAGGCTTATAATTCAACCAATTATAGCATAAAACAATCATATGTGCATATCGTCCATACAAGGACCACTCGGCCGTTTCAACTTACAACTCCGCATCGCGGCATATCATCACATCACAATCAATCAAGGCCATTGCCATACTTCACGATCAAGTCATACCTCATAATATATCGCTCATCAATCATTACTATAAACATTCGGCCGTGTCACAAAGTCATGGGATCAATCAATCGGCAAGGTCACAAAATGCATTAATTACTCTCGCACGGCCGTCAATCATAATCATGGTGTCGTTTTAATCCCGCGATCTCATCCTATAGTCCACGGCCGAACACAAAGAATGGTCTATAGGTTCTTTTTACGCGGTAGGTTGCCAATTAACACCTTTGCCTAGCACTCCTAAGATCAATCAAGTAATTCATGACTTCGACCAAGCTCAACTCACATCTAACATGCCTAGCACATACACATGAGTATTCGGTTCCTACCTAGGGATATTCACTACGTACTTCAACCAAGGAAATCAACACTACAAGCACTACAAGGTGCGGCCATGCTCGGCTCCTTCCAAGAACATATTCGGTCCTCTAGGGTTCCTCGCCCATTTAGCCATTAAACTCATCAAACGATCACTCACTCGGTCTTTCCATCACGCAAGGTCTTAGCTAGGGGTTAGGATAAGCTTACCTAGCTTAAAGCTTCAAGAAGACCGGCGGCAAGAGGCGTGGGAATGGCGCGGCTCACGGCGGTCCTCGGCGGTGAAGTTTGGCCACTAGGAGTTCTAAGCAAAATATCCAAGAACAATCCTTAATACCCCTTCTAACATAAGTCTACAACCTCACATCTTGTTTATCTAAGCTTCGAGAGATACTCACCTCAAGAACTCTTCGAGGTCGGCCCCGGTTCTCTCTTGACTTCGGTTCGGTCGGCGGCGGCTTGCTCGGCTCCAAGGAGGTGGTGTGGTGGCGGCCTAGGGTGGTGGAGTGGCGGCAAGGTGGTGGTCGGCGGCCGGTTCCACCGAGAGGCCAAGGGAGCGAGAGGGAGAGAACGAGTGAGAGGGAGAGCGTGAGATGAGAGGAAGGAGAGGGAGAGTGATCGTGAAAAATGAGAGGAAGAAGAAGAAGTGAGGGAGAGAGAGAATGATCTATTAGAAAGGGAAGATTGGAGGGAAGTGAGTGAGTGAGAGTTGGTAGTGGGGAAAGTACAATGAATAGTTGCATGGAGTGACATGAATAGTGAAGTTGAATGACTAGTTGGTGGGGTGGTTTGAAGGATTTTTGTCAAATCAATTGGTCATTCTAATTCTAATAATTCAAAGGGCTAAAAGACCAAATTGCCCCTCAAATTTCGGCCAAGGGTAGGGAAGGTGGAAATGTCTAAATTACCCTTGCATTAACTAATAGAAAATGGTACTAAGCTTAGGGTAAAAGGGTCGATTTCACTTGTCGATCCGAATCTCGCTTTTCTAACTTATACGGGGCTAGTGCTAATCTTATTAACTCTCAGATGAGGCGGCGTCCAAATTTACTCCATGCAATCTCCGAATGTCCGGCCCCCAATCTCGAAGTCCAAACCATGACTAAACTCAGTCAATTGTCATTCCAGCGCGTCTCAGACTAACGGGCGGCTCTCAGGAGTTACGCGTATCGACCCGCGACTAATGTCACGTTTAATAGTTACTAGAGCCACGGCGGCTTTGGTTGTCATGTAATCGCGAGGGTCAATCACTAGTCCCGAAGGTTACGACCGTTAGGAATCGATTTAGGTTAATTCGCAAATCATGTCATGGTCATACGGAATCACCCGTGAACCAATCGCACGACACTAGTAAATCGTTCTAAAACCATTCTTAGATCGACCTCTAGCGGCCCTAAATATTCCCTCGGCGATCCTTATGGTCAAAGCATCGACTCGTGGTTAAGTCCTTTGGTCCACGTACTTTAAATCCTATATGGCCATTCCCCATTGGTTAGTCGACTCGAGAGTGATCAATTCTGAGCGAGATTTACTGGAATACATCGATAGACATTCATTCATTAATAAGCTTCGAGATAGGGTCGGAGTTCAGGATGTCACAGTGTGTATGAATTTGAAATTTTTCGTGGTATTAACACAATTTAACGGAGAATAAATTTTTCACGGGTATACCAGTTTGGGGTTTTTTGTAGTAAAAAAATTAATTTAGAATAAATCTGTCACTGGTGTACCAGTTTAGGGTTTGTGGTGGTCAAAAAAATAGTTTGGGGTAAATTTGTCATAACTGTACCAGTTTGAGATTTTTCGTGATCAAAAAATAATTTGGATTAATTTGTCACAGGGTACCAGTTTGAGATTTTTCATGGCATTAACCCTTCTTTAAACTTGTAAAGATCCATCTAGACTTTTTTTTTCTCTTAAAGTAAGTTTAGTTTTGGCTTTATTTAAATGGGTAAAGACGTACAATCGACAATATAGGCCAAAACAAAAAGTAAGAATAAACAAATAAAAAATACAAGAAAGGATATCGTCTTTTATCACTTAGCACCAATTTACATGTACTTAAAGGAAAAGTTAAAAAGTAAGAGGTCAAGAAATTACGAAGAAGCAAACAATGAAAAGAAGAAAGGGAAAGGTAAATTGCTCTTTGACACTTGGCACTCATCCATACAAAGGTGACCTGTAGGCTGTGTTTAGGTAATACTTTTTCCTACTATAATGATATCGTATTGTTGAGAAAATCCCTATCATGTGTTTTGCAAATGAGAAAAAAATTAAAAGCTAATAATATATGTATTTAACCATGCAAAATGAACAACTTCCCGATAAGAATACTACAAGTGCGCTAACTTTTATACTGTGTTCACTTGAGTGCCATAACTTTTTTCCCGACCATTTGTGTGCCATGACTTCTAAAATATATTTTTTAGGTGTCATAGCTTTCAACCAATCACTTGACTGCCATAACTTTTAAAAAGCATTCATCCAAGTTGCAAAAATTTGACATGACATATTAATTATTGATGCGTGCGTGGGCGAGTGATTCTGTAGAACGGGTGTTTCGAAGCACAGAGTGTCGCGAACAGATTCAAAAGGGTGAATTGAGGGACGATGTTTGCGAAATTTAGGATTAAAGTGTATGGATTGTAAATGGAAATAATGAAGGAATTCGAGTTATATCGTAGGCGTAAAGATATCACCAGCCAACAATACAAAACGAAGGATAGAACGATCGCTACCAAGGCCTAAAGATATCACCAGTCAAAGAAAGCTCACCACCAAGGTATAAAGGCTACGCCACCAACTAAGGATAAATGGCTTTTTGGCTCACCTCTGAGGAGTATCCACTCTCCAAGAATAAAGATGCCGAAGTGTATAACTCAACACCTAAGATGAATTCTCATTCATCAATAATCAACGTCGTCTAGTCTACTTACAATAGAAAATACTCATCCCTTAAATAGAGGGGCGAATACAACGTAATAAAGCCACTTACTTCATGTCTAGCTTCCCAATTGGTAGATGATTTCTTTTCCCCCAAATCAATGAATAAGGGAGAAGTCAGTTAATTCTTTCGACGAACCGGGAGCGAAGCGCTATGCCGGGGCGGGGGGACGAGAAAAGAAACAGCTCCGAAGAAAGAATTTTAGATGTGAATTTCAAATTTATATACTTTCTTTTCAACCCTTTGTAAGGTTTTGTGGAGCGTGATTCCAGTCTTGGTTAGGTTAGTCCGAAAATGACACTTAAATAATTGAACAGTAATCTAGGTCCAGGAACTTGGTTACGTCGGTGTTTCTACCGACACCCTTTCGACACCAAAGTTGAGTGTTTTTCTAAACATGTTTCGTGTAAATTTTAATTCATGTTTAAACCTATGAGGTAAGCCAATTCTAAGTGTTCACGCATGTTGTTTTTATCTTTTTTCAAATTTTCTAAAACTAGACTAAGTCTAAAGTACTTAAACCTTAGGCAAATCACAACCAAAGAAATCAAGTGCGCAATCAAGGAATCATGACAATGATAAATTGCATCATAAAACACTAATGAAGTCTTTAGGGCTTAGAGAAATATGGTTCGGATTTAATTTCAAAGGTATTTATGATTTTCCTAAATAGAATAAAATATATGAAATTTAGGAGGCCCAAATTTATGAAAATGAGGTCAAATTAGCATGCTTTAAGCTTTTTCTATTTTTATGGACTCTTTGTATTTTTCTAATTTAAAAAAATAGAATTTTTTCAATTTTTATTTTTACTTTTTATTAACTTATATATTTTTCTTTGAAAATGTGACCTTGTTATGTTTTAGGTTGAGTGAAAAGTGATGAGAGAACTAAAAGGGAAAAGTGAGAGATGTGTGACACCATTTTGTTTTGTGATTATTAAAAGTGATTCTTCTTTTAGGATAATTTTTTTTGTTATTATTTTTGCTCCAAAACTGTTCCCGGGAACAAAATCAGAATCAGAATCATTTACGTTACCAAACATGATTCTTATCCTTTTTTTTTTTGTTTTAGGGAACATAATTAGAGAACCAGGATCGTTGCCTCCCTTAGAAACTTAATGGTCCAAAATGGATTTTAAATGTTGGGGTGTGGTTCATACTTCCCAACCACAAGAAAGCAAGTGGGCCTCGTTCTTAACGGGAGTGCAATATGCTAATTATAGTGGAATTGTCTGCTGGACGTAACCCTAATTTAAGGATGAATGTCGCGATCCTTATCGAGAGCGAGGACGTGGTGCTCTCGGCGTCTCGAGGGTTAATGGGCCGTCCAATGCCTTATTGGACTCGAACCTCTCCCAAGGTCCATTACCCAAATCGCAACGGAGGTATACGTGGTCGACTTTCAGTGTGGTCTAATGACATGTGACACATGTACATGCCAAGGAGTCACCACCAATCGTTTCGTGGAAGGTACGATTGGAAACCCTATCGAATAGTTGTGAGTTTCTATTGGATTTTGCGAAAATCAGAGAAGTGAAATCGGGGACTTAATTACCCCAATTATCAGAATTGACGTCCTTTCGGTACCTAAGTTGACTAATTTATCTGACCTAAGATTTCATGCAGATGAGTGAGGCGTGAACCCTAAATCTAGGAGTTCATGCAAATAGGAGTGACTATCCCAACACTCACAATCAGTAAAAGAGGTGCGCAAATCAAGAATCGAAGACATGTGGATAAATCACATGAACACAATGTGGCATCCTTAATAAGGCCCTATTAGCCTAGAGAAGTGTCAATCAAGGCTCGTGAACGTTTAGACATGATTTGCCCATGAGGGGCAAAATCGTAATTCTGAAGAAATTTGGGACAATTTGCCCCAAAAGGGAAAAATAGTCATTTCAGATGAAATATGGAATCCAAAGAGGTTGGAAATAGGATTGGTCATCAAACTAATCCATTTCCTATTTTTCGGGAATTTTCAGATTTTTTTTGGAATTTTGGATGCGATTTACCCTTTGAGGGGTAAAATCGTCATTTCAAGAGAAGACGAGAAGTGAAAATCTCAAACAGAAGGATTGGTTTACCACCGGACCTGAAATTCTAATTTTGAGCAATTTTCACAACTTGATTAGAGTAGGAAAGACGGTTTACCCTTAGAGGGGTAAAATCGTCATTTTTAGAAAAATGATGAGATTCGAAAACCCAAGCAAAAGAATTGATCACCTAACTGACCCTAATCCTTGTCTCGGCATTTTTTTACCTATCTCATGTACTAAGCAGAAGCGATTTACCCCTAAAAGGTAAAATCGTCAATTTCCAAAAGAACGGATAAGAAATTCCAAAAATAAGATTGACCAGTTATCTGTGGTCATTCCTCAAATTTTTGGGAATTTTCTGGAGCGTCTAGGAATTTTCTACATTTTTTTAGAATTTTCTAAGATTTTTTCAATTTTTTTGTTTTTAAATAATTTTTGATTTTTTTATTATTAAAAAATCATTCGAACTGGGTCGACCCGATCTACTCGGACTGGAACCTGGCCCAGACCCGAACCCGTGTGAATCGACCCCTAAAACGACGCCGTGTTTTTTTTTTTTCGATTATTCGGACTTAATCCGACCGCTCCTATTGAACCACATGGCTACTCCACGGCCTTAGGATTGACTGACTAAAACCTACGGCTCAGATCAAAAGCCGACTACTCCTCAACCGCCAGATCTAATTACTTAAACCTACGGTCACGATTAAAAGCCAAGATTCAATCTGGACTGTCCATCCTCACTAACCTACACGACGCCGCTTAACCACTAACCTAAACGGCACCGTTTCAGTCTGTTTTGATTTTCTAATTATAAAACCATTTTCAGATATTCCTAATTATTAATCGGACGTCCATCAATTATCGAACTCGATTTACGTAGACCGTCCGATCTAAATTGACTCAGCCTAAACGGACTAACGGTGGAACCAACTCAGCACCTACGTGGACCAATCCCACATTGCCACCTAAGACCACTGACTCGTTGACCTGCCACGTCATCGTCTTCTTCACGGAATGGTCTTCTCTTGCAATGGACGGCCGAAAGCCTCCGGCGACGATCCAACGGTGAAACCTCGACGGAATTGTACGCGACCGGCGCCAATCGACTCGTCTCAACGTCGTACAGAACATATCATAGAATCATACAATTTCATCCACATAATTAAGAACGACGAAGCTTACACAGTATATAGTCATGGCATCTCAATCGAACAGAGCAAGGCAATTCGGGCTAATTCATTCATAGAGAAGCTTCGAATGAGGTTCATGACACTTACCTTCAGGTCCGATTGATCCGGTTTAGGCTAGCTTGAGCTAGGGGAGCCTCGACAGGATTGATAATGGCAAAGGGATTTTCGGGGCTCAGACGCGAGGGATTATGCAAAATTGACACAAAAGCGGATTGGGACCAAGCTTAGAGTAGTTCAAGGAACAAAATGCGCACTATAATTGCAAGAAACAAGGTCGGAGACGAAATCCACCATAGATGCACAGTATGAAGCTCGAAGAATGGAATTACCTTTTCCAGCGATGTCGGATCGATTGAACAGGTGCGATCGACTCTCAGGGGTTTAAGAGAACTCTTCAAAGTGGAATGGTGGCTCGATTCAGCCTGAATCGTTGCCGCCGGCCACTCATAGTTCAAGCTCAAGCCCTCGATGGCAGGGGCCAGAGAGCGAGCTTTCTCTCTCGATTTTTCTCTCTTTCGATTTTGTTGATCCTCTCTAACAGAATGGTCCTCTTTTTTTCGTTCTAGAAGGCCTTCAAAGGTTATATCCCATTTCAAATATTTTGCCGCGAATCTGGAGACGTCCGCCCACTTGAATTCACGTGCCATCACGTGTCAAATGGCATGCCGACGATGATGGAGATGCTGGGTATTCCGTCCAGCTCCATTTGGCTCTCCGATGAGTCTCATTTGATGCGAATTAGGCACGGATTTGAGTTTCATTTGGTTTTGTTGACTTTTTTGTAGACCGAAGCATTGACCGGCCAATTACTCCCGGTTCAACGACGTCAGGTGGTGTTGTCGGTGTTGATCGACGGGAGACAATGAGAGGAACAAAACGCCCTCGATTTCCCTTTCAATTATTTGCGAATTCTCCTTCAATTTGACGACCAAACTTGGCCTGGGAACTGTTCATACGCGTGGGAGCTTGGGGAAGAAGATGATACTGTAGCAAACCGGTTCGACCGGTCTGAACCGATTCTGACTTGATTTTCAAAATTAATCACAATTTGATAGGGAATTTTTGCAATTAAACCCCAGAATCGAATTTTTGCCTAAAAGTTGTAGCCAATTTCTATTAAAACCCCAAATTTTCATTTAATTGTAATTCGGAAAATTATGCAATTGAGGGCTTAAACAGTCAAATTGTACCAAACTACCTATGCCAATCGACTCAGAATGATGAAAAACATTGGGTAGTGACTTCAATTTGTAAATGTAGCCCTTGAATTAAAAGTAAATTAAATTATGCCCAAATTCAAGGACTAAATTGCAATAAAATGTGCAATTTTATCCAAATTATGCAATTAAACCATTTACGCGAACAATTGAACCAAATTGCAAATAAGGACAATTAGATTGGATGACAAGACTCTCAAAATGCCAAAAATTGCAAATTAAAAGACTGAATTGACATTTTTTACCAAATTCCATCATATATGTAATCAAAGGAACATATACAATTGAACTTGGATTTTGACTTTTTATGAGGTCACAAAGACAATTGACTTTAAATAAAAATATTGACTATTGTTCCTTATTTGTTTGACCTCAAATTAGGGGTGATCGGTTCCAGGGTGGGCAGGTTCCAGACCTAGAACCTGAAACCTACCTTGTTATAATCGGTTCTCATTTTTTGGAACCTGGAACCTACCCTATTTGTCTTGGAACCTGTTATGGAACCTATCCTGTTTTTCGGTCCGGTTTCAGGGTCTACCCGAGAACCTATTTTTTTTTTCATTGTGTTGGTTTTATTTTTTCAACAAAATAATATGAATAACAATTTAAAGTAAAAGATGAATAATAAAAATCGCTATTCGCCAAAATTCACAACTACTATCAAGTATCTCCATGATAATTGATATGAATCACTAGCAACTGATAATATTTTCTTGCTTCAATAAATTCCTCAAGGCCGACTTTAACCGATGAAGGCAACACCGTGATCATTGTTTTATTATTACTAAACCAGTACATCCTCAATAGAAAAAGAACTATCCTCCCACATTTTGCTTTAAATGAACAGTGAGGAGGGTTTAGAATTATTGAGCAATCACAAATAAGCTACTTTCACACTTGAGACATTATCGCTTTAAGTACATGGTAAAACTGAAAATTCATAATAGTAAACTATAATCAAAATATAATTAACTCATCTCTCTATCCCATCTTCTAGTAAAATAAATTTTAAAAAAGTCTTCGATCCAGGCTGATGGAAAATCTCACGGAGAGAGATAGGATAGGTGATCAACAACAATCAAAAACTACATCAAAACTGATCTAGGTTCCATCCAGCTTAAGCCACAAATGTGCTAGAAGTGGTAGACTCGCTGCAACAAACATATAAACAAGCTATGAGTTAGCTAAATGAACGCAGCATCATTAATAGATGATTGGATATCGGCATATACATGTTAGCAATACAATGCAGACTTGGCAAAAAATTTCAACCAACCTACCATAAGACAGAAACAATGAATCATTGATTGAAATATATTTACTCACCGCCAAATCAGAGTTTCCACAAATGAAGTCTATTTATCAATAATAATGTCCTAGGCAAGACAATCCAAATCTGAAAACCAAAAAAGAAATTGAATAAATATTCATCCAGTACATAGATATTTGAATGAATTACAAGACATAAAGAAATATACAAGACTTACCCGATTCAAACTTCTTCGCATTCTCAATGCACTCTTCAATATTAATCGGCACGCGAATAGCTCTCAACCAATCTTGAGTGCAAATCAAACCTTCAACAACTCTAGGAGTCAAAGAACTTCGAAAGCCGTCAAGCACACGGCCTGATGTACTAAAAGTCGACTCTGAAGCAACAGTAGTCACAGGAATAGATAAAACATCCCTAGCCATTGAAGATAAGATTTTATATTTTGACCCAGTACTCTTCCACCACATCAAAAGGTCAAGATTGAGGACATCTTCACTTTCAGCTTCAAGATACCGATCAAGCTCAGATTTTTTGTCATCAAACACTTTTTTCTTCGCATGAAGGAAGTTTTTTCGCCAAGCTTGGATGTCATACTCGTTGTTACCTTCGTTGTCATCAGCATTAGAACCACCACCACTACTACTCACACTTGAACCCCCAACATTTTCAGTATTTCGGTTACTAGAAGAACCAACGAAAGATTGCTCATAAAATGCAAACAAATGCTCCAAGGCATGCTTGACATTATCATGCATCTCATCAATTTTTGCTTCATCATCATAGATTTGTCCATAACAGAACTTCACATAAGTCAATTTTTTTGTAGGATCCAATGCAACTGCAATCAACACCATTATATTTACTTTGTCCAAACTCCCATAGTATTTGTCAAACTTCTCTCTCATTTTTGTACCCATAACATGAAGCTTAAGATCCGAAGAATTCATCGCATCGTTCAAGTATTTATACAAAAGAGCTATCCCCTCAAAATAATCATTCGAAGTAACATATAAACTCCCCGACATCCGTTTGGTGGCATCATAAAACTGCTTTAGAAATTTAGAAAGAATGATGGCATTTTCCCAATCTTCGTTTTTAGGAGAATCAGTGCCAAGCTCTCTTGCGAAAGACGAATCATCTTCTTCCATCCTTTCAAAAGCTTTTCTAAACTTTATGGCAGTTTCTAACATAAGGTAAGTGGAGTTCCATCTAGTGGTAACATCAAGACATACCGAACCCTTGTATGTGATCCTTTCACTCTCAATACAAGATTGGAATGTTTTAGCTCTCATGGGAGAACTTCTCACATACCTAACTACATTTCGGATACGTGCAATAGAATCACACACCTCATGCAATCCATCCCTTACAATTAAGTTCAATATATGAGCAGTGCAACTCATATGGAAAACCTCACCATTCAAGATCAATAACTTTTGTCTTGAAAATTTGTCCTTCAAATAACCAACGGCCACATCATTGGAACTAGCATTGTCCACTGCTATTGTGGACACTTTTTTTTCTATACCCCACTCATAAATACATTTCTCCACCATTCTTCCAATTTCTTTACCCTTGTGACTATGCATTACCACAAAATTGATGATTCTTTTATGCAACTTCCAGTTATCATCAATAAAATGTGCAGTGAGACATAAATAGTTCAAATTTTGAATGGAACTCCACATATCTGTCGTAAGTGCAATCCTATAGTTAATCTTACCAAAGTAAGCCTTCAAACAAGTTCTTTCACTCAGATATAACTTCATGCAATCTCTAGCAACCGTAAATCGTGACAAATGTTGGAACAAAGGTTGTAATTCAGTGACAAAATCACGAAATCCGACTCGCTCAACCATGGAAAAAGGTTGTTCATCAATTATGATCATCCGAGCAAGCATGTGCCTACAATGTTCTTGATCAAATTTCCATGTCGTCAAAATACTACCACAACCAGTATCTCCCCCTACCTCGCCAGCCACATCTTTATTACGTGGCGCAAATAGCATTTGTCTCTTATCTGCATGGGGATACTTCTTGCACTTTCTCAAGTGCTTCCGCATTGAAGACGTACCATTATCAACAGTATATGCATAGTCATCCCCACAGTGATTGCACTTTACCTTTGATTTTTTGTCTTCTCATCAAAGATTTTCGAAAAAATTTTCCATACCTCTGATTGATTAACTCGCTTTTTACCAAGTGGAGGACGGGAACTGGATACATTCACCTTGTCTATCGTACTAGCGGTAGCGGATGCCACTTCTTCAACGCCATGAAACGGCAATTCTGTAAGCGGACTCATTTCATCACGTTCATCCAATTCCGTTGACATGTCTTGATCCATCGACTGCGTATCAACATGACAAAGACAAAATATAATTAGTAAAATATTACTTCTATTGAAATCAAATTACAAAACAATGTAGGACCAAAGCATTTTGTGGGATCCTAATATTTTCAATTATACTATGTGAGGTCCACAAAAGGTTATCTAAATAGTTGACTGACGTCCTAGGTTTTTCATATTAATAACGTTCACATACAGTGGTATATTGTGATAGGTATTTGTTCAAAGATAGGAGGCAAAAGGAATTCATGCGTTATTATACCAGACTACCTCATTGACTACATAGCATGGTGAGTATGACAATTACTTTTTTTCGGAGTTGTGATTAACAATAAAACTTCAAGAATGCAACAGTAATATAGGCATGGATTCTTTTTGTTCTCTTCGTTCTCGCTAAGGAAGTTGTCTTCTTTCCAAATCAATTAAAACCAAGAGATCAACCAACAAGGAAACGGACTACACATGAAGCAAAATATTTTACAACCCAGAGTCCAATTTACTTTTATGCTGGAAACCTTGAGGAACGACCTCAGTGGCACCACTAGCAGCGATCCACCGAATGGCAAGCTTGAGTTCAGACTTTGTATTCAATTTTGTATCACACAAACCTTTTTTAGTTTTAGGTCCATTTAATCATGAAAGCAAAGACTCGTGAACAGCAAATTGTCGAACACGTTCATTGAGGGGAAGAAAACGCCAAAACCATTATACTACACCAAGAAAACAATATCAAACATCCAATTCAACGGGAACCTACCTTTACACTTGGCACTTGCGTAGAGCTGTGACCGACACGATCAAGGAGAAAGCGTTGCTAGCTTGCGTAGTGTATATAGACGAGAGAGAGAGAGAGAGGCGGCAACGATAATGAAGAATAAAGTCTAAAAAACTGCAAGTCTAAGAGTATTATTATATATTAGGGTTTTTCTCTATGGCAAGTCTGAGTGGGTTATTATATAGTAGGGTTTTTTTTTCTTACTTAACTAAAACCGGTCCGGTTCCAGGTGGGTCTTTACAGGAACCGAAAACCGGACCGGTTTCAACCGGTTCCAAAAATTTGGAACCGGGAACCGGTCCTATTCCAATAGGAACCGAAAACCGGACTGATTTTTCGGGCGGTCCGGTCCGGTTTTCGGGTCTACCCGGTTCGGTTGCACACCCCTACCTCAAATGCTATTTTTGTTGAATTTTCGGGCATTTTCCTATTTTCTAAAATATGAAAAATATGAAAATTATTTTTTGGTAAAAAATGGTTCCTTAGGCTTGGCCAAGGCCACCAAAGTTGATTTCGTAATTTTTTTTTGACTTTTTATGAATTTTCTAAAATTAAATTGAGAAATGACTTATCCAAAATCAGGTGTTAACAACTGCCCCTCTTTGAGAGGAATCTCGTGAGAGTTTTCTCTCAAAGATAGGTGACATCTGAGTCCAGATCGACTCAACTGGGGAAGAGAAAAATGAATCTTGACACCCATTCTTTCTTGTCCTACCAGTGTACGTTATTCTCATGAAAGAGGAAGAGTAGAAAGACCCACCTGCTACTTACCTGCTATTCACCTACCTGATGCTCGTGTGGAATAGGCGGTGTATGACGGATTCAAGTGAATACCTAGGGACTTGTCTCTTGAGCACCCTAGGGAAGTTAAGCACTAGCCCGTTTGGTAGGCCAAACCAAAATGAAATTCCTATCTGACAGGAATTTAAGGATGACGCACTCGTTTTTTGGGGTTTGTCGGAGACTAGGCTTCCTATCCATCCGGAACCTAAAGGTGACGCACCCGTTCTTTGGGGTTTGTCGGAGACTAGGCTTCCTATCTATCAGGAACATAAAGGTGACGCACCCGTTCTTTGGGGTTTGTCAGAGACTAGGCTTCCTATCTGTCAGGAACCTAAAGGTGACACATCCGTTCTTTGGGGTTTGTCATAGGCTTGCCTTCTATAAGGCTTACCTGGGGAAATGGTTCGTCTCACCCTTGAAGACTAACCGTGGATTCGAGAAAGGGTCACCTAACAAAAGGATTACCTATCCGAAGATCTAATGGGAACACTGTATCCCAGGATGACTTGTCCCACTTCTCGTGACTCGTCTGAAAATTTTCAAGAGGTCAACCTAGCACTTGGTTTACTTATGGAATGGCTAATCCTATACCTTGAGGAATTGTCACGCCCCGTGTTCCCTTGCGAGCTCGTCACATCCGCCACGTTGTAATAAAATATCCTAGGAACCAACAGACGGCCTAAAGAATGAAAGAAAACACACATGCGGAAGGAAAATAACAACCAAGACATTTAATACATGGGAGATTAGAATTAACATAAAATCACACACACACACACACACACACACACACACACACACACACACACACACACACATACACACACCTAATATCAGCATCCAGTTATATATCCAACGGTAGGAGAAAAGACATAAGGTAAGCGCACACAAGGTTGGGTCAAGGAACTAAGGGCTAACATCAAAAGACTACTCCATCGCCCTCACAAAACCTAACATCAAAATCATTTCAACTCCAAAAAGCTTAACCACTGCAACCAGGCTACTCTATGGAGCTGCTCGTCCCGTCATCTTCAGCTTCAGCTTCATCTTCATCTAGAACATAATCGAAAAATGTCTCAGAGCGTACCTCCTCCGTGTCCTCCAGATCGTCCTCGGAAGCAGAGATCTCGATCACCTCAAGGTGTTCTTCAGTCGTCGGGGACTTCTCGGGAATATTCCTTGAAGCTACCACTGAGGTCTCGACATCGGCATCGATACGAGCGGGATGACATCAAGGTGGCACCACCCTCAAGGGAACTTCAACAGGATTCAAGGGACCATAGGTGCTATTGTCCCCAACACGGCGAAACCACGCCTCGTAGCGGTGAGGCTCCAAATTCTCCGCTCCTCTATCGACCCAAACTATGGTGCATTTTCTAATATACACTACACCCTTACCCTTAGGAAATTCATCAAAAGTGGCAATCATCTCTTTTGGATCGCCCAGGCGTAACGGCCACATACTTCAGGGTTTGGGGTCTGAAAAACACGTCCCACTACGGGGTGAGATTTACATCTTAGCAAGTAAACCCTAGCATAAACTGGACCACTAGTCCCCCCAGGCTATGCAACAACACAATATGCAGCATTTCATTAAGACGATTGGCACATGACATTCAAGTATCAAGCACTATAACATGATTGGCATGAACAAGAATCACAGTCAAACATACTCAACCTCATGAGATCAAGCTTATCGTACTAGCACAGAAATGAACACATAATTCCAGAAGAATCGCCAATGGCTCTCTGGCCGCGATGTATTCCTCAAGGGCTTTCTGGCCTTTTCATTCACATAAGGGCACTCTGGCCAATTCATTTGCATAAGGGCACTTTGGCCATGCATTCAAAATAGGGCACTTTGGTCAATTCATTTGCATAAGGGCACTCTGGCCATGCATTCGCAATAGGGCACTCTGGCCAATTTATTTGCATAATTGCCATCATGAAATTTAAATCATGGAGTTCACCAATCACTCAATTCATCAATCCAATTCATCCAGTAGTGTCCTAGTGTTCGAGTAAAGATTTAAGGGACACTTACCCTTCGGTCGAGCTAGCAGATTTAATCTCAAACGGCCCTCCTAGATCAACAAGCTCACAACCGAACAAGGCACATGTGCGGTCCTAAAGAAATTTCACCAATTCCACATCAAAACTCATTCAAATATCAATTCCATTACACCAATACCTCAATAACACTTCAATTAACTCCCTAAGGTGCCTTAACGACAATTTAACAGCAAGGTGACACCTTCTCTAAGCCTCAATGTGCTCGGTTTGTACAAATCGAAATAGGGCAGAATCGGTCTCCACAAAACCACATCCAACAGCCCTTAATTCAACTTTAAACCTCAATTCATCACAAAACCAACTTGCCATAACCTTAATCCACATGTTTAGGAAGCTCACCGAAGATTTCGAAGCAAAACAACGCCTTAAGGTCCTTCGAACAGCTCAATTTCCTACGGTGCTCGGGCGATCAGAATCTACCTTCAATAAACCATCCTAAATCAGCCATGAAAACCCATCTTAACTCAACTAAACTTGTAATCCTAGCTCAGCCAATTTGAGTACAACATTTCTAGATGATCTCACAGCAAGTTTGAAGCCAATCGAAGTCTCTAGGAGAAAAAACGAAGGCTTTACCTCAGCTTGGTCGGATTCTGTCCACTCTCGGGTTTAGGGATGGACGGGCGAGATGGGACCTCCAATGAATCATCAACCACTGGGGATGCGTAGAGGAGAGGTTGAGGAAGAAGATGGTGGTCGGCGCTTGGTCAAAAGGTTGCCGGAGACGGTATGTCGACGGTAGCAAACCAGGAGGGCAGAACCGGTCGGGCGAGGTAGCTTCGGGTGAGAAGAAAGAAGGAGAAAATAAAGGGAGGAGTGTGGTTCGGCTAAGCAAAGAGGGAGGGGTCTTCCCCAATAATTCACCTTGGTTGAATGACAAGATTGGTAGGTAAAAAGTGGAATTAAATGCTAATCACCCAATGATTGACAATTGTCATTACTCAAATAAATATCAAGGCTTCCTTTGACTTCCATTGACCACTCCACCATCTTATTTTTGGCAGCAAGGGGAGGTCCAAATGACCAAATTATCTTTCATTAAATCTTAAGGCAAGGGTAAGGACCGAGGGGCAAAATGGTAATTTTATACTTTTAGTCCGAAACTTCACTTTTCTAATTTTAAATTATCATCGGTGAGGCGACGTCAAACTCAATTGAATGTTGGAATTATTCATTTCAATTTTTCCAATTTCGAGATCCCATTTCGTGATCGATCTTCCGCCAATCGTAACTTCAATTTATTTCGAACTAACGGACGGCTTTTGCAGACGTTACGCGTATCGACTCTCTGATTCTCATCACACTTAGGACGACTCAAGTCACGACAGCTTTGGTTGTCATGTAATTGTGACGGTTCATTACCAATCCCGACAGTCTCGATCGTCATAGTTCGATTTAGGGAAATTTTGCAAATTATACATTGGTTAAACGGCATCATCCGCGCTCCAATCGTACAACGCTAGCAAGGAATTCAATAATCGTTCTTAGATCGGCCTTTATTGGTTCTAAATGTTCCCTCGGCAATCCTTATGGTCAAAGCGCCATTTCTTTTTTCGAGTTTCCTAGGTCCACGTATCTCGTCATGCGTTAGCCTTTTCCTTTTGGTCAGCCTAATCAGGATTGATCAGATCCGAGTGAAATAAAACTGAAATACATCGATAGATTCTTTTCATTCAATAGTCTCAAAATGGTAGGAAATTCAGAATGTCACAAGAATCAACGAGGGTCTATACAAAGGAGGTACACCTAACTCCTAGGTTTACCAAAGAGACTATTTTGGGTTTAGGGGCTACCTAGAACCTTACAGAAAGTCGGTTCTGAAGATTATCCTTTCGACATGTGATGTGCTATTCTGGGATTTGAGACTCTAGGTATCCTGCAGAAAGCTCAAATCTACAAAAACTTTTATAACATTTTTCTGGGATTTAGGGGTTACCTGAAATCTCACAGTAAGACGATTATGAAGATTGTCCTTTTGACATGTGAGGTGCCATTCTAGGATCTGGGGACTCCAAGTATCCTGCAGAAAGCTCAAACCTATAAAAACTTTTTATAACATTTTTTTGGGATTTAGGGGTTACCTGAAATCTCATAAAAAATAAGCTTGGAAACTCTTCCTTATTGAGCAAGGTATTCTTCTAGGACCTGGGGCCACCATGAATCTTTACAGAAGTTTAAACCTAAGAGTTCATTCCTCATCAAAAAGATATTAATAATCTCGAGGCAATGACCGTTATGACGCAAGTAAAGCTTTACTTTAGGCTATGCAATTACGCAAAATGACTTATGATGCTGGAGGTTATCCAAAACATCTTGAAGCATGCAGAGATGATAAAAAATCCTTGTAGGGAAAATCTGAATCAAACAATTTGAAATTTCCAACAAAGCTTGTCTAAAGCATTCTATTGGAATATCTTCGTCAAAGAGGGCTTCTCACCGATTCTTCAACTTTGGCCTTTTATAAAGAAAGCACTCGAATTTCCTAATAACCTGTACCTGGGTTTTCGGGGTCATTCGCAGCGCATACATTTCGATCAATCGGGAGGTCTTTACGGGACCGTAATGTTAGGCTTGGACATTGTTCCAAACAAAGGGGGACTAACTCTCTAAGTCAGGTCTTTTGAATGAAATTTTTTTTCATCTACTCCGGGTTTACAAGTCAAGAACCCCGCAAAATGAGAAAGAAATAATCTTGCTCGTACCTCTTCGAGCTAAGGTACACATTAACCTAGGTGTCTTAGTTGGAAAAGACTCCGAATGGTTGTAACGTTGATAGGATTGGGGACCGAAAAAAGCTTATTTTTGGCCCAAAATCGCGAAGGGTTTGACATTGGTGATCATTGCCAATCAGTCCTCTGTTTTGTCCCTAGTTGATGATTCTTCAAAGAAAATCTTGAGTCTTTTGAGAATGCCACGCGTCTTGAGAACGGATCTAATCTTTGAAGGACATTGTTTGCCCTTTAGGCAGTTGGCTACGTTTCCATTTGAGGAGGAGCCTTTTGCTGCATAATTCTTGAGGAGTCTTCTTTATTTCAAAATTCGTCGGGGGTTGAGATATTCAATAATCTCTTGGTTCCCTCAAAATCATTCTTATGATTTTCCAGCATTTTGGTGAAGGTCAGCCATGTTCCTATCGGGCATCTTGTCTCTTTCTAATGCATAGGGATTCAACTTTTTCTCTCTTTCAATCCCGCCTTTTCCTTTTCTTTTTAGGAACCAGGATCTTTGATGATCATGTAAGGTATGTGACTTGAATCTCGTCCTGTCTGAACATTTTACTTTGGAATTCTCATGCAACTCCTTCTTCTTGAACTTCTCTATCCACGAGTGTCTTTGCCGCCCTTGCCTTGGGGCTGTGCAATGATCACCAATGGGGGTATATGAAATAAATATGTAGGTTCAAATTGGCTATGCATTGGGTATAAGTATAGGATAGAGAAATGAACGTCTTTTCGTCATCATATGGCACCTAGATCATTGCATATCAACACACGAAGATTGATGTTAGTCCGAGCAAAAAGATTTCTAGCCATTTACCTTCCAATATTGTTGGACTTGCTTCTATATGACCTCGATGTGGGGTGGTTCTTGACAAGGTTAAGAAATGAAGACCACCGTTCGAAGGGGTTGTCAATGATCTCCTGTAGTGTTTATGATAAAGGAACGAACGCCTCCGTCGTCTCAATCCATGTAATCGATGCGAATAGCCCTTACATCCCTAGGTTCAGGCTATTCTATCCTTACACTCCTCTTATCTCTTCGGTGTGTATGGGACATGTTTAGATTAAGCTTGCCTCTTATCTGAAGAAACATTCCTGCTAGATAGTTTAAACAACTCTGTTTTGGAAAAATTATTTCGATTTTCTCAAGACATTTTACTCCATTGGGAATTTAATGATGCACCATGTATGTTTCAATCATGCTTGGATAACCTCTTATCCTAACATGTATGCAATGAGTGCTGTCATTGAGGAATTCATCTTGTGAGAGCATGGTTCATTCTTGAGTTTAATCACATGAGTACTCATCTTCGATTCCTTCTCTCTTACAAGAGGGTGAGAAATTTTATAGTACTTCTTTGTTGCTGCCTTTTGTCTTCATCCGGTATTCTTGTATGAAGAGAATAAAAGTTCTAGTGAGTGAAGACTGTTTTAACAATTGATGAAATAGATACATATAACCTGGTTCTATGCGTTAAGGACCATTCTGTTCTTGGTTTCATTTGAATGAGTTTGACTCTAGGTTCATTTCCTGGAATCCTGCAAAACATAACACATGCCATGTATACGTGGATGCATGATATGCTATGTAATGACCACTATGGCGACTCAGATCGTTTTGGAGAAAACCAAGTGATCATCATCTGATTTTATCTTTAAGGGTAATACTTCTTCATAGCATCTGAATTTACAGGATATCCCAATTCATCTCCTTCAGAATTTACAAGAATTAATGCCCCACCCATAAGGACTTTCTTGACAACATAAGGGCCTTCGTAATTTGGGGTAAACTTGCCTCCTGAATGAGCGGCGTTCTGTAGAGTATTCTTTACCACTAGGTCATCCACCTCGAAATTTCTGGGTTTGACCTTCCGATTAAATGACTTGGCTACCCTTCTCTAGTAACTCTGACCATGGCAGATTGCTCTAAGACCCTTTTCGTCTATCAGATTCAGCTGTTCATATCTTTATTTGATCCATTCTGCCTCAAAGAGCTTAACTTCTGACAATATTCTCAAAGATGGAATCTCAATTTCTACATGCAGTACGGCTTCCATCCCATATACTAGAGCGTAATGGGTTTCCCCTGTTGAAGTCCTTATCGAAGTCCGATATACCATTAAGGCAAAGGGTAGCCTCTCATGTCAATCCTTGTAATTCTCGACAGTCTTAGCCAAAATCTTCTTGATATTCTTATTTGCTGCTTCTACTACTCCATTCATCTGTGGGCGGTAAGGGGAAGAATTAAGATGTCGAATACCAAAGTGACCTAGTAAATCATCGACAACTTTATTATTTAAATTGGACCCATTGTCCATGATGATTGCCTGAGGGGTACCATATCGAGAAATTATGTCTCTCTTGATAAACCTAGTGACATTTGTGTAGGAATTGGCCTCTATCCACTTCGTAAAGTAATCAATTGCAAATATGATGAAGTGATGACCATTCGAAGCTGTTGGGTTGATCGGCCCTATCATGTCGATCCCCACGTAAAAAAAGGCCATGCTTCGGACATTTGGTGGAGCTCATTTGGGGGTGCATTAATCTTATCGTCGTATACTTGACATTAGTGGCATGACCTAACATGTTGACTGTAATCTGATTCGATGATTATCCAATAATAACCAAACCTCATGATCTTTTTTGCGAGGAGATGGCCGTTCATGTGTGGCCCACATATACTTTCATGGATCTCCTTCATGAGAATATTTGCTTCTTTAGCATCTATGCACCTTAATATGGTGGAGTGAAATGATCTTTTGTACAAAGTTTGTCCACTGAAGAAGAATTTGGTAGCCATTTTAGCTATATATTTTTGGTTTCCGGCTTGACATCCTTCAGGAAACTTTCCTTTCAGAATATAATTTTTGATATTATGGTACCACAGCTCTCCGTCGAATTCTTCCTCGACCAACATGCAATAGGCTGGTTCCCTGATTATGCCAATCCTTAATGGCTCCATTTCCAATCCACTAGTTATTTGTAACATTGAAACCAACATATCTAACGCATCTGCAAACTGGTTCTGCGTTCTTGGCAAGTATTCGAATGACACATCTTCAAACTTAAGTGTCAACTCTTCAAGGTACTCATGATAAGGGGTGAATTTTGCGTCTTTTGTTTTCCACTCTCCTTGTGTTTAGAAGATAATGAGCATGGAATCTCCATAAACCTGCAATTTAGGTACCTTCATGGAGATAGCCAACTATAGGCCTAGGATGCACGCATCATATTCTGAAATATTATTGGTACAGGGGAAAGCCAATTTCGCTGTAACCGGATAATGTTGACCTTCAAGGGATATTAACACTACCCATGTGCTAGCTCTTGACAGGTTGACGGCACCGTCGAAATACATGACCCATTTTTCTTCTGTCAGATTCAAAACTTGATCTTCTACTTTGTCTCTCTAGAGGATGCGCAATTTTGGGAATTTTCTACCAACATATCAGCTATTGCTCTCCCTTTCACGGACTTTTGAGGAGAACTTTTGATGTTAAATTCAGACAACATCACTTGCCATTTGGCTAATCTCCCAATCAGAGTGGGCTTCTCGAGGAGATATTTGATTGGATCATTTTCTATCACTAGTTGAATATAGTGGTGTAGGGTGTATTGTCTCAATTTGCGAAGTACCCACATTGTTGCTACGTAAGCCCTCTCGACAGGCACGTAATTCATTTCAGACGTGGTGAACTTCTTGCTCAAATAGTAAATAGCCTTCTCCTTGCCATCTATAAAGGTTGTTTGAGCAAGCAAGACTCCCAAAGATTCTCGGTGTATGGTCAAATAGAAAGTCAAGGGGTGACTTGGGATTGGTGGCACAAGTACTGGTGGAGTGACTAGATAATCCTTGATCTTTTGGAAGGCCCGACTGCATTCTGTGTCCCAAGTCACTTTCGCACCTTTCTTGACCAGTTTGAAAATTGGCTTAACTACATCTGATAGTTGATTGATAAACTTGGCAATATAGCTCAATTCCCTAGAAGACTTCTTACTTTTGTTACTGTCGAGGAAGTTACTAGGTCATGAATAGCTTGAATTTCGAAGGGTCAATTTCAACACCCCTGTTATTGACCATGAATCCGAGAAGTTTCCCGAATCTTGCCCTAAACATACATTTGTTAGGGTTCAGCCTTAACTTGTACTTTCGCAGTCGTTCAAACAGCTTTCTTATCACTTGAATCTGATCTTGTCCTTTATTGGACTTGGCGATTATGTCATCGACATATACCTCGATCTCCTTATAGATCATGTCGTGAAATAGGGTGACCATTACCTTCTGATAAGTTGCCCCTGCGTTCTTCAATCCAAAAGGCATGACCTTATAACAAAAATTTCCCCAAGGGGTGGTAAATGCAGTTTTCAGCTTGTCCTCCTTTTTCATGAGGATCTGATTATATCCGGAGAATCCATCCATGAATAAGAATAATTCGTACCCTGTTGTACTATCCACCAACACATCAATGTGCAGAAGTGGAAAATCATCTTTTGGACTTGCTCTATTTAAGTCCCGATAATCCACGCAGATCCGGACTCTGCCATCTTTTTTCATAACTAGGACTATGTTCACAATCCAATCCAAATATGAGATAGCTTCAATAAAGCCCACTCTAAGAAGTTTCATCACCTCTTCTTTAATTCTATCTTCTAACTCGACTTTCATCCTTCTGCTTCCTTGTCTCGCTGGTTTAATACTAGGATCGGTAGGTAACGTGTGTTCAACGATTCTGGGATCCAAACCCGGCACATCAGCGTACGACCACGCAAAAATATCATGATATTCTTTAAGCAATTATGTGAATCTGAGCTCTTCCGCTTGGGATAAATGTCCACCAATTTTTACTTCTTTGATACCTAGAGCATCGCCCAAGATAATGAAAACTGGTTCATCCGAAGTGGGAAGTACCGACTCTTCAAAGGCATTCCACTCTCTACGGATAGCCGTATAGCCCTCATCTTCATCTCCTTCAATGTAGCAGGAATAATTACCCTGATGATCCGAGTCACACAATAACCTATTATGTATGTTTGAGATGATATGCCTGAAATGTCATGAGAATGGTTAGTCTCTATTTCATATAGGAATGCAATACATGGGTGTGAAAAATATTTTCGAAAGATATTTCAAAAATAGTATAGTCATAAACAGAACTAGCCCTCATATCCTTGGACATCATTGTTCCTCAAAAATCATTTGAAAGCCAGGAATCATATGGCAAATTAGGCCTCAAGCTTTCCATATGGAAGGCTAGCATCATCATTGGACTGATTTGTGGTTCCATATGTCCTTAATAAAATTTGTGGCGTTTTATTGAATGCAAAATGGACCGCATTACAAGCTATGCTGTTTGGACTAACGGTCGGAGATCCAAAGGTGTTTTCCTATACCTACCTCAAACAATAGAACTAAAAAGTGCAGAGAAATGCAGGAATTTAAGTGCAGTATTAAAAAAAATAAGGGAAAGGTTTCTTTACTCAGAAGTGACGGCGTCATCATCAAGCCATTCAATGACAACGTTCACGAAACTATCTTCAATAAAAGGGTTCGTTAGATCTAAGTCTGCAGATGGAGCTACCCCTTCTTCTGACAACCACTTGGAGTTTTTGCTGAAATATTCGTTCAGATGTCTATTGAACATCTTAGCCTTGCCTTTCCAGGCTGGAGAACCAATGAAGGAATCTTTCTGGTTTTTATGGTGTCCATGGTGTCTACGGCTCTTGCCTCGGCCTCGACTTGGTGTCTTGGAGATAGAGTCACTGATGCGATCGCCCTGATAACCCAAGCATAGTTGATGCTCGTTAGATTTTAACTATAGTGGAGCGCGAATCCCTTGGCCATGCTTGCCCAGACCATCTCCTAGGCTGAATCCATATGCTAGTAGCATTTTTGCCGGTAAAAGGTTAGCTTTAGAGATGGAAGGGGTTATCAGTTTTGCGTCCACATGAGTGTGGACCGCTGCCACTAGATCTAGAGAATGGTAGCTTGCTTCCTCTTTACTTTCTAGCTCAATATATGAGATAGCGCTATTCTGATAAGTGAGGAGATCAACTTTTCCATGAAGGGTAACCACCTTCCCATCAACTACGAATCGCACCTTTTGATGCAGGCTTGAGGGCACGACTCCAGCAATGTGAATCCAAGGTCTCCCTAACAGAAATCCGAACGCGCTTGATAAGTCCATTACCTAGAAATTTATAGAAAATTTGGTCGAGCCAATGAGGACATCCAGCTCAATTTTGCCCACCACAATCTTTCTCATTCCATCAAAAGCTCTAACAGCTGCCTTGGAGGTTCGAATCATTTCTTCTTTATTGTCCAAACTTCTCAGTGTAGGCAAAGGACAGATGTTGAAAGCAGATCCGTTGTTGATTAACACATATGCTACTCTTTTCCCATTACAGTGTGCAGTAATGTATAAGGCCTTGTTGTACCCTCTTCCTTCTAAGGGGAAGTCTTTGTCTGAGAAACTCAATTGGTCTTTTAGAAAGATTGGCCGCACAAAGTCTCCCAGCTGTATATCGTTGATAGTTTTAGGGACATGTACTTCATTCAGTATCTTTAACAGCACATTATTGTGCTTTTCTGAGTTGATGAACAAATCTAACAGAGATATCTGGGCTGGCATCTTCCTTAACTGCTCTATCACCTCGAACTCGCTGGTTTTAACGATAGATAGGAGCTTTTTCGCATCTTCTTTCAAAACTTCCTTCTTTTCAGATTCACCCTCCCTCGGGGTATAGAATCGTCCAGACCTCATTACAGCTCCAATTTCGCTCATCCCATAGTTCCAAGGGACTACTTTAGGATCGTACTCCTCCTTAAGGGAAACTTTTATGGTGACTGTCGTCAGGCCAGATGCCTCTGTCTCTATTTCCTCATCTGTTTCGTCATTCTATAAACAAATTATGACGAGTTTTACTAGGCGGTCTTCTTTTGAGCTCATACAATCGATTTCATCCATTTTGATTATTACTGTCGTAGAAGTCTCAACCATCCCCCCCAATATCGTCAAAATCTCTTGAGTTATCCTCGAACTCGGATTGAAGATATCTCTTAACAACATCTGATTCGGAAGGAGTCAAAAGACTTAGCTACTTCCTCACTTCGTCGAATAATCTAGTCACGTCTTACCATTGAGTTCACAATTTCTCCATTCGAGAATCCCAGCCTTGAATTTGAGCATATTGCTCTATGTCGTATGTATCGCTCGTTGTTTGAGAGGGATCAAACATTGTCAATTGTAGCGACATGTCCTCCATTTCGCATGAGAAGTCATTTACTTGCTCTTCGATGCATAGAAATTGTTCCACCATCACTTGGTCAGATGAAGATGTACATCTTTCGGGCATTGGTGTAGCTTTATCATCTGCGGCTTCCGGTTGGACAGGGTCGTCCATGCCACCCCATTCGTCGGGTACGATGTCCTCCATTCTCTGAAAGAAACTGGGATGAGCAGAGTATTTGACCTTGAAATTATACTTCCCAGAGTCATCGCCCAGGTTGTTCACTATTTCCCCTCTTTTTAGGGCTTTAGCCGCAAACTTGCGATCGGCCAGACGTCTCTTGGTAATCTCTCGCTCCTCCTCGTCGAGCTCTTCTTCTGATTTAGTGATCATTTCAACGTCACCTACCAGGCTTTCATGAGGAACACTCCACGTATTTCCTCGCTCAGTTTCAACTACAAATTGATTCCATTCTAGGTTTACAGAAGCCCTAGTTCCTTCGAACAATTTGTCAGTAACGTCTGCCATTATCCCTAGGCTCATCATCTTGGCGATGCATAGCTTCTTTCTTTCGATCGACACCTCTCCTTCCTTTAGGTATGACGAAACAAGTGCCAGACTATCGGTCAGCTTCGATACGTTCACCTTCAGCTCTAGGCGGTTTTCTTCCTCATCAGCAAAGATCACACCAACTGCGTAGTGGTCAGGGAGTGGATTTTCTTGTACATTTGGAGTTACATCGTCACACTTCAAAATCTGACTATCAATGAGAGCTTGCACCTTCAACTACAAGATGTAGCAGTTATCTACATTGTGTCCTCTTTCACCCATATGATAGGTGTAGGTTTGGCTCTTATCGAAACCAGGGTATTTTGCCGGATCTGCTCTAGGAGGTTTCTTTGCCACCAAGTACTGCTCTAATAATATCGGAAGCAATTTGGATAACGATCTCGGAAGTTGGGAAAATTGCCTCTGAGGCTGTTTCTTCCTTGGTTCCTGCCCTTTAGGCGCTGACCATGAAGATCCTCCCTTGGCCTGGTTGGAGTTAGTAAACATTTTAGGCTTATGGGATTCATGTATAAAGGATATATCCACTCCAGCCTCCCTTTCCTTTCTTGGGGGATATTGCCTTCTTGTTGAAGTTTCATGCGGCTTTCTCTCTCTCTCTCAAAGCCTACTCCAACCTTTTTGCCACCTTTATCAAGTGTGCAAAGGTTTGGCACCCTGAGGTGTTCAGCCTATCGAAATATTCATATGGAAGCACCTTCAGAAATAGTTCGATCAAATTGTCTTCAGGGATCGGCGGCTTTATTTGGGTTGTCAAAGCTCGCCACCTTTGGGCATATGTTCTAATCGTCTCGTTCTTTCCTTTCATGGTTCGTAACAAATCTTTCCTCAGGGCCATAGCTGTGTTGAAATTATACTACTTGAGGAAATCCTCAGCAAGATCTTCCCATCCATTGTAATCGTCAAGGTCCAACTCAATAAACCAAGCCAGAGAGGCGCCAGCCAAACTCTCTTGGAATGTATTCATTAGTAGCGGAATGTAATCTGAATAGTGTGCCATTTTATGCAAATAATACTTGAGGTGAGCACGGGGACAACCTGTCCCAATGTACTTTCTCACAAAGTTTGGCTCTTTGTAATCAGGTCCACTTTGGCGAAAGGAGATATCTTGTCAAAACGAGCCAGTTCATAACCTTGACTGCTCAAACATTCCTCAATTTTGGCTATTCTCTTAGCCTCGACTTTAGTTTTCACAGCTTGATTTTCTTTTTCCTCTCTCTCGAGGTTAATGATAACAATGAACATTTTTTGTTGGGACTGGACTTTCGGCACGCGATTGTCCTCTACGACATGTTGGCCACCTTCAGCTGTCCCTTTGTCAGTTGTATTGAGGATCGAGGGCTGACCTGAGTCGTTCAGGTTAGGTATCGTTGCTTGTCTGGCTCGAGAGGCTTCCAGCATCGCCTTTTATCTCAACCATCATTGTAGTCATTTGAGTCTCCAGCATGCCTACTCGTGGAGTCAACTTTTGATGTTCCATTCTTGTCTTAAGTCAAATGCGGAAACGATGTTTAGGCAGTTCCATGATTAAAGAGTACTTGTTTATTTGAAAATAACAAGTAAGTACCTTCTCAGGATAGATAAGGAAAGCACTAAATTACTTCCATTGCATGTTTTCTATTGATCAATGAGAAAAAGGACTACCTTGTGAGCCTTAGTCTCACATGAATAGTTCTTTCAATCGTTCACCAAGAGAATTCATGAAATTAAAAGAAGCGTAATCTATGACGATAGTTTTTTTTTATGTATCGACAAAACATGCCTTCGCGCATACATATGTGGCTTTCGAGAATTCATGCAGTGTACGTAATGGTGGCTTTCTGCGTTTTGACTTTCGACGGAGTCGCTTGGCGAACTCACTTATTCACTTCAATCCCCGTAAGAAACAAGTGCTTTTTTTCCTTCTTTCTTTTCCTGTTTCAAGTCAAAAATTGCATTTTTAATCAGAAGAATCGACATAGCCTTTGTATCTTAGTTTAGGCCCGTGATCTTGTACAACTTTGTATTGACAAGCCTTGGACTCGAGTAGATGAAATACCAAAGTAGTTCGAACTCGAGCACGAGCTGCACTCGACATTTGACGGCACCCTAGATTTATTTGCATGTGTTTGCTGATTCAGTTGTAGCATTAAAACTGTGTGATTAATCAAACTTCTAGCATTAAAGCTGTACGAGAGGGGAAGGCACCATTCGATCCATTCCCCTATTTGGCTGGGACAATTCGATCGAACATGTTCAGTCTATCAATGAAGGTACCTCATGCATATAGTTTTTCGGAACATGTAAAAGCAAGGATAGAGTGGGTTTGATCCATATGCATTCTTTTATTGTTCTACTTACTACCTCATGAAGGTGGTGTTATACCATCTGAAAGTCTAACTGGTGGGTTTGGCATGATGAAAATTCTGTTTAGACTTCCTAGTTTTTAACTTTCTATTTTTCTTTCTAACTTTATTACACTATTTGGTTGTAGGTGTGAAGTAACTGAAGTTAATGTATCAAGATAACATGTTAGTGGAGGTGGAGAGATTTGAGGAGATAACTCCGGACACTGAATTGGGATTTTCGATCAATAAAGGTGGAGAAGAGCCAACCCCAACCGTGGGTGCGAGTGCGACAAACGAGGTACTTGGTTCTGGTCTTCCTCCTCGTGATAAGAAGAACACTTCTGACGTTTGGGATCATTTTGCAAAAATCATAGATGAGGAGACTAGAAAAGCAAATAAAGTGAGGTGCATGCATTGTGGGGTTAAGTTAAAGTACAATGTTTCTAATAGTACTTCTTCAATGCGGAAGCATTTGTCAATGTGCGAGAAGTTTCCTCGCAATGTAGATAAGAGGCAGAAATTCTTTGCACCACGCAATGTCAACGTAGATGGCAAGGTATGGGGAGATCCTGGTATTGGTAGTGTCTTATCGACTTGGACATTTGATCAAGATCGTTGTAGGCAAAAGCTTGCTCAGTTCATCATAGTTGATGAACAACCCTTTTCGTTGGTTGAACGTGTTGCATTTCGTGAGTATATCAGTGAGTTACAACCTCTCTTCAAGCATATATCACGATTTACAGTGGCTAGAGATTGCATGAAGTTATATTTTAGTGAAAGAACTTGCTTGGAGACTTACTTTGGTAAGTATAATTCGAGGATCGCACTCACTACTGATACATGGACTTCAATTCAAAACATGAATTATTTGTGTCTCACTGCACATTTTACATATGAAAATTGGAAGTTGCATAAGAGAATCATCAATTTTGTGGTGATGCATAGTCACAGGGGTAGGAAGATTGGGAAAATGGTGGAGAAATGCATCTACGAGTGGGGAATAGAAAAAAAGGTGTCCACAATCACCGTAGATAATGCTAGTTCGAATGATGTTGCAATTGGATATTTGAAGGATAAACTTACAAAAGAAGGGTCATTGATCTTAGATGGTAAGGTCTTGCACATGAGGTGCACTGCTTATATATTGAACTTGATTGTAAGAGATGGCTTGCCTAAGATAGCTGCTTCTATTGAACATGTCCGAAACGTGGTTAAATATGTGAGAAGCTCTCCCATGAGAGCCAAGACGTTTCAATCTTGTATTGAGAGTGAAAGAATCACTTACAAAGGTTCGGTTTGTCTTGATGTTGCCACTAGGTAGAACTCCACTTACCTCATGCTAAACACCGCCTTAAGGTTTAGAAAAGCCTTTGAAAGGATGGAAGAAGAGGATTTGTCTTTCGTGGGTGAGCTTAACGATGATCTTCCTAAAGAAGATGATTGGGAAAATGCCATTATTCTTTCCGATTTTTTAGAACAATTTTATAAAGCCACCAAAGTGATGTCGGGGAGTTCATATGTTACTTCAAATGGTTATTTCGAGGGGATAGCTGCCTTGTACAAATATTTGAAAGATGCTGTAGATTCAAAGAATCCTAAGCTCGGACCTATGGGAAATACAATGAAAGAGAAATTTGACAAATATTATGGGAATTTAGATAAGGTGAATATGCTGGTGTTGATTGCCATTGTGTTGGATCCTACACAGAAGTTGAATTATGTGAGTTTCTGCTATCGACAAATTTATGATGATGAATTGAGAATCAATGTGATGTATGATAAGGTGAAGAAGGCATTGGAAGAGTTATATGAATTTTATGAGAAATCTTTTGCTTCAAACAATCAAAACTGTGGTAGTCAAAGTCTGAGTGCTAGTAGTAGTAGTTCCAAGTCCGTTGGTAATGAAGCTACTAGCAAGTATGACATTAATTTTTGGCGGAAAACCTATATGCTCTCAAAGAAAAAAGCGGATGATGGCAACAAATCGGAGCTTGATCAATAACTTCAAGATAAAGATGAGGAGGCTCTTGATCTTGATCTCTTGATGTGGTGGAAGACTTCCGGCTCAAAATATAAAATTCTATCTTTAATGGCTCGTGATGTTTTGTCTATTCCCGTGACTATCGTTGCTTCGGAGTCAACTTTTAGTACATCGGGTCGTGTGCTTGATGGCTTTCGGAGTTCATTGACTCCTAAAGTTGTGGAAGCTTTGCTTTGCACTCAAGATTGGTTAAGAGCCGTTCATATGTCGATTAACATTGAAGAGTGCATTAAGAATGCAGAAAAGTTTGAGTCAGGTAAGTGATGTTTATATGTTTATATATTGTAATTCCTTTCTATATATTTCGAATGAACGCTCCATTTAATTTTTTTATTTAGATATGGATTGTCTTAATGAGGATATAATCCTCGGTAAATAAAGCTTCCGAGTTGAACTGAAATTGCTATGTATGGTGAGGCTTTCTATTAGTTGTTTCAATTTAGTTAACAATAATTTTACTCTAAAACTAATATTAGTTTGTCATTTCATTTGGTTTCAGATATTTAGATTTCAGATCTCATGCAATCGGAAGGGAGGCTCGTGATAAGCTGTTTGCATATGGTGTTTCAATTGGAAATTTTGATTGCTTCATCGTATCATGAGTTGCGATAAGCTCTGTTTTTTTGACTTAAAGGTGGTTTAAGACTTTTAGTGGAATTATGGCAGTTAATGAGACGGGCTTGTAAGAAAGAAGTCACAAAGGGACATTGCAGAAACTGTTAAAAGAGCTATGTCTAATTGTGAAGTTTGGCTGGCGTTATAAACTTATTCTGTCAATTTCGTGCCAATTTTTTCTTATAAACTCATCCTGAGGAACTTTATTAGTTTCTTCAAGCATGAGTTATTTTTTTGCAATAGGTCTGTAAAGGAGGAGAAACGATCATGTTTTCCCCCCATTAAACCTATGCATTCCAACAGAGGTGGAGCCCTTAATATGAGTTTCATCAGTACTTTAGAGAAATTTTCTTACTTTTGAATATCAGTGTTAAACAAGATCTTAGAAGACTGGCATTTGTGATATGGTCATTGCACTGCCCTACATATGGTAAGCATTTGGAGGCAATTTGATCTTGCAAGCATTGCAGAAGTTTCTCTGAAGCAGTATGAAGCAAAAAGATGTGACTAATCTGCTTCTTCGATATATCTTCAGGAAACAACTTGAAGAGATCCTTGTCAATTTGAAGGAAAAGCCAGATGTCGGTACTTTGTTATTGGTAAGTTAATGATATCCAAACCCTCATGGGATCTTTCATTTCTGCTGTATTCACTATGCCTGTATCATGGCTCATAGATTCTTCAGTAAGGCTGTGTTTCCAGGATGTTTAACTTCATGCATATCCAATCCTCTGCAAAAAATTTTCCCAGCAATGAATGTAATGCTAAATGAAACACTACTTTGGGCATCTTATTCTGGGGAATTAAACACGTCTATCACTAGAACTGTTGAGCACATCTTGGTACTGGAATTAGTGAGTTGGATGTTTAACTTCATGCATTGTCATAACTTGCATTTAGTCACACTTCATGAGTGTCATGCTATATTACTTTCACAAATAAGAAGGCCTAACTGATTTCCTAGAACAGAGTTCAAAGTTGCAGGTTCGAGTTATATGCATGTCTGAGAAACTATATGCATGTCATGTCATGTCATGTATTGTCATGTTATAGGCCTTCAGGTTCTTGGTTGCATTCTGAGAAACTATATGCATGTCATGTTACTGTCAAACTTTTTGTAAAGGCCATTCTTCTCTATTTTACCTTGACATGGATTTATCACAAGTGAGAAAATCTCATATACTTGGCAGGGATCAGTCTTGATGGAGAATGTTGTGAAAGTTGCAATGGTTTCTCGGAGGCTTCTTTTGGAAGAACCTGAACATGTATGGATGCTGATATTCCACAGTTGATTTGAACTTATGCGTCAACTTATCCAGAAGAACACTGAAGAATGTATAAGGGTAGAGGCTGTCTCCATCATGAATTTGATTCTACTAAGAGGCAGTGCTTATGAGGACAGGGAAAACACGTCCTTTGTCAATATCTTGGATATCTAATTAGTGAACTGCCTAATTTAGTCATTTATATGGTGTTTATATAGAACGTGGATGTCATTTGATGTGATCGGCCATTCCACGTCAAGATCCTTTTCCTTGTAAAATTGAAGGAGTTGAACTTGGTGTTATTTCTTTATTTGACTGCATTCAGGTTCACATTTGAGCTTGCATATTCAAAAAAATATATAACTTTTCTCGCGGCTCGGCAGGTTCTAGGGTACCCTGGAACTGGATCCGGAACCTGTGACACGGTAGGTTCCAGGTTCCAGGGTATACAGGGTAGGTTCCAGGTTCCGAAAAATAAGGAACCTGTACCAGTGGGTAGGTTTCAAGTTTCAGGTTCCAGGTGGAACCTACCCGGAACCTAGAACCGCTCACCCCTAGCGATTTACCCTTTGAGGGGTAAAATCGTCATTTCAAAAGAAGACAAGAAGTGAAAATCTCAAACAGAAGGATTGGCCAACCACCAGACCCGAAATCCTAATTTTAAGCAATTTTCACAACTTGATTAGAGTAGGAAAGACGGTTTACCCTTAGAGGGGTAAAATCGTCATTTTCAGAAAAAAGATGAGATTCGAAAATCCAAGTAGAATAATTGGTCACCTAACTGACCTTAATCCTTATCTCGACATTTTCAACCTATCTCATGTACTAAGCAGAAGCGATTTACTCCTAAATTGTAAAATCGTCAATTTCCAAAAGAACGGATAAGAAATCCCAAAAATAGGATTGACCAGTTGTCTGTGGTCATTCCTTGATTTTTGGGAATTTCTAGAGCGTCTAGGAATTTTCTACAATTTTCCTACATATTTTTTTTTTTGGAATTTTCTAGAATTTTCTAGCATTTTTTTATAATTTTCTAAGTTTTTTTTCGATTTTTTTAAAATCATTTTCTAATTTTTTTTATTATTAAAAAATGATTCGAACCGGGTCGACCCGATCTACTCGGACCGGAATCCGACCCAGACCCGAACCCGTGCAAATTGACCCCCAAAACAACGCCGTTTAGTGTTTTTTTTTTAAATTCGATTATTCGGACTTAATTAGATGACTCCTATTGAACCGCGTGGCTACTCCACGGCCTTAGGATTGGCTGACTAAAACCTACGGCTTAGATCAAAAGCCGACTACTCCTCAACCGTCAGATCTGATTACTTAAACCTACGGTCATGATTAAAAGCCAAGATTCAATATGGACCGTCCATCCTCACTAACCTAAACGACGTCGCTCGAACACTAACCTAAACGGCATCGTTTCAGTCTGTTTTGATTTTCCAATTATAAAATCATTTTCGGATATTCCTAATCATTAATCGGACGGCTACCAACTATCGAATTCGATTTACCGAGACCGACCGATCTAAACTGACTCAGCCTAAACGGACTAACGGTCGAACCAACTCAGCACCTAAGTGGACCAATCCCACGTTGCCACCTAAGATCGCTGACTCGATGACCTGCCACGTCATTGTCTTCTTCGCGGAATGGTCTTCTCTTGCAATGGACGACCGAAAGCCTCTGGCAACGATCCATCAGTGAAACCTCAACGGAATTGCACGCGACTGGCGCCAATTGACTCATCTCAACGTCGCACAGAACATATCGTAGAATCATACAATTTCATCCATAGAATTAAGAACGACGAAGCTTACACAGTATATAGGCATGGCATCTCAATCGAACAGAGCAAGGCAATTCAGGCTAATTTCTTCACAGAGAAGCTTCAAATGAGGTTCAAGACACTTACCTTCAGGTCCGATTGATCCGGTTTAGGCTAGCTTGAGCTAGGGGAGCTTCGACAAGATTGATAGTGGCGAAGGGATTTTCAGGCTCAGACGCAAGGGATTATGCAAAATTGACACAAAAACGGATTGCAACCAAGTTTAGAGTAGTTCAAGGAACAAAATACCTATTATAATTGCAAGAAACAAGTTCGAAGATGAAATCCGCCATAGATGCATAGTATGAAGCTCGAAGACTGGAATTACCTTTTTCGGCGATGCCGGATCGATTAAACAGGTGCGATCGACTCTCAGGGATTTCAGAGAACTCCTCGAAGTGGAATGGTGGCTCGATTCAGCCTGAATCGTTGCCGCCGGCCACTCACAGTTCAAGCTCAAGCCCTCGATGGCAGGGGCCAGAGAGCGAGCTTTCTCTCTCGATTTTTCTCTCTTTCGATTATGTTGATCCTCTCTAACAGAATGGACCTCTTTTTTTCATTCTAGAAGGCCTTCAAAGGTTATATCCCATTTCAAAAATTTTGCCACGAATCGGGGGACGTCCGCCCACTCTAATTCACGTGCCATCATGTGCCAAATGGCATGCCGGCGGTGACAGAGATGCTAGGTATTCCGTCCAGCTCCGTTTGGTTCTCCGGTGAGTCTCATTTGGTGCAAATTAGGCACGAATTTGAGTTGCATTTAGTTTTGTTGACTTTTTTGCATATCGAAGCATTGACCGGCCAATTACTCCCTGTTCCGGCGACGTCAGGTGGTGTTGTCGGCGTTGATCGACGGGGGACAATGAGAGGAACAAAACGCCCCCCATTTCCCTTTCAATTATTCGCGAATTCCCCTTCAATTTGACGACCAAACTTGACCTGAGAACTGTTCATACGCACGGGAGCTTGGGGAAGAAGGTGATACTATAGGAAATTTGATAGGAAATTTTTGTAATTAAACCTCAGAATCGAACTTAGGACATGAATATTATCTAAAAATGTGTTTTTGCCCAAAGTTCTACCAATTTTTATGAAAACCCCAAATTTTCATTTAATTGCAATTCGAAAAATTATGCAATTGAGGGCTTAAACAATCAAAGTAGACCAAACCACCTATGCCAATCGACTCAGAATGATAAAAAAACATCGGGCAGTGACTTCAATTTGTAAATGTAGCCCTTGAATTAAAAGTAAATTCAATTATGCCCAAATTCAAGGACTAAATTGCAATAAAATGTGCAATTTTATCCAAATTATGCAATTAAACCATTTACACGAACAATTGGACCAAATTGCAAATAAGGACAATCAGATTGGATGACAAGACTCTCAAAATGTCAAAAATTGCAAATTAAAAGACTCAATTGACATTTTTTTACCAAATTCCATCATATTTGTAATCAAAGGAACATATACAATTAAACTTGGATTTTGAATTTTTATGAGGTAAAAAAGTCAAGGGACTTTAAATAAAAATATTGACTATTTTTTCATATTTTTGTGACCTCAAATGCTATTTTTGTTGAATTTTCGGACATTTTCCTATTTTCTAAAAATATTTAAAAAGTGAAAAATATGAAAAACTATTTTTTGGTCAAAAATGGTTCCTTAGGCTTGGACAAGGGCACCAAAGTTGATTTCGCAATTTTTTGACTTTTTATGAATTTTCTAAAAATAAATTAAAAAAAGACTGATCCAAAATCAAGTGTCAACAATGAACCATGATAAAATCCTTGTGTCTCGATTTCTCTTTCTCGCTATGTTTTATTTCATTATGATTTTGTGTTGAATCCTAATATTAAATAGGTCATAAATGGATTAGTTATGAATATGTTAAAAAATTTTGATTTTTTTAGTATTTTGATATCTTATTTTTTATTTTTTATTTTGTCCTCATTTTCCTCCTACCTTTCCCTACCTCTGACTTCCTCCGTTGTGCGGCCATTGACGAGCCTTGAGCTTGCCCCGCCTCCGCCTACCTTCTTGGCGTGGCCACCGGCAAGTCACGGGCAGGGCGAGCTCGAGGATTGCCGAGATTTGGCCTCAAGGTCGCAAGGCAAGATTTTGGCTAGCTCAAGATCACCGAGGGAGCTTGCCGGTCGCGGGCAAGCTCATGCTAGCCTGGATTGGCTGAACTCGATTCTCACCGGGGTTTGGTGAGCCCCGAGCTCGTCGGCCTCAATTGAGCACGAGGTCGCCGGGATGTGGCTGGTTATCTAGTTGCCGGCCATTGCCGAAGCACTGCAATCGGAGGAGGGAGGAGGAAAATAAAAAACATAAAAATATATATATACAAATTCGATAAACTTGTATCGCATAAAATGTTTCTTGTGTCATTTTTTAATCAAATTATGAGAAACAAGTATCGTTTGATTTTATTTAAAGAAAATACGGGTCGGGTCTGGTATGGGTTGTTAAATTTGTTTTGCATGAAAATGAGTCAAAACGGGGTTAAATGGATCCATATTGGTCGGACCATTCGATGTGACTTGAGCTACCTATTTGATACCTCTAATTAAAACTAAATTGGTACTAATATAATAAGTTTAGGACTTTTTTTCATAGTTTTTCCACATAAAATGTAATATTCCAAGACTTACTTAGTGAATTCCGGCCTTATTGAACTGTATGAGTTTAGAAAGTGAAATAGGTCAAGTGGAAAGCTAAACCATTATGAATTTAATCACATTTCTTCTCTCCCTTAAGCTTTTTCAATTTCTTTTTTACAGAAAATTGTGATTCTGCAAAAGAGCGTACGATTTCACAACATCAATTTACTTTCTATAGAATGTCTATCATCGCTAGCAACGAGCGAGGTCGAGCCTTACCATCACTGTGGCCGAGGTCACTCGCCACAGGCAAGGTTGAGCCTCGCCAGCCTTGGTAGAGCAGTTATGGCCGATGACCTATAGAGAAAGAAGAAAAAAAATGAAAAAAGAAAAGAAAAGGAAAAATAAAAATTATTAAAAAATATTAAAAATATTAAAATAATAAAATATTTGGAATTTTCTTTTAAATTAATAAAAAAGAAAAAGAATGTGAAGGAACGGTGAAAGTAAAGACGAGGGAAAATATTTACTTATTTTCAAAAAGCGGATAATTTTTTTTTTCATTTTTAAAGGTGATTTTTCCACGAGTGGAAATTATTTTCCTTAACTAGTTCCGTAAGCCAAATGCTGGAAAGTCAAGAAAACGTTTTCTGAAAGTTATTTTTCGCAAAATAAGCGAAGCTTTATTAACAAGTGTACTAAAACAATTCTCACATAGACCATTTACCATGGATGAACGATTTACCTTTAATTCTCAATTGGCAAATTGTCACCTCAGTCCCTTTAACATTGTAATGTGCTTTCAAGAGAATGAGTAGAACCAAGATTTGCTCAAATCAGAAAGTTTTATTTAGCTGATTTTTTTTTTTTTTTTGGGATAGGATACAAACGCGGGGACCTTATAAATCCAATGAACTAATTAAGTCCAGATTTATGAGCTGTACAGGTGATCTGACCCAATAAAGTTTGCTAAATGATTACTCTATCAACACGACGGTGGGGATTGTGTAGTTGAGCTAATCGAGTTAATACTCCGCCAAAGAGCAAGCTCGCCTCGGCTCGCAAATTCAGTGCACAAAACTCAACGCAAGCTCGATCAAGTATCAATTTTATCCAACTCCAACTTGGCTTGTCTCTACTTAATTATAATCATCAACTAGTACGAAGAAATCTCGATTTCAAGCTCGGGCTTCAACTTTTTTTTGGTCAAAAGAAAACTAAATTCGTTGCTCAAAAGGATATTTGAGAAGTACATAGACTTCCATAGAAAAACAAATCGAAGTAGAGCAAAGCTCAAAATATTACAAATGAAAATCAAATCCACAAAACAAATTCCAACGAAAAAAGAAAAGAAAACAACGAGGATCAACGGAGTTCTAGCAGTGCTAAGCACACACTTGTTCCGACCCACCAAAAAAAAAAGGCACGCACTTGTTCCATAATGACTGATCTATCAAGCAAACTAATAGACGACATTGGATCTTGTATTATCGTCAATGATGAGCTCTTGCCAGAAATTTCTTCTCCAGCAACTACAACAATGGCAATTGGCGGTGTGCGCCTTAGTTCAGCTTCCTCTACACTATCGCCACACAGAGACAGCCAAAAAAGGTAAAACAAACATAGATCTAACATTTGTAGAAGAAAATTTTCGTGATTCAGCGAAACACTAGATGTTCATGTGATTAGAGGTGTCAAAATCGAACTGAAAAACTAAGCCCAACTACTAATTGAACCAAAAATTTCATGGATTTTGGTTCGATTTGATTTTTGATTTAGGTAATTGAAAAATAACCATTTTTTTCAGTTCAGTTAACCAAATCACACTGAAAATCTTCAAAATAACCCTTTATCTATTTTTATTTTTCCTTTTTCTTTCTTTTATTTTTCCCTTTTTGGGGCAAAGGGCCGACGGAAGCTATGGCCGGCAACCCCCGTGGTTGTTGGACGAGGGCAGCTAACGCCAAGGGTGAGGGGCTGCAGCCCCTCGCTAGCCAGATTCACCCATGACTAGCAAGGGCTTTACAACCTCTGCCTAGGGGCTGGCAACCCCCACCGGCCCTTAGCCAATGACCGGTAGTTCTACCGGCTTTGAACCAAAAAAGAAAAAATAAAGAAAGAAAAATTAAAAATAAAAATTGACAAAGAAAAATCGAGAACTGAACCGAACGGAACTGGATTTTTGGTTCGGCTCATATTCAGTTCAAGGCGAGATTTGGTTCGGTTCAAGATTGCATCGTAATGGTTTAGTTTGGTTAGATTTTCTTAAAAATCGAACCGAACTGAACTATTGACACCCTGCCTGCGATCACCATCGAAACTGGAGGTAGATGACCTGTGCACGGACGAAACTAATGGGTATCGAACGCTCGAAAATATATTTATTAAACTTTAACATCTAGCTCATGAGAAAATAGCTCCTAGAAATAGAATTAGATTGGGAAAATCCAGACTCTCATATTTAAAATTAGACAAGGAGAGAAGAGCTTCCAGATTTAAATCAAGAAAGAAGAAGAAAAAAATAATAAGAAAAGAACAAGAAAACTCAAACAAAATCAACAAGAGAAGGATGATGGGTGACTAGCTCAAAGTTCAAACCATCCGCTACGGCTGAAGGTTGAAGAAGACGATCGGGAGAGATGGGGAGAGAAATAGACTTTCGGGCGGCTCAAATGATGAAAGGTTATCATCGTTAAAAACACGCAAGCTCGAATGTAAGGACCTCAAATGTTGTGTTTACTTTTAAGTATGTTGTGTCTGTTTTTATGAATATCAATTTCCTTTTGGAAAAAAAAAATTGATAAAAACTCGACTAGGGTCAAGAGCCTATCGAGCTAATTAAGTATTAACAATTAGCTCGAATTCGACTTGATAAGATATTTGATTAGCTTGAACTCGTGCTCGACTCGAAATTAAATGCATCGCAGTCCACTAGTCATCCACCGGAGCTACAGTTGCTTGTCGCAGTTTTAGCTCTGATCGTGAAAGAGGCATGTCGCAGTTTTTAAGCTACCGCGTTTGTTAGGGAAAAGTGTCCAAAAAGTCCTAAACCTATTACCCTAGTGCCAATTTAGTCATAAACCTTTTTTTGGTGCCAATTCAGTCCTAAACCTTTTGCATTAGTGCCAATTTAGTCATAAATCTTTTTTTGGTGCCAATTCAGTCCTAAACATTTTGCATTAGTGCCAGTTTAGTCCTAACTATTTTGTATTTATGCAAATTGAGTCAATTCGATCAATTTTGGCCGAAAATCATTTGCACAAATATCAACTGTCCTACGTGGCACGATTTGCACTAACGTGGATATTTTTTTAATATTTTTTAATATTTTAAATAATTTTTAAAAATAATTTTTAAAAAAACAAAAGAAAATGCTTAAAAATTATTTAAAATTATAGAATAATATTTAAAAAATATTCAAATCAGCGTTTGTCATGTCACGTAGGATAATCGATGCCCACATCAGTCATTTTCGATCAAAATTAGTTGGATTAACTCAATTAGTATAAATTATCAAAGATTTAGGACTAAATTGGCACTAATGCAAAATATTTAGGACTGAATAGGCACCAAAAAAAGATTTAGGACTAAATTGGCACCAGTGCAATAGGTTTATGACTTTTTTGACACTTCTCCCGCGTTTTTTATAGGTAGAAAGACTTCTCCTTTTCAAACATTAGGTTTATATTCAACTTTAAAAAAAGGGGGAAAACCACATTCATAAAAAAAATAAAAATAAAAAAGATAAAAATTTGATCGAGTAATATATCACACGTCTTGGGGTGCAGATTTCCAATACACATAACCATTTACTGCATAAATTTCATCACATTAAAGATTCATATTATATATATTTTTTGTCTACTATAAGTACATTAATTCAGCTCTAGTATTGCATATAGTTCTGCCGTAATCATTACATCAAAGTGTGCCCTTAAAAATACTACATTTTGTTAAAGAAAAAGGCCAAGAGGACACATTTTAGTTCCTAAACTTGCATTTATGTATAATGGTGCCCCTTGAACATATGGTTTGTGAAATTAAGTCCTTCAAGTTATGGAATTTTTTTTTTTCAATCGAGTTTCTTGATTTCTAATTCCAACAAATGGAATCCGACCTTTCCAAAAATACCAATCGAAAGTGCGATGTGGAAAAACGCAATGCCACTATCGGCAATTTCATATGTATCGACCAAACTATAAGAACAACGACCCCTATACATCCAAGGAAATTGCAATAGTTTTTCATTTTCGTGGCAGCATCGGTTCTCTCAATATGAGGCCTTTAGTTAGCGACGATGGATACTTTCACTTCCCTGAAATTGGCGATAGAAGGAGTTCAATTACTCGTTTGAATAAATTATAAGTTCAATAACCGCATCAAAAAAGCAGCGCAGCTTTGCGATCAGATAATCGCCACAAAATTTAGTTCTTTCGCATTGGTCAAATCACAAAAAAAATGTAGTTTCGCAGGTGTTCGAGGGGATGTCGGCATTTTGCTATTGAATTCTTGGACATTAAGCAAGGTGCGTCCAAACACAGGTGGGAACAACAGTAATTAAGATTAAGACTTTGTCAAATGACCATGTTTCGCAATTAAAGGGACACAACTCAAATAAGAACAAAATTTTTGGCATCGTCCTATTATATTAAACCCTTCATTAAATTCAAGAGTGTTCGCTCAATGGTCCCCCAAATTCCGAATTAGTCAAAGCGAGAGACCGACTCTTCCTCTTTCCCTCCTCTCTCTCTCTCTCTCTCTCTCTCTCTCTCTCAAATCGCAACACGCATCTTCTTCGCACTTACCTCGCCGTCACGCTCGGCCGCAGCACAAGCTTCGCTGGCGAGCACCCATCACTCCCAAATCGATCTTCATAACCAGATTTTATATCTGAATTCTTCCTCTCATCGCATTTCGCTTCAACCCCATCAGCGGAAGAACGGGGAAAATTTGATACTTTAAGCTGACTGTTAATCTGTAATGGCCGTCGCGACGGCGACCGCGACCGCGACGACAGCGACGACGGCGGTGCCGGTGGCGGCGCAGGCGCTGAGCTACCACTTCATGCCCAAAAGAGTCTGCTTCTCCTTCGCGGCCTACGCCAAGAGCCTCATCGACCACCTCGTCTCCTGCAACATCCCCGTCCTCGAAGGCCTCACCGAGGCTGAATTCGCCTACCTGGAGTCCGGCTTCTCCCTCGCTTTCCCCCCCGACCTCCGGTCGATCCTCCAGGAAGGCCTACCCGTAGGTCCCGGGTTCGTCAACTGGCGGTCGTCTTCCCCGCAGCAGCTCCAGATTCTCGCGAGCCTCCCGGGCCGGAGCCTGATCAAGGAGGTGTCGCAGAGCGGTTTCTGGTGCGACGCGTGGGGCGAGAGGCCGAGCGATCGCGACGGAGCGGTCGAGTTAGCGACGAGGTTGTTGGAAGAATCGCCGGTTCTGGTGCCAATTTACCGGAGCTGCTACATCCCGGCGTCGCCGAACGCCGCCGGCAATCCGGTGTTCTACATTGACGGGGGGGACGTCCGCGTGCTGAGCTTCGATCTCGCCGGATTCTTCCAGGAGTTCGAGTGGATACGAATCGGCGTCTTCCGGCCGGCCCGGAAGGCGGCACCGAGAATTGGGACGCCGGCGTGGGCCGCGAAGGAACCGCGGAGGATCGAGTTCTGGAGCGACGTGGCGGAGAGTGGCGGGAGGAGGGAGCCGCCGGCTGTGCGAGAGAGCACGTGCGGGTGGTGGTGCGGCGGTGGCGGAGGAGGAGACGGAGGCGGAGGCAAGCTCGGGACGTGCTTGGAGGAGGTGTACTGGAGGCTGAGGGACGGAGGGTGGAGGGAGGAGGAAGTGAGGGAGATGTTGTCGATGGACGGCTGCGATGGGAGGATGAAGGTCGGGGATGACGTGGCGAGATCCCAGGAAGGCGTTGCTCGGCAAGTGAAAGCGTGGTCTCTGGAATTATTGCGTGCGGGATGGAGCACGGAGGATGTGGTGGAGACTCTTGGGATCAACGCCGAGGAGGAGAGCGAGGTCGGTCTCTGTGTTCCTGATGGTCGGGGCTAAGGTTGCGAGCACCAGAAACGACGTCGCGAGGTGGAGGGCATTTTATATCGAGCTACACTTCGAGTGACTGGATGACGTGATAAATCTCTCAAGATCACGAGCGCTCCTCATTTTTCCGAATTTAATGCTTTATACTCATACATACAATTATAAAGATTTAGGTGGAGATTATCTTGTAAATCTTCTGTTTAGTGTAAATACAAAACCTGTGGGAGAGATTATCATGTGGATGACCATGATCAAATACACGTTGCTTATTGCATAAATAAGGCATAAGAAATTTCGCAAGTCTTGGGTTCGTTCGCATTACGAGAGGTTGTGCCAAGCAAATACACTAATATACGAAACATCCTAGAGAAAAAAAATTATCTAGTAATGTTCCAAATTCGGTCGTGGGTGATCAATGCCCTAGCAACAAAGTCCCGGGCACATGCTCCTTTGTCTTGTTCTCACCCTCGGGGGAGCTTGACTCACCTCAAGTGAGTTGGGAGCTTGGCCATAGGGGTCTTCTCCTTTGTCTTGTTTTCCCTCCACGGCTTCCGAGGGACACAGGCCTCGGGCTTCCATGGGACACAGGTCCTAATTTCCTTCCGGCTCCCATGGGGTATATCCGGACAAGGCGGATCGATATTATTTCGTCCTCATCGGGACACAGGCCAACATGATACTCGATTAATCCGTTCTGCTTACTTCAGTTTCATGCAGACCTATCACTGTCGCAAGCAATGCTTCATTAAGTAAAACAAAATCTTTGATTCTCCAAGTAAGCCGAGGAGAAGTAAAAGAGTGAAGAAAACGAAAGTATTCGGTTCAGATTTTGTAACTCGCTTGGTAGAAGAAGATAAGAAAAATGTTGTGAATAAATTACCACGTTATTTTACTTGGATGAAGATCCAAGAACGTTCAGTGAGGTAACGGCGTCAAGAGATGCACCATTTTGACAAGAAAAGGATGATGCAAGGAAGGATTCTCAATGATCTCTCTGATCGTCTATATGATTTTTTTTTTTTATCTTACCAAAAATCCAAAAGACATTTGGAATGCCTTGAAGACCAGATACACGAACAAGATACATATAGATTTTTTTTTTGAAATTTTCGAATATATCATTTTTAACTGAAAATCAAAACCTCTAAGCAAGTGGAAGAACTTCATATATATATGTTGCGAAACTCAAAGACCTTATGATTGAAGTTTCTGAACCTCTTCATGTTGCTGCAATTACTTTTTAAAATTGCCATCAACTTGGAATGACTATAGAAAGAAACTTCCCCACACGATTGGAAGCCTAATTGTAGATAGTCTCATAAGACACATTCGAATTGAGGAAGGTGTCTGAAGAAGAAGAAAAGAGGAGAATGATGTGAATGAATCGTCTAACCCTCTAGGTTAGCATGCTCTCATATTTATAATAATAAAAAGGGTACATAGTAATACGATGGGTATTTCCACACATGATAATGAATAATAAAATAACTAATAAAATAAGTCATAACACCCTCCCTCAAGCTGAGGCATAGATATCGACCATGCCCAGCTTGTTACATATAAAGCGAACCCGTTGCCCAGCTAAAGGTTTAGTAAACACATCTGCTAGCTGATCTCCAGTGCGAATGTGTGAGAGAGTGAGACTACCACGTGTAAGCTCTTATCGAACAAAATGACAATCAATCTCGATATGCTTTGTTCTTTCATGAAAGATGGGATTTGAAGCAATGTGAATTGCTGAACTACTATCACACCATAACGAAGTGGGACCACTCGATCCATATCCAATCTCATTCAGAAGATGTCTAGTCCACATAATCTCTGCAGTAGCTGTAGCAATGGCTCGATACTCTGCTTCAGCACTACTCCTCGCTACAATATCATGTTTCTTACTCTTCCAGAAAACTAAATTACCCCCAACATACAAAGCATATCCAGAGGTAGACCGCCTATCAATAAGGCAACCAGCCCAATCAGCATCAGTATGACACTCCATGCGAGCATGACCATGAGCAGTAAAATAATTCCCTTGCCAGGACTACCTCGAAGATATCTTAGAATCCTCAAAACAGCATCCCAATGCGGTTGTCTAGGTGCTGCCATAAACTGACTAACCACACTAACCGAATATGCAAGATCAGGCCTAGTCATCGTAGTGAGATAGTTTAGTTTACCAACAACACGCCGATATCTTTCAGGATGCTCAAACAAGTTACCCTGATCAGGAAGAAGCTTTAATCCTGGTTCCATAGGCGACTCTGTAGGCCGAGATTGCTGCATGTTAAATTTAGTTAAGATATCCATAATATACTTACGCTGTGACAAAGAGATACTTTCTTTCTTCCGGGCCACCTCGATCCCAAGAAAGTATCTCAAATCGCCGAGGTCCTTCGTCTCAAAATGAGTATACAAATATTATTTCAATTCAGCAATACCATGCTCGTCATCCCCTGTCAAGACAATATCATCCACATATAAAACTAGAAAGATACACCCAGTAGTAGCACGTCGATAGAATACTGCATGATCCTTTTGAGACTGAAGCAAACCAAAACTCCGAACAGCTGAGCTGAATTTATCAAACCATGCTCGAGGAGATTGCTTCAAACCATACAAAGAGCGACGAAGCTTACAGACTTTCCCTCCCTAAGTAGCAAACCCTGGGGGTTGCTCCATGTAAACATTCTCGGCAAGATCACCGTGAAGGAAAGCATTCTTGATATCCAACTGATGGAGAGACCAAGAATGCACAGCTGCAAAGGATAAAAAGAGGCGAATGAAGGCCATTTTTGTAACCGGAGAAAATGTCTCAAAGTAATCAAGACCATGAGTTTGAGCATAACCCTTAGCAACCAACCGAGCTTTCAGACGAGCAACAGTTCCATCAGGATTGACCTTCACGGCAAACACCCAACGACAACCAATAACCTGAGCACCAGAAGGAAGATTAATCAAGGACCAAGTCTGATTGCGTTGGAGGGCGCTCATTTCCTCCTCTATAGCTAAGCGCCAACCTGCATGCTGAAGAGCCTCGGAAACCGAAGAAGGTAGATAAATAGCATCGATATTGGCCACAAAAGCCGACAAACTTACTGATAAACCTTTATAGGAATGTGTATAAAGAGGGCGATCCCTGCAGGCACGGTAGCTCTCACGAAGAGCAATAGGTTGCTCAGTAGTATCAGTCTCAAATGGGTCAGCAACATGAGAGACTATCTCAGCAGGAGGATCCTCCACGGGAGAGACTGGCACAGAAAGAGAATTGTCAATGAGGGCATTGTCTAGTGAAGATGCTAGAGAGATAATTGGATGAGAGACCGTTGGTGGAGAATAAACAAGGACAGGGTCAGAAGATGTCGATTCAGACAATTGCGGGATTGGACAAGATGACCTAGAGCCACATGCAGAAAAGAAAGGTTGAGACTCTATAAAGGTAACATGATGAGAGGTGAGCATTCTTCCTAAGGTAGGAGAATAGCAACGATAACCCTTTGACACTCGTGAGTAACCAAGAAAAACACTTTTGAGTGCACGAGGATCTAGTTTTGATACACTTGGACGATTATCATGGACAAAATAAGTACACCCAAACACTTTAGGAGAAAGAGGAAAAGGACTGCGTTCAGGAAAGAGGAACCCATGAGGTGTATTGCCCTCAAGAGAAGAAAGAGGCATGCGATTAATGAGATAGCATGCTGTAAGGACAGCATCCCCCCAAAATTTCTGTGGAACATGCATATGTATAAGAAGAGCACGAGTAGTATCCATAAGATGGCGATTCTTCCGCTCAGCAACACCATTCTGTTGAGGTGTGCGAGCACATGAAAGACGATGGTGAATGCCATGAGAACGAAGAAATTGATGGAGTTGATCCGACATATATTCCCCTCCACGATCAGATTGTAAAGTTTGGATATTATGATGGAATTGAGTAGAGACAGAAGAATAAAACTCACGAAACACTGAAAATAACTCAGAACGTTCTTTTATTAAGTAAACAAATGACATTCTTGTGAAATCATCGACAAAGAGAACGTAGTAACGATAACCAAAAGCTGACACAATAGGACTAGGTCCCCACACATCAGAATGGACCAAGGCAAATGGAGCAGTTGCTCGTTGAGATACATTTAGTGGTAAAGAAACACGACTATGATTTGCAAGCTGACATGACTCACAATTTATTGTAGACACCGAACGAAAACGAGGAAATAATGACTGCAACATAGACAAAGAAGGATGGCCTAGACGATAGTGAATGTCTAAAACATCAGTCCCTTTCACTAGTGCAGCTGGAATGGAAGTACCATCCAGCTGGTAGATCCCACCATTGACGCTTCCCTTACTGATAGTCTTCCGCGTCGAGAGATCCTGCAGAACACAATAATCAGGATAGAAAGTAACGGAGAAATTCAAATCCCTTGTGCTACGACCAACAGACAACAAATTAAATGGCATGCCAGGAGTATATAAAACAGAAGATAAGGAGATCTCATTGGAAGGTCGTGCAGCTCCGTGTCCCTGAACGGTCACGGATGACCCATTCGCAATAGTAATATGGCGTAACGGAGACGAGGACTTATATGTAGTAAGAATATCTCTATTACCCGTCATGTGAGCACCTGCACCGGAATCAATAATCCAATCAGCGGAAGGAAGAGCTGCACATGCTGAGGTAGAGGAATAATCAAATGATTGATGTAGTTTTGTAATAGAGGCAGATGTAGTTCCACTCCCTGAGGTCTGAAACTCCAAGTAGCGAGTATACTCCTCTGGACTCATTGTGATAACTTTCTGGTCCATGGGCACAATCTCAGATGCAACATGAGAAGATGCGGTCCGTGAACCAGAAGCTGCCTGTACAGCTTGTAACTTTCGGCAATAGCTGTGAAGATGTCCAACAATACCACAATAATTGCAAGTACGAGTCTCCCGACCACGACCAACAATGCTACCATGACCTCCCCCTCGGTCACGGCCTCCGCCACCATGGCCACCTCCTCTATTCATATATAGAGCAGCAGCCTGTTCACCAACTTCTGAAGGGCCAGATCTAACTTCCCCACGACTTTCGGTACGAAGAACACGGTGATGAACTTCTCCAAGAGAAGGTACTCGAGCATCTGAAAGAATTTGTGATCGAGCAGTATCAAACTGAGCTCCTAGTCCATTAAGATAGCAGGTGACCAGAAACTGATTTCGTTGTTCTTGAAAAGTAGCCCGATTAGATGTAAACGGGACTAACCGATCAAACTCATCAGCAAAGGATTTAAATTCCTCGTAATATCCGTTCAGAGGCCGATTAACAGGAGCCGGCTTCAATAACCCATAAACGACATCATAAAGTCACGAAAAATCATTCAGAGAGGAGTATAAATCTGCCAAAGCATCCCATAACTCCTTAACAGTATCGGTATTGCTAACAACAATCTGAACAGAAATATCCATAGCATTCAACAATTGACTATAAATACGACAATCAATAGTGTATCATTCATCATAAGTTGGATCATCCTCGCTCGGAGGAAGCTGGGTAAGATGATAAGATAGCCGCTGTCCATGCAAATTCTTGAAGACATTCTTCTTCCAAAGTGTGTACGTAGACTATCCCGTCAAAACACGTTCGACGAGCTTAGATGAAGTAGATATAAAGGTTGGAGCTTGTGATCGCATCACATCAGCTTCAGTCACACCAGATCTATTCATGGTTAATCCAGTCTCACCGGATTTGGCAGCATCTATTTGAGTGTATGTATTACTCATGACGAATACTTAATCTAGAAACTAGATTAATAAGAAAATCACAAATTCCACCGTTTCATGGATCTGATTAGATCTAATCAGACCTCGACATGTAAATCAAATCCGAACGGCTTAGGACATGTCCGGCCAAGCTGGCCGAGAGCTCTGGGCCATGGCCGGCCAAGTTGGCCGCGAGCCTTGGGACGTGGCCGGCCAAGCTGGCCGAGAGACCTGGGACGTGGCCGGTCAAGATGGTCGAGAGACTTGGGACGTGGCCGGCCAATCTAGCCGAGAGCCTAGGACGTGCCCGAGAGAGAGAGAAGCAATTTCTAGATGGTGGTGATGGTGATGGCGCTGATGGTGGGTGTTGGATAGGGTTTAGGTTGGAGCGGCTAGGGTTGGCTCTGATACCATGTCTGAAGAAGAAGAAAAGAGGAGAATGATATGAATGAATCGTCTAACCCTCTAGGTTAGCATGCTCTCATATTTATAATAATAAAGAGGGTACATAGTAATACGGTGGGTATTTCCACACATGATAATGAATAATAAAATAACTAATAAAATAACTCATAACAGAAGGTATTCTGAGGCTAGTTATGTGAAAGAAGTTGTAAATAAGGTGCTTCATGTTAGACAAAGACAGCACTAAGACAATGACATGAGCAAATTGATTCGGAGGGCTGATTGTTGGTACAAATAAGCATGGCATGCTTGAGAATAAAAAGGAGCTTTTTTTAAAAATAATCCAAAAAATAATAATATTTACAAAATTAATATTAAAAAAATTTACAGATTTAGGTATCCCTCGGCAAGTCAACCACCGAGGGAGAGGCGGCCCACCGGCGGGCCCCCTCCTGCCCTGGTGGGAGCAGGCCCCCCCTCCCCCTTGCGCACGCTGCACTCCCCGACACGCGACACCTCCCTCCCCCCTTTTTCCTCGTCTTCCCTCCCAAGCGGCCACGCGACAACTACCCCTACATTTTCGCTGCATGCCCCCTCCCCCACATTTTTCCTCGTCTTCCTCGCGGCAATTTGACGAGGGATGGGATAGCCCCTGCAGGCCCCTTGTAGGACCCTTGCAGGCCCCTTGCAGGCCTACCTCTAGGGCTTCACGGGCGGGCGTTTGCGCCTGCAAGCTGCAGGCACACTAAAGGTGCTTCACTTTGCTTAAAGCAAAGTCGAAGCAGCTATTCGTCTTCTTCACTTCTTCATTTTGTTTCGCTCCTCATTCTCTCACAGGCGCTTCGTGCTCTCTCGTTCTTCCGACGTCGACAACTCACTCTCTCAAACACTTTTTCCATTTCAATCGCGCTTGCTTGTTCATTTGTTTTCCCTCTCTCAGATAATCGCGTTCATTTTCACTTGCCCTCGTTCTACCTTGCTCGTGGTTCCTCCCTCAGACGCTCTCGGTATTAAATTCTCTCTGACGGTCGGGTATAATTTTTTGTTAATATTTTCGTAGTGTTTAAAATAATTTATAAATTTCTTATTTGACAGAATTTGAGAAAAAAACAAAGCGGGTCTTTCTCTTGACAGTTTGAGCTCCTTATTCGTTGCGTACTCTCCTTCAGTCGTTTGAGGTAAATTTCATTGTAGTTGTTTTTTGCATTTTCGTTAGTATAAATTTATTTATTTAGTTGTTATTTATAGACAATTAATAATATGTTATAATTTTTCGTTAGTATAAATTTATTTATTTAGTTGTTTAGTATAAATTTATAGACAGTTAATAATATGTTATAATTTTTCTGTTAATGTGATGATAGTTCTAATATTTATGAATTTAGGTATTCTATAAAAGCGGGTCTTTCTCTTGACAGTTTGAGCTCCTCATTCGTTGCGTACTTGTCACGACCCGTCCGAAAGCGAACGCGGCTAATGGATTACCGATCGCGGGCTTTGGATCGGCGCGGGCCCTCCCAGACCCATACCAAATCGCGGAGGGAGTATTTTTCAAAAGATTCGACGATAAGAGTCGATCGCTTTCCACCTTCAGTGTGGTCGTGGTGACATGTACAAATTGTGCATGCATTTGGAGTCGCCACCGGTCTTTCTTGGAGGGTAGACCGGAAACCTTACTGACCGATTGGGAGAGGTCGATCAGTTCTGCGGAACCAGAGATTTTGGGTTCGGGGACTTGGTTACGTCGGTGTCATTACCAACGCCCTTTCGGTACCTAACGTGAGTGATTTTCCTAATTAAGATTTCATGCAGACGCAATTTTGGGTGAGGTAGGTTGATTCAGGATTTCATGCAGATTGGAAGACTATTCCTATCAATCACAATCAGTTTTAGTGAAAGCGCAATCAAGTGCATAAATAAATCACCTCGATGCACATCAATTCAAATCAAGGGCTTCCAAGTATAGCCATAAGGGCTTAGCGAATGTGTGACTTCGGACCAGGGGTAAAATGGGAAGATTTGATGACGATTAGCCCGAAGGGCGAAATCGTCATTTTTGGAAGGTTTGGATACCGAATTACCCAAAATATTCCATGGCCAGTTGATTGTGGCCATTTCCCCTTCTTGAGAATTTTTTGGAATTTCTTGATTTTTCTTCAATTTTTGGAAGACGATTCGCCCGAAGGGCGAAATCGTCATTTTAAGAAGGGTCGGGGTTCAAAACACCCGGAATGAGTCTTGGCCAGTTGACTGTGGCCATTTCCTATTTTTGGGGATTTTCCTGGATTTTTTTAGAATTTTTTTGGAAGACGATTTGCCGGAAGGGCAAAATCGTCATTTCTGAAAAGATCGGGAGTCGAGAGACCCGAAACATGTCGTGGCCAGTTGAATGTGGCCATTTCCTATTTTCTGGAATTTTTTAGAATTTTTCTGAATTTTCCGAATTTTTTGAATTTTTTATGATTTTCTATTTTTTTATTGAATTTTGAGTTTATTATTATTATTTTTATTATTAAAAATAATAATATATAAAATAAATTAATTATCCGGACCGGGTCGGATGACCCGGCCCACGCCCAGATCAGCGACCCAGATCCGGCCCGCCCCGTCCATGATAAAACGGCGCCGTTTCACGGATTGAGAACGGACGCCTCAGATCGAGCCACGTAGCGCATCCTAGACCGTCAGATTATTATTTTTTTATTTATTTTTTCGAAAATCATTTATTAATTCTGAATTTTTTTTTTAATTTTCCAAAAATTCCAGATCGCGACACGTGGCACATTCTCCACCGTCCGATCTGGTTTTATTTTTATACTCGGCCGTGGCCCACCGTGCTGACATGGCTGCCTACGTGGCACGCCACGTCATCTTTGACCGTTGACCGCCGGCGACTTCGCCGGAGAAGACGATGAATAGTACTTTTCCGGCCAAAGTCGCCGGAGACTCGCCGGAGGAGCGAAACCGACGTAAAAACGGCGGTTTCAACTCGCGATTTTCGTGTTAAATCCATCTACAACGAATCCAGGATCAAATGGAAGCATTTCATGGCATAAATATATGTTGGAGACGGCCGAACTAGCCCTCACCGAACCGGCGCCGGCGAGCACACTTGCAGAAAAATTTTTTTCGACGAAGCTCCGTTCCAATCCTTCAAAAAGCATCCAATGGTAGTCTAGAAGCTTACCTACGTTTGTTCGAGGCTCGGCGACCACCGTGAACCTCCCCGTCGAGCTCCCGATCCGAGGTGCGGCCGGCGAATCTCCGGGCTCGGTTTCGCCAAATTTTAATGCACAATAAAAGGGAAGTCGAGCTGAGAACAAGTTCTAACATAGCTTAAAGGCGAGTTTCGCACAAATAGAGCTCGGGGATGGCTTGGCCGAGAGCCATGGTTCAAGTCGTTCATTCATGCATTTTGTCGAACACTTAGCATGCATTTAAGAAACAGAGCTTGGGAGGGGAAAACGACTTAGCTTACGCTCGTCGGCGGCGGCGGCGGTTCCTGCGGTGGTCGGTGAGTGTTGCTGAAGATCTAGAGAAGCTCCTTCGCCCTCGGGTTTCGCTCTCACACCCCCCGAACTTCCTCTCCTTCTCCCGGCCGAATTCCTTTTCTCTTTCTCTCCCCCCGGCCTCCTTTTGTCCATGGCCGACCACCCTTTTGCGCCCATTCACCTCAAAAGGCTGCCCATCGTCCACTTGCCGCTGTCTCCCACGTTGGTCGCCCCCTTTTCCTTAGAAAAATCTTCCGGCTCCACCTCCCCCGCTTCCCTTTTCCTCTGGCCGTGCGGGTCTGCAACTTAGTTGCAGACCCGGTCGGACCGGGTCGGGTCGGGTCTGACCCGACATGCCCGGTTCGGCCAATTCGATCAAATTGGGCCCCAAATTGACCTATTTTCATGAAATTGATGGCAAAATCGGACTCCTTGACATGTTTACTATGAAATATGGGTATTTTCGTGAATTAATTGATTGAAATTTAGTGAAAACCCCAAATTGTCCCTAGGATCCGAAAATGATTTTTGCTCAATCGAGGGCCTAAACGATCAAATTAGCCCGAATTGAACCCACCAATGTATTCAGCATGATGAAAACTATGGGGTGGAGGTGTTTAATTTTAGTGGGTATGCCCGTATGAAATTTAATTTCAAAAATTGTGAAACCGGGGACTAAATTGAAAGAAATTTATGCAATTAAGCCCTCTTGGTTAAAATTGATCAAATTGGAGGGCCAATTGACCTAATTGCACTTCAAGACTTTAGAATCCAATGTCATAGCTTATAAAAAGTGGGAATTGAAAATTAAAAGACTCGAAAATGATTTTTTTGGGCTCGATTTAGGTTTATGTTTGTTAAGGAACATAGTGACCCGAGCCGAATTTTTGAGATTTAAAGTGACACACTTGAAGAGGAAATTAAAACAAAATTATTGAATATTTTTTGTATTTTTCTGACCACTAATGGTATTTTTCTGATTTTTTTGGGTATTTTTATAATTTAAATAAATTCGAAAAATATTAAAAAATACCAAAAAATATTTTTTTTGTTCAAAATTGGTTCCTAAGGCTAAGCCCAGGCTTCCAAAGTTGATTTTGTGATTTTATGACCTTTTTTGATATTTTTAATTAATTTTAAAGAATAAAAATCATAATAATAGATGGTCAAAAATCAGGTGTCAACAGCTGCCCCTCTTTGAGAGGAATCTCGTTAGAGGTTTCTCTCAAAGATAAGATGGCACCTGATTCCTAACCGACTCAACTGGGAAAATGAGAGAAGGAATGCTTTGACATTGAATCCTTAAGGCCCTTTGATGAAAGCTCAAATTAATCCCCTGTTTGCTCTAACAATTTGAACATGGCCCGGAGTGAGAGAGGCTTACCTGAAGCTCACCTGTCAGATGCTACCGGTTGCGACAACTTTCAAGCAGATACCTAGGACTCGTCATTCAGAATATCCTAGGGAGATTAAGCTCTGACCTGCATGGTAGGTCATACCATTATGGGATTCCTAACTGGTAGGAACCTAAGGAAGGCGCATCCCACGCTTGAGGATTCGCCAGGGATTTTAATCCGTATGGTGGATCGAACCTTTGTGTTGATCTTTTAAGGCGGTATCTACCTCGTGTTGACCCTTATGGCGGTTTCTACCATGAGTTGATCCGTATGGCGGTTTCTACCATGAGTTGATCCTTCAGGCGGTTTCTACCTTGTGTTGACCCTTAGGCGGTATCTACAATGGTTTGACCCTTCAGGCGATTTCTACCTTGATTTGACCCTTGAGGCGGTTTCTACCTTGATTTGACCCTTCAGGCGGTATCTACCATGATTTGACCCTTCAAGCGGTATCTACCTTGGTTTGACCCTTCAGGCGGTTTCTACCTTTGGTTGACCCTTTAGGCGGTTTCTACCTTGGTTTGACCCTTCAGGCGGTATCTACCTTTGGTTGACCCTTCAGGCGGTATCTACCTTTGGTTTGACCCTTCAGGAGGTTTCTACCTTGTGTTAACCCTTCAGGCGGTTTCTACCGTGGTTTGACCCTTCAGGCGGTTTCTACCATAGTTTGACCCTTCAGGCGGTATCTACCTTGTGTTGACCCTTCAGGCGGTTTCTACCGTTGGTTTGACCCTTCAGGCGGTTTCTACCTTGTGTTGACCCTTCAGGCGGTTTCTACCGTGGTTTGACCCTTCAGGCGGTTTCTACCATAGTTTGACCATTCAGGCGGTATCTACCTTGTGTTGACCCTTCAGGCGGTTTCTACCGTGGTTTGACCCTTCAGGCGGTTTCTACCATAGTTTGACCCTTCAGGCGGTATCTACCTTGTGTTGACCCTTCAGGCGGTATCTACCTTGGTTTGACCCTTCAGGCGGTATCTACCTTAGTTTGCTTTGAAAAGGGGTCTCATGACGAGGGTTCTCCACGTCCGATGAGACTGCCTGATTTTTGAAAAGGGGTCTCATGACGAGGGTTCTCCACGTCCGATGAGACTACTTGATTTTTGAAAAGGGATCTCAGGGTTCTCCACGTTCGATGAGACTGCCTAAATTCTGAAAAGGGGTCTCATGACGAAGGTTCTCCACGTCCGATGAGACTGTTTGATATTTTTGAAAAGGGATCCTAGGACGAGGGTTCTCCACGTCAAGCTAGGACTGCTTGATTTTTGAAAAGAGGTCTCATGACGAGGGTTCTCCAGGTATCCTGCAGAAAATTCAAACCTGTGTGCTCCACTCCATGGAGCAAATATTTTTTTGGGATTCGGGGTTTCCAAGAATCCTGCAGAAGTTTGAGCTTGAAAGATTTTTCTTCACCAAGAAAACGTTAGTAATCTTTGGGAAGACCACGACTGTCCATTTGACAAAAACCGTATGACTTAAGTTTTAATTGTGAAATGTGCATTTTGATGCTGGAGGTTATCTAAAGCATTCTTGCAACACACAGATATGATCACAAATTCCTTGTGCGGCAAATCTGGATCAAACAATTTGAAATTTCCAAAAAGAGTTTGTTCAAAACATCTATTGGAATATTTCTCGACGAGGAGGTCTTTTCACCTGTTTTGAGATAGTGGTCTTTATAGGGGATGCACTCAATTCCCTACTAACCTGTGCCTAGGTTTTAGGCTCATTCGCAGCGCATACATTTTGATCGGTCGGGAGGTCTTCCACGGGACCGTAATGTTAGGCTTGGATATTGGTTTTCAAGGGGGACCCGCTTTGGAGTCGAGGCCATTGTATGAAAGTCTTCACCATCTGCTCCGGGTTTACAAGTCGAGAACCCTGCAAAATGAGAAAGAAATAGTCTTGCTCATACCTCTTCGAGCTAAGCTATATGTTAACCCAAGTGTCTTAGTCAGAGAAGACTGTTTCAGGGTTATGATGTTGGTAGGATTGGGGACCGAAAAAGGCTTGTTTTTGGCCCAGAATTTATGAGGGGATTGACATTGGTGATCATTGCAAATTCGTCACCTGTCTTTTCCATTCTGCATGTTCAGTTTTTGAGGTGTGCAACCGCTTTTGAGGTGTGCACAAGTCCTTTAGAGAGCGTCTCTTGTTGTATTAAGAAGGTTGACAACTCTTTCTATGTCTTTGTTCTGCGCTTGATAGCATTTGGGGAGCAGTCCTTTTGGATTTGGCTCCTTCAGGGATTTCCCCTTTTCCCATCCAGCTTCATTGCGGATCAATTAAACAACTTGCACGAGCATCGGCCTTGCTTTTACTAGGCACTTTGCTTTTTCTTGATGCCGGGGATTTTTTTTCATTTTCATTTTTGAAATCCCACTTTTTCTCATCTTCATGGGATCATGTTAGACATATAGTCTAAACATGCTTTAAATATCAGTCCGGGAATTCTCTTTGTCATCCCTGAGTCTTGAACTCTTCCATTTTTGAAGTGGTGCGGCATCCGTCTTGGAATGATCACCAATGGGTTCATGAAATGAATTTGCAGGCTCAAGTTGGCTGTGCAAAGGATTCGGTGTGTGGGATAGAGAAATGAATGCTTCTCATCATCCTATGGCACTTGGATTACCATATAAACAACACACAAAGATTAATGTTAGTCCGAGCAAGAAAATTTCTAACCATTTTCTCCTGATGCTGCTGGACTCACCTCTATTTTGCCCCGATGTGGGGTGGTTCTTGACAGGGTTAAGAATGAAAACCGCCGTTCAAAGGGGTTATCAACGGTCACCTGTAGTATTTGGGGATATGAAACGAATGCCTCCGTCGTTCCAATCCATGTAATCGCTGCGAATGGTCCCTACTTCCGTAGGTCCAGATTTTGCTGTCTGATCCACTCCACTTCTCTCTTAAGTGTGTATAGGACGTGTTTGGATTAGGCTTTGCCTCTCGTCTTTTGAGAAAACGTCCATTTGAAAGTTTTGAACAACTTTTGACTGGAAAAATCTCTTTCGTTTTCTCCAAAAAATTTTACCCGTCAAGGGGATTTTATGGTGCACAATGCATGTTCTTATTCATGTTCAGATAACCTCCTATTTCAAAACATGAATGCCAATGAAGTTTGAATTCTATGTCTTTTCTAGACATTAGATTCTGAAAGCTTTTCTTTTTCTCTCTGTTTTTTATTTAACATCTTCAATGGATTGGGGAAAGTGATACTTACCTGTCCCCCGCGGCTGGAGATCCCTGAAAATGCAGAAGAAACATGTTATTGTACGTTCACGAATTTTTCAAAAAAATTAGAACGATACATCTTACCCTTGGTCGTGTACTCCAACGGGTAATTCATGGGGTGTGAAAACCTGTTTCACCTTGATGGCGATCCCTTGTCAAAGACAGGAATTAGTTGTTAGTTTGCGTTCCAAAATTCAAGGGAAATTGGAACGATACAGCCTTGTTCTTGCTTTGTGTTTCCATTTGAACACAAACTCGCGGCTTGCAGGATTTGGTCCTCTATCTTGTGGTCTTGATCCCTCCGTTTGGTTGGCAATGAATCATTCTCAAGGATTTGCCCCAGAGAAGATCCATTTGTGTTTTTAGGCGCACTCCAGCGCCATTCTTCAAGGTTCCTTTTATTCAAGGAAAAAAAAGAAGATTTTATCAAAATGCATGTCAAAGCATGTGACGTAGGAGCGATACTTTTTACCATCCACTAGGTCTTATAATCAAAGACCATCTCCTGGAATCCTGACTTCTAAGGCCAATGATTCTATTCGCCTCCCTGTTAGCGCGCTCTTTTCATTTGAGGCTTTCAGCGCCAACGACTTCCTGTAAAATGAGTAAAAACTCATGTTAGGCATGTGGTCTTGGAAGACCAAATTAGAACGATACAAGGTTACCGTTCACCCAAATTCGTATCTTGGGGTTTGATTCTGATGCGGACGACTCTGTTATTGCGTCCATTGACTTTGTCAGAGGAGAAACGTCCTGCGTACAAATCATTCACTTGCCCCAGTTAGGCATGGGTTTGCTGTTTGTCATCTCTGGATTCGATGACCCTGGTCTGATGCGCTTTCATGGGGGATCATGAGAGTTTGCCCCCGGTTTGGCTCCTCAAAGCAAATGGGGGGAACCTGCTCCCATTGATTTTTGCAGATTCTGATCATCCATCTCGATTGTCAGAGTCCTTGATCAATTTTATCTGTCTCAAGACAGCTTGATATTCTTGGGATTCGTCATGTGGCGGTTTGGTGATTCTCTCGATCACAGTCGCCATTTGAGGTATTTGATGTTCCCTGTTTGTTATTTGAAAGCATTACATCCTGCGTCCTCTGCTCTTGATCATCATCTGAGAGGAAAAAGAAAGGAAGCATTATTCCCATATCAAGAAAATAATCATTTTGGAACGATACATCCTTTTACACTTGATTTGCATTCCGTTTTAATGTTGCATATTGATATGCACAACATCTATCAAATTCCTCCATCCGTGCTTGAAGGTATTTGCAACGCCTACGGTTCATTTGCCCCAGCTGGGTGACGTCTGTTTTGTCATTTGAATGCATGAGCTTTTGGGTGCATTGTCTCTTTTATCACCTGAGATAAAAAAAAATGGAGAAAAACTTATCCCAGATCTGATTAAAAATCAATTAGGAACGATACGTCCTTTCACCAAACGAGTGGCTCTGCGGCCAAATGTATTTTGCACTGAAGGGACGAATTCCACTATGCTCCACGGGTTTGGGGAATTTGCCCCCATTTTCGATAGAAATGAGCCTTATCAAGATGTATACAATACAAATAGATCCCTAATACAATCAATCTAAGGGACGAGATAGAGAGGATCTCAGCAAAATTAATCTTATACTAGAGAACTAAGAATGTCAAATCAATCAAAGGAATGTGGTCCGAACACTTGGAGATGCCCCAGTTCCAGTCTTCGAGATGTGACTCCAGGATCACCGATTTTTTTTAGGTGGTTTTAGATATACCAACCATCTAAAGACATGCACATGAGACAAGTGAGGATAAAACTTCTAAAAATCAAAGGATTTGGCACCTAAGGTCAAGGTTCCCACCACGAGTTCTAGAAAGGGTAGATTCCATTGCACAACTATCGTTGCATTGGGACCCGATCCATAGTTCAAAATGAGCGGAATTGAAAAGTGGATTACCCCGTGCTTTTCCTCACGGAGATTCCATTTTCAATCCCTTCTATTGTTTTCCTATAGGAGTGTTGACACCTAAATTTTGATCAACTTTTTTTTATTTATTTTTATTTTTATTTTTATTTTGAAAATTCATAGAAAATCCATAAAAAGTTGAAAAAATTGAAAAATCAATTTTGGTGACCTTAGCCAAGCTAAATGAACCATTTGGACCAAAAAAATAATTTTCATAATTTTCATTTTTTTATATATATTTTCGAAAAATAAAAAAAAAGGAAAAAAAAGAAAAAGAAAATCAAGAAAATCAAGAAAAATAATATTTGAGGTCACAAAGATATATAAAAATAGTCGGTATTTTTATTTTTATTTTATCTATTTTCTAACCTCATAAATAGTAAAATTCAGGTTTGATTTTAGGTGTTCTCTGATCACCATAAAATTGAATTTGACAAAAATATTAGTAATGATTAAAAGGAAAAGGAGGGAAACATCATCATTTAAAAGGAAAAGGGGACTAATGATTTTGTCTTCTCTTTTTGTTATTATATTTTATTTTTATTTTTATTATTTTATTATTTTATTATTTTATTATTATTATATTTTTTCTTTCTTTCTCTCTCTCCCTCTCCCCACTCCCTCTCTCCTTCCCGCTGCCTATTTATCTCCTCCCCCTCATCATCTCCCGACTCTTCTTCTCCCTCAACTCTCTCTCTTTCATTTTCGTTTTTTCCTCTCGCTCAGCTCGCCGCCCAGATCAAAAACCGTCCGGTTTTTCGGCCATAACTCTTTCGTTAGACATCGTATGCGAACGAGCCATATACCATTGGAAAGCTTATTCTCTTTCCGTTCTAATGACATATCGTGAGCCCAATTTGGCCCAGCCATTTGTCCAGTAGAGCTGTTTGAAGGAGCAAAGGTCAGACTGATCAGACTTGAGTCCGCGGGTGCCAAATTGGATTTTCGGGTTTGTTTTGGGTTCAATTTTGGTAAGACCACCTCTCACCCCTTGTTAAGACATATATTATTGTATTTTATGGTTTGAAGATGGATTATATTCGGATTTAAGGGCTGATCCCTTATTGTTTTGTTCGAAAAATCTGAACAGGTTCTGTCAAGGTGGTGCCGTGAACATTGTGAGTGATTCAAGGGCTTGCCTTACTTCCAATATTCGATAAGATGTCTCTAGCACCTAACTTAGGAATCTAGCAAGCTGAGATTGTAGTCTAGTTGAGTTTTGGATGTGTTTTAATGGTTGAATTGAAGGAGTTTTCTGGGACAGATTCTGGTCATTGGGCGATTGAAAACCGTCCGGTTTTTCGGCCATAACGCTTTCGTTAGGAATCGTATTGGAACGAGCCATATACTGTTAGAAAGCTTATTCTCTTGCCGTTCTAATGACATATCGTGAGTCCAATTTGGCCGAGCCATTTGTCCCGTAGAGCTGTTTGAAGGAGCAAAGGTCAGACTGATCAGACTTGAGTCCGCGAGTGCCAAATTGGATTTCCGAGCTTGTTTTGGGTTCAATCTTGGTAAGACCACCTCTCACTCCTTACATTTTACCTATTAGACCCAGAATTGGAAGGCCGAGCCTCCTGATGGTGTCTAAATATTTGCTGTGTATTTACTTTATGTCATAACATTTCTATATTTCGCATAAAAGACCCAGAATCGGAAGGCCGAGCCTCCTGTTGGTGTCTAAATATTTGCTGTGTATTTATTTTATGTCATAGCATTTCTATATTTCGCATAAAAGACCCAGAATCGGAAGGCCGAGCCTCCTGTTGGTGTCTAAATATTTGTTGTGTATTTACTTTATGTCATAGCATTTCTATATTTCGCATAAAAGACCCAGAATCGGAAGGCTAAGCCTCCTATTGGTGTCCAAGGTGTTTTATTTATTTATTTTCTGTAAATTATATTGTGCTACCCCAGAATCGGAAGGCCGAGCCTCCTGCTGGTGGTTTATACCCCACACATTGTTGCACGAGCACCGACGGACTCCGACGTCGTAAAATTCACCGGATCCCACCTCCTTTGCTTATGTTTATGTTGTGTAATGACTTAATATCTTCTTTATTTTTATTATAATTTGCATTGCGTTGCGTCCTATAAAAACAAAAAAAATGCTAGATCGGACGGCTGCAGATGAGCCACGTGTCGTGATCCGGTGATTTTCAGAATAAAAAAATATTTTTAACATTAAAAGAAATGAATTTCGAATTTTACAAAAATTAAAATGATTCGATTATCACCGAGACGCCACGTGGTGAGTTAGGGACTGTCAGTTGGGATTTATTTTCAGAAATTTATAAAAAAAAAATCAAATAAAAAATATTCCAAAAAAATGAATTATTAAGGAAAAATTCAAAAAAACAAATTGAGAAAAATTGCATAAAATTCCTAAAAACTTCTAAAAAATTTTGAAGGCTGAAAATGACAAAAAAAATTGATTTGTTTCCATTTTTTGGATTTTCTCCCATTTAATCCAAAATGACGATTTTACCCCTCAAAGGGTAAATCGTCTTTGATATTCCGATGAATTGTGGAAATTTCTTAGAATTTGGTGATGGGCCAGATAGGTGGCTAAACCTTATGTCTAAGATTTCCACATTTCATTCCCATTTTTAGAAAATGACGATTTTACCCCTTCGAATGGTAAATCGGTTTCTAAAATTCCAGAAAATCATGAAAATTGCAAAAAAATAGGAAATGGGTCAATTGAGTGACCAAACCTATTTTTGACATTGTTTTACTCCGGATTCATTCCGAAATGACGATTTTTCCCTTTTTAGGCAAATCGTCCCTTTTGTCTCAAAATTACGACTTTACCCCTGATGGGTAAAATCATGTCTAAATCATTCCTAAGCTTGATTGATACTTATTTAGGCTAATAGAGCCTTATTAGGAGTGTCATGTTGATTTGATGTGATTATTTTACATATTTGGATTCATTGATTTGCGCATTTTATTATTGATTGTGATTGCTAGGATAGTCATTCCTATTTGCATGAATTCCTAGATTTAGGATTCGTACTCCACTCATCTGCATGAAATCTTAGGTCAGAAAATTCAGTCAACTTAGGTACCGAAAGGGCGTCAACTCTGACAGTTGACGTAACTAAGTCCCCGAACCCATTTCTCTGGTTATCGCAGAATTGAATAGAAACTCCCGACTATTCAATAGGGTGGTCCAATCATACCCTCCAAAAAATGATTGGTGGCGACTCCATGGTATGCACACTTAGCACATGTCACTAGACCACACTGAAGGTCGACTACGCATACCTCCGTTGCGATTTGGGTAACGGGCCTTGGGAGAGGCCCGCGTCCGACCAGACTGGACGGCCCATTAGCCCTCGAGAGCCCACATGCAACCTCGAGAGGGTCGCGACAGACTGGCGACTCCGCTGGGGACTTAGAGAACTTGAGCCGATTAAAAAGTTGATTGGTTTTTCTGACATGTTTTATGCAGATGCTCTTCAAGTTGAGGTACGTACTTTAACCCTTGAGGTGTTAAATGTTTTTGCAGATTGGAGAAATAAGGGGTGAAGTGTTCGTTAACTCTGTCTTATGCAGGTAGGAGTTTAGGATGTATGATTGTGTGGATGTTTATATTGAAGCGGTGTTTGCTAAATGAAATGCATGTTTATTGCTTTAGCACGACACAATGAACACACACAGCCGCGCCTAAAACCTCGGGCTCACTCTTTAGGAAAATAATAGAAGGAATTGAAATTGGAATCTCCGTGAGGAAAAACACGGGGTAATCCATTTTTAATTCTGCTCATTTCGAACTATGGATTGGGTCCCAATGCAACGATAGTTGTGCAATGGAATCTACCCTTTCTAGAACTCGAAGTAGGAGCCTTGGCCTTAGGTTCCAAACCCTATTTTGATTCTTAGAAGTCAAACCTCACTGGTCTCATGCGCATGTATGTGAATGATTGGTACACCTCGAAACCAAAAGGTCATTCAGCGCCGCTTATGAATCAAAATCCAAAGACTTGTGTGAAGAATCAGTCGTGAGTTTAAACGAACTAGGATGGCATGGAAAAGCGCTGGACCACCCTGGAGAGTCAACTGATTAGGGCAAATGCCTTTTGACCTGGGCAGCCGGGTCAAGTGTAAAGACGTGTCATTCCTAACTGATTTTCAATCAGATACCGGCATAATATTTCCTATCTTTTCCTCTCAGGTGAAAAACAGGTACAGAAGGAAAATCCATTTGTGGATAGACACGAGGGACATGTTTTACATGGCATACATTTGTCAAAAATGTCCTCATCCGATCACATGCAAGATGATCATGGAACGATGGTGAAACTGTAATCGTTCCAATAAGCCCTTCGAATATTATACCTGACGGGGACCTTTATGTCTTTTGTCTACAGGATAAGATGGTCAAAGACAAACGAAAGAAAATTTGTCTTCCCTATAAGACAGAAAGAAATGTGCCTTCAGCAGATGTCACCCATTGGGATTGCAATGACAAATTAAATCAAATTATGAAGAAGGAGCAACCTAATTAGGATTGGCTCTCCCTAAGTCGAAAAAGTTGTATCTGTTCCAAATCAGATTGACTAGTTCACGAGTTGATATGGTTTTTCATTCTTACAGGTGATGACGAGAATGAATGGGACCACTGAAGAATTTCCCCCGTCTTGGACGCCAGAAGTGACCAGAGCGGGGATAGTAAATCCGTAATCGTTTCAATTAAAGCTCCTTACGCGGTGATTGACTCTTTCACTCCTTTCATCGCGCAGGTTGTTGAAGTACTCAATCACGAGTAAATCCAAGCTTACTGATGTCAAATAGCCTGAATGCGTCAATGCGGTAGGATCAAATTGCCTACGACTAAATCAGCCAGCCCCAGACAAAGCATCCAGTGGTTGGGGACAAATCGCTCCGCTACCCGGAAAAGAGAAACATCAAATACTTCAAATGGCGACGATGATCGAGAGAATCACAAAACCGCCACACGAAAAATCCCAAGACCGTCAAGCCATCTAGATATGGATAAAAATAATTGAAGATTCTGACAATTGAGATAGAAGATCAGAATCGGCGAAACCCATGGGAGTGAGTTCTCCCATTTTCTTTGAAGAGGCCAAACCGGGGGCAAACTCTCATAAAGACGCATCGGACCAGGGTTATTAAATCCAGAGATAACAAACATCAAGACAAGCCTCACCAAGGCAAAATACTTGAAGAACACCGTCCCTTCAAATGTTGGAAACCCCGAAGGGAGTATCTCTTTCCTGAAATTTCAAATGAAGTCAAAACCTACACATGTTTCTTCATGTGCAGGTGCATGGACGTTGTCAAAATTGAATTGAAAATTGCCAACAAACACAGAAATTGCTAAGGCATGTTGCCAGGACAAACGTCGCCCAACTGGGGCAGAACGGCTGTTAATCTCACGAACAACACCCATAAATACAGACGAGAGAAGACATTCCCAAAGTGGATGATGATTGCAGCAAAATGCAGGAATGAATTTAGTTGGGGCAGGCATGAAAAACCATGCCTAACTGGGGCAAGTGAATCATTTGTACGCCGGACGTTTCTTCTCTGGAAAAATCCAGGGACGCAATGACATAGTCGTCCGCATCAGAAGTAAACCCCAAGATACAAAATTGGGTGAACGGTAACTTTGTATCGTTCCAATTTGATCTCCAAAGATCCCACATGTAACATGAGTTTTTCCTCATTTAGCAGGAAGGCGTTGGCGCCGAAAGCCACAAAAGAAAAGAACTCACTAATTGGGGAGCGAACAAAATTATCGGCCTTGGAAGTCATGCACTCCAAGAAATGGTCTTTGATTATAAGATCGAGTGGAGAGTAAAAAGTATCGCTTCCACACATCATGCTTTGACATGCATTCCGATAACAATTTCCTTTTTCCTTGAATAAAAGGAACTTTGAAGAATGGCGCTGGAATGCGCCCAAAAACACAAATGGATCTCCTCTGGGGCAAATCCTCGAGAATGATTCATCGCCAACCAAACGGAGGGATCGTGGCCACAATATAGTTGGCCAATTTCTGCAAGCCGCGCGTTTGTGTTCAAATGAAAACGCCAAGCAAGAACAAGGCGGTATCGTTCCAATTTGTCTTGAATTTTGGAACGCAAACTGACACTTATTGTTTGTTTTTTACAGGGGCTCGCCATCAAGGCAAAACGGGTTTTCACATCCTATGTATTACCCGTTGGAATACATGACCAAGGGTAAATTGTATCGTTCTAATTTTTTGAAAAATTCGTGAACGTACAATAACATGTATCTTCCGCATTTTCAGGGATCTCCAGCCGCGGGGGACAGGTAAGTATCCCTTTCCCCAATCCATTGAAGATGTTAAATAAAAAACAGAGAGAAAAAGAAAAGCTTTCAGAATCAAATGTCTAGAAAATACATAGAATTCAAACTTCATTGGCATTCATGTTTTAAAACAGGAGGTTGTCTGAACATGAATAAGAACATGCATGGTGCATCATAAAATCCCATTGACGGGTAAAATTTTTGGAGAAATTTGAAAGAGATTTGTTCCAATCAAAAGTTCAAAACTTTCAAAAGGACGTTTTCTCAAAAGACGAAAGGCAAAACCTAATCCAAACACGTCCTATACACACTTGAGAGAGAAGTGGAGCGGATCAGATAGCAAAATCTGGACCTACGGAAGTAGGGACCATCCGCAGCGATTACATGGAATGGGACGACGGAGGCATTCGTTTCTTATCCCCAAACACTACAGGTGACCATTGACAACCCCTTCGAACGGCGGTTTTCATTCTCAACCCAGTCAAGAACCACCCCCACATTGGGGCAAAATGGAGGTGAGTCCAGCAACATCAGGAGAAAATGGTTAGAAATTTTCTTGCTCGGACTAACATCAATCTTTGTGTGTTGTTTATATGGTAATCCAAATGCCATAGGATGATGAGAAGCATTCATTTCTCTATCCCACACACCATATCCTTTGCATAGCCAAGTTGAGCCTGCAGATTCATTTCATAAACCCATTGGTGATCATTGCAAGTTCCAAAGCAAAGACAAATCACTTCAGGAACGGAGAAGTTCAAGACTTAGGGTTTACGAAGAAACTACTAAGTTGATACTCAAGCGTGCTAAGAGCCAAGTCATATATCTAGCACAATTGCCAAGCATCCCACTTGCGACAAGGGATTAAAGAGATCCCAGGCATCAAGAAAAAGCAAAGTGCCTGGTAAAAGCGAGGCCGATGCTCGGGTAAACAGTTTGATCGATCCCTGAAGAAACCTGGTAGGGAAAAGAAGAGGGAAAAACCCCTAATGGAGTCAGATCAAGAAGACTGCTCCCCAAATGATGTCAGTCGTGGAGCAAAAACACAGAAAGAGTTGTCAACCTCTTAATACCACAAGAGACGCTCTCTAAAGAGTTTGTGCACACCTCAAAAGCGGTTGCACGCCTCAAAAATTGAAGATGCAGAATGGAAAAGACAGGTGACAAGCTTGCAACGATCACCAACGTCAATCCCCTCATGAATTCTGGGCCAAGAACAAGCCTGTTCCGGTCCCCAATCCTACCAATGTCACAACCCTGAAACAGTCTTCTCTGACTAAGACACTTGGGTTAACATATTGCTTAGCTCGAAGAAGTACGAGCAAGACTATTTCTTTCTCATTTTGCAGGGTTCTTGACTTGTAAACCCGGAGCAGATGGTGAAGACTTTCATTCAATGGCCCCGACTCAAAAGTGAGTCCCCCCTTTGAAAACCAATATCCAAGCCCAACATTACGGTCCCGTGGAAGACCTTCCGACCGATCAAAATGTATGCGCTGGGAATGAGCCTAAAACCTAGGCACAGGTCAGTAGGGAATTGAGTACATCCCCTATAAAAATCATTACCTCAAAACAGATGAGATGGCCTCCTTGTCGAGAAATATTCCAATTGATGTTTTGAACAAACTCTTTTTGGAATTTTCAAACTGTTGATCCGAATTTTCCATGCAAGGAATTTGTGATCACATTTGCTTGTTGTAAGAATGCTTTGGATAACCTCCAGCATCAAAATGCACATTTCATGACTAAAACTTAAGTCATAAAATTTTGTCAATTGGACAATTATTGTCTTCCCAAAGATTATTAACATTTTCTTGGTGAAGAAAAATCTTTCAGGTTTGAACTTTCTGTAGGATACCTGGAGAACCCAGCTCTCAGAATGTCGGCTCAGCAGACTCAAGTGAAGCTTTGTCAAAGTAAAATCTTTCACTGCTTCAAAACTGAATTCCCGACAAACTTCGGGATCTCTAAAAAAAAGGGGAAGAAAAACCCTTTTAAAAGAAACAGTCTCATCGGACGTGGAGAACCCTCGTCATGAGACCCATTTTCAAAAATCAGGCAGTCTCATCGGACGTGGAGAACCCTCGTCATGAGACCCCTTTTCAAAAACCAGGCAGTCTCATCGGACGTGGAGAACCCTCGTCATGAGACCCCTGTTCAAAAATCAGGCAGTCTCATCGGACGTGAAGAACCCTCGTCATGAGACCCATTTTCAAAAATCAGGCAGTCTCATCGGACGTGGAGAACCCTCGTCATGAGACCCCTTTTCAAAAACCAGGCTGTCTCATTGGACGTGGAGAACCCTCGTCATGAGACCCCTTTTCAAAGCAAAACCAAGGTAGATACCGCCTGAAGGGTCAACACAAGGTAGAAACCGCCTGAAGGGTCGATTCAAGGTAGATACCGCCTGAAGGGTCAACTAATGGTAGATACCGCCTGAAGGGTCAAACCCATGGTAGAAACCGCCTGAAGGGTCAACACAAGGTAGATACCGCCTGAAGGGTCAAAATGAGGGTAGATACCGCCTGAAGGGTCAATCCAATAGTGAAAATCACTTAAATGGTCAACTCAATGGTCCAATCCACCATACGGATCAAAATCATTGGAAAATCTCAAATGGGACGCGTCTTCCTTAGATTCCTATCAGTTAGGAATCCCATTATGGTTTGACCTACCATACGGGTCAGAGCTTAACCTCTCTAGGATACTCTAGTAACGAGTTCCTAGAAATTCTCTTGAATCCATCAAACACCGCGAAAATCGCACAAACATCGAACAGGTAAGTGGCAGGTATGTCTCTCTATTATCTCACTCTCTCATGTCAAAATGTTTCCCTCTTCAAGAAAGAGCATACATGGACAAGCATGAAAATTGGATGTCATGACTCCTTTTCCTTTAGTTTCCCGAGTCGAGTCGATCAGGACTCAGGTGTCACCTTATCTTTGAGAGAAACCTCTAACGAGATTCCTCTCAAAGAGGGGCAGCTGTTGACACCTAAATTTTGATCAACTTTTTTTATTTATTTTTATTTTTATTTTTATTTTGAAAATTCATAGAAAATCCATAAAAAGTTGAAAAAATTGAAAAATCAATTTTGGTGACCTTAGCCAAGCTAAATGAACCATTTGGACCAAAAAAATAATTTTCATAATTTTCATTTTTTTATATATATTTTCGAAAAATAAAAAAAAAGGAAAAAAAAGAAAAAGAAAATCAAGAAAATCAAGAAAAATAATATTTGAGGTCACAAAGATATATAAAAATAGTCGGTATTTTTATTTTTATTTTATCTATTTTCTAACCTCATAAATAGTAAAATTCAGGTTTGATTTTAGGTGTTCTCTAATCACCATAAAATTGAATTTGACAAAAATATTAGTAATGATTAAAAGGAAAAGGAGGGAAACATCATCATTTAACAGGAAAAGGGGACTAATGATTTTGTCTTCTCTTTTTGTTATTATATTTTATTTTTACTTTTATTATTTTATTATTTTATTATTTTATTATTATTATATTTTTTTTTTCTTTCTCTCTCTCTCTCCCCCCACTCCCTCTCTCCTTCCCGCTGCCTATTTATCTCCTCCCCCTCATCATCTCCCGACTCTTCTTCTCCATCAACTCTCTCTCTTTCATTTTCGTTTTTTCCTCTCGCTCAGCTCGCCGCCCAGATCAAAAACCGTCCGGTTTTTCGGCCATAACTCTTTCGTTAGGAATCGTATTGGAACGAGCCATATACTGTTAGAAAGCTTATTCTCTTGCCGTTCTAATGACATATCGTGAGTCCAATTTGGCAGAGCCATTTGTCCCGTAGAGCTGTTTGAAGGAGCAAAGGTCAGACTGATCAGACTTGAGTCCGCGAGTGCCAAATTGGATTTCCGAGCTTGTTTTGGGTTCAATCTTGGTAAGACCACCTCTCACTCCTTACATTTTACCTATTAGACCCAGAATTGGAAGGCCGAGCCTCCTGATGGTGTCTAAATATTTGCTGTGTATTTACTTTATGTCATAACATTTCTATATTTCGCATAAAAGACCCAGAATCGGAAGGCCGAGCCTCCTGTTGGTGTCTAAATATTTGCTGTGTATTTATTTTATGTCATAGCATTTCTATATTTCGCATAAAAGACCCAGAATCGGAAGGCCGAGCCTCCTGTTGGTGTCTAAATATTTGCTGTGTATTTACTTTATGTCATAGCATTTCTATATTTCGCATAAAAGACCCAGAATCGGAAGGCTAAGCCTCCTATTGGTGTCCAAGGTGTTTTATTTATTTATTTTCTGTAAATTATATTGTGCTACCCCAGAATCGGAAGGCCGAGCCTCCTGCTGGTGGTTTATACCCCACACATTGTTGCACGAGCACCGACGGACTCCGACGTCGTAAAATTCACCGGATCCCACCTCCTTTGCTTATGTTTATGTTGTGTAATGACTTAATATCTTCTTTATTTTTATTATAATTTGCATTGCGTTGCGTCCTATAAAAACAAAAAAAAATGCTAGATCGGACGGCTGCAGATGAGCCACGTGTCGTGATCCGGTGATTTTCAGAATAAAAAAATATTTTTAACATTAAAAGAAATGAATTTCGAATTTTACAAAAATTAAAATGATTCGATTATCACCGAGACGCCACGTGGCGAGTTAGGGACTGTCAGTTGGGATTTATTTTCAGAAATTTATAAAAAAAAAAATCAAATAAAAAAAATTCCAAAAAAAATGAATTATTAAGGAAAAATTCAAAAAAACAAATTGAGAAAAATTGCATAAAATTCCTAAAAACTTCTAAAAAATTTTGAAGGCTGAAAATGACAAAAAAAAATTGATTTGTTTCCATTTTTTGGATTTTCTCCCATTTAATCCAAAATGACGATTTTACCCCTCAAAGGGTAAATCGTCTTTGATATTCCGATGAATTGTGGAAATTGCTTAGAATTTGGTGATGGGCCAGATAGATGGCTAAACCTTATGTCTAAGATTTCCACATTTCATTCCCATTTTTAGAAAATGACGATTTTACCCCTTCGAATGGTAAATCGGTTTCTAAAATTCCAGAAAATCATGAAAATTGCAAAAAAATAGGAAATGGGTCAATTGAGTGACCAAACCTATTTTTGACATTGTTTTACTCCGGATTCATTCCGAAATGACGATTTTTCCCTTTTTAGGCAAATCGTCCCTTTTGTCTCAAAATTACGACTTTACCCCTGATGGGTAAAATCATGTCTAAATCATTCCTAAGCTTGATTGATACTTATTTAGGCTAATAGAGCCTTATTAGGAGTGTCATGTTGATTTGATGTGATTATTTTACATATTTGGATTCATTGATTTGCGCATTTTATTATTGATTGTGATTGCTAGGATAGTCATTCCTATTTGCATGAATTCCTAGATTTAGGATTCGTACTCCACTCATCTGCATGAAATCTTAGGTCAGAAAATTCAGTCAACTTAGGTACCGAAAGGGCGTCAACTCTGACAGTTGACGTAACTAAGTCCCCGTACCCATTTCTCTGGTTATCGCAGAATTGAATAGAAACTCCCGACTATTCAATAGGGTGGTCCAATCATACCCTCCAAAAAATGATTGGTGGCGACTCCATGGCATGCACACTTAGCACATGTCACCAGACCACACTGAAGGTCGACTACGCATACCTCCGTTGCGATTTGGGTAACGGGCCTTGGGAGAGGCCCGCGTCCGACCAGACTGGACGGCCCATTAGCCCTCGAGAGCCCACATGCAACCTCGAGAGGGTCGCGACAAGGAGGCGCCCGGGGTTTTAGGCGCGATTATGTGTGTTCATGTGTCGTGAGTATCACAATGTAAATCACGCACAACAGTTTATCAATCGGCGCTTCAAATTATCTCTACAACATACATTCCTACGCCAACCTGCATAAAACAATGTTAATCACGGACTACACCCCTTATCTCTCCAATCTGCAAAAACATATAACACCTACCATGAGCGGACTTACCTTACCTTCAAGAGCGCCTGCAGGGTTAGAAAAATCACTCAGCGTTTTAATTACGGCCTAAGTCCACTTGAGGTCTAGAACCATAGGTTCTAGAACAAATTCCCCAGCGGAGTCGCCAGCTGTCGCGACCCGTCCGAAAGCCGACGCGGCTAATGGATTACCGATCGCGGGCTTTGGATCGGCGCGGGCCCTCCCAGACCCATACCAAATCGCGACGGGAGTATTTTTCAAAGGATTCGACGATAAGAGTCGATCGCTTTCGACCTTCAGTGTGGTCGTGGTGACATGTGCAAATTGTGCATGCATTTGGAGTCGCCACCGGTCTTTCTTGGAGGGTAGACCGGAAACCTTACTGACCGATTGGGAGAGGTCGATCAGTTCTGCGGAACCAGAGATTTTGGGTTCGGGGACTTGGTGTTGTGGAAATACTCCTATATTTTGATTCTGACAAAACCTTCAAAAGATATTGTTTAATGTAATGTGATGTAGGAAGAATGTGTAAGCAGCAGATTGAGTGATTACAATTCTGTCGCACTGACGAAGGGTCAGATGGAAGTGCTTCTGACGAAGGGTCAGATGGAAGTGCTTCTGACGTAGGGTCAGATGGAAGTGCTTCTGACGTAGAGTCAGATGGAAGTGCCCTTGACGATCCAAACATTGACGGATGGATCACATCAAATCTCCGTATTACCATTCCATGCCAACTGATCAAACTTCTCATAGACGAATCTGAAGAAAGATCAGTTCCTGCATTTTACAAAACACGAAGACCCACGTATGGCAGGTTTCCGATCAAGGCAAGTGATATTCAATTATCCTGATATCCCCTCTTGTCAATCAAGGGACTTTCTATAATAGGATATCATCTTCTAAGGAAAATATCCTCGGGAATCAACTCAAACTTATCACACTTATGGAAGCTGGAGATTCAGTTGTATGGGCGACTGAATCAGAAGGGTTCAATATCTTACCCAACGGTCTACATATCTTCTGAAGATACAGTCTCGTTCAATCACGATTGATGACGTCCAATCAAGGATTGAAGAGCGATCCCTTGGCTGGAATCCAACGGCTAGTTCGGAGGCAGGGGAGTATAAAAGAAGAATAATGTTCGACCAGAGAAAAAAAGAGTGAACATCAATCCAAAGTACAAGAATAACTTGAGTTTCATCTGAGAGAGTATTCTGAGTATTCAAAATCCTTCACTGTGAAAATCTGTGTGAGAAGGAAACAAAACACTTGAGTGATTGTAATCTTCTTGATTCTTCATAGTGAAATCCAACCGATCGGCTGTCATCGTGGGAGAGTGGACGTAGGCTTAATCTAAGCCGAACCACTATAAATTTCGTGTGCAATATTCTCTTCTCTAAACTCTTATCTTTGTGTTTAGATTTTCTGCACACCGTTATACTGTTTTTGTTCCTAATCGTACATTGAACTTTACTCATTCCGCAAGAAATTTCAATTGTGATCAGAATCTCCTATTCACCCCCCTCTAGGAGATATTGCTAGACACATCAATTGGTATCAGAGCAGGTTGCTCATTTTACGAAGTGTCTATTGACTTCAGAGTTAACGATCTACTATGTCTAGCAATCACTCTTCAGGAACAAGCGATTCGCACTTTGCCAACAAGCCTCCATACTTTGATGGAAAGGATTACAACATGTGGAGTAACAAGATTAAGTGGTTCTTCAAAGCCTATGATGATCTGATGTGGGATGTCGTTACAAATGGAATAGTTCCTGCAAATACCACAAATCCAACATCTGCTGACGGAGTAAACATTGTCACAACAATGACTGATGCTGAAAAGGCTAAAAGAAAAGGCCTTGATTCTAAAGCTGTCAATGCTCTCTTTTGTGCCTTATCTACTCCTCTTTATAATCGTGTCTCAGAGGAAGAATCATCTAAGGCAATATGGGATAGACTTCATGTTACCTTTCAAGGAACAAATCGTGTGAAAGAAACAAAGCTCAGTATTTTACTGAGTGACTATGAAGCATTTGAAATGAAGCCCGATGAATCTATTGCAGATATGATAGACAGGTTTCAGACTTTGGCAAGTGGACTTGCAAGACAAGGTGCACCTATTGCTGAACCAATGTAAGTCAGGAAGATACTACGTGGACTCACAGATGATTGGAATTACATCAAGCCATCAATTCTAGAATGCCAAACAATTAGACCTCTCTCGGTGGATGAGCTAGTCGGCACTTTGCAATCCTATGAAACAGAACGAGCAAACAAAAAGGGAGAATAGAAAGGTAAAAAATCTATTGCATTAAAAAGTCAAATTAATCAATGTTTTTCTGACACAGATGATGAAGATGAGGATGATGAAGAATTAGCCCTCATGGTCAAGAAATTTAGAAAGATGGCTCGGAAAGGCAGAAATATCAAAGGAAAGAAACCTTGGAAAAAGAGTGAGGTAAAAATATCAAGCAACGACTCACAAGATAGCAAAGACGTGATTTGCTTCCACTGTAAGAAAGCAGGTCATATCAAACCAAACTGCCCAATTTTGAAGAAGGACAAACTCAAGTATGAGAAGTACAAGAAGGCTCTAAAGGCAGAAACTTTGAGTGATTCTGATGAAAGCGAGAATGATTATGCAAATATCTGTCTCATGGCCGAATCAGACTCAAGTTTAGATTCAGAAACTGAGGTATGTTCATATGAACTCCCTGATGAAGTCATTGAATATATTGATGAATTATGTAGAAACTACAAAGAAGCCCTTGAGAAGGTTTCTTGTTTGAAAAAGGAAAATACTTCTTTAAAACAACAGAATTTGTCCCAAGAAGAAAAAATTAGTTTTCTACAACAAGAGTTTCACCAGATGAAAGAAAATCATGATTCCGTTTCAAGAGAAAATGCTTCCTTGAAAGAAAAAATTTCTACTATATCAAAAAGGTTTTCACAAAGCTCAGAAACTCTGAATAGCATTATATCAAAACAGATACCCTTCAATGATCGATCTGGGTTAGGTTTTAAAAAGGAAAGTAGCCAAAGAAATGTCTTTAAAACTGAATTTCGAAAACCAACGTTTTCCAATTACAAGCATCATTTTTATAAGCATTTTACTAGATCCTACATTCGACAACCTTGTGTGAACTGTGGTGATCCTAGCCATACTAAGGATTACTGCAAGAAAATCTGGAGACCTATTAAAAGGTCAAAATATACTAACACAGAAGGACCCAAGAAAACATGGGTACCAAAGAAACAGTAAGTTGGTTATCTATTGCAGGTACCAAAGAAAAGGAAGAACAAATGATTTCTGCATAGTGGTTGTTCAAGTCACATGACTGGAAATCCAGATGTGTTTATATCCCTCTCAGATTGTGATGGAAGAAGTGTGTCGTTTGGAGGAAGGAACAAGGGTAAAGTGATCGGGAAAGGAAATGTAAAGATTGGAAATCTAACCGTTAAAGATGTCTCTCTAGTCAAAGGATTGAACTACAACTTGATTTCTATAAGTCAACTCTGTGACTCTGGATATGATATTCGGTTCCAAGATCTAAAATGCACAGGTATGAGCAAGGATAAGAAGCAATCCTTCACGGGACGAAGACATGTGAATATTTATCTTTTAGATATTAATGCTGACTGTGAACATGCTAAATGTCTTATTTCTGTCAAGGATGAATCTGATCTTTGGCACAGAAAGTTAGGTCATATTAGTATGAAACATATTTCAAAACTTTCCAAGAAGGGACTTGTTCGAGGATTACCTCAAACAAAATTTGAGAAAAGTGGACTATGTCATGCATGCACACTAGGTAAGCAGGTAAGAAGTTCTTTTAAGTCTTTAAATCAAGTTTCCACTAAGCGTTGTCTGCAGCTACTTCATATGGACATCTTCGGACCAAATAGAACTCTAAGCATTGGAGGTAAGAAATATTGTCTTGTCATAGTTGATGACTTCTCTAGATTTACATGGGTTTCATTTCTTGCTCACAAAAACGAAGCTTTCATATCCTTTTCAAAACTTGCTAAAAGAATTCAAAATGAAAAGGGTTACACTATTTCCAGTTTGAGAACGGATCATGGGGGAGAATTTGAAAATCAAAATTTCTCAGATTTTTGCACTAATTTCGGAATTCAGCATAACTTCTCTGCTCCTTATACTCCACAACAAAATGGGGTAGTAGAAAGGAAAAATAGATCGTTGCAAGAAATGGCCAGAACTCTTCTTATTGAAAGTAAAATTGCCTCTAACTTTTGGGCTGAGGCTGTTTCAACAGCTTGTTATATCTTAAATCGAATTTCCCTCAGACCTTTTTCTGAGAAAACTCCCTATGAATTTTTCAAAGAAAGAAAGCCTGATATTGCATACTTTCATGTATTCGGTTGCAAATGCTTTATTCTAAAGAATGCTAATGATCGAGTTGGAAAGTTTGATGAAAGATCAGATGAAGGAACTTTCTTGGGATATTCAACAACAAGCAAAGCCTACAGAGTCTACAACAAGAATACTCGTACTATAGAGGAATCAGTAAACATCAAGTTCGATGAGAGCAACCAGGATGATGAACCTGAATCCATTCAAATGCATACACTTCATCAAGTCACGAACTCACCAGCAGAATCAGATGTGAATTCGGAGAATGTTCAGAAGGAAACTTCCGCAGCTGAAGAAAGACCAGAAGATGATCAGAATGAATCCAAAATATCCTCAAATGATGGACTTGACAAAAACTGGAAGCATAAGTCAAGTCATCCAAAGGAACTTATCATAGGCAGCATAAATGATGGTGTAAGAACAAGATCCAAGTTCAAGCAAGCAATGAGCAACATCGTCTTGGTATCTGAATTGGAGCAAAAAAGGATTGAAGATGCATTAGCAGATGAAAACTGGATAAATGCAATGCAGGAAGAGCTACATCAGTTCAAAGTCAACAATGTTTGGGAACTAGTCAATCGTCCCAAAAATCGTCCAGTAATTGGAACAAAATGGGTATTCAGAAACAAACTTGATGACAAAGGAAAAGTTGTGAGAAACAAAGCAAGACTTGTAGCAAAAGGATATTCTCAGGAAGAAGGAATAGACTATGATGAAACCTATGCACCGGTTGCCAGGTTAGAAGCCATTAGGCTACTTCTTGCTTATGCGTGTTACAATGACTTCAAACTTTTTCAGATGGACGTGAAAAGTGCCTTCCTAAACGGCTACATCAAAGAAGAGGTATATGTAGAACAACCTCCTGGCTTCGAAGAACCTAGAGAAAAGGATCTGGTATTTGTCTTAAAAAAGGCTCTCTATGGATTGAAACAAGCACCTCGCGCCTGGTATGAAAGGTTAAGTAACTTTTTATCTCGACACAGCTTCACTAAAGGTAATGTAGACACCACTCTTTTTATTCAAAGAAAAGGTAAAGATATCCTTTTAGTTCAAATATATGTTGATGATATTATATTCGGCTCCTCTAATGAACTTCTCTGCAAGAAATTCTCTAAAACAATGCAGGATGAATTTGAGATGAGTATGATGGGAGAATTACGGTTCTTTCTTGGTCTTCAAATTCATCAATCCCAGAAAGGAACCTTCATATTTCAAGAGAAGTATGCATTGGAAATAGTGAAGAAGTTTGGTATGGAAAATGGCAAGAAGACAGAAACTCCTATGTCTCACTCTTCCAAATTAGATAAGAATGAGGATGGAAAAGAAGTCAATCCCAAACTATATCGAAGCATGATCGGATCATTACTCTATCTCACAGCTTCAAGACCCGACATACTATATAGTGTTTGCTTATGTGCAAGATTTCAGTCAAGTCCAAGAGAATCACACCTATCAGCAGTCAAGAGAATAATCAAATACATAGGGACTTATCCCAACTATGGTTTGTGGTATTCTAAATCTTCTGATTTTACACTAAAAGGTTATTCAGATGCAGATCTTGCAGGTTGCAAAATTGATAGAAAAAGTACATCAGGAACCTGTCAACTCATGGGAAACATGCTTGTCTCATGGTACTCAAAAAAGCAAAATACAGTGGCACTCAGTACAGCTGAAGCAGAATACGTATCTCTTGGAAGCTGCTGCACTCAAATACTTTGGCTAAAACAGCAGCTCAAGGACTATGGTGTTGAAGAATCAACTGTGGAAATCCTATGTGACAACACAAGTGCCATAAATCTCACAAAGAATCCTGTACTTCACTCAAGAACAAAGCATATTGAGATCAAGCATCACTTCATACGTGATCATGTTCAAAACCATGATGTTAACATTTCATACATTGACACGAAAAATCAACTTGTAGATATTTTTACTAAACCACTTGATAAACAGAGTTTCAATTTCATCAGAAATGAATTATCTATTATTAACCTTCCTTCTTAAGTATACCTTAGAACATGGTACGTCAGAAGGAGAGTCAGAAGGAAAGTCAGAAAGAGCATCAGAAGGAAAGTCAGAAAAAGCATCAGAAGGAGAGTCAGAAGGAGCGTCAGAAGGAGAGTCAGAAGGAGCGTCAGAAGGAGAATTAGAAGAAGAGTCAGAAGGAGCGTCAGAAGTGTTGACACCTGATTTTTGACCATTTATTATTGTGATTTTTATTCTTTAAAATTAATTAAAAATATCAAAAAAGGTCATAAAATCACAAAATCAACTTTGGAAGCCTTGGCCTAGCCTCGGGGACCAATTTTGAACAAAAAATATTTTTTGGTATTTTATAATATTTTATAATATTTTTCGAATTTATTTAATTATTAAAAATATCAAAAAAATCAGAAAAATACCATTCGTGGTCAGAAAAATACACAAAAATATTCAATAATTTTATTTTAATTTCCTCTTCAAGTGTGTCACTTTAAATCTCAAAAATTCGGTTTGGGTCAATATGTTCCTTCACAAACATAAACCCGAACCGAGCAAAAAATTCCTTTTTCGAGTCTTTTAATTTTCAATTCTCACTTTTTATAAGTTATGACATTGGATTCTAAAGTCTTGAAGTGCAATTAGGTCAATTTGCCCTCCAATTTGATCAATTTTAACCAAAAGGGTTTAATTGCATAAAAATCTTTCAATTTAGTCCTCGGTTTCACAATTTTCAAAATTAAATCTCACACAGGCATACCCATTGAAATAAAACACCTCTACCCTATAGTTTTCATCATGCTGAATGCATTGGTGGCCTCAATTTGGACTAATTCAGTCGTTTGGGCCCTCAATTAAGCGAAATTCATTTTCGGATCCTAAGGGTAATTTGGGGTTTTCACTAAATTTCAACCAATTGACTCACGAAAATACCCCTATTTGATAGAAAACATGTCAAGGGGTCCGATTTTGATGTCAATTTCATGAAAAGAGGTCGATTTTGGGCTAAATTGGGCGAGGAGAGTCGAACCGGGCCGGTCGGGTCAGACCGACCCGACCCGGTCCGAACCGGGTCTGCAACTCAGTTGCAGACCCGCGCGGGACGTACGCATAAACAAAGAAAAAAAATAGAAGGGAAGGTGGAGCCGCGGCGTTAAAGAAAAAAGGGAGGACGACAAGGTTGAGTGGGCGACTGAGTGGAAGGAGCCGGCGCCACTCGAAAAGCCGGTCGGCCACGAGAAAAAGAGAGAGAGAAGGCCGAGAGAGAGGGAGTTCGGCCGGGAGGGAGTTTGGATGGTTTTGAGCGAAACTGAGGGAGAACGAGCAAGAACATGATGCGACCAGCACCCTGGAGCTACGGTGGTCATCACAAAAGCTTCAGTCGCCGTCGTCGAGCTCGAAAATAGGTCGGTTTTGCTCCCGACTATCATTTCGTTTATGCATACGATGTGTTCGACAGAATGCCTAAGTGAGCATTCAAATGTTCGAGCCTCGGCCGAGCCATCCCCGAGCTCCATTTGTGCGAAATTCTCATTTAAGCTTCGTTAGAACCTGTTCTAAACCCGACTTCCCTTTATTTGTGCATTAAAATTTGGCGAAAACGAGCCCGGAGCTTCGCCGGCCGCGGATTGGATCGGGAGCTCGACGGGGAGGTTCACGGCGGTCGCCGACCCCATCTAGACCTCAGGTAAGTATCTAAACCTCGCTTGGATGCTTCACGATTGAATAGAATTGGGTTTAAATGAAAAAAAATTTCTACAACTCCTCGCCGGCGCCGGACCTGTGGGTGTTCGGTTCGGCCGCTTTCCGACGTTGCATCGTCCATGTTTAGGTGGTATGTTGATGCTAAGGTGTTAGGGAGTCGAATGGCGAAGAAACGGGTAAAAAAGTACAAGGTTTCGGCACGGATCGCGCTATTCCGGCGAAGATTCCGGCGAACTCGCCGGAATAATCACTGTTCCGGCGAGTCGCCGGTCATCTTCTCCGGCGGGGGGTTCGATCGGTCAACGGTCAACGCTGACGTGGCCTGCGTGGGGGGGCCGCTTCCGAATAATTTAAAACCAAGATCGGACGGCCGTGGCTTCGCCACGTGTCGCGATTTGGGAATTTCGGAAAATAAAATGATTTTCAGAATTAATAAAAGATTTTTGAATAATAAAATTAAAAATCGATCGGACGGCTGAGGAAACGCCAAGTGGCACTCTGGGGATCGTCCGATCTATCGCAAGATCGGACGTATCACGAAGGGCCACGTGGCGCGTTTTGGACCGTCCGATTGAAGATTTTCGGAAATAATTAAAGAAAATGGATAAAAAGATAAAAATTGTTAAAAAATAGAAAAATCCTTAAAAATGCAAAAACGGCGTCGTTTTAGGCCGGTGTTGACCAGTAGGGTCGGGCCGGGTCCAACCCGGCCCGGAAGATATTTTAAATATAAATAATAAAAAAATAATAAAATTCAAAAAAATCAATAAAAAATGGAAAATCATAAAAAAATTCAAAAAAATTCAGAAAATTCAGAAAAATTCTAGAAAATTCCAGAAAATAGGAAATGGCCACATTCAACTGGCCACGACCTGTTCCGGGTCTTTCGATCCCCAATCTTTCCAAAAATGACGGTTTTGCCCTTCTGGCAAACCGTCTTCCAAAAAAAAATTCCAAAAATTTTAGAAAAATCCCAAAAAATGGGAAATGGCCACAAACAACTGGCCATGGAATATTTTGGGTAATTCGGTATCCAAACCTTCCAAAAATGATGATTTTTCCCTTCGGGCCAATCGTCCCCAAATCTTCCCATTTTACCCCTGGTCCGAAATCACATCTTCCCTAAACCCTTATGGCTATATTAGGAAACCATTTATTTGAATTGATGTGCATTGATGTGATTTATTTATGTACTTGATTGCGCTTTCATCGAAATTGATTGTGATTGATAGGAATAGTCTTCCAATCTGCATGAACCCTGAATCAAGCCTACTTCACCTAAGATTGCACCCGCATGAACTCTTAGCCAGGAAAATCACTCGCGTTAGGTACCGAAAGGGCGTTGGTAATGACACCGACGTAACCAAGTCCCCGAACCCAAAATCTCTAGTTCTGCAGAACTGATCGATCTCTCCCAATCGATCAGTAAGGTTTCCGGTCTACCCTCCAAGAAAGACTGGTGGCGACTCCAAATGCATGCACAATTTGCACATGCCACCACGACCACACTGAAGATCGAAAGTGATCGACTCTTATCGTCGAATCCTTTAAAAAATACTCCCGCCGCGATTTGGTATGGGCCTGGGAGGGCTCGCGCCGATCCAAGATCCGCGATCGGTAATCCATTAGCCGCGTCCGCTTCCGGACGGGTCGCAACAGCTGGCGACTCCGCTGGGGACTTTGTTCTAGAACCTATCGTTCTAGACCTCAAGTGGACTTAGGCCGTAATTAAAACGCTGAGTGATTTTTCTAACCATGCAGGCGCTCTTGAAGGTGAGGTAAGTTCGCTTATGGTAGGTGTTATATGTTTTTGCAGATTGGAGAAATAAGGGGTGTAGTCCGTGATTAACATTGTCTTATGCAGGTTGGGCGTAGGAATGTATGTTGTGTGGATGATTTGAAGTGCTGATTGATAAACTGTTGTGCATGAATTGCATTGTGATGATCACAACACGTGGACACACACAATCGCGCCTAAAACCCCGGGCACCGCCTTTAGGAACACAATAGAAGGAATTGAAAATGGAATCTCCGTAAGGAAAAACACGGGGTAATCCACTTTTCAATTCCGCTCGCTTCGAACTATGGATCGAGTCCCAATGCAACGATAGTTGTGCAATGGAATTGGCTCTTTCTAGAACTCGAGGTGAGAACCTTAACCTTAGGTGCCAAACCCTCTGATTTTTGGAAGTTTACCATCACTTGTCTCATGCGCATGTCTTTGGGCGGTTGGTACACCTAAAACCGCACATAAGTCGACGAGTCGGGTTGGTAAGACTCTCTATCCCCCCAAATCTATCACTGTTCATATAAATATAGGCATTTCATTCATTGCATTCTGGTGATTAGATTAAATGCCATTTCGAGGATAGATATGTGCGTTTATCCCCAACGTCCTTGATAGAAGACGAGGAGGGTGATACCCCACGACGGACACCGAGTGTGCGATAAAGGAGCATACTATGGACATTATCGAGGTATCATCCAATGAAGATGACGAGTTGGGGCAAGTGATCCTGAAGACACAGATCGAAACTGGGGCATCCTTAAACTTTAGGATCACATTCCTTTGTTTCATTTTTCATTACTAGTCCTCTTGTATAGGGTTTATTTTTACCGAGGTTTTCTCTATCTCACCCCTTAGAGTAATTGTATTAGGGATCTATTGGTGTATACATTTAGATGGAACTTGGTTGTATTTCTTTTGACGGGTCATGGGAATGTGATAGTGGCATTTTCTCTAATCATCCGAATACTCCCAAGTCAAGTTTATAATTCCTTTAGAGGAAATTAAAATTGGAAGTCTTACACGACCTTTTGGTCGTATAGAGTAGTCCAATCTCAATTTCTCTAGAAGGAATTATACACTAGAATTGTTTCGTGCATGTTTTACGTCGCTGGTAATCCACAATAATTGACCGAGAATATCGGCGTTTTGAATTTAATGACGAGATAGATGTCCAAATTACTCTCGTTCTTAACAAAACGGCCTTGATTTGGATGCCGTATCTTCAATTAAATTTAAAACACGTTATTATGCCTCGCACTTTTGAGTAATTCGTTCCTCTCGAAATTGATCAAAAGCGATTATTGTGAATTACATTCCTTTCAATAGTATGCTTTCTTTCGAGGAATATTGATAAAAACTTTTCGCGCAAGATTAAAACCCTTGTAAAAGTTCTTGTCCTTATTAATCATGGGTAAGCATAAGATTGAAAGGGGTTTTTGCTTTCTTTTTCAAATTATTCCTTCTGATTCTGTCTTTTCATTTGCAGGTAAAAAATAGGTAATAGAGAGAAATCTTTTCCTGGATAAGTCTGAGGCTATTCTTTCATCTGATCATGAGTGAGTTATAAAATCAGGACAGATTTGCTCGACTTATTGATATTATAGTTCGGCTCACCCAAGTTGAAGATGTTCGAATGCTCGAAGAAAGGAACCGTGCAGAAGTTAAAACACACACACGAGAACTTTCATTTATTTTGCTCAGCGGAGGGTTTTCAAAAGCAGGTCATACAATTCGGGGTGGAAAAGTAAAGCCAAAGTGAGCCCTAATTAACGACACAAAGGAGCCCAACTGACCCTCCATGTTATTAATGCTCTGCTCATACTCCCAACTCCGCATGTCATGGTCGGCAAGCCTGAGGAGAAGACTTCTGCATTCTCCATTAACTTCGGCGACCTTGGCCTCGTGTTCTTCGGTGACTATTTCCAGGTCCCGAACCAGTCCATTCCCGCGAGCTATGTCCGCGGTTATTTTGTCGAGCCGTTCTTCCTGCCAGTCGCTCTGAAGCCTCAACAGGACATTGCGGCGGTCATGCTCGCCGGTGGTCAGGGATAGGGCCAATTGATCCACCAGATTTCTCCTCTCGCGAAGCAATGTCGCGACCCGCTCATTAGCAAACTCGACGGCCTTTTTGTAACTATCAACCAGATAGTTGGTCAGCATCAAATGATCAGATCGATCCTCATAACGAGCTCGCAAGACGCGAGCCACGAGAACCTCCCGATTAGCAACACGATAGGCCTCTAAGGAGTGTGCAAAGAGAGTCGGGAAAATTCTATATTCCCTCCCCAATGTAGTACCTTCGAGAGAAGTGGTATCAAGGTCCTCGAACAGGACACAGATTGCATCCTCGGTCGCAGAATGATCGGTTATGTGCGCGTAACCGCGACCCAGTAGGTTATAAAGCTTTTCCCACTGGGCCAAGACATCAGTTGAAAAAGTGCGTACGGGAGAGGAGGCCATTTGCGTTGGGTTGGCTTGAGAATAAGACGAGTCTAACAGAGAGATTAGAAGGAAGAAGCTGATTATGCGAGAACGTTAACCTTCCATACATTAATTCCTCATTTTATAGCAACTCGAGGATGATGAAGGGTCTCAGTAATAATGCTGGTAGAGCCCAGTTAGGAGGTAAAGCAGGAGGTCCCCTCACGTGAACCATTGGATTCGTCTCGGTCCGCGATTTCCGGCTTGTCAATTAAAAGATGTAAAAGATTTGTCGGGATCACCATTATCAGAGTTAGGTGGGAGGTAAGCGCAACTATCGAAGAAAGCCCTAACAGGATTTAGCAGTCCCATCACGTTGAAAAGCTAAGTGCGAAATTCAAGGTGTTGAGGGGGAACGTTTGCCTAATGATGCTTGAAGAGCGTCTCCTGAACATACAAAGTCACTCGAAGAAAAATTTATAGGGAGTGAGCATACAGGAGAGAGTAGAGAACTCTGAGTGGGCAAGAACCAATCAAACATTTCTCAATCCAACATATTTAAGAGGTTACTGTCAGCTGCTAGAGGCGACTGACTCAAAAATCTCAGAAATTGAACTACTGAGGGATCTCGAAGATTCCAAGACCAAGTCTAACACCAAAACCATGGAGCCCAACACTTCTGGCAACGGAAATCAAAATCACGGCGACGACGACAACGACATCCACGATGTTCAACTCGGGAAAAGAAGACGTCCTCACCAATACTCTCAGGAGGAAACCCAAATGCTGGAAACCCTCTTCAGTAAAAGCCCTCACATGAAAAAGAAGTGGAGAATTGAATTGAGCCGGGAGTTGGGGATTAATCAGTCGAGGATCCAGTTTTGGTTTCAAAATAGGAGATCCAAATCGAAGGCTCAACGCAAATGTCAGGTGGTCGAGATTTTAAAGGAAGAAAACCAAAAGCTGCGAACAGAAAACATGAGGTATGAAAAAGCTCTCAATATTACCGTTTGCCCTCATTGCGATAACCTCATCGCCCGCGGTAAGATATTCCCCGATAAGCCTCACGCAATGATTGAAGACGTTCATTTACCACCCTACTCCCTCGAGGCATCTCCTGCTCAACCAGATTTTGCCGGAGTCACGCATGAGCAGGATGATCCTACGAAGACGATACAAATGCCTCCTGGGGGATGGGATTTGCATCGCTTTGATTGGAGCTACAGTTTCAAGGAGCTGGATGTTACCGCCGACCAGCTCAAAGCATATCAGCCTCATGCACAACAATTTTCGATAGGGTCGGGTCTTACTGGAGATGAGTTAATCAGTCGTCAAGCCATCGATGCAATTTTGGGCCACGATAAAAAGAGGTTCGCTTGGCCCCCTGAACTGCATCTCAGATTCCTAGACGTGGTTCACCAAATGGGGATCGATTCAGCAACTCCGACGCGCATATTTAAGGCCATGAATGTACCGGGGCTTAGTAAGGAACTGGTCAGGAATCACCTTGCTGCCTACAGAAAGCTATTAAAACAGCGTCGAGCGGAGCTAAACCGGGAGGAATCCGTCTCAAGCTCAAATGCTAGGGGCGACCGCCATTGTAATGCTCAGGCATCAAGAGATACTCGGCCAAATCTAAGCATCAATCAAGCTAGCAACCCGACCACCGGCAAACTGAAAGCTGATCAGAATGTCCTTCCGGGCCATTTCAACACTTTTCAAGAGCGCGTGTCACAAGTACAGCGAGTGCGCACTCCTCCATTCGAGCAGCAGTCGGCTGGTGCTCTGCCTGCCGCTGGTCAACCCACGACAGACGATTTCTTTGATGAGGGGCTCGATGCCTTGTTCAATCAGTGGGAAGCTGGCATGCTTGGACAGCCATGATCTAGCACCTGACTCGGGGCACGATGGGTCGGTCACTACGAACACCCATAGAAAGAAGAACATGTTCACGAGTAGATCACTCATTTTATCCGTTGTAAAGTTCCTATGGGAACATTTTTCTTTAATGACTATAGTTAATTCTATATGAAAATCAGCGCTATCGACGAGCATCGTCATGCTCAGTTGCGATGATCCCTTGTTGGATTAAATCTGAAACCAGGGACGGTCATTAAATTTTGAGTGGCCACGAATTCATTCCTCACCGAACGCCCAAGATGTTGAAATGAAGAGTAACAGCATGCACAGGGAAAATGCCATTTTCGTTTAAACGATGAAAAGGGGTTGAGAGAAGGTCATGGCGTTAATTCCCATGGAGCTAAATGAATTAAATGGAGTCATTAATTGCGGATCCGCCGCTGTTCCCCACGTTCTCGGGCCTAGCAAATCATAAAAGGCGCCGAAAGATTGTAGACCCACCACTTTGAAGACTGAACTAGGGGACGAGCGCAATACTCGATGAAACCGAATCAATGCAAGAGAGTTTGTGATCCTATCATGAGGAAAAAGAAAGGGGAAGACAGACGAGGAGTAATTGCAGGGTCTCGGGAGGAGCGCTTGCTTGCTGGCCTTCATATGCAGCCTGAAGGATGGTTCTAGGACACGCACAATCACTTGAGAAAATTTCTAGAGTGAGCAAACACGTAAGAGCGAATAGAGAAAGCTGAGTGAACTAGATCAGCCCGAGATACTCCGATCCATCATGTTTAAAAGCTATTCCCATCTGCTAGAAACGCCCGACCTGGACATCTCTGAACACGAACTGCTGGAAGACTTTGAAGATCCTGGAGCTGAATCCTGCCCGAAGGCCATGGAGACTGACTCCTCCAGTGATGAAATTCTAGGCTTCAGCTACGAAGAAGGAGTATACAATGATGACCGGAGTCGGAAAAGGAAGCAACTGCAACGCCACACTCCAGGCCAAATCCGAGAACTCGAAGCTTTCTTCAATGAATGCTCCACCCCAAGCACACAACAGAAAATTGAGTTGAGCCGAAGGTTAGGATTGGAGCTTTCGAAGGTCAAGTTTTGGTTCGCCAACAAACGAACTCGGGTGAAACAACAACACGCAGATCATGAGTTATTGGCCCTAAAGGAGGAGAATGAGAAGCTTCGAGCTGAAAGGGCGAGATATAAGGAAGCTCTGACCAAGGCCGCCTGCCTTAATTGTGGTAATCCTGTTGTCCTCGGCGAGGTGTTCCTCGATGAACTATCCCTGTTGACGAATAACGCTCAGCTGTTACCGTATTCTCCACAGCATTTTTCGACACAGCCAGATACCGTCGGAGATCTGCATGAGCAAGTCAACACCAACATCCTCTGAGAAATGGGATATGAATCATCACAGGTGGAGTTCTCTCAATGACGAACTCGCTGTCGCAGCCAGCCAATCCAAAGTCGGTGAGTCCCTCCCTGGACAACTTTTGAAACGACTAGATCCCGTAGAGAATAGCTACCGAAGTATTGACGATATTTTGGGTGATAAGAGAACAAGGTTTTACTGGACCTATGAACTTCACACCAAATTTGTTGATGCAATTCGAGAGCTGGGAGTTGATGCGGCTAGCCCACTACGCGTACTCGAGATTATGAACGTGCCAGGGCTCTCTAGAATTAACGTTGAGTCTCACCTCAAGTACTATAGGAGATTGCTAAAGGATGGAAGGATAGCGTTAAACCATCATAAAGCCGGTTGGAGCTCAAGTGCTGGGCAGAGTTACAACCATGATGATTGGGGAGCCAAGAGCACCCAACCGTGTTTCAGCAATGACGGGACCAGCAGTCGTGTCAGCGACTCCTCTAACCCAAATCAGAATGCTCCGCCGAGCTATCTCAATACTCCTCAAGAGTATATACCACAGTTCCAGCACATAGGGATTCCTCAGTTTGAGCGCGAATCGGTCATTAATGCTGTCCCTGAAGCGGATCTGGCATTGGTAGAGAGTGCACATATAAACCTGCCGGTCATTGGAGGAAGTTCCAATTCGAGGCGTCAAATTGCTCATGACGAGAGCAAAGAGAGGAATCCCTCGCCTGCAGTCGACGACACCCAATCTGGGCACCAAGGGCTAGAAAGAACAGGTGATTTCCTTGATGAGGAGTTGGACACTTGGATCAATACTCTTCAGGAATGTATGTCTCAACCCCAACAGGGCAATGATGAAGGTTCCAGCTCAAAGACTCCAGTCCCTCACAACGAAGGCAATGAAAGAAATCTGCCCCCAACAATCGTTGATACCCAACTTGAACATCAATGGCTCGAAGACTCGAGCAATTTCCTTGGCGATGAGTTCAATCTTTGGCTCGATCAGTTTGGAGCCGGAGGACCATCGCAGTGGTGACGCAAGGCCGGTGATCAAACGTCTGATGCAAGGCATGGCTACTCGATGAAAAATGCTTAGAGGAAAGGGGTTGAATACTCCTGTTGAATATGTTGTTGATCGCACTGTAAGGTTCCCACGGGAACATCTTTCATTAATATCTAGAACTAATTGCGCGTGAGTGTCAACATCACCCTTTGAGCATCTTCAAGCCGAGGGCCGTGGATTAATCACTTAATCCGTGGAGCAAGTTCCATGAACAATGACTATCACCCGCGGAGCATAATGGGATCCACCACTTCAATACGAAATACGTTTGGCCGCGAAGCCACCTATTTGGTAAAACGATGTATCGTTCCTAAACGATCTTCAATCGAATACCGAAATAATGTCTCCTTTCTTTCCCTTCTCAGGTGATAAACGTGGATAAATCACTCAAGGAGCCATCTGTTCAAATAACAGAACAGACGTTGCCCAACCGGGGGCAGCTGAACCATTGATGTTGCAAATATTCCAAGCATGGATAGGCGGATTTGATAGACGTTGTTCATATCAATACGCAACGTCAGAACGGGATGAGAACCAAGAGTAAAGTTGTATCGTCCCAACTTGTCTCGAATTTGGGAATATGAATTGACACTTATTGTTTATCCTTGACAGGGGAGTCGCCTTGCAGAGGAACAAGTTTTTACATCCCATGTACTACTCGTCAGAGTACATGACCAAGGGTAGGATGTATCGTTTCGATTTTTGAAAAATTCGTGAACCTACAATGATATGCTTTCTTTACATTTGCAGGGGTCTGCAGCCGCGACAGGTAGGTAAGTATCCCTTTCCCAGTTAGCTGGAGATAAAGAATGTTAAAATCCTTTCAGCCGTCATGAAAATTATCCAATGCATCGATGTTCATGATTTAAATCGGGAGGTCGCCCAAAGCATGAATAAAACATGCACGATACATCACAAAATCCCCTCGATGGATAAATTTTGGGAAAGAAAGAAATGAATTTTTCCAAATATGATTATTTGTCAAATCATTCAAAAGGAAGTTTACTCAAAAGATAGGCGAGCCCAGTCCAAACACATCCCACATACACTTGAGAGACGAGGGAAGTGAATCGGATAGCAAAATCTGTACCTACGGAGGTAGGGACCATTCGCAGCGATTACATGGATTGGGACGACGGAGGCGTTCGTTTCATATTCCCAAATACTACAGGTGATCATTGATAACCCCTTTGAACGGAGGTTTTCATTATCAGCCCTGTCGAGAACCACCCCACATCGGGGCAGAATAGAAGTAAGTCTAACAGCATCAGAAGAAATGGTTAGAAATTTTGTTGCTCAGACTAACATTAATCTTCGTGTGTTGTTTATATGGTAATCCAAGTGCCATAGGATGATGAGAAGCATTCATTTCTCTATCCCACACACCGAATCCTTTGCACAGCCAACTTGAGCCCGCAAAATCGTTTCATGAACCCGTTGGTGATCATTGCACATTTCAAGATGGATGCAGCATCACTTTAGAAACGGAAGAGCTCAAGACTAAGGGATTACAAAGAAATTCCTGGGTTTATGATAAAAGCATGTTTAGACTTTCGATCATATGTCTAAAGTGATCTCCTGAAGATGAGAAAAATGGGATTTCAAAAGAAAAAAAAAAGAGATGAGAATGAGAAAAAATCCCCAGCATCAAGAAAAAGCAAAGTGCCTGGTAAAAGCAAGGCTGATGCCCGTGCAAGCTGTTTGATTGACCCACAATAAAGCCTAGATGGGAAAAGAGGAAATCCCCGAAGGAGCCAAATTCCAAAAAGGCTGCTCGCCAAATGGTGTCAAGCGCGGAATAAAGGCGCAAAAGAGAAAGGACAGGTAGCAAATATGCAATGATCACCAATGTCAAACTCTCCAAGAATTTTGGGCCAAAAACAAGCCTTTTTCTGTCCCCAATCCTACCAATGTTACGACCCCGAAGGAGTCTTCTCTGACTAAGACACTTGGGTTAACATATAGCTTAGCTCGAAGAAGTACGAGCAAGACTATTTCTTTCTCATTTTGCAGGGTTCTTGACTTGTAAACCCGGAGCAGATGGTGAAGACTTTCATTCAATGGCCTCGACTCCAAAGCGGGTCCCCTTTGAAAGCCAATATCCAAGCCTAACATTACGGTCCCGTGGAAGACCTCCCGATCGATCAGAATGTATGCGCTGCGAATGATCCTAAAACCTAGGCACAGGTGAGTAGGAAGTTGAACGCATTCCTTACAAAAGACCATTATCACAGAGCGGTGAGGAGCCCTCTTGAATGAGAAATTCTCCAATAGATGTTTTGAACAAACTCTTTTTGGGAATTTCAAATTGTTTGATCCAGATTTTCCGTGCAAGGGATTTGTGATCACACTTGCATGTTGTAAGAATGCTTTGGATAACCTCCAGCATCAAAATGCGCATTTCATGACTAAAACTTAAGTCATAAAATTTTGTCAATTGGACAATTATTGTCTTCCCAAAGATTATTAACATTTTCTTGGTGAAGAAAAATCTTTCAGGTTTGAACTTTCTGCAGGATACCTGGAGAACCCAGCTCCCAGAATGTCGCCTCAACAGAATCAAATGAAGCTTTGTCTAAATAAAATCTTTCTCTGCTTCAAAACTGAATTCCCGACAAATTTCGGGATCTTTCAAAAGAAGGAGTGAGGATAGAACCCTTTTCAAAAATTTAAGCAGTCCTAGCTTGACGTGGAGAACCCTCGCCCTAGGATTCCTTTTCAAAAATATCAAACAGTCTCATCGGACGTGGAGAACCCTCGTCATGAGACCCCTTTTCAAAATTTAGGCAGTCTCATCGGACGTAGAGAACCCTCGTCATGAGACCCCTTTTCAAAAATCAAACAGCCCCAGCAGACGTGGAGAATCCTCGTCTCGGGACCCCTCTTTCAAAAAAGCAATCTCATCGGACGTGGAGAACCCTCGTCATGAGACCCCTTTTCAAAGCAAACTAATGGTAGATACCGCCTGAAGGGTCAAACAAAGGTAGAAACCGCCTGAAGAGTCAAACAATGGTAGATACCGCCTGAAGGGTCAAACAAAGGTAGAAACCGCCTGAAGGGTCAAACAAAGGTAGAAACCGCCTGAAGGGTCAAAACAAAGGTAGAAACCGCCTGAAGGGTCAAAACAAAGGTAGAAACTGCCTAAAGGGTCAACTCAGAGGTAGATACCGCCATAAGGGTCAACCCAACGGTCCGATCCACCATACGGATCGAAACTTTGACTAATTCCAAAATGTTGAAGAAGTTGTTTTCCTAGGTAAGCCTTATTGTGGGCGAACCGCTTATGGTCTAATCCACCATACGGATCAAAATCCTTGGCAAATTCCCTAAGAAAGAATGCGCCTTCCTTAGGTTCCTACCAGTTAGGAATTCCATAATGGTATGGCCTACCATACAGGTCAGAGCTTAACCTCCCTAGGATATCCTGAATGATGAGTCCTAGGTATCTGCTTGAAAGTTGTCGCAACTGGCAGCATCCGACAGGTGAGCTTCAGGTAAACCTCCCTCCCTCCAGCCCAAGTACAAATTGCAGGAGCAAACCGGGGATTAATTGGAGCATTCATTAAAAGGCTTAAGGATTCGATGTCATAGCATTTCTTCTCTCATTTTCCCAGTTGAGTCGGTTAGGAATCAGGTGCCATCTTATCTTTGAGAGAAGCCTCTAACGAGATTCCTCTCAAAGAGGGGCAGCTGTTGACACCTGATTTTTGACCATTTATTATTGTGATTTTTATTCTTTAAAATTAATTAAAAATATCAAAAAAGGTCATAAAATCACAAAATCAACTTTGGAAGCCTTGGCCTAGCCTCGGGGACCAATTTTGAACAAAAACTATTTTTTGGTATTTTATAATATTTTATAATATTTTTCGAATTTATTTAATTATTAAAAATACCAAAAAAATCAGAAAAATACCATTCGTGGTCAGAAAAATACACAAAAATATCCAATAATTTTATTTTAATTTCCTCTTCAAGTGTGTCACTTTAAATCTCAAAAATTCGGTTTGGGTCAATATGTTCCTTCACAAACATAAACCCGAACCGAGCAAAAAATTCCTTTTTCGAGTCTTTTAATTTTCAATTCTCACTTTTTATAAGTTATGACATTGGATTCTAAAGTCTTGAAGTGCAATTAGGTCAATTTGCCCTCCAATTTGATCAATTTTAACCAAAAGGGTTTAATTGCATAAAAATCTTTCAATTTAGTCCTCGGTTTCACAATTTTCAAAATTAAATCTCACACAGGCATACCCATTGAAATAAAACACCTCTACCCTATAGTTTTCATCATGCTGAATGCATTGGTGGCCTCAATTTGGACTAATTCAGTCGTTTGGGCCCTCAATTAAGCGAAATTCATTTTCGGATCCTAAGGGTAATTTGGGGTTTTCACTAAATATCAACCAATTGACTCACGAAAATACCCCTATTTGATAGAAAACATGTCAAGGGGTCCGATTTTGATGTCAATTTCATGAAAAGAGGTCGATTTTGGGCTAAATTGGGCGAGGAGAGTCGAACCGGGCCGGTCGGGTCAGACCCGACCCGACCCGGTCCGAACCGGGTCTGCAACTCAGTTGCAGACCCGCGCGGGACGTACGTATAAACAAAGAAAAAAAATAGAAGGGAAGGTGGAGCCGCGGCGTTAAAGAAAAAAGGGAGGACGACAAGGTTGAGTGGGCGACTGAGTGGAGGGAGCCGGCGCCACTCGAAAAGCCGGTCGGCCACGAGAAAAAGAGAGAGAGAAGGCCGAGAGAGAGGGAGTTCGGCCGGGAGGGAGTTTGGATGGTTTTGAGCGAAACTGAGGGAGAACGAGCGAGAACATGATGCGACCAGCACCCTGGAGCTACGGTGGTCATCACAAAAGCTTCAGTCGCCGTCGTCGAGCTCGAAAATAGGTCGGTTTTGCTCCCGACTATCATTTCGTTTATGCATACGATGTGTTCGACAGAATGCCTAAGTGAGCATTCAAATGTTCGAGCCTCGGCCGAGCCATCCCCGAGCTCCATTTGTGCGAAATTCTCATTTAAGCTTCGTTAGAACCTGTTCTAAACCCGACTTCCCTTTATTTGTGCATTAAAATTTGGCGAAAACGAGCCCGGAGCTTCGCCGGCCGCGGATTGGATCGGGAGCTCGACGGGGAGGTTCACGGCGGTCGCCGACCCCATCTAGACCTCAGGTAAGTATCTAAACCTCGCTTGGATGCTTCGCGATTGAATAGAATTGGGTTTAAATGAAAAAAAATTTCTGCAACTCCTCGCCGGCGCCGGACCTGTGGGTGTTCGGTTCGGCCGCTTTCCGACGTTGCATCGTCCATGTTTAGGTGGTATGTTGATGCTAAGGTGTTAGGGAGTCGAATGGCGAAGAAACGGGTAAAAAAGTACAAGGTTTCGGCACGGATCGCGCTATTCCGGCGAAGATTCCGGCGAACTCGCCGGAATAATCACTGTTCCGGCGAGTCGCCGGTCATCTTCTCCGGCGGGGGGTTCGATCGGTCAACGGTCAACGCTGACGTGGCCTACCACGTCAGCGGCCACGTCAGCGTGGGGGGGCCGCTTCCGAATAATTTAAAACCAAGATCGGACGGCCGTGGCTTCGCCACGTGTCGCGATCTGGGAATTTCGGAAAATAAAATGATTTTCAGAATTAATAAAAGATTTTTGAATAATAAAATTAAAAATCGATCGGACGGCTGAGGAAACGCCAAGTGGCACTCTGGGGATCGTCCGATCTGTCGCAAGATCGGACGTATCACGAAGGGCCACGTGGCGCGTTTTGGACCGTCTGATTGAAGATTTTCGGAAATAATTAAAGAAAATGGATAAAAAGATAAAAATTGTTAAAAAATAGAAAAATCCTTAAAAATGCAAAAACGGCGTCGTTTTAGGCCGGTGTTGACCAGTAGGGTCGGGCCGGGTGCCCGCGAGGCGCGGGCCGGGTCCAACCCGGCCCGGAAGATATTTTAAATATAAAAAATATAAATAATAAAAAATAATAAAATTCAAAAAATCAATAAAAATGGAAAATCATAAAAAATTCAAAAAAATTCGAAAAATTCAGAAAAATTCTAGAAAATTCCAGAAAATAGGAAATGGCCACATTCAACTGGCCACGACCTGTTCCGGGTCTTTCGACCCCCAATCTTTCCAAAAATGACGGTTTTGCCCTTCTGGCAAACTGTCTTCCAAAAAAAATTCCAAAAATTTTAGAAAAATCCCAAAAAATGGGAAATGGCCACAAACAACTGGCCATGAAATATTTTGGGTAATTCGGTATCCAAACCTTCCAAAAATGACGATTTTGCCCTTCGGGCCAATCGTCCCCAAATCTTCCCATTTTACCCCTGGTCCGAAATCACATCTTCCCTAAACCCTTATGGCTATATTAGGAAACCATTTATTTGAATTGATGTGCATTGATGTGATTTATTTATGTACTTGATTGCGCTTTCATCTAAATTGATTGTGATTGATAGGAATAGTCTTCCAATCTGCATGAACCCTGAATCAAGCCTACCTCACCTAAGATTGCACCCGCATGAACTCTTAGCCAGGAAAATCACTCGCGTTAGGTACCGAAAGGGCGTTGGTAATGACACCGACGTAACCAAGTCCCCGAACCCAAAATCTCTGGTTCTGCAGAACTCATCGATCTCTCCCAATCGATCAGTAAGGTTTCCGGTCTACCCTCCAAGAAAGACCGGTGGCGACTCCAAATGCATGCACAATTTGCACATGCCACCACGACCACACTGAAGGTCGAAAGTGATCGACTCTTATCGTCGAATCCTTTAAAAAATACTCCCGCCGCGATTTGGTATGGGCCTGGGAGGGCTCGCGCCTATCCAAGATCCGCGATCGGTAATCCATTAGCCGCGTCCGCTTCCAGACGGGTCGCGACAAGAAGGAGCGTCAGAACGAGCATCAGAAGGGACGCCAAAAAGGCGCGTATGAGAAAATTCACACTTTTCTTAAATCAAAAGGTCAGTTATCTCTAAAAGTTATCTTTTAGGTAAGTTACTCATATGAATAGATATTGCTTAATATCTGATTGACCGTGAATATTCTTTTTTTTTAAGAATTCCTTTTTAAATCAAAATTCTCTTTTGTGTTTCCAAAAATAACCGCCTCTTTTATAAAAAACGCTGAACCGTCTCCTCTGTTCTCTTACTTTCAAAATTCTCTCAAATGAAAACCCTAAAACCGTGTTGAAAACCTCTCGCTCTCGATTTCCTCCTCAAAGCAACACTTTTTCACTCAAAGTTTCAAACTTTCTACGCATCAATGGCTCCAAAACCAGTCTCTGACTCGAAGAAGACGCCTCAGACCAAGAGGAAGTTCTCCGCATCAACTGCAAGCAGCGCAGAATTCACAGATACCCAAATCAACGAACAACGAGAAGCACTCCGCCTGACAAAAGGTCTATCTCTGTCTGCTTTTGAAATAAAGGAATCTATGGCCCATTCTATTAAGCCAATGTATGATAGAATCAAGGACGCTGGAGATTTTGGAAACGAACTTAGAAAACTGCTGAAAACTCATCACTTTGATAGTGAGAGCGACCTTTTGGAGTTTCTCAGTCTGCCTGGAAAAATCGTTGAACCACTTGCTGTAGAAAAACCTACGTCTGTCTCTAGCAAAGGAAAGGAGAAAGTGGCAGAGACAAGTTCGAAACGTAGACGATCCCCAATTAGACCTGGCGGTACGAAGGTGAAGGTGGAAGATGATGATGACATTCTGTTCAATGAATTTGTGAAAAATATAGGCTTTAATTTGGATAAAAGCTTTACTGATCCATTGTTTCAGAATCAGGCTCACAAAGAACGGTTTGAAGCAATGAAACAGAGACGTGTTATACCTCAAAGGGTATTTGAGTTAAAGTACTTTGACAGCAATGGCATCAATCTGAGGAAGCATCTAGAAAAGATGAAGCTAGATCAGTTTATAACTAGGAGAGGCTACACTTTTCCTGATATGGTAGCTTACTTCTATTCAAATCTTCAGTTTGTCAACTTCAACTCTCTGGCTTTCACAATCAAAAGAAAGCAGTATTTTCTAACTGTTGATGAATTGGCTTCAATCATGGGAACCAGAAAGGGAGATTTCAAACCCTTAGATATCACTGCAAGTGAAGCTTTCTGCTTCCTGACTGGCAAATCGAGTTTCTCAAGGGAATCAAAGTCACACATTGCCTACACAGACTTTCCCTTGAAACATATCATGATGCACAAAGTGATCATTGAATGTCTCAGACCCAAGGCAGCATCAAAGACAGATATCTCAAAGTACGAGGCAAAGCTGTTATGGGGAATCTTGACAGGACAAAGGATTTCTTTTGCTCACTGTTCTACTGCATATGTACAGATCAGCTCTCAAGCCAAAGGGGCAACTTCCTTATGCGGCGTTGATCTTCAAAATAATCAATCATTTCAAGATTGATAGCCTAGGTGCCTTTGTCGAGCAAGAAATTCCTTTAATGACTGCTGGAGAGACTATGGTAACAAAGATGGGATTCAAGATGACTCCTGCTGGATGGAGAACGAAGAACAATGAACCAGTCATTGTAAACTTTGAGGAAGAGTCACGGCAGAGATCTCCCAAGAAGAGAAAAGTCATGGCAGTTAAGGGTCAACAAACAGAAAGTCATGCTCGTACGGACTCAGACGCAAGTGAGGAAGAAACAGGGGAATATGATTCTGAGGCTACCCCATCTCGAGAAGGATCAGATGCAGCTGGTCAGTCCGAAAATCAGAATGCTGAAGGAGTCGAGGAAGAAGTAGATGACACAGGACTACAACAACAAGAAAAAGTTGTGTATCCCTGTGATCTGACTGAGGCAGAATTCCTTATAATGTGGAATGAGGAGCAAGCTGCACGATTTGCAGATGACACAGAGTATGACATCCAAATCGTCAACTGTGATTATGAGGAATTGCTAGCTCAAGTTCTAGTAACATTGGCGTCACAAGCACAGGAGAACGAACAAGATGACTTTGACGCCTACTCTGTCTCCTCCACCAGACACACTATTCAGAAAGGTGCTACAAGTCTGGCCTCAGCAATAGCACGAGAAGATCAATTGTCCAGTGCACAGTCCATTCCAATGGACATTGATGAAGAAATAGTCTCCGTGTCACCATCAAAGGAAAAAGGAAAAAGAGCTATACTTCAGGGGGAGAAAGAGCCTGAGCCTGTCACATCAGATGTCTTTCTCACTGAAGTCCTAGCTTCTCAAGCCATCACTAAGGCTCAAACTGAGGGGGAGACTTCAGAACCTACACCTCTAAACCCACATATGGACCTTCAAGCGCATTTTGACAATCTTCAAAATACTGTCATTCAGACAATGGCTGCAATGGAAACAAGATTTGTTCAGCAACTGCAGGCTTTTGAACAGAAGAAAGATAGGCAGCTGCAGGGTCTGACTAGTCAGGTGACTAGGCCAGAAAAATCCATTGATGTCTATGGGAAAACGTTTCGTGATGAGATAGCCAACCTGCCTACATATACATTGGTCAGAACGGACAGAACAGCTTCACACATGCCCTCTCCTCAAGCTGTCAGAGACAATGCTCAGATGCTGAGAAGCAGTTTTGCAGGACCTTCCCGAGGGGAGACTGATGTTGAGCCTGAAGATCATCCATCTTCTTAAAAACTTTTTCTTTTCCTCTCCATAAACGCATTATCATTTCAAGAACTTTTTCGATGTTGACAAAAAAGGGGGAGAAGTTGAGATTATTTTTATGCAGTCTAAATAGATTATCTCTAATCATATTTCTCTAATCATATCATATCTCAATTTAGAGTATCTCAATTTAGAGGAAATGAGGAGAAAACCTAATCTACCGTTGTGCAGGACAATTCGTGCAGGATTATTGCAGGATAATCTTACTATGATCATGCTCTCCTATGAGCACACTTTCATTATATTTCTCTCTAATGATGATTACCTGTAGGAGCAAATATGATGGCTACTCACTTTTATTAAAGTATCACTGGTTTAATTTTCCTTTAAATTTGAAACTGGAGAAGTTTTTGTCACCATCAAAAAGGGGGAGATTGTTGTGGAAATACTCCTATATTTTGATTCTGACAAAACCTTCAAAAGATATTGTTTAATGTAATGTGATGCAGGAAGAATGTGTAAGCAGCAGATTGAGTGATTACAATTCTGTCGCACTGACGAAGGGTCAGATGGAAGTGCTTCTGACGAAGGGTCAGATGGAAGTGCTTCTGACGTAGAGTCAGATGGAAGTGCCCTTGACGATCCAAACAGTGATGGATGGATCACATCAAATCTCCGTATTACCATTCCATGCCAACTGATCAAACTTCTCATAGACGAATCTGAAGAAAGATCAGTTCTTGCATTTTACAAAACACGAAGACCCACGTATGGCAGGTTTCCGATCAAGGCAAGTGATATTCAATTATCCTGATATCCCCTCTTGTCAATCAAGGGACTTTCTATAATAGGATATCATCTTCTAAGGAAAATATCCTTGGGAATCAACTCAAACTTATCACACTTATGGAAGCTGGAGATTCAGTTGTATGGGCGACTGAATCAGAAGGGTTCAATATCTTACCCAACGGTCTACATATCTTCTGAAGATACAGTCTCGTTCAATCACGATTGATGACGTCCAATCAAGGATTGAAGAGCGATCCCTTGGCTGGAATCCAACGGCTAGTTCGGAGGCAGGGGAGTATAAAAGAAGAATAATGTTCGACCAGAGAAAAAAAGAGTGAACATCAATCCAAAGTGCAAGAATAACTTGAGTTTCATCTGAGAGAGTATTCTGAGTATTCAAAATCCTTCACTGTGAAAATCTGTGTGAGAAGGAAACAAAACACTTGAGTGATTGTAATCTTCTTGATTCTTCATAGTGAAATCCAGCCGATCGGCTGTCATCGTGGGAGAGTGGACGTAGGCTTGATCTAAGCCGAACCACTATAAATTTCGTGTGAAATATTCTCTTCTCTAAACTCTTATCTTTGTGTTTAGATTTTCTGCACACCGTTATACTGTTTTTGTTCCTAATCATACACTGAACTTTACTCATTCCGCAAGAAATTTCAATTGTGATCAGAATCTCCTATTCACCCCCTCTAGGAGATATTGCTAGATACATCACTTGGTTACATCGGTGTCATTACCAACGCCCTTTCGGTACCTAACGTGAGTGATTTTCCTAATTAAGATTTCATGCAGGTGCAATTTTGGGTGAGGTAGGTTGATTCAGGGTTTCATGCAGATTGGAAGACTATTCCTATCAATCACAATCAGTTTTAGTGAAAGCGCAATCAAGTGCATAAATAAATCACCTCGATGCACATCAATTCAAATCAAGGGCTTCCAAGTATAGCCATAAGGGCTTAGGGAATGTGTGACTTCGGACCAGGGGTAAAATGGGAAGATTTGAGGACGATTAGCCCGAAGGGCGAAATCGTCATTTTTGGAAGGTTTGGATACCGAATTACCCAAAATATTCCATGGCCAGTTGATTGTGGCCATTTCCCCTTCTTGAGAAATTTTTGGAATTTCTTGATTTTTCTTCAATTTTTGGAAGACGATTCGCCCGAAGGGCGAAATCGTCATTTTAAGAAGGGTCGGGGTTCAAAACACCCGGAATGAGTCTTGGCCATTTAACTGTGGCCATTTCCTATTTTTGGGGATTTTCCTGGATTTGTTTTAGAATTTTTTTGGAAGACGATTTGCCGGAAGGGCAAAATCGTCATTTCTGAAAAGATCGGGAGTCGAGAGACCCGAAACATGTCGTGGCCAGTTGAATGTGGCCATTTCCTATTTTCTGGAATTTTTTATAATTTTTCTGAATTTTCCGAATTTTTTGAATTTTTTTATGATTTTCTATTTTTTTATTGATTTTTTGAGTTTTTTATTATTATTTTTATTATTAAAAATAATAATATATAAAATAAATTAATTATCCGGACCGGGTCGGATGACCTGGCCCACGCCCAAATCCGCGACCCAGATCCGGCCCGCCCCGTCCATGATAAAACGGCGCCGTTTCACGGATTGAGAACGGACGCCTCAGATCGAGCCACGTAGCGCATCCTAGACCGTCAGATTATTATTTTTTTATTTATTTTTTCGAAAATCATTTATTAATTCCGAAAATCTTTTTTAATTTTCCAAAAATTCCAGATCGCGACACGTGGCACATTCTCCACCGTCCGATCTGGTTTTATTTTTATACTCGGCCGTGGCCCACCGTGCTGACATGGCTGCCTAGGTGGCACGCCACGTCATCTTTGACCGTTGACCGCCGGCGACTTCGCCGGAGAAGATGATGAATAGTACTTTTTCCGGCCAAAGTCGCCGGAGACTCGCCGGAGGAGCGAAACCGACGTAAAAACGGCGGTTTCAACTCGCGATTTTCGTGCTAAATCCATCTACAACGAATCCAGGATCAAATGGAAGCATTTCATGGCATAAATATACGTTGGAGACGGCCGAACTAGCCCTCACCGAACCGGCGCCGGCGAGCACACTTGCAGAAATTTTTTTTTCGACGAAGCTCCGTTCCAATCCTTCAAAAAGCATCCAATGGTAGTCTAGAAGCTTACCTACGTTTGTTCGAGGCTCGGCGACCACCGTGAACTTCCCCGTCGAGCTCCCGATCCGAGGCGCGGCCGGCGAAGCTCCGGGCTCGGTTTCGCCAAATTTTAATGCACAATAAAAGGGAAGTCGAGCTGAGAACAAGTTCTAACATAGCTTAAAGGCGAGTTTCGCACAAATAGAGCTCGGGGATGGCTCGGCCGAGAGCCATGGTTCAAGTCGTTCATTCATGCATTTTGTCGAACACTTAGCATGCATTTAAGAAACAGAGCTTGGGAGGGGAAAACGACTTAGCTTACGCTCGTCGGCGGCGGCGGCGGTTCCTGCGGTGGTCGGTGAGTGTTGCTGAAGATCTAGAGAAGCTCCTTCGCCCTCGGGTTCGCTCTCACACCCCCCCGAACTTCCTCTCCTTCTCCCGGCCGAATTCATTTTCTCTTTCTCTCCCCCCGGCCTCCTTTTGTCCATGGCCGACCACCCTTTTGCGCCCATTGACCTCAAAAGGCTGCCCATCGTCCACTTGCCGCTATCTCCCACGTTGGTCGCCCCCTTTTCCTTAGAAAAATCTTCCGGCTCCACCTCCCCCGCTTCCCTTTTCCTCTGGCCGTGCGGGTCTGCAACTTAGTTGCAGACCCGGTCGGGTCGGGTCTGACCCGACCGGCCCGGTTCGGCCAATTCGATCAAATTGGGCCCCAAATTGACCTATTTTCATGAAATTGATGGCAAAATCGGACTCCTTGACATGTTTACTATCAAATATGGGTATTTTCGTGAATCAATTGATTGAAATTTAGTGAAAACCCCAAATTGTCCCTAGGATCCGAAAATGATTTTTGCTCAATCGAGGGCCTAAACGATCAAATTAGCCCGAATTGAACCCACCAATGTATTCAGCATGATGAAAACTATGGGGTGGAGGTGTTTAATTTTAATGGGTATGCCCGTATGAAATTTAATTTCAAAAATTGTGAAACCGGGGACTAAATTGAAAGAAATTTATGCAATTAAGCCCTCTTGGTTAAAATTGATCAAATTGGAGGGCCAATTGACCTAATTGCACTTCAAGACTTTAGAATCCAATGTCATAGCTTATAAAAAGTGGGAATTGAAAATTAAAAGACTCGAAAAGGATTTTTTTGGGCTCGGTTTAGGTTTATGTTTGTTAAGGAACATAGTGACCGGAGCCGAATTTTTGAGATTTAAAGTGACACACTTGAAGAGAAAATTAAAAAAAAATTATTGAATATTTTTTGTATTTTTCTGACCACTAATGGTATTTTTCTGATTTTTTGTGTATTTTTATAATTTAAATAAATTCGAAAAATATTTAAAAATACCAAAAAAATATTTTTTTGTTCAAAATTGGTTCCTAAGGCTAAGCCCAGGCTTCCAAAGTTGATTTTGTGATTTTATGACATTTTTTGATATTTTTAATTAATTTTAAAGAATAAAAATCATAATAATAGATGGTCAAAAATCAGGTGTCAACAGTACTCTCCTTCAGTCGTTTGAGGTAAATTTCATTGTGGTTGTTTTTTGCATTTTCGTTAGTATAAATTTATTTATTTAGTTGTTATTTATAGATAGTTAATAATATGTTATAATTTTTTGTTAGTATAATTTTTTTTATTTAGTCGTTTAGTATAAATTTATAGACAGTTAATAATATGTTATAATTTTTATGTTAATGTGATGATAGTTCTAATATTTATGAATTTAGGTATTCTATAAAAATATGTACTGTTATAGGAACGAGAAAAGTACTTACGTGTTGCGATCCGACGATTTTGATAATATAAAAAGTAATATGAATTTTTTGGGTGTAATTCTGGCAAAAACGATCACCGAAGAATTTAAAAATAATATGTCCTGTGATTTTTCTTTTGAAATGATAGCTGATAAATTTTTGGAAAAATAACTCGAAAAACACGGGCCTGGTTTGAGCCGGTCCAAAATATATTTTTTTAATAATTTTAAAATTCAAAAAATGAGAAATCAGGAAAAAATAAAAGAAAATTACAAAAAAAAATTATATATATAAGAATCAACTGGCCATGTACAATTTTGTGTATTTTGGCCCTTTATTTTCTAAAAATTGACCATTTTTCCTTTCTCATTCCGAAAAAGTATATAAAAATCCGAAAAAGTATTTTCAATATTATGACCCCCAATTGTTCAAGAAAATAATGATTTTTCCCTTATGACAAATCCCGAAAAAATGATTTTCAGGGGAAAAAAAAAGACAAATTTGATCTTTTGGAAAATTATTCTCAAAGAATTAGAAAAATTTCTAAAAAAATCGCACAAATCTGAAAATTGTAAGTTTGAGAGGTCCATCTACATCTTTTGCACAATGTACAGCTTTTACGAAATAATTTATGATTTATTTATTTAGCAGAATGTCGTCTACATCTTTTGCGATTGTTCACTGGGGAGGTACAATAGTACGAAATCAATATAGACGTGATTACGATGGGGGACATTCTGCTATGTTTCAATTCGGAAATATATCCACATTTTATGAGTTACGTGCTACGATTGCGCGCGCAATGAATATAACAGGAATCAGTATATTCGTAGCGTGATGTATAGATACCCAATTGCAACACACGATGTACATGGCATTATGGAGGTGTATAATGATAATACCGTTGGGATGATCCAACAGTTTGCACTTTGGGTTGGTTTTGTGGGATTTTTACAGTTCTATGTAACTGTCGATGAACACCAAGTAGGAGGTTCTAATGTTGGTGAAGATGACATTGGTGTGCTTAATCAGCACGTGGAGCCCGATGATAATGATGGAATTTATATCGATAAAGAAGATGATCCTTGGATGGATACTGATGACAGTGATGAAGAAGATGTCGAAGATGACAATATGGATGCTTACTACAACATCCATTGCAGCAATCACATCTCGCCGTTGGTACATCCACCGCCCCATTCGGAGATCGACTTTGATATGATGCAAGTCGATATAAGAGCGAAGCCGAGACGTAGGTCATTTCATCCATCAAAAGAATTTGAGGTTGATATGATGTTTCCATCACGAGATGCGTTACAGTTGGCTGCGAAAGAGTACTCTCTGGCAAGAAATCAGAGCTTTTGCAGTGATGTGACAAATAAGTCACTATATATTATTATGTGTGGTAATAAGAATGGACCGTGTGATTAGAGGCTCCACGCGTCTAATAAAGCGAGCACCCTATTTTAGAAAATAACTACGTACAATGGGTTACACACATGCACAAATCCTCAAATGTCACGGGATCACCGACAACTTGATCAGAAGTACATATGTGGCCAGATAAAGGCAATGGTCAGAGCCCAACCAGATATCAAAATCAAACCACTGATGGCAGAAATTCAAGACAAGCTGCACTGCGAACCTACTTACCGTAAAACTTGGGCAGCTAAACAAATGGCAATCCCCGATATTTTTGGAGGATGGGATGAATCGTACGGTAGGCTGAGGAAAGACATGAATGAAATGATGTTAAATAATGTAGGTTCTCATTTTGTGATTGATGATCGCATGAGCCAAGATCAGAGCTGCACCTTTTTCAATCGCATGTTTTGGACTTTCAAGCAGACGATTGAAGGCTTTGCAAGTTGTCGACCTGTGATATTTGTTGATGGTACTTTTATGTACGGGAAACATCGAGGAACGCTCATTGTAGCGACCTCACTTGATGGCAACAATCATATATTCCCGCTGGCATTTGCTGTGGTCGATTGGGAAGATAATGACAATTGAACTTGGTTTATGACTCTATTACGGAGATATGTCTGTCGGAGGAGGGACAATATTTGTATAATATCAGATGGGCACAAAGGAATTAAAAAAAGCAATGGAGACAGCAGTGTGGCGTCCTCCACATGGCCACCATAGATTTTGCGCACAGCATATTGTCAGCAACTACAATAGACAATTCAAAAATGCCGAAGGCAAAGGTCTCGTTGAGGAGGTAGGTAAATTTTTAAATTTTAATTTTTTAGAAAAATAATGTTGATAAATTTGAGTGCGAAGCACTAATTATTATTGTAATATACAGCTTACGCGAATCAACCGCAAAAGTTTGATCGCATCATGGCCCAAATTAGGGGTATGGATCCACGCACAGCTGCTTGGTGTGATCAGATTCCAAGAGAACTATGGACCAAGGATTATGATGGAGGGAGAAGATATGGAGCAATGACAACAAATGTAGTTGAATCGGTCAACGGCATGTTAAAGGGTTATCATGGTCTGCCAATAACGGCTATGGTTGATAAGATATTTTATTAGTTGAACCTTTATTTTGACACGAGAAGAATGACGTATAGGATGCAGGAGGCCCAAGGACGTATATTGACGCATTTTGCGGGTCAGACGCTCGAGGAAAACAGTCAACGTGCAAATAGGCATGAAGTGACACGTTTCGACTCTGATACAGGACTTTTCGAAGTAAAAACTGCACTTGACAAATCCAGAGGATCAGGGGGCCGGAAACACATAGTGTGCCTACACCAGAGAACGTGTACGTGCGGAAAATTTCAAGAGATTAAAATTCCATGTTCCCACGTAATTGTAGCATGTCAAACACATGCTGTTGATTACAACACGTACGTAGATGAGTGCTACACAATGGATAAAACCCTTCAGTGCTATCAGTATCCATTTTATCCATCAGGCGATATTGATTATTGGTCTACACCTGACGTGCTGCCATTAGTGCCAGACCCGAGACGCATTAGGAAAAAAGGAAGACCCCGTATATCACGATACGTAATGAGATGGACTGGATGACGCCTAGCAGTAGTTCTTCTGGTATCAATTGTAGTAACTGTGGAAAATCAGGGCACAATATTCAAACTTGTGCATACAGATCAACCCAAGAATAACTCACAGTTGTGTGAATTATGTAAATTAGCTATAGTAATTTGTTTTCTTTGGGTAAAGAACTGTATTGATCTTTTTTAATGTTGCTACATTATATATGTAAAATACCTCTGAATTATGTCTATCGTTGTTACATTAATTTTTTTAATATTTTATTATTACATTATATATGTGAATTTATTGTAATTATATAATATCACAATTGTAGATATGGCACAGAGGACTTACATTCAGCCGAGACCTGAGGATGATTCCCTTCTTACAGGGCAGGCCCGACATAGATCAGAGACCGTATGGAACGCTAAGGTATTTTAAAAATTTATTAGTTCATCTGTCATTTGTAACGGTAATGTGAAAATTGTTACTAACAATTTATTTCACATTTCATAGGGACATCATTATGTACCCCTTAGATGTCAGCGAGCGATGTTACACGTCGTCGATGATCTTGATCAGCGCATAGTCCCTTATCTTCGGACCTCGGGATTTTACGGAATTTATATGATGGGTTTTTTTCAGCTAGACTAGCATTTGATTACTGCGTTGGTCGAGCGATGGAGACCTGAGACACACACATTTCATATGTCGGAAGGTGAATGCACTATCACTCTACAAGATATTGCGCTGATTACAAGGCTGCCCTGTTGACACCTGATTTTTTTTTACCATTTATTATTGTGATTTTTATTCTTTAAAATTAATTAAAAATATCAAAAAAGGTCATAAAATCACAAAATCAACTTTGGAAGCCTTGGTTTAACCTTAGGAACCAATTTTGAACAAAAAATAATTTTCGGTATTTTTAATATTTTTCGAGTTTATTTAATTATAAAAATACCCAAAAAATCAGAAAAATACCATTCGTGGTCAGAAAAATACCCAAAAATATTCGATAATTTTGTTTTAATTTCCTCTTCAAGTGTGTCACTTTAAATCTCAAAAATTCGGCTCGGGTCACTATGTTCCTTCACAAACATAAACCCGAACCGAGCCTAAAAAAAAAATCATTTTCGAGTCTTTTAGTTTTCAATTCTCACTTTTTATAAGCTATGACATTGGATTCTAAAGTCTTAAAGTGCAATTAGGTCAATTTGCCCTCCAATTTAATCAATTTTTACCAAAAGGGCTTAATTGCACATTTTTCTTTCAATTAGTCCCCGGTTTCACGGATGTATACGTATGCTCTACGTATTTATACATCATACGTATTTATACGTTATGCATATTTGTATTGTTTGGTAACCTCTTTAACTCTTGTAATAATAATAATGGTTATTATTTTTAACACCTTTGTTAGTGCCTTTTTTAGCATTTTTGTATTGTGAGTGCTATTTTTAAATAGCATTTTTTGTATTATAAATTGTGAGTGCTATTGTTAGTGCTATTTTTAAATGACATTTATTTATCATAAATTGTGAGTGCTATTGTTAGTGCTATTTTTAAATGGCATTTATTTATCATAAATTGTGAGTGCTATTATTAGATAGAATTTATAATTGTTAGTGCTATTTTTAAATAGAATTTTTGTATTATAAATTGTGAGTGCTATTGTTAGTGCTATTTTTAAATAGCATTTTTGTATTATAAATTGTGAGTGCTATTGTTAGTGCTATTTTTAAATGTCATTTATTTGTGAGTGCTATTATTAGATAGAATTTATAATTGTTAGTGCTATTTTTAAATAGAATTTTTGTATTATAAATTGTGAGTGCTATTGTTAGTGCTATTTTTAAATAGCATTTTTGTATTATAAATTGTGAGTGCTATTGTTAGTGCTATTTTTAAATGTCATTTATTTGTGAGTGCTATTTTTAGATAGAATTTATAATTGTTAGTGCTATTTTTAAATACAATTTATTGGAAGGTATTTTTGGCTATAAAAGGATGGCAAGAGTTTTGAGGTTGAAGAGGAGAGACATTTTGTAGAGTGTGTAAATTTTTGAGAGCTTAGAGAGAAGAACACAAACACTCTCTATATTCTCATAATCTTGAGCGAGCAAAATATACTAAGTTCGGAATATTGATTCCGCATATTGCTAGCACAATTGTTGTGGAGTTATTAGTCGTCTCCCCGTTCGTCAATTGGTGGTGCGTCCGAACTAGATGCCTAACACTTGTGGAGGCTGAGATCGAAGAACATCGAACCGACACCTCCGTTCAAGCACGCTACGAGAGGTAATCTATTTACTCCCTTTGAGACTTTGTGATTTTTTTCGATTGAAATGCACGAAGTACGCCTCTGGAGATACATGTGTGGGTTGTTATTTATTTCCGCTACGTGTTACGTGGATCCCAACAGTGGTATCAGAGCCAATCCTTAGGTGTTTTCGTGCATTTAATTGATTTTTTGCAATTTTTGCAATACTATGGCCAATATGTATTAACGAATTGTTCGTCTTACATGGCTAATGGAGATTGATTATTTTATATGATAAATTAATCAACGTAGCAAAAATTGAGACTAAATCAATTTTGAATCGAAAATTTATGGCTATCTTATTTTACGTAAAAATTCTGAATATGATTCAACGTAGAATTTTTATTGTGCCTTCCTAAGTTTTAAATTGTGAATTTATTACTTACGTGAAAGGGTGGTGATCATGGAAAAATCCCTAATCAATGTGATTGATGTATATATGAATGTATGATGATTATTTATATATTTGGGGTTGTAATTATTAAATGGAGGCTGCGTACTCCTTTTATTTTTCATGTAATCTTTATTTTTAGCATAGTCAATTGTTGATGTAAATGCTACGAGGATTACGTGGAGGAGCCTTTTAAGTCGGCGAGCTCTTTGGGGCCCAATTCTTGAAGAGTTCAAGAAACCAAGAAAAAGCGAAGAGCGGCTCTCCGTTATTAAAATATTAAAATGATTATATGTGGTCTCATTGGCTCGAGACCCATTAAATCATAATTCCATGATCACCACGTAGGATAGATATTTATGTGATTGACATCTATTTATTTATTATGATTACGTGAGCATGTTAAACTGGTTAATGTGCAAAGTCAGACTTACCTCACCCAAAATTGTGCCTGCATGAAATCCTAGTTAGGAAAATCACTCGCATTAGGTACCGAAAGGGCGTTGGTAACGACACCAGCGTAACCAAGTCCCCGAACCCAAAATCTCTGGTTCCGTAGAACTGATCGATCTCTCCCAATCGATCGGTAAGGTTTCCGGTCTACCCTCCAAGAAAGACCGGTGGCGACTCCAAATGCATGCACAAGTTGCACATGCCACCACGACCACACTAAGGTCGAAAGCGATCGACTCTTATCGTTGAATCCTCCTGAAAAATACTCCCGCCGCGATTTGGTATGGGCCTGGGAGGGCTCGCACCGATCCAAGACCCGTGATCGGTAATCCATTAGCCGCGTCCGCTTCCGGATGGGTCGCGACAGCTGGCGACTCCACTGGGGAATTGTTCTAGAAACTATGGTTCTAGACCTCAAGTGGACTTAGGCCGTAATAAAAATTGAGTGATTTTTCTAACCCTACAGGCGCTCTTGAAGGTGAGGTAAGTCCGCTCACGATAGGTGTTATATGTTTTTGCAGATTGGAGTAATAAGGGGTGTAGTCTGTGATTAACTTTATTTTACGCAGGTGTGGCGTAGGAATGTATGTTGTGTGGATGATTTGAAGTGCTGATTGATAAATTGTTGTGCATGACTTGCATTGTGATGATCACGACACATGGACACACACAACCGCGCCTAAAATCCCAGGCGCCGCCTTTAGGAACACAATAGAAGGAATTGAAAATGGAATCTCCGTGAGGAAAAACACGGGGTAATCCACTTCTCAATTCCGCTCGCTTCGAACTATGGATTGAGTCCCAATGCAACGATAGTTGTGCAATGGAATCGGCTCTTTCTAGAACTCGAGGTGGGAACCTTAACCTTAGGTGCCAAACCCTCTGATTTTTAGAAGTTCACCATCACTTGTCTCATACGCATGTCTTTGGGCGGTTGGTACACCTAAAATCGCACATAAGTCGACGAGTTGGGTTGGTAAGACTCTCTATCCCTCAAAACTATTACAGTTCATATAAATATAGGCATTTCATTCATTGCATTCTGGTGATTAGATTAAATGCCATTTCAAGGATAGATGCATGTGTTTTTCCCAAACGTCCTTGATAGAAGACGAGGAGGATGATATCCCATGGCGAACACCGAGTGAGCAACAAAGGAGCCTACTATGGACATTATTGAGATATCGTCCAATGAAGATGACGAGTTGGGGCAAGTGATCCGGAAGTCACAGATCGAACTTGGGGCATCCTTAAACGTTAGGATCACATTCCTTGGTTTCATTTTCCATTACTAGTCCTCTTGTATAGGGTTTATTTTTATCGAGGCTTTCTCTATCTCACCCCTTAGAGTGATTGTATTAGGGATCTATTGGTGTATACATTCAGATGGAACTCGGTTGTATTTCTTTTGACGGGTCATGGGAATGTGATAGTGGCATTTTCTCTAATCATCCGAATACTCCCAAGTCAAGTTTATAATTCCTTTAGAGGAAACTAAAGTTGAAAATCTTACACGACCTTTTTGGTCGTACAGGGTAATCCAACCCCAATTTCGCTAGAAGGAATTATACACTTGAATTGGTCCATGCATGTCATACGTCACTAAGTAATCCACGATAATTGATCAAGGGTATTGACGTTATTTCGAATTTAATGACGAGATAGATGTCCAAATTGCTCTCGTTCTTAACAAAACGGCCTTGATTTGGATGCCGTATCTTCAATTAAATTTAAAAACACGTCGTTATGCCTTGCATTTTTGACTAATTCGCTCTTCTGAATATTGGTCAAAAGCAATTATCGTGAATTACATTCCTTTCAATAGTATGCTTTCTTTCGAGGAATATTGATAAAAACTTTTCGCACAAGATTAAAAACCTTGTAAAAGTTCTTGTCATTATTAATTACGAGCAAGCATAAGATTGAAAGGGGTCTATGCTTTCTTTTTCAGATTATTCCTTTTGACTCGGTCTTTTCATTTGCAGGTGAAAAACAAGTAGCATAAAGAAATCTTTTCTTGGATAAGTCTGAGGCTATTCTTTCATCTGACCATGAGTGAGTTAGAAAATCAGAACACATCTACTCGACTTATTATGGATCGGCTCATCCAAGTCTAAGATGTCCGGATGCTCGAAGAAATGGATCATATAAAAGCTAAAACAAACACAGGGGCTTTCATTCATTCTTGCCCAAACCAGATCATACAATTCATTGGGGTGGAAAAGTAAAGCAGAAGTGAGCCCTAATCAACGACACAAAGGAGCCCAGCTGGCCCTCCAGGTTATGGATGCTTTGTTTATACGCACCACTCCGCGTATCATGGTCCGCAAGCCTGAGGTGGAGGCGTTTGCGTTCATCATTGACTGCAACAACCTGAGTCTCGTGATCTTCGGCGACTGTTTCCAAGTCCCGAACAAGTCCATTCTCACGAGTTATATCCTCGTTTATGCCGTTGAGCCTTTCTTCCAGCCACTCGCTCCGATTCCTTAGCAGGGCATTACGTCGATCGCGCTCATAGGTAGCCAGAGATAGAGCTAAGTCCTCCACCAGATTCCTCCTCTCGCGTAGCAATGTCGAAACCCGCTCTTTGGCGAACTCAACAGCCTTTTTGTGACTATCGGCCAGGTAGTCAGCCAACGCTAGGCGGTCGGACTGATCCTCATAACGGGCTCGCAAGACACGAGCCACGGTAACTCCCCGATGAGCAGCGCGGTAGACCTCCAAGGAGTTCGTAAAGAGCGTTGGAAAAATATTGTATTCCCTCCCCAACGCGGTACCCTCGAGGGAGGTGATGTCCAGGTCCCCGAACATGACTCTGATCTCATCCTCGGTTTCGGGATGATCGGCTATGTGAGCGTAGCCTCGACCCAAGAGGTTATAGAACTCTTTCCATCGAGTCAAAGCTTCGGCTGAGAAAGTGTGAACTTGGGAAGAAGCCATTTTCGACGGAGATGTGTGTAGTGGAGCGATTAGAGGATGGAAGCAAATTATATGAGAGCGTTAATCTCCCAAACACCAACTCCTCATTTTATAGCGTCTCGAGAGTGGAGAAAAGTTGCAGCAATAATGCTTGTGGAGCCGGGTTAATTAATGTAAAGCGAGGGCTGCTCCTCCCATGAATCATCAGACATGTCCTGATCCGCAATTTCAGGCCTGACAAATTCGGTCTCGCCATTATTAAAGCTGGGAGGGAGGCGAGCGCAACTATCGAAGAAGCCGCGAAAGGATTGTGTTGTTCCATCACGCATGAAGCTGGGCGGCGAGTGAACAGCTCTGCCACTTAAAAAGAGAAGACAGTGCTGAACAGGCATGACTATTGAGGAAAAGTGAAAGGCGAGCGCAACTATCGAAGAAGCCGCGAAAGGATTGTGTTGTTCCATCACGCATGAAGCTGGGCGGCGAGTGAACAGCTCTGCCACTTAAAAAGAGAAGACAGTGCTGAACATGCATGACTATTGAGGAAAAGTGAAAGGCGAGCGCAACTATCGAAGAAGCCGCGAAAGGATTGTGTTGTTCCATCACGCATAAAACTGGGCGGCGAGTGAACAGCTCTGCCACTTAAAAAGAGAAGACAGTGCTGAACAGGCATGACTATCGAGGAAAAGTGAAAGGCGAGCGCTACTATCGAAGAAGCCGCGGAAGGATTTGGTTACCCCTTCGTGTCGGAAAGCTGAGCAGGAGGTAAACAGTTCCGTCGTTTCAAAAACAGAACGCTGAACAGACCTAGCTTTCGAGGAAAAGGAGGCAACAAATCGAAAGAGCGAGTATACAAAAGAGAATAGAGAACCCCGAGTGACGAGTTCGTTGAAAGACCTCAAATTCTCTAGAATCAGATTCGACATCGAAGCCATGGAACTCAACATCGCCGGTGACGAACATCAAGATCGCAGTGGTGACGACGGCAGTGGCCACGACGCTCAACCCCGGAAAAGAAAAAGTCGCCAGCGCTACGCTCGGAAAGAAATCCAGGAGCATGAAGCTTTCTTCGATGAATGCCCTTGCCCAAACGAGGAACAAAAGATTGAATTGGGCCAGAAGCTGGGAATGAATCCTATGAGAATCCATTTTTGGTTTCAGAATAGACGTTTCAGACTAGGTGTCCAACACAGGCGTAAGGAGATCACGGCCCTAAAAGAGCAGAACCAAAACCTTCAAATGGAAAACATGTGGTATGAGAAAATTCTCAGTACTATTGTCGCGACCCGTCCGAAGGCGGACGCGGCTAATGGATTACCGATCGCGGGTCTTGGATCGGCGCGGGCCCTCCCAGGCCCATACCAAATCGCGGCGGGAATGTCTTTTGAGGGATTCGACGATAAGAGTCGATCGCTTTCGACCTTCAGTGTGGTCGTGGTGGCATGTGCAACTTGTGCATGCATTTGGAGTCGCCACCGGTCTTTCTTGGAGGGTAGACCGGAAACCTTATTGACCGATTGGGAGAGATCGATCAATTCTGCGGAACCAGAGATTTTGGGTTCGGGGACTTGGTTACGTCGGTGTCGTTACCAACGCCCTTTCGGTACCTAACGCGAGTGATTTTCCTAGTTAAGAGTTCATGCAGGCGCAATTTTAGGTGAGGTAGGCTTAATTCAGGATTTCATGCAGATTGGAAGACTGTTCCTATCAATCACAATCAATTTAAACGAAAGCGCACTCAAGTACATAAATAAATCACATCAATGTACATAAATTCAAATCAAAGGTTTCCTAATATAGCAATAAAGGTTTAAGTAAAGTGTGATTTCAGGTCCAGGATAAAATGGGAAGATTTGGAGACGATTTGGCCCGAAGGGCAAAATCGTCAATTTTTGGAGGATTTGGATACCGAATTACCCAAAATACCCCATGGCCAGTTGATTGTGGCCATTTCCCATTTTTGAGAATTTTTTTGGAATTTCTTGATTTTAATATTTAATAATAATTTTTTTTTATTTTTTAGAAAATATATATTTTTTTTATTTTGTCATTTAATTATTACTTAATTAAAACGATCGGATCCGGATAGGACTCTTGGGCCCGGATCGGGAAAGAGGGCTTGAACCGGGTCCATCTCGCACAAGGAGCCCAACAAGCCCACTTTCTTTTCTTTAAACCTAATGAAACGATTGGCCCAAGCCCAATCGTCTTTCTACCAACAACAACGCATGGCCCATTTCTAACTAAGCCCACAAGACTAAATATCCTACCAACCCAGCCCAACATGAAAATAGACCTTACCTCACTGTAGATCGTCTTCACCGTGAGACGCCCGCTCCTCCCCCATGACAGGACCCAGCTCAAGTCGGTTTCGGCTCCCAGGACCTGTTTGTCCATTCAAGAGGCCGCTGCTGAAGTCGCCGACCTTTGTGTTCGACTCCTTCCATGCGACGCAGCTCCTCCTCCACTGTAATCCCAGCCTTGTTGTTCTCGAAGTATGTCACAAGGGCTTGTCTTTTCTGGTATGTTATCGTACTGTAAGCGTATGCTGGGATCAACTTGTTGTTGTCCAAGTCATCTTCCTCATCACCAGCATCGTCACTATCTGATCTTGTACTGCTTACAGGAAAAACTTGGGCGGGGGCAGCCTGAGCCATAGGTATCTCGCTGTCATTCATCTCAAAAGAGTCACCGAGCGTTGCGCACACATGCCACTTTGGCGCAAGGCATGTCATGGGCTGTGCTTTATGTGTAATCCTGGTCGCACTGTGCAACAAGATGAAGAGCCCAGCAACCAGAGTCATGGAGCAAAGAGCCGATTCTCCTATGGCTTGTGATCCGAAGGTGTCTCCTGATCCTAAGATGCTCAGATAGGACCGAGGCCACATTCTGTGTCTGCATGAAACCTCATTGTGTGGTAGAGCCATGAGAAGAACTCCATGATGCAAGCAACAGTGTCGCTCAGGTAAACATTCCCCAAGAAGGGTATTTGAGAGGCTCCGTCTCACTCTCGTCCCAAAGCTTGTCGAAGAAGAGAAACCTCCTCAGGTCGTACTTCCTCACAAACCGCGACATGCAGACGAAGGAGAGCGTCGCGAAGTTGCTGAACGACGGCTGGACGACGCCGTCGAAGGGCCTCTTGAGGGGACTGGGCGGAGAGCCAAGGGCTGGACTTCGGTGGCTCGACTGCAAGTGGATGGGGGTCTCGGCTGGGCTGTCGAGGATGGTGATGGCCGGGACGAAGTGGCTGAGGACGTTGGGTGAGAGAAGGAGGAGGTGATAGTCCACGATGGAGCGGCGGCTAGGTGGCGAGGGTGACTGTTATTTCTTGATCGGAGAAGGAAGGTGGCGATGAAATCCGCTGAGTACGTGTTATTAGCATGGACGCCACTGACCTTAGCAGCAGCAACGAACATCAACCGCGGCTTCTCGGCAGCGAAGAAGCCCTCGACATCCGACTGGCGCGTGAGGTCAAGCTCGGCGCGGGTGCGAAGGACCAGACTGGCAAACCCCCGATCCCGGAGCTTCCGCACGATGGCGGAGCCCACAAGGCCGCGGTGGCCCTCGACGAAGACCTTGGCCGATCTTTCGGAGAGGAAGGAGTCTCCTGCTGCGTCCGCGTTGGGTCCTCCCACCGTAGCAGATGCAGGAGATGGAGCTCAGTGACAACACCCAGCGGGCCGGTTCGTATGGATTTTGGGTGTCCCTTTTTTTGGGTGCTCTTTTGGAGATTCGGACAATCACATGTCGTGCGGCCTCCAAAAAAAAAAGGAAAGGTTGCCACCCTCTAATAAAGAACCAGAAGCCAGCTCCCTGTGAATGATGTTCAGTCCTCTCTCCCCTTTTTTTGTAGAAGCTTTCGTGGTCGCTTAAAGCTCGTTGGACATCCCTACAAACATGCAGTCCCCTCGTGCCAATGAAGATTCGGATTCCCGGCCACTCTAGCTCTCTCTCTTTAAATAATAATCCCACTCTTCAATGTCTTCTCTTTTCAAAACAATGGCGCCGCTCCCTTTCTTTTGGCGATATTCTGTCCATTTGGCCTTTAGGGATCCGACTCCCCTTGGATTCAATCTCGATCCTTCGTTTCTTTCTAATTAGGTCAAGCGTTAGCAACAACTAAAAGGGATGTTAGAATTGTACGTCAATACTCAAAAAATGAAAAAATTATCAAATTAAAAGACTCGAATGATTTTTTTTTTATGCCCGATTCGGGTTTATGTTTGTGAAGGAACATAGTGACCCAAGCCGAATTTTTCATATTTAAAGTGACGCACTTGAAGAGGAAATTAAAACAAAATTATTGAATATTTTTGTGTATTTTTCTGACCACGAATGGTATTTTTTTATTATTTTTTTGGGTATTTTTATAATTAAATAAATTCGAAAAATATTATAAAATACCAAAAAATATTTTTTGTTCAAAATTGGTCCCTGAGGCTAGACCAAGGCTTCCAAAGTTGATTTTGTAATTTTATGACATTTTTTATATTTTTAATTAATTTTGAAGAATAAAAATCACAATAATAGATGGTCAAAAATCAGGTGTCAACAGCTGCCCCTCTTTGAGAGGAATCTCGTTAGAGGTTTCTCTCAAAGACAAGGTGGCACCTGAATCTTAACCGACTCGACTGGGGAAAAGAAATGCTATGACATCGGACCCTTAAGTCTTTTGATGCATGCCCAGATTAATCACCGGTTTATTTTAACAATTTGAACATGGGCCGGAGTGAGAGAGGCTTACCTGAAGCTCACCTGTTGGATGCTGCCGGTTGCGACAACTTTCAAGAAGATGCCTAGGACTTGTCACCGAAAGTCCTATGGAGATTAAGCTCTGACCTGTATGGTAGGTCATACCATTATGAGATTCCTAATTGGTAGGAACCTAAGGAAGGCGCATCCCCACGCTTTGGGATTTGCCAGAGATTTTAATCCGTATGGTGGATCGGACCTTTGTGTTGATCCTTAAGGCGGTATCTACCTTTGATTTGACCCTTCAGGCGGTATTTACCTTTGATTTGACCCTTCAGGCGGTATCTACCTTTATTTGACCCTTCCGGCGGTATCTACCTTGTGTTTTGCTTTGAAAAGGGGTCTCATGACGAGGGTGCTCCACGTCCGATGAGACTGTCTGATTTTTGAAAAGGGGTCTCATGACGAGGGTTCTCCACGTCCGATGAGACTGCTTGATTTTTGAAAAGGGGTCCTAGGACGAGGGTTCTCCACGTCATGCTAGGACTTGGGTCTGTTGAGGCGACATTCTGGGAGCTGGGTTCTCCAGGTATCCTGCAGAAAGTTCAAACCTGAAAGATTTTTCTTCACCAAGAAAGTGTTAATAATCTTTGGGAAGACAATAATTGTCCAATTGACAAAATTTTATGACTTAAGTTTTAGTCATGACATGTGCATTTTGACGCTGGAGGTTATCCAAAGCATTCTTGCAACATGCAAATGTGATCACCAATCCCTTGTACGGAAAACCTGGATCAATAGTTTGAAAATTCCAAAAAGAGTTTGTTCAAAACATCAATTGGAATATTTCTCGACAATGAGGTCTTCTCACCTGTTTTGAGATAGTGGTCTTTATAGGGGATGCACTCAATTCCCTACTAACCTGTGCCTAGGTTTCAGGCTCATTTGCAGCGCATACATTTTGATCGGTCGGGAGGTCTTCCACGGGACCATAATGTTGGGCTTGGTTATTGATCTTCAAGGGGGACCCGCCTTGGAGTCGAGGCCATTGAATAAAAATTTTCATCATCTGCTTCGGGTTTACAAGTCAAGAACCCTGCAAAATGAGAAAGAAATAGTCTTGCTCGTACTTCTTCGAGCTAAGCTATATGCTAACCCAAGTGTCTTAGTCGGAGAAGACTGTTTCGGGGTTATGATGCTGGTAGGATTGGGGACCGAAAAAGGCTTGTTTTTGGCCCAGAATTTATGAGGGGATTGACATTGGTGATCAATGCAAACTTGACACCTGTCTTTTCCATTCTTCATCTTCAATTTTTGAGGCGTGCAACCGCTTTTGAGGTGTGCACAAACTCTTTAGAGAGCGTCTCTTGTTGCGTTCAGAGAACGACTCTCTCTATGTCTTTGTTCTGCGCTTGGCACCATTTGGGGAGCAGCCCTTTTGGATTTGGCTCCTTCAGGGATTTCTTCTTTTCCCATCCGGCTTCATTGTGGATCAATCAAACAACTTACACGAGCATCGGCCCTGCTTTTACCAGGCACTTTGCTTTTTTCTTGATGCCGGGGATTTTTATCTTTTGTCGAAATCCCGCCTTTTATTTTCCTTTGGAACTACGATGTTCAGAAAATTGTGCTAGATATACACCTTGAATCATAGCACACTTGAACGCCGATATGAAATCTTTCTATAAATCCCATCTCTTGGATTCTTCCGTTCTTGGAGTGATGCAGTTTCCATCTTGAAACATGCCATGATCACCAACATGGGTTTATGAAATGAATTTGCAGGCTCAACTTGGCTGTGCAAAGGATATGGTGTGTGGGATAGAGAAATGAATGCTTCTCGTCATCCTATGGCACTTGGATTACCATATAAACAACACACAAAGATTAATGTTAGTCCGAGCAAGAAAATTTCTAACCATTTTCTCCTGATGCTGCTGGACTCACCTCCATTTTGCCCCGACGTGGGGTGGTTCTTGCCAGGGTTGAGAATGAAAACCGCCGTTCGAATGGGTTGGCAATGGTCACCTGTAGTGTTTGGGGATATGAAACGAATGCCTCCGTCATCCCAATCTATGTAATTGCTGCGAATAATCCCTACTTCCGTAGGTCCAGATTTTACTATCTGATCCGCTCCATTTCTCCCTCAAGTGTGTATAGGACGTGTTTGGATTAGGCTTTGCCTCTCGTCTTTTGAGAAAACGTCCTTTTGAAAGTTTTGAACTTTTGATTGGAAAAAATCTCTTTCATTTTCTCCAAAAATTTTACCCGTCAAGGGGATTTTACGATGCACCATGCATGTTCTTATCCATGTTCAGACAACCTCTTGTCTTAAAACATGAATGCCATTGAGGTTTGAATTCTATGTCTTTTCTAGACATTAGATTCTGAAAGCCCTTTTTTTTTTTTTAACATCTTCAATGGATTGTGGAAAGGGATACTTACCTGTCCCCCGCGGCTGGAGATCCCTGAAAATATGGAAGAAACATGTTATTGTATGTTCACGCATTTTTCAAAAAATTAGAACGATACACCTTACCCTTGGTCGTGTGCCCCTACGAGTGCACACAGGTTGTGAAAATCTGTCCTCCTTGATGGTGAGTCCCTATCAAGGATAAATAACAAGTGTTAACTCATATTCCCAAATTGAAGACAAATTGGGACGATACAATACTCTTGGTTCTCATCCCGTTCTGACGTCGCGTATTGATATGAACCACGTCTATCAAATCCGCTTATCCATGCTTGGAATATTTGCAATATCAATGGTTCAGCTGCCCCTGGTTGGGCAACGTCTGTTTTGTTATTTGAACAGATGGCTCCTTGAGTGATTTATCCACGTTTATCACCTGAGAAGGGAAAGAAATGAGACATTACTTTGGTATTCGGTTGAAGATCGTTTAGGAACGATACATCGTTTTACCAAATGGGAGGCTTCGTGACCAAACGTATTTCGTGCTGAATGGGGGTAGATCCCATTATGCTCCGCGGGTGATAGTCATCGTTCATGGAATTTGCTCCACGGATTAAGTGATTAATCCATGGCCCTTGGCTCGAAGACGTTCAAAGGGTAATGTGACATTCAGAGCGGTTAGTTTTCAGCGTTAATTAAAATGTTCCCGCGGGAACTTTACAACGAGATCCGTAACACATTCATTCGATGTATTCACCTCTCACTCTCCTGAGCCTTCTAATGATTTAGCACACGAGCTTCGAACCAGATGTCCGGTCGCCGGTACCGGTCACGACTGCGAAGATGCACTTGTTCCAAAATGCTTGACCCATAGGCTGAGTTGCTCATTCAGGAGATCGTCCGACCGCTCGAGTCGTCCAAGTTGAGCATCCTTAATTGTTGGTGACGGACTTCTCCCATTTTCGGCATGAACAACCTGGTTCCTCGGTTTATGCGTGATCCACACGCCGAGTTGCTCACTGAGGGACTCGCTTGAAATTTCAAGCGATTGACGCCCAAGTCGGGCATCCTCAACCGTTGGCGATGGGTTCCTCACACTACTTTCGACATGAACAACCTCACTTCTCGAGTTGGTACTTTCATCGTTGTCCAGTAGGTTTGTACCCAATGCTGGATTCGCCGTAGGAATAACACTAACGATCGGTTGGTGCTCAAATTGGGGAGTCCATACCTGCTGAAATTGTTGTATATACTCTTGAGGAGTACCAGGGTAACGCAGGGGGGAATTCAGCCGATCGAACCAAGAATAGATGTTTTCAAGGAGATCGTCTGAACCATCGAGCGACTGACACTCAGGTTGAGTATTATCGACTACTGGAGAAGGAATCTTTTCGCCATTTTCGTCAGGGACCACCTGATTCTTCGAGCCGGAATCTCCGTAATCGTCTCGCAAGATTGTACGTGCATCTCCTGCCAATGTTAGATCCGCTGTAGGACTAGCATTAACGGCCAGTCGGTGCTCAGACTGGGGAGTCCCGATTTGCTGAAATTGCGGTACATACTCCTGAGGAGTACTAGGATAACCCAGGGGAGTACTCTGATTGATGCCTGAACAATCGACCGTGTAATTGTCAGTCCCATCGGTGTTAAGAGGTGATTGGATGCTTCCTGCTGTATGAGGATTGCGATCACAGCCATGCTCATCGTTTAAGCTTGAACTGCCTCTATCTTGGTCTAGTGCCACTCGTCCATCCCTCAGTAGTCTTTTGTAGCACCAAAGGTGGTTCCTGACTTTATTTCTATCCAGTTCCGGCATGTTCATGATCTTGAGTATGCGCGATGGGCGAGCCAAACTGATCCCTAACTGTTGAACTGCATCAACAAATTTGCTATGAAGCTCCGAGGTCCAATAAAACCTTGTTTTCTTGCTAGCCGAAGTAGGGTTGGCAACTCGGCGGCTACTCTTCGCGGAATCTGGTCGTGTTGAACCGCCTCTATCTTGATCTAGCGACGCTCGTCCATCTCTCAGTAGTTTCTTGTAGCGCCAAAGGTGATTCTTGACCATATTTTTAGTCAGTCCCGGCACGTTCATGATTTCGAGTATGCGCAATGGGCAAGCAAAACTGATCCCTAACTGTTGAACTGCATCAACGAATTTGCTATGAAACTCCGGGGTCCAACGAAATCTTATTTTCTTGCTAGCCGAAGTGGTGTCAGCAACTTGGCGGTTACTCTTCTTGGAATCTGGTCGTGTTGGGGGTTGCTCTGGAGGGGATTTAGTGGTCTCAGATCGGCTGGTCATGATGGTGAGTTCATCATTGAGCGGACCCGACTTGTCATGACGCATGTTCCCTTCCACAATGGGCGTCGACTTTGACCTTATAGCACTAGTTTCCTCTTGTAGATCCTCGGCGGTACCCGCCTGTTCCGAAAGATGTTGCGAAGGGCATTGCAACAAATGAGCATTATAAACCCCCAGATCTGGCTCTTCAGTGAATACTCCGCCCGTGGGAACAGGGTTACCGCACTCAAGGCAAATAGCGATGCTTAGAGCTTTTTTGTACTGAATGTTTTTTATTCGAAGCTTTTCATTCTCCTCCCTTACAATCGCTAACTCGTGCCGATCGCGTTGCTGCTTCAGCCGGGTTCGTTTGTTTTCAAACCAGCACTTGACCTTCCGAGGCTCCCACCCTATCTCCTGGCCCATTTTGATTCTCTGTTCCATGTCCGGATAGGGGTATTCCCTGAAAAACAATTCGAGTTTATGGACTTGACCTGAAGTGTTGCGTTGGAGATATTCCCCTTTCTGACGCTGATCACCGTCGCGGGTACTGTTCTCGTTAACCAAGCCGCGGGTTTCATCATTAGAAGGATCGGTCTCCATGGCCCTCGTGTCAGGTTCGGTCCTGAGATCTTCAAACTCTTCCAGCAGCTCAAGCTCGGAGACCTCCAAGTCTGGCGCTTCCAGTAAATGACAGAATCCCTTGAACATTTTGACCGGAATATCACTTTTCCGTTAACTCATCTTTCTTTGTTCCTCCTTGGATCTTCACTTTCTCTGCAAATTCTGAGAGGTTAAAGGAGCCGGATCACCGTTCTTCGATCAAAGGTGATGGCTACCCGACGAGCGCTCTTCTCAATGTTTCGAGATTCCCACTTCGTCCTTTTGTGATGGCTACCTGACGAGCGCTCTTCTCAAGGCTTCGTAATTCCCACTTCTTCTTTTGTGATGGCTACTTGACGAGCGTTCTTCTCAAGGCTTCGTAATTCCTACTTTGTCCTTTTTTTTTTTTGTTCTTTTCTACGTGAACGGAGCCTGAAGATCTCTTGCGTTGATTTCGCTTTGTCGAGCACCACGCTTGTCCCCCTGGCCCAGTCTCTAGAGTAACAGCCTGCCCACCTTTCGGCGCCATTATGTTTCGTAAAACCCGAGATCACAGGACGGTGGTGGATTCGTGACTCATCGGGGATGCATTAACGAAACCCGCTTGGCTCTACTGCACATAAAATATTATTACCACTTCTCCCTGTTTACTTGAGCATTTATAAGGTGATAGATTGATGTCAAGAAGATTAACACTTTAGCCTTATCAGACTCAGCCTCTCAAACACTCTTCACATTCTCACTCTCCTCTCCGTCATTCCATCACATATGGATTCCTCCTCTGTGCCTGCTGCCTTAACTGAAACTTCGACCCAATGGGAGAGATTTTACCATCTCTTGGGTAGAGGTTATGGCTACATAAACAATCATCCTGAAGCTGCGGTTGAAGTTCGTACTCTGATTCCGGCCCTGGATACTGTGTGTATTGAAGGTACGAAATTGCAAAGGGAGTTTGTGATCTTCCCAACTCTCTTCAACAATTTCCTGCAGGCTTATGAAGTTGCTAGCCGGGAGGTCACTTTGGCTGGTATCGTGCGAGCCCGTTATCAGGACCGAGCTGAGTCCCTGATGTTGGCCGTGCTGACGGCCGATAACCATAAAAGGGCTGTTGAATACGCCCACGCCCAGGTTTCGATGCTGGTCCGTGAGAGGGACAACTTGGTGGAGCGTCTGGCTCTTTTTGACACCGCCTTTGAGCAAGACCAGCACAACTTCGTGCTGAGGTTCCAGTGTGCCTGGTTGGAGGAAAGGCTTGAAGACCTGAGCATGGATATAGCTCGCGGGAGGGTGCTGGCTCATGACTTAGAGCTTGAGTTCGAGTACTATGACACCAAGGTGAACGAACTTAAGGAGAAATGTCGTCTCCTTTTCTTCAAGCTTGTAGACCTCGATTCCCGGAGTGTGGGTTGTAAGCAAGGCATGGATAGCATGGAGAGTCAGTTAAGCTTTTTTGCGATGCTTGTCAGAACTCATTTTGGGTTTACTGCTCCCCCTCAGTGATCCACTTGTAAACTTTCCTGCTGAATGAAATAAATGCGAGTTTGTTTATATATGCTCTTTCATTCTGCATTGTTGACTAGCCAAGAAAGGTTTTTGCCTTTGGATCTACGCGACTCCTTTTTCGCCTGTGTCAACAGATTGACTATGCATCATTCTCACAGCCCGACGCTTTATATTTGACTGACTTGAATGCCTCGTGAGAAATAGATTTGTAGTTGCTCGAAACTTAAAGATTGCCCCTGATTTTGCGGTCATTGCGTTTGGGGCCGCTAGTAATCTTTCACTTTCGAGCTCGATCACATTCTGCTAGTAACTCATGCTATCAATTCTGCCTTCACGCGTCGGGGCCGATTTTACCTTGAACTTAATAACAAGGAATTACCGTATACACACGAGATGACGTTTGCGAAAACATTATGCAGAATCAACTCTAGCTATTGAAGAAACAAACGCATGCACCGATGAGAATTTTACAATAGGAGATACATCCTTCTCGCGTACATCCCCTTCTTTCTTTGGGCATGTCCAATGACTAACCAGTCTGGCCTCAGCTTAGGTGTGCCATTACCAACTGCAGATCATGGTTGCCAACCTTTAATAGCTTCCAACTGATCGAACCAGGTATCAAGTCCTTCATCGAAGAAATCACCCGACCCCTCGAACGATTGATGTGTAGGTTGAGCTGCATCGCCCAACGGGTTCTTCGAACTGGAACCTCCATCTTTGTCTGGGATTATAAGAGGAGATTTGATCGATTGACTACCACAAGCATCTCCCACTTGGGGATTAGGGAAATAAGAATGCTCCAAGCATTCTCCCATTAGATCATCTGAAGCCACATGCTCTGATTGGGCAAACCCTTGAGCACTGGGCGTGGTGGGCTGATCTGCGACAGGATGAACACTGACTAGCTGCTGCTCGGACGGAGGAGTGCTTACTCGTTGCACTTGTGATGCGTGCTCTTGAGGAATATTGAAATGACTCGCGAGGATATCCTGATCAAATCCCCAATAGTCGTCCAGATTCGACCGGGCCTCATTTGTCATAAGGGTGCTGGGTCCGCAGCCGAGTCTATTGCTCGGATTCAGTTCTGCATAACGCTGTCCTAACGCCCTTCTGTAGCAACCAAGGTGATTCGCGACTAATTGCTTGGTAAGTCCCGGTACGTTCATGACCCTAAGTATGCTTGTCGGACCTATGAAGTCGAGTCCTATCTGTCGAACTGCGTCCAAGAACTTGAGATGAAGCTCCGGGGGCCAAGTGAATTTCTTCTTCTCGTCATCCAGAGTGGCGTAGATAGCCTGCCGACTAACCTCTAACTCCTCTTGAACCGTATCTGATCTTACCGGAAGCTGTTGTGGAGGAGATTCATGGGCTTCGATGAGGTGACTCCGATCATAACGACACGTATCTTCTTCCTCCGAAGACACTGGTATAATTTCTGTAGGATCGATCTGCTCATGCGCGCCATTAGCAGGATCTGATTGTACCGGAGATGGCTCAAGGGAGCAGGGGGATAAATGAGCACCTTCCATCTTCGTAGAAGGCTTACCGGGGAACAATTTACTGAGGGTGGTAGGGCCACCGCAGTCAGGGCAGGTAATAGTATTGAGGATTTTCTCATACCACATGTTTTCCATTTGAAGGTTTTGGTTCTGCTCTTTTAGGGCCGTGATCTCCTTACGCCTGTGTTGGACACCTAGTCTGAAACGTCTATTCTGAAACCAAAAATGGACTCTCATAGGATTCATTCCCAGCTTCCGGCCCAATTCAATCTTTTGTTCCTCGTTTGGGCAAGGGCATTCATCGAAGAAAGCTTCAAGCTCCTGGATTTCTTTCCGAGCGTAGCGCTGGCGACTTTTTCTTTTCCGGGGTTGAGTGTCGTGGCCACTGCCGTCGTCACCACTGCGATCTTGATGTTCGTCACGGGCAATGTTGAGTTCCATGGCTTTGATGTCGAATTTGATTCTAGAGAATTTGAGGTCTTTCAACGAACTCGTCACTCGGGGTTCTCTGTTCTCTTTTGTATACTCGCTATTTCGATTTGTTGCCTCCTTTTCCTCGAAAGCTAGGTCTGTTCAGCGTTCTGTTTTTGAAACGACGGAACTGTTTGCCTCTTGCTCAGCTTTCCGACACGAAGGGGTAACCAAATCCTTCCGCGGCTTCTTCGATAGTAGCGCTTGCCTTTCACTTTTCCTCGATAGTCATGCCTGTTCAGCACTGTCTTCTCTTTTTAAGTGGCAGAGCTGTTCACTCGCCGCCCAGCTTTATGCGTGATGGAACAACACAACCCCTTCGCGGCTTCTTCGATAGTTGCGCTTGCTTTTCACTTTTCCTCAATAGTCATGCCTGTTCAGCACTGTCTTCTCTTTTTTTAAGTGGCCGAGCTGTTCACTCGCCGCCCAGTTTTATGCGTGATGGAACAACACAATCCTTTCGCGGCTTCTTCGATAGTTGCGCTCGCCTCCCTCCCAGCTTTAATAATGGCGAGACCGAATTTGTCAGGCCTGAAATTGCGGACCAGGACATGTCTGATGATTCACGGGAGGAGCAACCCTCGCTTTACATTAACTAACCCGGCTCCACAAGCATTATTGCTGCGACTTTTCTCCACTCTCGAGACGCTATAAAATGCGGAGTTGGTGTTTGGGAGATTAACGCTCTCATATAATTTGCTTCCATCTTCAAGTCGCTCCATTACACACCTCTCCGTCGAAAATGGCCTCTTCCCATGTTCCCACTTTCCCAGCCGAAGCTTTGGCTCGATGGGAAGAGTTCTATAACCTCTTGGGTCGAGGCTACGCTCACATAGCTGATCATCCCGAAACCGAGGATGAAATCCGAGTCATGTTCGGGGACCTGGACATCACCTCCCTCGAGGGTACTGCGCTGGGGAGGGAATACAGAATTTTTCCAACGCTCTTTACAAACTCTTTGGAGGTCTACCGCGCTGCTCACCGGGGACTTACCGTGGCTCGTGTCCTGCGAGCCCGTTATGAGGATCAGTCCGACCGCCTAGCGTTGGCTGACTACCTGACCGATAGTCACAAAAAGGCTGTTGAGTTCGCCAAAGAGCGGGTTTCGACATTGCTACGCGAGAGGAGGAATCTGGTGGAGGACTTAGCCCTATCTCTGGCTACCTATGAGCGCGATCGACGTAACGCCCTGCTAAGGAACCGAAGCGAGTGGCTGGAAGAAAGGCTCAACGGCATAAATGAGGATATAACTCGTGAGAATGGACTTGCTCGGGACTTGGAAGCAGTCGCCGAAGATCACGAGACTCAGGTTGTTGCAGTCAATGATGAACGCAAACGCCTTCACCTCAGGCTTGCGGACCATGATACGCGGAGTGGTGCGTATAAACAAAGCATCCATAACCTGGAGGGCCAGCTGGGCTCCTTTGTGTCGTTGATTAGGGCTCACTTCTGCTTTACTTTTCCACCCCAATGCATTGTATGATCTGGTTTGGGCAAGAATGAATGAAAGCCCCCGTGTTTGTTTTAGCTTTTATATGATCCTTTTCTTCGAGCATCCGGACATCTTAGACTTGGATGAGCTGATCCATAATAAGTCGAGTAGATGTGTTCTGATTTTCTAACTCGCTCATGATCAGATGAAAGAATAGCCTCAGACTTATCCAGGAAAAGATTTCTCTCTATTACCTATTTTTTACCTGCAAATGAAACGACCGATTCAGAAGGAATAATTTGAAAAAGAAGGCATAAACCCCTTTCAATCTTATGCTTGCTCGTGATTAATAAAGACAAAAACTTTTACAAGGATAATCTTGTGCGAAAAGTTTTTATCAATATTCCTCGAAGGAAAGCATACTATTGAAAGGAATGTAATTCACGATAATCGCTTTTGACCAACGACGCGTTTTAAATTTAATTGAAGATACGGCATCTGGATCAAAGCCGTTTTGTTAAGAACGAGGGCAATTTGGACATCTATCTCGTCATTAAATTCGGAACAATGCCGGTACTCTTGATCAATTATCGTGGATTACCAGTGGCGTAACACATGCATGAACCGATTCAAGTGTATAATTCCTTCTAGCGAAATTGGGGTTGGATTACCCTATACGACCAAAAGGTCGTGCAAGACTTCCAATTTTAATTTCCTCTAAAGGAATTATAAACTTGACTTGGGAGTATTCGGATGATTAGAGAAAATGCCACTATCACATTCCCATGACCCGTCAAAAGAAATACAACCAAGCTCCATCTGAATGTATACACCAATAGATCCCTAATACAATCACTCTAAGGGGTGAGATAGAGAAAACTTCGATAAAAATAAACCCTATACAAGAGGATTAGTAATGGAAAATAAAACAAAGGAATGTGATCCTAACGTTCAAGGATGCCCCAAGCTCGACCTGTGTCTTCAGGATCATTTGCCCCAACTCTTCATCTTCATTGGATGATACCTCAATAATGTACCTCAATAATGTCCATAGTATGCTCCTTTACCGTACACCCGGTGTTCGTCGTGGGATACCACCCTCCTCGTCTTTTATCAAGGACGTTGGGGACAAACACACATATCTATCCTAGAAACGACATTTAATCTAATCACCCGAATCCAATGAATGAAATGCCTATACTTATATGAACAGTGATAGATTTGGGGGGATAGAGAGTCTTACCAACCCAACTCGTCGACTTATGTGCGGTTTTAGGTGTACCAACCACCCAAAGACATGCGCATGAGACAAGTGATGGTAAACTTCTAAAAATCAGAGGGTTTGACACCTAAGGTTAAGGTTCCCACATCGAGTTCTAGAAAGAGCCGATTCCATTGCACAACTATCGTTGCATTGGGACTCAATCCATAGTTCGAAGCGAGCGGAATTGAGAAGTGGATTACCCCATGTTTTTCCTCACGGAGATTCCATTTTCAATTCCTTCTATTGTGTTCCTAAAGGCGGCGCCTGGGGTTTTAGGCGCGGTTGTGTGTGTCCATGTGTCGTGACCATCACAATGCAAGTCATGCACAATAATTTATCAATCAGCACTTCAAATCATCCACACAACATACATTCCTACGCCACACCTGCGTAAAATAAAGTTAATCACAGACTACACCCCTTATCTCTCCAATCTGCAAAAACATATAACACCTACCATGAGCGGACTTACCTCACCTTCAAGAGTGCCTGCAGGGTTAGAAAAATCACTCAGCGTTTTAATTACGGCCTAAGTCCACTTGAGGTCTAGAACCATAGGTTCTAGAACAAGGTCCCCAGCGGAGTCGCCAGCTGTCGCGACCCGTCCGAAGGCGGACGCGGCTAATGGATTACCGATCGCGGGTCTTGGATCGGCGCGGGCCCTCCCAGGCCCATACCAAATCGCGGCGGGAATGTCTTTTGAGGGATTCGACGATAAGAGTCGATCGCTTTCGACCTTCAGTGTGGTCGTGGTGGCATGTGCAACTTGTGCATGCATTTGGAGTCGCCACCGGTCTTTCTTGGAGGGTAGACCGGAAACCTTATTGACCGATTGGGAGAGATCGATCAATTCTGCGGAACCAGAGATTTTGGGTTCGGGGACTTGGTTACGTCGGTGTCGTTACCAACGCCCTTTCGGTACCTAACGCGAGTGATTTTCCTAGTTAAGAGTTCATGCAGGCGCAATTTTAGGTGAGGTAGGCTTAATTCAGGATTTCATGCAGATTGGAAGACTGTTCCTATCAATCACAATCAATTTAAACGAAAGCGCACTCAAGTACATAAATAAATCACATCAATGTACATAAATTCAAATCAAAGGTTTCCTAATATAGCAATAAAGGTTTAAGTAAAGTGTGATTTCAGGTCCAGGATAAAATGGGAAGATTTGGAGACGATTTGGCCCGAAGGGCAAAATCGTCAATTTTTGGAGGATTTGGATACCGAATTACCCAAAATACCCCATGGCCAGTTGATTGTGGCCATTTCCCATTTTTGAGAATTTTTTTGGAATTTCTTGATTTTAATATTTAATAATAATTTTTTTTATTTTTTAGAAAATATATATTTTTTTTATTTTGTCATTTAATTATTACTTAATTAAAACGATCGGATCCGGATAGGACTCTTGGGCCCGGATCGGGAAAGAGGGCTTGAACCGGGTCCATCTCGCACAAGGAGCCCAACAAGCCCACTTTCTTTTCTTTAAACCTAATGAAACGATTGGCCCAAGCCCAATCGTCTTTCTACCAACAACAACGCATGGCCCATTTCTAACTAAGCCTCTTGAGGGGACTGGGCGGAGAGCCAAGGGCTGGACTTCGGTGGCTCGACTGCAAGTGGATGGGGGTCTCGGCTGGGCTGTCGAGGATGGTGATGGCCGGGACGAAGTGGCTGAGGACGTTGGGTGAGAGAAGGAGGAGGTGATAGTCCACGATGGAGCGGCGGCTAGGTGGCGAGGGTGACTGTTATTTCTTGATCGGAGAAGGAAGGTGGCGATGAAATCCGCTGAGTACGTGTTATTAGCATGGACGCCACTGACCTTAGCAGCAGCAACGAACATCAACCGCGGCTTCTCGGCAGCGAAGAAGCCCTCGACATCCGACTGGCGCGTGAGGTCAAGCTCGGCGCGGGTGCGAAGGACCAGACTGGCAAACCCCCGATCCCGGAGCTTCCGCACGATGGCGGAGCCCACAAGGTCGCGGTGGCCCTCGACGAAGACCTTGGCCGATCTTTCGGAGAGGAAGGAGTCTCCTGCTGCGTCCGCGTTGGGTCCTCCCACCGTAGCAGATGCAGGAGATGGAGCTCAGTGACAACACCCAGCGGGCCGGTTCGTATGGATTTTGGGTGTCCCTTTTTTTGGGTGCTCTTTTGGAGATTCGGACAATCACATGTCGTGCGGCCTCCAAAAAAAAAGGAAAGGTTGCCACCCTCTAATAAAGAACCAGAAGCCAGCTCCCTGTGAATGATGTTCAGTCCTCTCTCCCCTTTTTTTGTAGAAGCTTTCGTGGTCGCTTAAAGCTCGTTGGACATCCCTACAAACATGCAGTCCCCTCGTGCCAATGAAGATTCGGATTCCCGGCCACTCTAGCTCTCTCTCTTTAAATAATAATCCCACTCTTCAATGTCTTCTCTTTTCAAAACAATGGCGCCGCTCCCTTTCTTTTGGCGATATTCTGTCCATTTGGCCTTTAGGGATCCGACTCCCCTTGGATTCAATCTCGATCCTTCGTTTCTTTCTAATTAGGTCAAGCGTTAGCAACAACTAAAAGGGATGTTAGAATTGTACGTCAATACTCAAAAAATGAAAAAATTATCAAATTAAAAGACTCGAATGATTTTTTTTTATGCCCGATTCGGGTTTATGTTTGTGAAGGAACATAGTGACCCAAGCCGAATTTTTCATATTTAAAGTGACGCACTTGAAGAGGAAATTAAAACAAAATTATTGAATATTTTTGTGTATTTTTCTGACCACGAATGGTATTTTTTTATTATTTTTTTGGGTATTTTTATAATTAAATAAATTCGAAAAATATTATAAAATACCAAAAAATATTTTTTGTTCAAAATTGGTCCCTGAGGCTAGACCAAGGCTTCCAAAGTTGATTTTGTAATTTTATGACATTTTTTATATTTTTAATTAATTTTGAAGAATAAAAATCACAATAATAGATGGTCAAAAATCAGGTGTCAACAACTATTACCTGCCCTGACTGCGGTGGCCCTACCACCCTCAGTAAATTGTTCCCCAGTAAGCCTTCTACGAAGATGGAAGGTGCTCATTTATCCCCCTGCTCCCTTGAGCCATCTCCGGTACAATCAGATCCTGCTAATGGCGCGCATGAGCAGATCGATCCTACAGAAATTATACCAGTGTCTTCGGAGGAAGAAGATACGTGTCGTTATGATCGGAGTCACCTCATCGAAGCCCATGAATCTCCTCCACAACAGCTTCCGGTAAGATCAGATACGGTTCAAGAGGAGTTAGAGGTTAGTCGGCAGGCTATCTACGCCACTCTGGACGACGAGAAGAAGAAATTCACTTGGCCCCCGGAGCTTCATCTCAAGTTCTTGGACGCAGTTCGACAGATAGGACTCGACTTCATAGGTCCGACAAGCATACTTAGGGTCATGAACGTACCGGGACTTACCAAGCAATTAGTCGCGAATCACCTTGGTTGCTACAGAAGGGCGTTAGGACAGCGTTATGCAGAACTGAATCCGAGCAATAGACTCGGCTGCGAACCCAGCACCCTTATGACAAATGAGGCCCGGTCGAATCTGGACGACTATTGGGGATTTGATCAGGATATCCTCGCGAGTCATTTCAATATTCCTCAAGAACACGCATCACAAGTGCAACGAGTAAGCACTCCTCCGTCCGAGCAGCAGCTAGTCAGTGTTCATCCTGTCGCAGATCAGCCCACCACGCCCAGTGCTCAAGGGTTTGCCCAATCAGAGCATATGGCTTCAGATGATCTAATGGGAGAAAGCTTGGAGCACTCTTATTTCCCTAATCCCCAAGTGGGAGATGCTTGTGGTAGTCAATCGATCAAATCTCCTCTTATAATCCCAGACAAAGATGGAGGTTCCAGTTCGAAGAACCCGTCGGGCGATGCAGCTCAACCTACACATCAATCGTTCGAGGGGTCGGGTGATTTCTTCGATGAAGGACTTGATACCTGGTTCGATCAGTTGGAAGCTATTAAAGGTTGGCAACCATGATCTGCACTTGGTAATGGCACACCTAAGCTGAGGCCAGACTGGTTAGTCATTGGACATGCCCCAAGAAAGAAGGGGATGTACGCGAGAAGGATGTATCTCCTATTGTAAAGTTCTCATCGGTGCATGCGTTTGTTTCTTCAATAGCTAGAGTTGATTCTGCATAATGTTTTTCGCAAACGTCATCTCGTGTGTATACGGTAATTCCTTGTTATTAAGTTCAAGGTAAAATCAGCCCCGACGCGTGAAGGCAGAATTGATAGCATGAGTTACTAGCAGAATGTGATCGAGCTCGAAAGTGAAAGATTACTAGCGGCCCCAAACGCAATGACCGCAAAATCAGGGGCAATCTTTAAGTTTCGAGCAACTACAAATCTATTTCTCACGAGGCATTCAGGTCAATCAAATATAAAGCGTCGGGCTGTGAGAATGATGCGTAGTCAATCTGTTGACACAGGCGAAAAAGGAGTCGCGTAGATCCGAAAGCAAAAACCTTTCTTGGCTAGTCAACAATGCAGAATGAAAGAGCATATATAAACAAACTCGCATTTATTTCATTCAGCAGGAAAGTTTACAAGTGGATCACTGAGGGGGAGCAGTAAACCCAAAATGAGTTCTGACAAGCATCACAAAAAAGCTTAACTGACTCTCCATGCTATCCATGCCTTGCTTACAACCCACACTCCGGGAATCGAGGTCTACAAGCTTGAAGAAAAGGAGACGACATTTCTCCTTAAGTTCGTTCACCTTGGTGTCATAGTACTCGAACTCAAGCTTTAAGTCATGAGCCAGCACCCTCCCGCGAGCTATATCCATGCTCAGGTCTTCAAGCCTTTCCTCCAACCAGGCACACTGGAACCTCAGCACGAAGTTGTGCTGGTCTTGCTCAAAGGCGGTGTCAAAAAGAGCCAGACGCTCCACCAAGTTGTCCCTCTCACGGACCAGCATCGAAACCTGGGCGTGGGCGTATTCAACAGCCCTTTTATGGTTATCGGCCGTCAGCATGGCCAACATCAGGGACTCAGTTCGGTCCTGATAACGGGCTCGCACGATACCAGCCAAAGTGACCTCCCGGCTAGCAACTTCGTAAGCCTGCATGAAATTGTTAAAGAGAGTTGGGAAGATCACAAACTCCCTTTGCAGTTTCGTACCTTCAATACACGCAGTATCCAGGGCCGGAATCAGAGTACGAACTTCAACCTCAGCTTCAGGATGATTGTTTATGTAGCCATAACCCCTACCCAAGAGGTGGTAAAATCTCTCCCATTGGGTCGAAGCTTCAGGTAAGGCAACAGGCATAGAGGAGGAATCCATATGCGATGGAATGACGGAGAAGAGAGTGAGAATGTGAAGAGTGTTTGAGAGGCTGAGTCTGATAAGGCTAAAGTGTTAATCTTCTTGACATCGATCTATCACCTTATAAATGCTCGAGTACAGGGAGAAGTGGTAATAATATTTTATGTGCAGTAGAGCCAAGCGGGTTTCGTTAATGCATCCCCGATGAGTCACGAATCCACCACCGTCCTGTGATCTCGGGTTTTACGAAACATAATGGCGCCGAAAGGTGGGCAGGCTTGTTACTCTAGAGACTGGGCCAGGGGGACAAGCGTAGTGCTCGACAAAGCGAAATCAACGCAAGAGATCTTCAGGCTCCGTTCACGTAGAAAAGAGCAAAAAAGGACAAAGTGGGAATTACGAAGCCTTGAGAAAAACGCTCGTCAAGTAGCCATCACAAAAGGACGAAGTGGGAATCTCGAAACATTGAGAAGAGCGCTCGTCGGGGAGCCATCACCTTTGATCGAAGAACGGTGATCCGGCTCCTTTAACCTCTCAGAATTTGCAGAGAAAGTGAAGATCCAAGGAGGAACAAAGAAAGCTGAGTTAACGGAAAATCAAACAGTGATATCCCGGTCAAAATGTTCAAGGGATTCTGTCATTTACTGGAAGCGCCAGACTTGGAGGTCTCCGAGCTTGAGCTGCTGGAAGAGTTTGAAGATCTCAGGACCGAACCTGACACGAGGGCCATGGAGACCGATCCTTCTAATGATGAAACCCGCGGCTTGGTTAACGAGAACAGTACCCGCGACGGTTATCAGCGTCAGAAAGGGGAATATCTCAAACGCAACACTTCAGGTCAAGTCCATAAACTCGAATTGTTTTTCAGGGAATACCCCTATCCGGACATGGAACAGAAAATCAAAATGGGCCAGGAGATAGGGTGGGAGCCTCGGAAGGTCAAGTGCTGGTTTGAAAACAAACGAACCCGGCTGAAGCAGCAACGCGATCGGCACGAGTTAGCGGTTGTAAGGGAGGAAAATGAAAAGCTTCGAATAAAAAACACTCAGTACAAAAAAGCTCTAAGCATCGCTATTTGCCTGGAGTGCGGTAACCCTGTTCCCACGGACGGAGTATTCACTGAAGAGCCAGATCTGGGGGTTTATAATGCTCATTTGTTGCAATGCCCTTCGCAACATCTTTCGGAACAGGCGGGTACCGCCGAGGATCTACAAGAGGAAACTAGTGCTATAAGGTCAAAGTCGACGCCCATTGTGGAAGGGAACATGCGTCATGACAAGTCGGGTCCGCTCGATGATGAACTCACCATCATGACCAGCCGATCTGAGACCACTAAATCCCCTCCAGAGCAACCTCCAACACGACCAGATTCCGAGAAGAGTAACCGCCAAGTTGCTGACACCACTTCGGCTAGCAAGAAAATAAGATTTCGTTGGACCCCGGAGTTTCATAGCAAATTTGTTGATGCAGTTCAACAGTTGGGGATCAGTTTTGCTTGCCCATTGCGCATACTCGAAATCATGAACGTGCCGGGACTGACTAAAAATATGGTCAAGAATCACCTTTGGCGCTACAAGAAACTACTGAGAGATGGACGAGCGTCGCTAGACCAAGATAGAGGCGGTTCAACACGACCAGATTCCACGAAGAGTAGCCGCCGAGTTGCCAACCCTACTTCGGCTAGCAAGAAAACAAGGTTTTATTGGACCTCGGAGCTTCATAGCAAATTTGTTGATGCAGTTCAACAGTTAGGGATCAGTTTGGCTCGCCCATCGCGCATACTCAAGATCATGAACATGCCGGAATTGGATAGAAATAAAGTCAGGAACCACCTTTGGTGCTACAAAAGACTACTGAGAGATGGACGAGTGGCGCTAGACCAAGAGAGAGGCAGTTCAAGTTTAAACGATGAGCATGGCTGTGATCGCAATCCTCATGAAGCAGGAAGCATCCAATCACCTCTTAACACCGATGGGACTGACAATTACACGGTCGATTGTTCAGGCATCAATCAGAGTACTCCCATGGGTTATCCCAGTACTCCTCAGGAGTATGTACCGCAATTTCAGCAAATCGGGACTCCCCAGTCTGAGCACCGACTGGCCGTTAATACTAGTCCTACAGCGGATCTAACACTGGCAGGAGATGCACATACAATCTTGCGAGACGATTACGGAGATTCCGGCTCGAAGAATCAGGTGGTCCATGACGAAAATGGCAAAAAGATTCCTTCTCCAGTAGTCGACAATACTCAACCTGAGTGTCAGTCGCTCGATGGTTCAGACGATCTCCTTGAAAACATCTATTCTTGGTTCGATCGGCTGAATTCCCCCCTGAGTTACCCTGGTACTCCCCAAGAGTATGTACAACAATTTCAGCAGGTATGGACTCCCCAATTTGAGCACCAACCGATCGTTAGTGTTATTCCTACGGCGAATCCAGCATCGGGTACAAACCTACTGGACAACGATGAAAATACCAACTCAAGAAGTGAGGTTGTTCATGTCGAAAGTAGTGTGAGGAACCCATCGCCAACGGTTGAGGATGCCCGACTTGGGCGTCAATGGCTTGAAATTTCAAGCGAGTCCCTCAGTGAGCAACTCGGCGTGTGGATCACGCATAAACCGAGAAACCAGGTTGTTCATGCCGAAAATGGGAGAAGTCCGTCACCAGCAATTAAGGATGCTCAACTTGGACGACTCGAGCGGTCGGACGATCTCCTGAATGAGCAACTCAGCCTATGGGTCAAGCATTTTGGAACAAGTGCATCTTCGCAGTCGTGACCGGTACCGGCGACCGGACATCTGGTTCGAAGCTCGTGTGCTAAATCATTAGAAGGCTCAGGAGAGTGAGAGGTGAATACATCGAATGAATGTGTTACGGATTTCGTTGTAAAGTTCCCGCGGGAACATTGTAATTAACGCTGAAAACTAACCGCTCTGAGTGTCAACATTACCCTTTGAACGTCTTCGAGCCAAGGGCCATGGATTAATCACTTAATCCGTGGAGCAAATTCCATGAACGATGACTATCACCCGCGGAGCATAATGGGATCTACCCCCATTCAGCACGAAATACGTTTGGTCACAAAGCCTCCCATTTGGTAAAACGATGTATCGTTCCTAAACGATCTTCAACCGAATACCAAAGTAATGTCTCATTTCTTTCCCTTCTCAGGTGTTAAACGTGGATAAATCACCCAAGGAGCCATCTGTTCAAATAACAAAACAGACGTTGCCCAACCGGGGGCAGCTGAACCATTGATATTGCAAATATTCCAAGCATGGATAAACGGATTTGATAGACGTGGTTCATATCAATACGCGACGTCAGAACGGGATGAGAACCAAGAGTAAAGTTGTATTGTCCCAATTTGTCTTCAATTTGGGAATATGAGTTAACACTTGCTATTTATCCTTGATAGGGACTCACCATCAAGGAGGACAAATTTTGACAACCTGTGTGCACTCGCAGGGGCACACGACCGAGGGTAAGATGTATCGTTCTAATTTTTTGAAAAATTCATGAACGAACAATAACATGTTTCTTCCGCATTTTCAGGGATCTCCAGCCGCGGGGGACAGGTAAGTATCCCTTTCCCCAATCCATTGAAAATGTTGAATAAAAAATAGAGAAGAAAAGAAAAGCTTTTAGAATCTGATGTCTAGAAAAGACATAGGATTCTAACTTCATTGGCATTCATGTTTTGAAACATGAGGTTATCTGAACATGCATTGGGCATCATAAAATCCCATTGACGGGTAAAATTTTTGGAGAAAACGAAAGAGATTTTTCCAATCAAAAGTTGTTCAAAACTTTCAAAAGGACGTTTTCTCAAAAGACGAGAGGCAAAGCCTAGTCCAAACACGTCCTATACACACTTAAGAGAGAAATGGAGCGGATAAGACAGCAGAATCTGGACCTACGGAAGTAGGGACCATTCGCAGCGATTACATGGGTTGGGACGACGGAGGCATTCGTTTCATATCCCCCAAACACTACAGGTGACCGTTGATAACCCCTTTGAACGGCGGTTTTCATTCTTAACCCTGTCAAGAACCACCCCACATCGGGGCAAAATGGAGGTGAGTCCAGCAGCATCAGGAGAAAATGGTTAGAAATTTTCTTGCTCGGACTAACATCGATCTTTGTGTGTTGTTTATATGGTAATCCAAGTGCCATAGGATGACGAGAAGCATTCATTTCTCTATCCCACACACCATATCCTTTGCACAGCCAAGTTGAGCCTGCAAATCCATTTCATGAACCCGTTGGTGATCATTGCACATTCCAAGATAAAGGCATCATCACCTCATAAACGGAGGAATTCAAGACTCAGGGATTACGAAGAGAATTCCCGGACTGATATTTAAAGCATGTTTAGACTATATGTCTAACATGATCCCATGAAGATGAGAAAAAGTGGGATTTCAAAAATGAATGAGAAAAATCCACGGCATCAAGAAAAAGCAAAGTGCCTGGTAAAAGCAAGGGTGATGCTCGTGAAAACTGTTTGATTGATCCCCAATAAAGCCTAGTTGGGAAGAAAAAAAACACTAAAGGAGTCAGGTCAGAAAGACTGCCCCCTAAATGATGTCAGCCGCGGAAAGAAGACACAGAAAGAGTTGTCAATCTCTTAATGCAGCCAGAGACGCTCTCTAAGAAATTTGTGCACACCTCAAAAGCGGTTGCACGCCTCCAAATTGAAGATGCATAATGGAAAAGACAGGTGACAAATTTGCAATGATCACCAATGTCAATCCCCTCATGAATTCTGGGCCAAAAACAAGCCTTTTTCGGTCCCCAATCCTACCAACTTCATAACCCTGAAACAGTCTTCTCTGACTAAGACACTTGGGTTAACATATAACTTAGCTCGAAGAGGTACAAGCAAGACTATTTCTTTCTCATTTTGCAGGGTTCTCGACTTGTAAACCCGGAGCAGCTGGTGAAAACTTTCATTCAATGACCTTGACTCAAAAGTGAGTCCCCCTTGAAGACTAATATCCAAGCCCAACATTACGATCCCGTGGAAGACCTCCCGACCGATCAAAATGTATGCGTTGCGAATGAGCCTAAAACCTAGGCACAGGTTAGTAGGGAATTGAGTGCATCCCCTATAAAAACCATTATCTCAAAACAGGTGAGAAGACCTCATTGTCGAGAAATATTCCGATTGATGTTTTGAACAAACTTTTTTTGGAATTTTCAAACTGTTGATCCAGATTTTCCATGCAAGGAATTTGTGATCATATTTGCGTGTTGCAAGAATGCTTTGGATAGCCTCCGGCATCAAAATGCACATTTCATGATTAAGACTTAAGCCATACGATTTTTGTCAAATGGACATCCGTGGTCTTCCCAAAGATTACTAACGTTTTCTTGGTGAAGAAAAATATTTCAGGCTCAAACTTCTACAGGATACCTGGAGAACCCAGCTCCCAGAATGTCGCCTCAACAGACTCAAGTGAAGCTTTGTCAAAATAAAATCTTTCACTGCTTCAAAGCTGAATTCTCAACAAACTGCGGGATCTCTGAAAAAAGGGGGAAGAAAAACGCTTTTAAAAGAAAAAGTCCTAGCATGACGTGGAGAACCCTCGTCCCAGGACCCCTTTCCAAAAAATCAAGCAATCCCAGCAGACGTGGAGAACCCTCGTCCCTGGACCCTTTTTCAAAAATCAAGCAGTCTCATCGGACGTGGAGAACCCTCGTCATGAGACCGTCTTTTCAAAATTTAGGCAGTCTCAACGGACGTGGAGAACCCTCGTCATGAGACCCCTTTTCAAAATTTTTAGGCAGTCTCATCGGACGTAGAGAACCCTCGTCATGAGACCCCTTTTCAAAATTCAGGCAGTCTCATCGGACGTGGAGAACCCTCGTCATGAGACCCCTTCTCAAAATTTAGGCAGTCTCATCGGACGTAGAGAATCCTCGTCATGAGACCCCTTTTCAAAGCAAAATCGAGGTAGATACCGCCTGAAGGGTCAACACATGGTAGACACCGCCTGAAGGGTCAACTCAAGGTAGATACCGCCTGAAGGGTCAACTCAAGGTAGATACCGCCTGAAGGGTCAAACTCATGGTAGAAACCGCCTGAAGGGTCAACTCAAGGTAGATACCGCCTGAAGGGTCAACTCAAGGTAGATACCGCCTGAAGGGTCAACTCAAGGTAGATACCGCCTGAAGGGTCAACTCAAGGTAGATACCGCCTGAAGGGTCAACTCAAGGTAGAAACCGCCTGAAGGGTCAACACAAGGTAGATACCGCCTGAAGGGTCAACACATGGTAGAAACCGCCTGAAGGGTCACATATGGTAGAAACCGCATAAGGGTCCACTCATTGATAAATATCGCAGTAAGGATCAACACAAAGGTCTGATCCACCATACGGATCAAAATTCTTGGCAAATCCCAAAGCGTGGGATACGCCTTCCTTAGGTTCCTACAAGTTAGGAATCCCATCATGGTATGACCTACCATACAGGTCAGAGCTTAATCTCCCTGGGATATTCTGAATGACGAGTCCTAGGCATCTTCTTGAAAGTCGTCGCAACCGGCAGCATCCGACAGGTGAGCTTCAGGTAAGCCTCTCTCACTTCGGCCCATGTTCAAATTGTTAGAGCAAACCGGAGATTGATTTGAGCTTTTATCAATAGGCTTAAGGATCCGATGTCATAACATTTCTTCTCTTATTTTCCCAGTTGAGTCGGTTAGGAATCAGGTGCCACCTTATCTTTGAGAGAAACCTTTAACGAGATTCCTTTCAAAGAGGGGCAGCTGTTGACACCTGATTTTTTTTACCATTTATTATTGTGATTTTTATTCTTTAAAATTAATTAAAAATATCAAAAAAGGTCATAAAATCACAAAATCAACTTTGGAAGCCTTGGTTTAACCTTAGGAACCAATTTTGAACAAAAAATATTTTTCGGTATTTTTAATATTTTTCGAGTTTATTTAATTATAAAAATACCCAAAAAATCAGAAAAATACCATTCGTGGTCAGAAAAATACCCAAAAATATTCGATAATTTTGTTTTAATTTCCTCTTCAAGTGTGTCACTTTAAATCTCAAAAATTCGGCTCGGGTCACTATGTTCCTTCACAAACATAAACCCGAACCGAGCCTAAAAAAAAAATCATTTTCGAGTCTTTTAGTTTTCAATTCTCACTTTTTATAAGCTATGACATTGGATTCTAAAGTCTTAAAGTGCAATTAGGTCAATTTGCCCTCCAATTTAATCAATTTTTACCAAAAGGGCTTAATTGCACATTTTTCTTTCAATTAGTCCCCGGTTTCACGGATGTATACGTATGCTCTACGTATTTATACATCATATGTATTTATACGTTATGCATATTTGTATTGTTTGGTAACCTCTTTAACTCTTGTAATAATAATAATGGTTATTATTTTTAACACCTTTGTTAGTGCCTTTTTTAGCATTTTTGTATTGTGAGTGCTATTTTTAAATAGCATTTTTTGTATTATAAATTGTGAGTGCTATTGTTAGTGCTATTTTTAAATGGCATTTATTTATCATAAATTGTGAGTGCTATTGTTAGTGCTATTTTTAAATGGCATTTATTTATCATAAATTGTGAGTGCTATTATTAGATAGAATTTATAATTGTTAGTGCTATTTTTAAATAGAATTTTTGTATTATAAATTGTGAGTGCTATTGTTAGTGCTATTTTTAAATAGCATTTTTGTATTATAAATTGTGAGTGCTATTGTTAGTGCTATTTTTAAATGTCATTTATTTGTGAGTGCTATTATTAGATAGAATTTATAATTGTTAGTGCTATTTTTAAATAGAATTTTTGTATTATAAATTGTGAGTGCTATTGTTAGTGCTATTTTTAAATAGCATTTTTGTATTATAAATTGTGAGTGCTATTGTTAGTGCTATTTTTAAATGTCATTTATTTGTGAGTGCTATTTTTAGATAGAATTTATAATTGTTAGTGCTATTTTTAAATACAATTTATTGGAAGGTATTTTTGGCTATAAAAGGATGGCAAGAGTTTTGAGGTTGAAGAGGAGAGACATTTTGTAGAGTGTGCAAATTTTTGAGAGCTTAGAGAGAAGAACACAAACACTCTCTATATTCTCATAATCTTGAGCGAGCAAAATATACTAAGTTCGGAATATTGATTCCGCATATTGCTAGCACAATTGTTGTGGAGTTATTAGTCGTCTCCCCGTTCGTCAATTGGTGGTGCGTCCGAACTAGATGCCTAACACTTGTGGAGGCTGAGATCGAAGAACATCGAACCGACACCTCCGTTCAAGCACGCTACGAGAGGTAATCTATTTACTCCCTTTGAGACTTTGTGATTTTTTTTCGATTGAAATGCATGAAGTACGCCTCTGGAGATACATGTGTGGGTTGTTATTTATTTCCGCTACGTGTTACGTGGATCCCAACAGTGGTATCAGAGCCAATCCTTAGGTGTTTTCGTGCATTTAATTGATTTTTTGCAATTTTTGCAATACTATGGCCAATATGTATTAACGAATTGTTCGTCTTACATGGCTAATGGAGATTGATTATTTTATATGATAAATTAATCAACGTAGCAAAAATTGAGACTAAATCAATTTTGAATCGAAAATTTATGGCTATCTTATTTTACGTAAAAATTCTGAATATGATTCAACGTAGAATTTTTATTGTGCCTTCCTAAGTTTTAAATTGTGAATTTATTACTTACGTGAAAGGGTGGTGATCATGGAAAAATCCCTAATCAATGTGATTGATGTATATATGAATGTATGATGATTATTTATATATTTGGGGTTGTAATTATTAAATGGAGGCTGCGTACTCCTTTTATTTTTCATGTAATCTTTATTTTTAGCATAGTCAATTGTTGATGTAAATGCTACGAGGATTACGTGGAGGAGCCTTTTAAGTCGGCGAGCTCTTTGGGGCCCAATTCTTGAAGAGTTCAAGAAACCAAGAAGAAGCGAAGAGCGGCTCTCCGTTATTAAAATATTAAAATGATTATATGTGGTCTCATTGGCTCGAGACCCATTAAATCATAATTCCATGATCACCACGTAGGATAGATATTTATGTGATTGACATCTATTTATTTATTATGATTACGTGAGCATGTTAAACTGGTTAATGTGCAAAGTCAGACTTACCTCACCCAAAATTGTGCCTGCATGAAATCCTAGTTAGGAAAATCACTCGCATTAGGTACCGAAAGGGCGTTGGTAACGACACCAGCGTAACCAAGTCCCCGAACCCAAAATCTCTGGTTCCGTAGAACTGATCGATCTCTCCCAATCGATCGGTAAGGTTTCCGGTCTACCCTCCAAGAAAGACCGGTGGCGACTCCAAATGCATGCACAAGTTGCACATGCCACCACGACCACACTAAGGTCGAAAGCGATCGACTCTTATCGTTGAATCCTCCTGAAAAATACTCCCGCCGCGATTTGGTATGGGCCTGGGAGGGCTCGCACCGATCCAAGACCCGTGATCGGTAATCCATTAGCCGCGTCCGCTTCCGGATGGGTCGCGACATGCCCATCGATGGATTTGCAGTTACTGGCCCTACTAATTTCAATTGGGGCACTCTATGTGATGATCTACTTGGTGATCGCCCACCCAACTTGAAAGGCACACAGATAAACTTAGGATGGTTGAAAGACCGCTTTGACGAACTTCCGACCGACACCGATGAGGTCACCGTACTGCAGCATACTAGGGCATTTATTGTCCGCCTACTTGGAGGATCTATTTTTGCAGATAAATCAGGGGCCCGAGTTAGTTTGCTGTTTCTTCCACTATTAAGGAACCTCAACGGCTCTATGCAGTATAGTTGGGGTTCAACAGCACTTGCTTGGTTGTATCGGGAGCTATGCAATGCAACCGATTTCAAGACACATTAAATCGGGGGTGCCTTACATGTATTGCAGATTTGGGCGTGCGAACGCTTCAAATGCATCGTCCCAACCCTGATGGACCGTCATCCTTTGGAAGATGCACCTCTTAGTAGTTGGTATGTGATCTGTTGCTTTTTTTGGTTCACGAGTCATTAATTATTTCCAGTGCATATCATATATACTTTTTTTTATGCAGATGGAGTCTAGGCCTACAGACAACGGCAATTCCCACACATGCATTGTCACATTTGTGCTATCAACTTGATAGAATGACATTAGAAGATGTAAGTAATGATAGCAACCAACGGGTTTAATATAATGTTAGCTTTTAGATTAATTATTAGTTTTATTTGATGCATTTTGTTACAATAACAGATTATTTGGAAGCCCTACACCAATGACATTCTGAGGGATCTACCATCTCACTGCCTATAAGGACGAGACATTTGGAGAGCTCGTGTCCCACTCATCTATTACTGGATAGTTGAGTGGCATTATCCAGACCGAGTACTTCGTCAGTTCGGTATGCAGCAGCCGATACCTATACCTCTGCATGATCATACGCGCTTTCATGATATTGAATTAAGGCCAGTTGGGAAGGATTGGGTAAAAAAGCACAGACGGTCGATTGATATGTGGGACAATCGTGCCAATTATATTGTCAATGGTCATCATGCAATGGAAGAACTCCATTTTCATTCAGCATATATGGAATGGTACCGTAGACATACGCGGAAGTGGATTTCTATTACTGGAGCTGCAATGGGTGTGGCAGTTCGTTCAAACACTTTCAATTTAATTCATTATGTGTCAAAAAAATTTCAATAATTATTTTTTAGTAATATAACTTATTTGATAATTTTTGTTAATTTTGATATCATTACTAGGGCGATGGTGTCGAACACATCTTACATATCATACGTAACTTCAATCCATCTCGGGAGTCTTGGGAAGCTTTGGAGAATATAGCTACGGCAATGCTACATGCTCAGAATGAGGAGAGGCGGCTAACAATGATGCCACCACCCCAGCCAGCGACTATAGCAGAACCCGTTGGGCCATCTGATAATGAGCTACCTAAGGCTGTTCAGCCGACTCGGAGTACTGCTAGACCTCATCCAGCTGGTGATAGCGTCCCCTACACTTTGGAGTATCATGCGCTAGATTTCGATCAGGGGTTCACTTCAGGTTTTGGCCAGCCGGGTTATTCTGCAGGGTTTGGCCAGCTAGGTTATTCTACAGGGTTCTCCCAGTTTTCCAGCCCATTTCACGGGGGATTCGATTTTGCATTTCATGACAATCCACAGCCGCAAACTCCAGCCAATTCTCCCGGTTCATATGGACCAAATTTCTTTTTTTTTTTTTGAATACCCTTCTATAGTAGGAAATGTAGCGTCTAGACGTGGGATATTTTACCAAGATATGCCTTCATCTTCTGCCCGTCGTATTCGTCCAGATCCTCATCCTCGATACAATACTATACCTGCCGAACAAAGAAGACGACTTGATTACGAGACAGGAGGCCATATAGGAGAACGATATCATTAGCAAATGTAATTGCGGATGTCGATTGTTATTTATTATGCAAATTTTATTTCTTTTTATATATTCTACCAACTTGATTTTATGTTTTGTATTAATTTGAAAATTAAAATTCAATTATAGATCTTTATAAATGTTAATATATTGATTAAATTTTAAAAAAAAAGGGCAGCAGGAGTTTTTTTTTTTTGGGTGGGTGGGGGGGTTACCCACGTGGGGGGGTCTGCTCCCCCCAGGGTAGGAGGGGGCCCGCCAGTGGGCCCCCTCTCCTCTCCCTCGGCGGTTGAAATGCCGAGGGAGAGGGAGAAGGGCCCCACCGGTGGGCCCCACCTCTCCCTCGGCGGTTAACTCGTCGAGGGAGACCTAAATCTGTAATTTTTTTAATATTAATTTTGTAAATATTATTATTTTTTGGATTATTTAAAAAAAAAGCTCAATAAAAAGTCATTGAAAAATATGGATATTTTGATGCTGAGCGAATGAGAAATTGTTTCTCAAAGAACACCCTTAAACTGTTACAATTTAATCTTTGTAACAGCTACTGAATTAATTTAGTAACAGCAAGTTAATGGCATTAAATTCGGCTGTTATAGGATTAATAATGCAACAGTAGAACCATTGGTAGAACCATTACCACTATAACGGCAGAATCACTGGCAAAGCCATTAATAATATAACGGCAGAACCATTATTTTTGTAACGACAAAGCCACTGTTATTTTGCTGTTATAAAATTAATCAGCCATTATTAATTTCGAAATACCCTAATTACCTTATAAATAGATGGCTTCTCATTCTATTTTAGGAGGAGAGATGAGAAGAAGAAGAGGAAAAACTCTCATCTCTTTCCATTTTTTGCATTTGCATTGTTTTCGATAGTGCTCATGTTTGTTCAAGTTCGTCGAAAGCTTTGGAGTGTTGTGGTTGTCTCTATCGCTACTAACCGTTGTATCTTAGGAGACAGATGCTCACAAAACCTCAAAGCACATATAGGAGGGGACAAATCTGTTTTAAGGAAACTATGTCAAACACAGGCCTCGGTATTTGTATCAATTCCATTTCTGTTCACAGTGTTTGTGCTTCAGCCAATTCAGTGTTTGTGCTTCTTCCAATTTAGTATTTGTGCTTTTGACAATTGAATATATTTCTAGTCCAACAATTTTAAAACAAGAAAATGGCGAAGCCAAAGTTGGGACCAAAATGAGGAGTTTCCAAGAACAGGTTTCAAGGAAAATGCTTCAACTGTGGCAAGATGGGTCATAGATCTGTGGATTGCAGATTTTCGAAAAAAGATTTATGAGACATATATGGTGAATGACATAGCCCGAGACATACCAGATGTAAATATCTCTGTCATTTCAGTGTTTACGCCTCTACTATTTTAGTTCTGTCATTGTATATATTATATTTCGTCTAATAATCTTAAAACTGATTCGATATTTGAGATTGTTTTGCTAACAATCTTAATACATATTTAATATTTGAGATTGTTTTGCTAACAATCTTAAAACAGATTAATCTCATACAATTCAGTATTTGGTGAGGGAGAGAAGTCTTCTCTTCCTTCTTCTGCACATTCGGCAGATTTGAGGAGAGCATTGACGATATAAGAAACCACGAGAAAGAGCTTCAGGGGGGGGAGTGGGGGTCCCTCGGGGATTAAAGATCGTGATAGAGCGATGATATCTGATTTTTTTTCTCATAAGTGCAGTTTGATTACTTTCTAAGATTAAACGTCTTTTGTAGGAGAATAGAAGAAAAGGTTGAAAAGAGAAAAGCCTCGTAGCACGTTCATGTAGTCTTCTGGTCAGGATTTGATTGTCAAACGATTCAACAAACCCTTGAGTAAAATTGGCAAGCTTGTGATATTTCTATTGCAGGCTTTCCAGGCAAAATCTCAGTGCACGTAGCATTCTTATTCATACCGGTCATGGCTTGTCATTAGTTAAGAACACCAAAAGGTCATGCAAATCTCATCTTTTATTTGTTAGGTGTCTTTTGCAGATTCTTTGGTGGACTTCTTACCACGACCACCCTTGTTTGTGGCATACCAAGTAGTATCAGTGTGCCCATTTCCATACGGCCTATCTCACTAGGAGCCACAAACCAGTTGAGAGCCTATGAGTCATCGCAAGTCTGAAGCACTACCATTGATTCATAATGAATTTTTGCTCGTGACCCCAACTGTCTAATCCGTGGCTGGCGCTAAGTTGTATTGTTCATGGTTTTGACATGGTGCTTTTCCCTATCATCAAGTCTAACCCAACACGGTTTAATGGTAGATTTTCTTTTTTTATGGATTTTGTCCAGATTCACCATTGTATTTTCGTACTGTCAATTCATGTAGACAAAGAGAATACATATTTAGTATTCAGATTGCTACTGAAAATGAAGTTGTTGATGTGGCTGCTGATGACATCATCAAAGGCTATGCTTCTGCTATCCAATTGCTTCTACCTGGATTTGTCCCTGCATCTACTGTCCAACAGCTTCTGCCCGGATCATCCTCTACCTCCGCTACGGATTCTGTCCACCATGGTGAGAAACCTGAGAAGTTCAACGGATCGAACTTTAAAAGGTGGCGGGAAAAAAATGTTGATTTTAACAATTTTGAATCTTGCGAGATTCTTGAGTGAGGATATTCCAAAATGGCTGCACCTTTCTTAGAGGATATTTTAAAATGGCAAAAACCTGTGCCACCAATCTGTATACATTATGTGATTGGAAGAGTACATAGTAACATGTATAATGGTAAGTCTAGACATGTACGTCGTAGACATAATACCACTAAACAACTACTCTCAACTGGAATTATCTCTATTGACTACGTAAAGTCAAAGGATAATATTGCGGATCCACTAACCAAATGGTTAAACAGAGAGTTAGTTGAAATATCGACAATAGGAATGGGACTGAGGTCCATTACAGGAAAATTGATATAAAGGAAAACCCAACGTAGCTGATGCGGATGAGGTCGCCATCTACGCAATCAATATAGATAAAGTTGTTATCTACGTAATATTGCGTGATATTACGTAATATTAGGTTATCTTTATTTTTTTTAGACAGTTTTGTAATATTTGAATTTTGCTATTTAGAATTCTAGTAGGGTTAGGATTAGGGTTAGCACCTTATAAAATGATGTCTTAGGTTTTTAAGACAGATGATTCGGACTTTTCAGATATCAATTACAATTTCGAGATTTCTCTCTTGTAAGCATGGATTTGCTTGTGTTCTATAGCTGAACGCTGCGTCAGGCGACTGTATTCCGTGATATTACGTAATATTACGTTATCTTTATTTATTTTTAGGCAGTTTCGTAATATTTGAATTTTGCTATTTAGAATTCTAGTAGGGTTAGGATTAGGGTTAGCACCTTATAAAATTGTGACTTAGGTTTTTAAGACAGATGATTCAGACTTTTCAGATATCAATTACAATTTCGAGATTTCTCTCTTGTAAGCATGGATTTGCTTGCGTTCAGCGAGTGTTTCCAAAATGAAGGCTAAATGAACATACTCATGAAAACTGAACAAACATTTAGATGATTCCTGTGTGAAGTGTATGAGTCATTTACTCAGAAAGCAGGACAATTCAAGGATATTATGTCTGCTGGACAGATGGTAAATTAAATATATTCTCATAATGGAAGGTTCAAAGGGTGACATCTACCTATCTTATGTAGGTTTCATTTGTTGAATACTATCACAGAGTTAAAACCAAAATAATTTTCATTCATGAAGGAGATTGTTGCAAAATATGGATATTTTGATGGGTGAGTGAATGAAAAATTGTTGCTCAGAGAACACCCTCAAACTGTTACAATTTATTCTTTGTAACAACTACTAAATTAATTTAGTAACATCAAGTTAATGGCATTAAATTTGGCTGTTGCAGAATTAATATTGTAACAGCAGAACCACTGGTAGAACCATTACTACTGTAACAGCAGAACCACTGGTAAAGCCATTAATAATATAACGGCAGAACCATTACTTTTGTAACGGTAAAGCCATTGTTATTTGGCTGTTTCAAAATTAATCAGCCATTATTAATTCTGAAATACTGTAATTACCCTATAAATAGATGGCTTTCCATTCTATTTTAGGAGGAGAGAAGAGGAGAAGAAGAGGAAAAACTCACATCTCTTTCCATTCTTTGCATTTGCATTGTTTTCGATAGTGTTCACGTTTGTTCAAGTTCGCCGAAAGCTTTGGAGTGTTATGCTTGCCTCTATCGCTGCCAACCGTTGTATCCTAGGAGACAGACGCTCAGAAACCTCAAAGCACGTATAGGAGGTGACGAATCTGTTTTAAGAAAATTGTGTCAAACACAGACCTCGATATTTGTATCAATTTCCTTTCAATACTGTCGTGGTTCTGTTCACATTGTTTGTGCTTCTGCCAATTCAGTGTTTGTGCTTTTGCCAATTCATCATTTGAGCTTCTGACAATTGAATATATTTATAGTCCAACAATCTTAAAACAAGAAGATTGTGAAGCCAAAGTTGGGACCAAAAGGAGGAGTTTCCAAGAACATGTTTCAAGGAAAATGCTTCAACTGTGGTAAGATGGGTCATAGATATGTGGATTGCAGATTTCCGAAGAAGAAGATTTATGAGACATATATAGTGAATGACATAGCTCAAGACGTGTCAGATATAAACCTCTCTGTCATTTCAGTGTTTACGCCTCTATTATTTTAGATCTGTCATTGTATATTTTATATATTACTAGCAAAAGTATCTATCTTCTTAGTTTACAATGAAAGATTTGGAAGAAGTGGATACAATTTTTAGTATCAAAATGATCAAATATAGTGGGGTTATGCTTTAAGTCAAGGTTACTATGAGGAGAAAATTATTAAAAAATATCAGCTTTGAGAATTAAAGAATCAAACGTACCATATGATATATCATTTAAATTGATGGAAGTTACTGTGCAACCTTTAGCACAATTAGAAGATGCTAATGCATTTGAAAGCCTAATATATGTTATGCATTGCACTAGATCGGGTATAGCCTTTATTGAGTATAAATTGCCCAAATTTACTAGTTATCTTAGAAATATGTGTTGGAAGGTCATAAGTATAATTATTGTTACCTAAAGAAAATAATGCATGATGGTCTAATCTATTGGAAGACAATCAGTAGCACTAGAAGGACATTCAAATGCTAGTTCAATAACTAGTACAATTGATAACAAGTTGATATCTAGATGGGCTTTTAAAGCTTGCAAATGGTGCAGTCTCTTGGTATCAAATAAGCAAACATGCATACCTCATTCAATAATGAGCTCTGAGTTCATATCACTATCGATGGCTGGTAAAGATGCTAAATGGCAGCGAAATTTGCTATTGGATGAAGAGTTGTGGCTGCAACCAATGGTAGCCATATCTTTACAAAGTGATAGAGAGACAACATTGTCCACGGCACATAGCAAAATATGCAATGGAAAATCAAGATATTGGCTTGCGAAATGGGTATGTTCAACACAACTAATACTAAAGGCATTCCAATATCTATGTTCGAGTAAAGAATAACTTGGTTGATCCATTCACTAAGGTTCTCTTGCGAGGTTTAGCTAGCAGTGTTTTCAAAGAAATAGATCTTAGATCAATTGAATAATAATCAAGCATAGTGGAAATCCAACTTCATAATTTCTATCGAAATTGTTAAAGTTCAATGGTAACAACATGCTATTGTATCTTGATGGCGATCGAGTACTACGACACAATGTTAATATTCATTGGAAAGTTAGGAGGATGAGTGTAAGAGATCACTCTTAATGAAGTTCAAGGTTTTAACAAGACAATGCTAAGGTAATAAGTTTGGAACTTCACCTATATGTACATAAGAAGGGATACCGCTTCCAACAAAAGTCGGATGAACCTTTGTAAATGTTCATGAATGGAAGAGGGGGCACAAGGTCATAAAAGTGCTGAGGTATATGAAATTTCTAACATATCATGTGATAATTAATAAATAGAATCATAGTTCAAAGTTTTTTATCTCCACTATTTTTGTTAATGAAATTATTGACACTAATTGAATGTTCAAACCTTAACAGAAGCCTTCTTGTATGTGTAAATTTACGTAAATTAGTACATATAACAAACTAATTGTGGGTGTTGTTGAAATAGTTTGTCATCATGAAAATAGGTAAATCTTGATCATGAAAGGAGGCGACTCTTGGATATGAAAATAAGTGATTGTTGACTTGAAAATTAGTGATGGTGCATCATAAAAGGTGGTTGTGGGAAATAAGGTACCTATTTTCAAGAGATGTGTTGTTTGGTTGTCTATAAATTGCACCAATGATAAATTCCAATATCTATGTTCGAGTAAAGAATAACTTGGTTGATCCATTCACTAAGGGTCTCTCGAGATGTTTAGCTATCAGTGCTTTCAAAGAAATTGATCTTAGATCAACTGAATAATAGTCAAGCATAGTGGAAATCCAACTTCATAATTTCTATGGAAATTGTTAAAGTTCAATGGTAACAACATGCTATTGTATCTTGGTGGCGATCAAGTACTACGGCACAATGTTAATATTCATTGGAAAGTTAGGAGGACGACTGTAAGAAAACACTCTTAATGAAGTTCAAGGCTTTAACAAGACAATGCTAAGATAATAAGTTTGGAACTTCACCTATATGAACATAAGAAGGGATTCCGCTTCTAACAAAAGTAGGATGAACCTTTGTAAATGTTCATGAATGCAAGAGGGAGCACAAGGTCATAAAAGTGCTAAGGTATAGGAAATTTGTAACATATTATGTGTAAATTCATATTTATGGTAATGGAATCGTAGTTCAAAGTTTTTATCCCCACTAGTTTTGTTAACAAAAATATTGACACTAACTGAATGTTCAAACCTTATCAGATACCTCCTTGTATGTGTGAATTTACGTTATTTAGTACATTTAACAAACTAATTGGGGTATTTTTGAAATAGTTTTTCATCATGAAACTATGTGACTCTTGATCATGAAAAGAGGTGACTCTTGATCATGAAAATAAGTGATTATTGACTTGAAAAGAAGGGATGGTTCATCATAAAAGGTGGCGATGGGGGATAAGGTACCTATTTTCAAGACATGTGTTGTTTGGTTGTCTATAAATTGTGACAATCATACATTGTTTATTACAACTGTTAAAAACAACAACCTCTTCTTCATAACCCTTTTCTTCTTTCATACACAATTATGACATATTCAAGGTGAAATTCCAATTGAGAAATTGAGTTACTGTTGAACTCCTTTCTCTGCAACTTAGGTGTATATCCTAGAGGTATATTTGTTTTAAACCCGCCAGTAAAAATAGTTGGTGCAAATTAGTTAACGACAATGATCATCATTACGTATCAAAGCATAATTGGTTTATAATTACTGCTCTGTTTTCATCAGCAATCAAATTTCCCCTGTACTAAATGTAATCTTCCATTTGTAGATCAATCTTCTTGTGTGTTGACTTTTTGTGAATTCCTTTTGTGCTACAAACATCCAAAGAAGGATTAAAGAGCTTTAATGATTTTGGCAGTAACACATGACCGAAGCAGTTTAAAAATCCCACTCCAGATCCAGATCCAGATCCAGATCATTTCTAGTGCGAAGTCAATTTATATGTATATGCCTTGGTCACCATTTCACGATTGGCAGATGGAGTAAAAGGAATATGAACGCGAAGTTGATTGAAGAAGATATGAACTGAAATGACAACTTGTTCAACCCCTGCATGATTGAAACTTTTTCTGCAAATGTAGGCGAGAACAAAGTTTTGTCTCTAGTGAAGTTAGGTGACGAATCTGGTCAGATGGACTCTTCAATGCTCAGAGGGCTTGCTCCTTATTCCTTATACCTTGTTTCTCATGATTTTATTTATTTTAATTTTTTTTTTTATCTTTGTCAGGGAACATACGAAAAATAATCTCATTTTTCACCTAATAATCCCTTACATACCTCTACTTTCCATCAGTTATCCTAGTATTCATATCTATTGAAGTGTCATTTTATTTGATTTTTTTTTTAGGTTTAATACCACAAAAGACGTCAAATTGGTACACCTGTGATAAATTTACCCCAAATTATTTTTTACCACAAAAAATCCTAAGTTGGTACATTTGTGATAAATTTACCCCAAGCTAGTACACTTGTGACAAATTTATCCTTCATTAGTTTTTGTTAAATTTAACCATCCAATTGCTGAGCTAGATGGCATGTGACAGTTCATGAGTGTACCCGTTTATAGTTTTCTTGTCGCAGATATATAAATTTAAAATTTTTCGTGGTATTAACCGAATTTAACGAATGGTAAATTTATCACAGATGTACAATTTTTGGGTTTTTCATGATAAAAAAATTAGTTTATGGTAAATTTATAACAGATGTATCAGTTTATAATTTTTTATGGTAAAAAAAATAGTTTGAGGTAAATTTATTATAAGTATATCAGTTTGGGATTTTTCGTGATATTAACCTCTAAAAAAATAGTTGAAAAGGAAGGAAAGACAGGTAAGGTCGGACAATGTCAAACGCACGATCGCTATACCTGCATGAGTACGGTCTGGTCGGTGAGGCCCATCGTCTCCCTGAGGCCTGGTGCGCAGTAGGGTTAAGCAAAATTTGGCTGATGATGATGGTGCTTCTAGCCTTCTTCTCCTCCAACCGTCGACTGGTGAATAGACTTTTAATGTCATGTTAAAAAAAAAACTACAAATTAAAAAAATCAGAAATTTAAAAACAAGAGCCACATGAATGGGGTTGGCTCAGCTGATAACCTTTATAAACAAAATGGGGTGTAAAATTAAATGGGTTAAAATATGGGTTTGTTTTTAAAACCATTTACAACACGTATATAATTAAGTTTACAACTCAAACCCAATTAACAACCCATTTATTAAAACGTGACTAAAACATATTTGACCCGTATCACTGAATATGGGTTTTCAACCCATTTTGATACTTCTAAGATTCACGGGATGTGTTTTCGACTTTCCTGAAGAAAAGAGGTTTTGCTTTCGAAATCAGAATCCAAGGAATCTGATAAGAAAACGTAATCGCAACTATGAAAAATGCGTTGTCGCAGCCGTCCCAAAGCGAACCACCAAAGGAAAGTTCGTGGATTACGAAACGGGAACAAAGGTTTCTCCCCTGAGGCAAACGCTCGCTTTTAGTGCTAAATTTCTCGAGCTCTACCAGTTGCAACTTGGTTTCTTAACATAAATCATTTACACATGTAGTTAAATTTAATTAGGAGTCGTCATTAATTTTTTATGCATGGATTAGAAGTACAAGTAATGTGTGAAAGAACATTGTGCGAATAAAACATTTAATGGATTTGAGGACTTGGTTACGTTAGATAAATCTAATGCCATTTCGGTACCCTTTCTCGTTATTTCAGAAATGTATTGAAAGCAGTCTTGGTCAACTTCAATCTTAGGCCACTAACATATAAGAGGTAATCATGCGGATGAGCAAACGAGAATTCAACACTCAATAATTGAAGCGATAAATACATTGCTCAAGGAGATAGAAAACCCTTCATGCGATAAGAAAATCAAAAGCAAAGCTCCGTTTTTTTCTAATGCTACAAGGATTCTCCAAGATGTTAAAAAATGGCAAACAGTACATGCATCCTAAACATGATTTTTAAATGCAATGTCTATAATTTTTTATTTTTTTGGTTTCATTTTATGCAAACTAAACTACCTATAGTGTTAATACAAAGAGATTTCGAGAAAGAAACGTTATCCTTTTATTTTCTGTATATCTTCTTCATATCTTTTACAATGACCTAGAGGTATATATATATAATCCTAAAAAGATATATCATCTAATCTAACTAATTACAATTCTTCAATCTCGATAATTATAACTCATACATATCTTTTACAGCTCATTCTAACACTTCCCCTCAAGTTGGTGCATAGATGTCGTGAATGCCCAGCTTGCCAAATGAGTTGTAGAAGATCTTGCTTGACACCGCCTTCGTCAAAATATCTGTCAATTGATCTTTAGATCGAACAAATGGAAATGGAATCACTTTGTTATCCAAGTTTTGCTTGATAAAATGACGGTCCATTTCAACATATGTTTGGTACGGTCATGCTGAACTGGATAGTGTGAGATGTCAATTGCTGCTTTGTTGTCACAAAACAACTTCATCTCGACTCTCGGAGCGAACCCAATCTCTGGCATTAATTTCTTTAGCCATAGGAGCTCACACAACCCTTTGGCCATCCCTATAAATTCGACCTCTACACTTGATAACGCTACTGTCATGCCCCGAACCCGACGGGCACGCGAACATCCCACAGCGGCCGCTTTCACTTCGATGGTACCCAGGATCCTTCAGCCAAACATTTCATTCTCTCTAAATGATATAAGCATGCGGAAGCGAGAAAATAACCTCATACATAAAATACAAGATGACTTAGGACGGAAATGGTACACTCCTCATATTACCAAATACACTTCAGAGGTTACAGTAGTCAAGTACCAATGGTTCAATTTCTAAATTCACAAAAACAAAATACAATCCCTAAGGCCACAAAAGAGATTATATCCATTCGACCAATTACTTCCTCGAATATCAATCCTTGGTTTCCATCGTCTGAGACTTAAAAATGTTAATCTCACGACAGGTGGAGATACAAATTTCAGTGAGCTAAACATAACCCTAAACTAGGTTGTCAGTACCTCCGACACTTTTGAAAAATGGTATTTGGGACTCAAAAGCATTGGCATGATAAAAACATAGAGTCGTCAAGAAAACATGGCATTTCGGTGTTTCAAATCAACTCAACTCAGTCATACATTAAGATAAGATCTAAGCTTCGTACAATGGCAGGTTTTCCACTCAAAAACATACACTCGAGGCCATTTTCAATTCATGAGGCACTGTCATGCCCCAACCCCGGCGTGCACGCCAACATCCCACACAGCCGTCAATCTTAATAAGACAACCCAGGATCCAACAGCTTTACTCGTGGAGCGTGATATGAAAAACGCATGCGGGAGCGAAATAAAACCCCAGACATAAAAGAAAAAGACATAAGGCGACATAGGATTTAAAAACAACACACATCGTCTCACAGTTAAAAGGTCTGGTACATCAAAAGACAAAAGGGTTCAGAGAAAGGCACTATGGGACTACAAAAGAAGAACTTCAAAAAGAAATCCACAAATAAGGCAAACTCGTCTTCATCTTCCTCCCTTCCCTTCTTCGTCACCTCCGAGGCATCCTTCAAGGCTTTGGGTCTGAAATGTTGGTCCTACGACGGGGTGAGATAATAATCTCAGTAAATTAACCCTAACCCTAAGCTAGACTATTGGTACCTCCAGGCACGTTTGAAAATATGCAAGTTTTGGTAAAATGCTTTTCACACATGACATTCAAGCAATTGGCATAATAAAGCGACTCGGGCATATCAAGCACCAGGTTCATTTCTTTCATACTTTCAATTTCCAATCTGAGTTTCTCAAGCCATATAGGCATAATAAACATTCCATGCACTCTAGGCATTTCAGGCGTTCCAGCCAATTCCAGCATACAGACTCGGAAACATATCAAGAACCATGTTTCAGTCTTTTATCTTCTTTATGCCCATCAAGGGCCGCCCTCCTTGGGTCGTGAGATGATTCAGTCAATCACATGACTCTCGACGTTTTATCGAGATGATTCGGTCATCATGACTCTCGCTGCGAGATGATTCGGTCTCTATAGCGACTCTCGACACTCCGCGCCATCGAGATGATTCGGTAGACTATAGGACTCTCGCGTTCGGACCTAGAAATGATTCGGTCACTACCTGACATTCGATTCTTACAGCCTTTGAGATGATTCGGTCAAGGTAGGACCCTCTAGCCGCACGACCCGTCAGGTCAATGGGAGTAACTCCCTCCCCGGCTCAATGCATTGGCCATAAAGCATAGTTGTGAACCTTCTTATTAATCTCATTTTCACATTCTCAAGCAGATTCATTCCATCGCCAGTCATGGCACACCATTCAAGCACACTAGGTTCATCAACTCAAACATGCCATTCGGCCACTAGCAGTACATGTCATCACACCTCAAGCAATTGAATCATCGAAAGCACCAACAACCATCAAGGCACTTGATTGAATCAAATAAGTCGATGCACATCAAAATTCACTCATGGCACCTCGTCATCAAGCATGCACAGTTTTAATTCAATATTTTTAGGCATGCTAAAGAGTCATTAAATCAAGGCAAAGCATCCAAAAAACTCAATTCATCAAAACTTCCCAATTCAAGACCCCACGACCAGGTTCAGTCTCTCAAAACCTGACATTTTGCTACTGACTTTTTCAGGAAAAAAAATTCTATGGTATTAAACTTCAAGATCTTACGGACATGTGGGCGAAAACGAGGCTCAATTTGGATATCGGATGACTTAGAACGGGCCGTTTTATAATCGGTGTGTGCAGAAAAACGGGATTTGGCATCTCTAGGGTCTCTCACGGTTCTACCCTCAAACAACCCTTTAAAACCTTCAATTTTCACCAAGAAATCCACCCTTTAGTGATTCAACATCCTAACAAAAGGTTAGAAGTCTTCTTACCTAGCTAATTAAGCCAACAAACTCCTCCAAGCACAGCAACAACCTTCGGATCCCAATCTGTCCAGAGCAGGGCAGATTCTGTTCCAACAAGTTTCCATATAAATCGACCATCAAAACTCCAATCTAACTCATCTATCCTTTGTTAACATGTAATATCATGTCTTAGAGTGTCTTACCAACAAGTTTCGGGACAAGGCAACACCTCGGCGGACCTCAAAAGCTCACGGATCCTCTACCAGTCGGAGGAGGCAGAATCTGTTCGGTAAAGAGCACCTCAAATCAGCCATAAAACTCATTCTAAAACCTTATATTTGCAGCCATAAACCATATAAACATAGTACTAGATGTTATGAAGCTCTCCTAAAAAATTTGAGGTCATTTGGAATTTCTAAGAGTTAGAACCAACATTTCTCCTCAGCTAGCTCAGAATCCGTCCGCTTTTCTTCCAAAAATTCTCATAAATCAACCAGACCTCAAAAAATCATGAAATAATGGGAAAATGTCAAGGACATCATGAACTAACCTGTGGTAATCGACGGGGGAGACACGACGACGGGAGAGGCCGGTCGTATGGACCGAACAGAAGGTAAAAAACTGTCTTCTGGGGCAGTTTTCTGTTGATGGCAAAATGGAGAGAAAATGCAAGAGAAAATGGTGGGATGGCTCTACAAGGCTGATGAGGCTTCAATATACTTGTCTCACACATATAATTGGGGGTAATTTGATTAGACTTGATTAGGGGAGGTCATTAATGAATGAAGGCCTCAATGGTTGACATGTGGCAAGAGACCAATAATGCAACTTAACCTTTGACTCATCCATTGACTCCTTGGGCAGCAAGTTTCGGCAGCCTATAAGGGTAGGAGAAATGTCCATTTTGTCCTTCTTGAGTTCTTTAGGTGTGGGCAAATGGCCTAGGGGCAAAACGGTCTTTTCGTACTTTCAGTCCAAACATCACTGTTCCAATTCGAAATTACCATTTGGCGAGACATTGTCAAATTCCTACTCATAATTGGAATTCTCTATTTCCAATTGTCAATTTTGAGCTTCCATTTCATGATCATTCGTCCGTCGATCGTAATTCCAGTTTGTCTCGAACTAACGTGCGGCTTTTGCAAACATTACGCGTATCGACTCTGTGATTCCCATCACACTGAGGATAACTCAAGTTATGACAGCTTTCGTTGTCATGTAATTGCGAGGGTTCATCGCTAGTTCCAACGGCTTCGATCATCATTGTTCGATTTAGGAAAACTTCGCAAATTATGCATTGGTTAAACGACATCACCCGTGCTCCAATCGTATAACGCTAGCAATGGATTCCTTAATCGTTATTTGATCAAACTTTAATGGTTCTGAATGTTCTCTCGGCAATCCTTATGGTCAAAGCGTCATTTCCTTTTTCGAGTTTCCCAGGTCCACGTACCTGTCATGCGTTAGCCTTTCCCTTTCTGGTCAGTTAACTCGAATTGATCAGGTCCGAGCGAGATAAAACTGAAATACATCGATAGATACTTCTCATTCCATAGTCTCAAAATGGCAGGAATTCAGAATGTCACAGGCACTTTCTCATCATATATCTCAATTTCCAATGGCAAGACCCGCATAATAACACTTCTGGCTGCTATAACATGCTTGGCAAGACCTGCATCATAATGCCTCAGGTCAACATATACATATTTCTAGGACACGCGTATAGCGCAACAGGTCGTATTTCTTAATCGTCCGCGTGATACCCATCAGGATAGGATACTACCTGCATAATAACGCATCAGGTTATTCATCCTTACTTGGCCAAGTGCAATATCCCGTGTAATAATGCATTAGAATAATCCAAACCCCGTGTTAGTATGCCTCAGGGTACAACTTGCCTTTCATAGACCCGCGTATTAATATGCCTCAGGTCAAATCCCGCGTATAACGCCTCAAGATTTACTCAAGGCCCGCGTTTAACACATCAAGGCATCACAAGCACATCTACTCATAATTCAATCAATCATTGGCCAAATAAATCAAAGGGCACAATCTCAAAAGGGCAACTCATGGTTCGGCCCTTGCATCAAGATATTGATCTCACATCACAGTCCATGGCCAAGCATCACAGTGGCAAATCGAGCATTCAATCAATCAATCCACCTTGGCACAAACAAGTCGCGGCCACAACACGGCACTTGTTTCAAGCATCCAGCAACTTGACATAACACATTCCACGTTACAAAATTCTCAATCAAGCACATGCATCACTAGGTCGCTTTACAAATTTCACTCCAATTCCAAATCAAGCTCATGCCATTCCAAGAGACTCACGGCCATAAGGGCATTCACAGGATCACGGTTTCACAATTTCATTTCAAGACTTGGTTTAGTCATTTTCACTCCCCAATTGTTCATTTCAAGTTAGAACATCCTCGACATGTACTTGAGACCCACAAATCTCTCATGGCCAGAATCAAACTTCATCATTTAACCTCAATTTCATCATTATAAAGCCAAGGAATCACCGAGCACATTTCATTAGCACAAGGGCAGATTCGGCATGGCATTTCCTAGCCTAAATTGATCCATAACTTCATCGATTTATCATCTAATGACGTCCATTAGTAACCTAACATCCTAATAAAGGGTTAGGGTTAACTTACCGACAATATTAGCTAGAGAAGTCCAAGAAATAAGCGATGCAAGCCCTTGTTCCAAATCTATCCGGAATCGATTTCCTAGGAGTTGCACCAACATTCAACCTCAAACTCCCTTAATCCACTTCCAAATCCAACCACAAGCTACCCAGCATGTCAAGCAAGGTCCTAAGAGGCTTACCAAGGATTTTCAGCCAAGAAAACTGACCAAAGGGCCGCACGGCCGCATGACGCTCTCGAGTTTGACTAAAGCTCCAGCGGACAGATTCTGTCCATGTGAGAACCGTTCAAAAGTTTAGCTACTCAACCACTTCTAAACTACATCAAACTTAACCACAAGATAAATACTTAGGTCTATGTTCTAGGATGGCTCACCGATGATTTCCAAGTGAGACAAAGCCTCAATGAGCCTTGGAGTGCCACGGTTCCAAACCTGGTTGGCGGCGGCAGTTTTTGTCCCTTTGAATATCATGAATATTTAACCATCAAAATCCTTCAAATATCTATCTAAACCTCAAATACATGTTGCTAAATGTCTTAACTAGGCTCAAGGAGTGCCTTACCGAAGATCGGAGTGGAAAGAGCTCAGAAATCCCACTTAGGAGCTCGCAGGTTCAAATCTGACTAGCCCGACCTTTGCTCCTTCAAATGGCTCTACGGGACAAACGGCTGGGTCAAATGGGGTTCATAACACCTTGTTGGAACAGCAAGAGAAAGAGTTTTCTAATAATGGGTGGCTTGTGGCCATCCGACAACGGACAACGAAGTTATGGCCGGAACAGTGAAGAGTGCCGGAGCAGGGCAACGAGCTGAGCAAGAGAGAAAACAAGAAGGAAGAAGGAGAGAGAGAGAGAGAGAGAGAGAGAGAGAGAGAGAGAGAGAGAGAGAGAGAGAGAGAGTGTGTGTGTGTGTGTGTGTGTGTGTGTGTGTGTGTGTGTGTGGTCTGGCCGAGTGGTCTAGGAGAGAGAGAGTGTGTGTGCTCTTCCTTAATCCCAAAGGCAAGGAGCAAGACAAGAATTCTAGGTGAGATTAGATAAATAATTAATGCCCAAGTAGGTCTCTAATCCCTAGCTAATAGGCTTTGTCATTTTTCTCACAAAAATCAAGGGGCCAAAATGACCATCTTGCCCTCATATTTTCGACCACCAATGGGGGAGAGGCAATTGACCAAAATGCCCTTGGCTTATCTTAAAAGAGAATGTCCTTAGAGGGGTAAAAGGGTAATTTTTCACTCGCAGTTCGAAATTTCACTTTTCCAATCTTAATTACCCTTGATGAGGCGACGTCTAATTCCTTTCCAATGTTGGAATTCTTAATTGTCCAATGTTCAATTTCGAGATCACATTTCATGGTCAGTTAACTCGAGATTGATTACGTCCGAGCGATATACAACTGAATAACCTCGATGAATTTCTTTCCACTTACTAGCCTCGAAGATGGTCGGAATTCGGAATGTCACAGCCACCACCTTCTGTTTCTTGCTCCTCCAAGTAACTCAGTTTCCTCCCACGAAAGTGAAGTATCCTGATGTTAATCTCTGGTCATAGGCACTCTCGGCCCAGTTTGCATTAGTAAACCATTCGATCTCAAGGTGATCCCTTTTAAGAATCTCAAACCTCTCCCTGGAGAAGACTTCAAGTAACGAAGTATACGCAACACTGCATTCATATGATCTTCACTTGGGGCATGCATGAATTTGCTAACAATACTCACCGCATATGCAATGTCAGGACGCGTATGCTATAGATAAATTAGTTTGCCAACTAACTTTGATATCTTTCTTTGTTCGTTGGCACTTGATCTAAATACTCCCCAAGTCTATGGTTCTGAATAATTGGTGTGTCTACAGGTTTGCAGTTCAACATTCTCACCTCTGCTAATAAATCTAGCACATACCTCCTTTGTGAGAGAAATATTTCCCCTATCTACCTTTCTACTTCAATACATAGGAAGTATTTCAATCCCCCAAGATTTTTCATCTCAAACTCCTCAGAAAGTTTCTTTTGGAGCTTAGATATTTCTGTTAGATCATCTTAAATAATAATCATATTATCAACATAGATAATCAACGTTGTTACCTTCCCTTGATGTCGTTTCACAAACAATGTGTGATTCGAATCACTTTGGGAAATACCCATTGTCGCGACCCTCTCGAGCGGTCTCGAGTGGCGATGGTTAATGGGCCGTCTTATCTGGTCGGACGTGGGTCTCTCCCAAGGCCCGTTACCCAAGTCGCAACGGTGGTATACGTGGTCGACTTTCATTGTGGTCTAGAGATATGTGATGCGTATACATGCCAAGAAGTCATCATCAATCGTTTCGTGGAGGGTACGATTGGAAATCCTACCGAATAGTTGGGAGCTTCTATTCGATTCTGCGAGAACTAGAGAAATGGGATCGGGGACTTAGTTACGCCAATTATCAGAGTCGACGCCCTTTCAGTACCTAAGTTGACTGAATTATCTAACCCTAAGATTTCATGCAAATGAGTGAGATATGAATCATAAATCTAGGAGTTCATGCAGATGTGAATGACTACCCTAGCACTCACAATCAACAAAAGAAGGTGCGAAAATGAAGGATCCAAGACGTGCGGATAAATCACATGAATATAGCATGTCATCCCTAGTAAGGCCATATTGGCCTTGAGAAGTGTCAATCACGGTTCGGGAGTGATTTAGACATGATTTTCTCATGAGGGGGCAAAATCATAATTTTGAAGAGATTTGGGATAATTTCCCCAAAAGGGAAAAATTGTCATTTCAGAAGAGTTCTGAAATCAAAAGAGGTTGAAAATAGAATTGATCATCAAATTAATTTGTTTCCTATTTTTCAACAATTTTCAGAATTTTCTGGAATTTTGGAAGGCAATTTACTTTTTGAGGGATAAAATCGTCATTTCAGAAGATGAAGAAAAGTGAAAATCTCAAATAGAAGGACTGGTTATCCACCAGACCAAAATCCTAATTTTGAGCAATTTTCACGACTCGTTGGAATGGGAAAGACAACTTACCTTTTAAGGGGTAAAATCGTCATTTAAAAAAAGGACGAGATTCGAAAATCCAAGCCGAAGCATTGGCCACCTAACTGACCCTAATCCTTATCTTGGCATTTTTTTATCTATCTCATACACAAAGCAGAGTTGAATTGCCCCTAAAGGGTAGGATTGTCATTTTTCGAAAAAATGGATAAGAAATCTCAAAAATATGATTGACCAGTTGTTTGTGGCCATTCCTCAATTTTTGGTGATTTCTGAAGTGTTTAGGAATTTTCTACACTTTTTCCTAATTTTTTTATTTTCTAGGATTTTCTAACATTTTTTTAGAACTTTCTAGAATTTTTCTGATTTTTAAAATCATTTTTTGAATTTTTTTATATAAAAAAATTTTATTCGGACCGGGTCGACTCAATCCACGCGGACTGGATACCCGGCTCAGACCTGGACCTGCGCGAACCGATACCTCAAAACAACGTCGTTCCGTGGTTTTTTTATTTTTATTTTGTTAATTCTGGTTTAATCCGACGGTTTCTATTAAACCACCTGGCCATCCCACGACTTTAGGATTGGCTTACCGAAATTGACGGTGCAGATTAAACGAAGACTCATTCTCAATCGTCCAATCTATATACTAAATTTGACGGTCACGATTAGAGACCAGACTAGATCTAGACCGTCCATCCTCACCAACCTAAACAACGCCGCTTGACTACTAACCTAAATGGCACCGTTTTTTTTTTCCGATTATAAACCTATTTTCTAATATTTCCAAATACTAATTGGACGGCTACTAATCATTAGACTCGATTTATCTAAGCCGTCTGATCTACTTATTCGTATAACAAACCCTAACGGCCATGCTGACTGGGTAAATATGTGGACCAATGACAGACTGACACATAGGACGTTGACTCTTTGAGTAGCCATGTCAACTTCGTCTTCAACCTCTTGACCCCGATGGAATGGACGGCCGAGACTTCTCCGGTGCCGATCGACGACTAAACCTACGCCGATTGACATGAAATTAGTGTCGTCTGACTCATCTTGCTCTCTAGTTTAATATATCTAGGATTCAGAGCATTCCATCTGCAGAATCACAAACAACATGCAAAATGCCGAGTACAGCCATGGAAGTTTGATCGTACAATTCATACAGAAACAGGTTAATTCAATCATAGAGAAGTACGTGAGGAAGCTTAGAAGACTTACCTCGAGCTCTGATTGAGCTCGCACGGCCTAGATTTGGCTAGGCGACATTGAACAGTGTTCAACAATGGAGGTTGAGTTTGGAGACTCGATTCGAAGTGTTCAGGCAAAGTCGATGCAAAATGAAGACACGATGATGGTCAGCGATGCTCAGGGAGTAAAACACACACAAGAAATGCAAGAATAATCATGTACAAGGTAAATCGCCATTGATGCATAGTGAGAAGCTCGAAGTTGTGACTCACCTTTTTTCGAGGTTTCAGACGGTGCGACTGGTGGCGATCGAATCCTGGAGCTTCAGGCAAGCTTTTGGTGATCTTCTTTGGCTTCGGTCTTAACCAATGCCTTACAGTCAAGCTCCAATTCTCAACGACGGGAGTCGGAAAACGACCTCTCCCTATCCTTTTTTCTTTCTCTCTCTATTCTGTTGCTCCCCTCAAACAGAATGAGTGATCCTCTCATTTTCGAAAGCCTTCGAAGGCTTATATCCCATTTTTGATTTCCCGCCCGATCAGGGGGGGGAGCTTCTTTGACTTGAATTGCACGTGAGACTACAAATGGCGTCGAGGATGTTGGGTATTCCGTCCAGCTCCGTCTAGCCCTCCGGCAAGTTCTATTTCACGCGAATTTGGCACAAATTTGAGTTGAGTTTGGTTTCGTTGACATTTGCAGGTCCTGTGAGGTTGACCGGCCGATTACTCTCTACTCCGTTGACGTCAAATGATACCGCTGGTGTCGATCGAGAGGGAAGGGTGAGAGCAACAATACACCCACCATTGCTTGTCCAATTATCTACGAATTGGCCTTCAATTTGATGATCAAAATCGGACTGAGGACTGTTCATCCGCCGCGGGAGACCTGAGATTGAAGACGACACTGTTTGGACCAATTCGACCGGTCTGACCTGTCAGAACCGATTCAATTTGATTTTTCCCAAAATTGATCATAATTCGTGGGGGATTTTTACAATTAAGCCTCAAAATCGAACTTAGGACATGAATAACATCCAAAAATGTGATTTTTCCCAAAATTTCTTGTCAATTTATATAAAAACCCCAAATTTATTTTTTAATTACAATTCGAAAAATTATGAAATTGAGGGCTCAAATAGTCAAATTGGACCAAATCACTCACGCCAATCGATTCAGAATGCTGAAAAACATTGGGCAGTGGTTCCAATTTGTGATGGAGGTCATTGAATTAAAAGTAATTTCAATTCTACCCATTTCAAGGACTAAATGTGCAATTTTACCCAAATCGTGCAATTGAGAAATTTAAACAAACAATTGGACCAAATTGCAATTGAAGGATAATCAGATTGAATGACGAGACTTTTAAAATGTCAAAATTCCAAATTAAAAGACTTAATTGACATTTTTTTAACCAAGTTCAACTATATGCGTAACAAAGGAACACATAAAATTGAACTTGAATTTTAACCTTTTATGAGGTAAGAAGAAAAGGGAATTAAAAGAAAAATATTGATCATTTTTTCATATTTTTGTGACCTCAAATACTATTTTTTCTTGATTTTTCATGCATTTTCCTATTTTTCGAAAATACTAAAAAGTGTGAAAAATATGAAAAATTATTTTTTGATCAAAAATGGTTCCTCGGGCTTGGCCAAGGCCTCCAAAGTTGATTTTATAATTTTTTTCACTTTTTTATGAATTTTTCATCAATTTTTCAAAAATAAACTAGAAAAGACTAATCCAAAATCAGGGGTCAATACCCATATCTCTTCATCGCCAAAGTGAACCAGCCAAACAACGCTTGTGGAGACTGCTTTAGATCATGCAATGATCATTTTAACTTACACACCATCTTAGGTTGTAGGGATGAATTATAACCTAGTGGAACATCCATATAAGTCTCTTCTTCAAGATCACCATGAAGAAATGCATTCTTGACATAATACTAGTGTAATGGCCAGTCTAAGTTAGCAGCAAGAGACAAAAAGATTTGCATAGTATTAAGTTTAGCAACAGGAGAAAATGTCTCCTGATAGTCAATCCCGTAAGTTTGTGTATACCCATTCACAACCAGTCTTGTCTTGTATCTTTCAATGGATCCATCTATTTTGTACTTCACAGAAAAGACCCACTTACATCCCACGGTCTTCTTTCCCTCAGAAAAATTCACCAGCTTCCAAGTCTCATTTTTCTCCAAAGCAGCCATCTTCTCCTCCATCGCTTGAACCCATTTAGGATCTTTTAGAGCATCATGCACCCATTTGGAATACGAACTGCAGAAACACTCAATACAAGCAAAGCGCCTTTAATGGGTCTGACAATCTTTTGGTTGACACATAATTTGCAATATGATATGTAGATATCTTCTCTTTAGCATCCAGTGAATATCTATTTGGGGGCTTGCCTTGATTGTTCCTAGATACCACAAAAGTATTAAACTCATCAAAGATATAAGAATGAATAGGAGAGGTTACCTTAGGAATATTCTCAAGAGTTGGGTCGGGTACTAGAGAAGAGGGAAGCTGTTCTTCATGATTCTGCTCATGTAGGAGTTGGTCTTGCACAGCATCAGACGATACCCCCTCAAATGATAGTTCCCTCTCATATGAAGCCTTCTCAGACGATACCTCCTCAAATGATGTATTCTCAGATGATACCCCCTCAGATGATGCCTTCTTCACTCCCTCATATGATGGCTCCCTCTTAGATAATGCCTTTTCAAATGATGCCTTCTCTACTTCTCCGGACAATATACTACCAAGAAAATCTCATCAATTCATCATTTCTATCTGTGTCTCTCCCTGAAGGAAGAATTGGAATCAAGATAAAAAGATTCAACTTCAACAAACGAGACATCCACAGTGACATAGGTTCGTCGGCTAGAAGGGTCATAACAACGATACCCCTTCTGATGTGTGCCATAACCCAAGAACAAGCATCGCAGTGCACATGGATCAAGTTTTGTCCTATGATTCTTCGAAATGTGAACAAATGCAACACACCCAAACACTCGAGGAGGAATGGTTAGGATAGATGGTAAAGGAACATATATAGACAAGGTCTGCAATGGTGTCTAGAAATTTAACACTTTAAACGGCATCCGATTGAGAAGATGGACATTTGTAATCACAACATTGTCCCAAAATCTTTTAGGCATATGACTCTCAATCAACAGAGTTCGAGCTATCTCGAGAATATGTCTGTTCTTTCTCTTCGCAACACCATTCTGCTGAGGTGTTTAGGAGCAGAATATCTCATGGATCATACCATGTTGTTGAAAGTATTCCTTAAGGTGTTCATTCATGTACTCTCCGCCATTATCACTTCTTAAAACTTTAATTTGACCACTAAATTGGATCTTTAACATAGTACAAAAATTTCTAAATATCTTAGCTACCTTACTCTTGTTCTTCATCAAGTAGAGCCATGTCATCCTAGTAAGTCATCAACAAATATCATAAACCACCGACATCTCGAAATAGCAGTAATATGAGATGGATCACAAACATTCGAATGTACCAACGAAAAAGGAACTTCACTTTTATTCAAACTTATAGGAAAAGAAACTCTATAGCTCTTAACCAATATGCAAGTATGACATGTAAATCTGAATCCTTCAAATTCAAAAAAAGATCAAGAAGTAACCGTTTCAAATAACCAAATGACGTATGTCCCAACCGTCGATGTCAAAGCCATATATGTTTCTCCCTACTGATCAATGCACTTCGGGCATGATTTGTACTCCTAGAACTGAAGTCATCCATGTAATACAACCCCCATTCTCTTAGTATTACACTCAATTATTTCTTTCATGAGAATATCTTGAAATAAACAAAAATGAGGATACATTATAACAGCACAAGTCAAATCCTCAATAATTTGTCCAATCGAAATTAACTTGGTTGATAATGAAGGGACAAGTAAAGTATTAGGGAGAGAAAATGCAATGAGATAGCAATAACTCCAGCCCCAGTCACCGAATAGGTGAATCCATTAGCGCCTTGGTACCGAAGTATGAACAAAATCATCAGGAGTAAATGTCATGTGATCCGTGGCTCCTGCATCAATGATCCAGTAATTGCAGTCGGCCTGATTGCTACTAACCAAGGCATTTCCAAGGTTACCTTCTGACATCGCATTTTGTGAATCAATGTGAGGTATCGATGACGGCTGAGGCTCAACAGCCATTAGAGAAGCTTTCCTTTTTCCTTTTGATTGCTTTCGAGCTTGTAGCTCCTTCCACCAATCTGGATACCCATGAAGTTTAAAGCACGTCTCCTTGGTATGCTTAAAATTCCCACAATTCGAGCAACCTCTCCCAAGAGAAGTTTTCTGGCGTGGTGCTAAACTAGGCCTTCCTCCTTCCTGTGCAATTTTAGGCTTGCAGCAAGGATTATTGATTTGCTTTGACGTTCGCCCTATTCCCCCAATACATCATGGTTGCAAAATCATGGACAGTGTCACTGTTTGTCAGCATCACACTTTGTCTCATGTCTTCCCGTCGGACACGCGTATAGGCTTGTTCAATTGTAGGAAAGGGCTGCATCTGTAAGACATCCGCTCTGACCTTATCAAGACGGTCATCCAATCCATCAAGAAATATGTAAACCCGATCTTCTTGTATAGCCATATTATGTCTTCCAATATCTTCGGGACACCACATTGGGTTCGGGCGACGAAAGTCGATCTCTCTCCACAACCCTTGAAGGTTGTTGTAGTATGCCCCAATTGGTCCTCCTCCTTGTCGCATCTGGGTCACACGCCTTTTCAAGTCATAAACTTGAGAGGCATTCGTTCCATCAAAGAAGGTCGTTGCAACTGCATCCCAGACAGATTTCGCTGTTGGGAAACGAATAAAATTGGCAATCAACGCCGGATCCATGGAGTTGATAAGCCATCCTTTCACAGTTGAATCCTCAGTTTTCCACCTCCAAAAGCCAAGATCTGTAAGAAGTGGCTGAGGAAGATCTCCATTGATATATCCCATCTTGTCTTTGCTTGTGATGTACATTTCGATAACCTAAGACCATAATCCATAATTGACTCCATCCAGTTTAATTGCAATCTGAGATGAAACTGAATCATTATGCGATGTTGGTGCAATAGGAAGAGGAGGAGAACAAGTTTGGTTCTTGTTGACACCTAATTTTGGCAATTCCATATTTTATCTTCTTTGTAAAAAAGAATATGTCTAATTTGTCAAATGTGTGTATACTATTATTATTATTATTATTATTATTATTATTATTAATTTGCAAAAATAGATGAAGTGATAAAAAGAAAAAAAGCAAAAAATTTAGGTCGGGCCGGGCTTGGCCCCTTCGGGGCCCATGTTGTTCCTTTCGCGTTGGAGTGGGCTCGTAATACGCATGCCCACTTTCTTTTCCCGCAGGCCCACGAAGCATAGGCCCGAAACCCTTTTATTTTGCCCACTTGGCCTCCCACACACACACAGCCCCCTCCTGCACAACACTCACGTCACTCACCATCCCACATGTACACCTCACGTGGTCTTTCACGTGTGAAGGGATCGTCTGCCCTTCTAAGGGAAGGGCATGCCTTGCCCTTTGAATTCGAGACATCCATGTTATGAATGGATGGCCCAGATTATTACTAAAAAAATAAAAAATAAAAATCCAAAAAGTTACCCTATAAAAATAGAAGATCTGGGCCGTCCGTTTAAAAACGGATGGCCCAAATCCCAAGTGCAGGTACCTGCCCTTCTAAGGGAGGGGCAGATGATCTAGATCCCTTTCACCAACCCACCCACATCCCTATCACCCGGTATTGCAAGGTTATGGCCTAACCTTCTAGGGAAAAGGTTAGACGATTCATTTTCGATTTTCACGCCCGTTCACATGAAGGAACTTGGTGGCGAAGGCAGGAGCATAAGATAAGCAAGAGGAGGTAGGCAGACGACTGGTTCAGTGGGATGACCCAAAAAATAAAACGGAGGAGAAGAGATGAGAAGGAGTTCAGGAGAGCACCAAGAGGGCATTCTGTGAAGGTTTGTGAAGTTGGTTCCTCTCCTGTCCGCCAACTAGCATGTGGTTTTCTTTCGCATTGGTGACAACCGGACCAGTTTTCAATCGCCATTGTTGGCCGATCGACCGTAGTGGGTTGGTCACGTCGGCTTTCGGAGGTTCCTTGGTTGAAGAAGCTGATTTCAGATGAGGTACTGCTTGTCGTTGTCTCCTTTCTGTCTCGCAGGATTACTGCAAATCCAGTTCTTAAAGACTGAGTCGAGGAAAGGATAGAATGCACGAGGACGAAGGGACTGAGGGTTGTTCATTTTAGCTGTTTTCTATTAGTGTAATGTTGTCGCGACCCTCTCGAGCGCTGCCGAGCGCTCGAGGGCTAATGGGCAGTCCAATGTCGCCTGATCAGACGCGGGCCTCTCCCAAGGTCCATTACCCAAATTGCATCGGCTGGATATACGTGGTCGACCTTCGGTGTGGTCTGATGACATATGGTATGTGTACATGCCAAGGAGTCGCCACCAATCGTTTCGTGGAGGGTACGATCGGAAACCCTATCGAAAATTTGGGAGCGATCTATTTGATTCTGCGAAAACCAGAGAAGTGGGATCAGGGACTTTGTTACGCCAACTGTCAGAGTTGACCCCCTTTCGGTATCTAAGTTGAATGATTTATCTAATCCTAGGATTTCTACAGACGAGTGGGGGACAGATCCTAAATCTAGGAGTTCATGCAGATGGGAATGGTTACCCGAAGTAGCAATCAAGGCTTAAGAGTGGTTTGGACATAATTCGCCCATGAGGGGCAGAATCATAATTTTGAGAAATTTGGGGATAATTTGTCCAAAAAGGGAAAAATTATCATTTCAGATGAAATATGCAGTCAAAAGATGGTGGAAATAAGATTGGCGATCAAACCATTCAATTTCCTATTTTTCAGGAATTTTCAGAATTTTTCTGGAATTTAAAAGTGATTTTACCCTTAGAGGGGTAAAATCGTCATTTTGGACAAAGATGAGAACTGAAAATCTCAAATATTGGGGTTGGTCACCCACCTGACCCAAACTCTAATTTTAAGCAATTTTCAGGACTCGATTGGAGTGGGAAAGACGATTTACCCATTGAGGTGTAAAATCGTTATTTTGAGAAAAGGGACGAGACTCGAAAACCCAAGCCCAAGAATTGGTCGCCTAACCGACCCAAATTCTTATCTTGGCATTATCGACTTTATCTCGCATACACAATAGAGGCAACTTACCCCTAAAGGGTAATATCGTCAATTCTCGGAAGAACGGATAAGAAACTCCAAAAATAGGATTGACCAGTTGTCTGTGGTCAATCCTCAATTTTTGGGAATTTCTGGAGTATCTAGGATTTTTTTATAATTTTCCTACATTTTTTTGGGATTTTCTAGCATTTTTTAGAATTTTCTAGGATTTTTCTGATTTTTTTTATTTTTTAAAATCACTTTCCCGATTTTTTTTATTTAAAAAGGGTATTATTCGGACCGGGTCGGGTGACCCGGCCCCCGACCTGCGGACGACCGATCCGGCCTGGATCCGTGCCCGCACTGAAACGACGTCATTTTGGCCCTCTCCTGCTCGAATTTCAAATTCCCGCCCAAATCGAACCGACGCTCCTGATTGCGCCACGTGGTAGACATGCGGACGGTCTGATCTTAACAAGGAACCAACTGCCCAGATTGAAGTGTCCGATTGAAGCGTGACCGTCCGATCTAAGGTATTTTTAATTTCTGAAAAATATTTTAAATTTTGAAAAAAGCTAGAGAGCGTCACGTGGCTAACTCTCCACCGTCGGATCAAATTTGCTTTATTCGGTTATAACCGAACGGCTGACGTGGCTGCCACGTGGGCGCCACGTCAACGCTACGTGGGCGTTGACCTGGTCAACTTTCGTTGACCGGTCAACAGCCTCGCCGGGGAAGACGATCGGCGCCGGCACTAGCTCGCCGGCGCCTCGTCGGAAGGCTATATCTCGGCCTTCTGATATCCAAATCTCGCGAAACCAACGCCATTAGACTCGTTACGTTGAGCTCTACAATATATCAGAGCCTCGACAAAGCAGATCAACATTTCATCCACGTGCTACCTCCGACCGAAGCCAAGCTCCGGCAACTACTCGCCCTAGCCTTTTCTAGCGTTACCTAACCGAACAAATCAATCAAGAAGCATAACAAAGGGCCAAGAAGACTTACCTGGCCATCGCGATGGCTCGGTTTGGTCTAGAACGAGCTATGGAGCTCGCGACCGATCAGTCATGGTGGGGGATAGACTCGACGATTTAGGCGATGAAATGACATGCGATCAAAGGCAAACATGTTCAGTGAATCGATACAAACAGATTGCAACCAAAATCGCAGCCAATGAATGGCTCTAACTTAAGTTACCATTAGAGGCTGAGCTTGAGCTCGAAGGAGGACCTCACCTGATTCTGCGATGAAATTAGACGCCGCTTGGTTCTGGACGTTCCTTGGGGTGTCACGAAGCTCGGAGGACGTATCCGAAGCTTCGGTTTCGCGCCGTTCGTCGGGGTCGAGCCTTTGAAGCTCGCAGTTTCCTTCCTCCCATGGCGCCTCTCTCTCTCTCTCTCTCTCTCTCTCTCTTTTGCTCTCTGTGCGTTTCTTGCGTCTCTGTTGTGGAACTTTTCTCAACCGAATCCCCTCTTTCAACCGTCTTCTCGTTCTTTTCCTCAGAATCAAGCTCTGCGGATTTCAGATTCTTCCGTGCCTGTTACCGCCTCACCCGCCGGTTGCTGCACGTGCCGCACACGGTTTTGCCAACCGGAGATCGTTGGCCTCATGTGGGTGAGTGATCGGAGAAGGCTCGTTGAAATGGGTCTTATGAATTTGCCTTCAATTTGGTTCCATTTTTGGCTTCCTCCCCCTCGGTTTTTCTGTACGTGCGCGAAGAAGAAGGAACAGAGCCCTTCTGTTCTATTTCTTTAAGTTGACCTGGTCAACCGGGTTGACTGGGTTGGGTCAACCCGACCCAGTTGACCCGATTAGCCCAAAAGAAGACAAATTGACCTACCAAAATTCATAATTTCTCAAATTAAATTCAGAAATTGGCTTCCACGAGATGGATCCGATCTAATATGGTGATTTAGTGAAAAATGAATGTGGAATCAAACGAAAACCCTAAATCCAAGGTGGGATCCGAAATTGATTTTTGCCAAATTGATGCTCTTAATGAAGGAATTGGCATCAATTGAGCCCACCATTAGATTCAGGGATAGGGAGGAAGCATTGGGGTTCTATGGGTGTCTCTTAGAAAAGTTTAATTTTGGATTTGGCATTTTAGGGACTAAAATGAAAATATTTTCATGCAATTAGGTCCTTAAAGCCAAAATCGATCAAATCAACGCACAATTGAACCAAATTAAAATGTGGGGCAATCAAGTTGAATGTCAATATCTAAAAATGTAAAGATTGCAAATTAAAAGACTCAAACATATTTTTTTGACAAATTCAACCTTGTGCGTTATAAAGAAACACACAAAATTAAACTTGAATTTTGACTTTTGATGTGGTCAAAATGATTAGGAAATTAAAAGAAAAATATATAACACTTTTCATATTTTTGTGACCTCGAATACTATTTTTGCTGATTTTTCATTTATTTTTCCATTTTTCAAAAATACTAAAAAATATGAAAAATTATTTTTTGCTTAAAAATGGTTCCTTAGACTTGGCCAAGGCTTCCAAAGTTGATTTTGTAATTTTTTGAATTTTTATGATTTTTTTATGATTTTTCAAAATAAGACTGAAAAAGACTTGGTCAAAAATCAGGTGTCAACAACTACCCCTCTTTGAGAGGAATCTTGTGAGAGGTTTCGCTCAAAGACAGGTGACACCTGAGTCTAGACCGACTCGACTGGGGAAAAGAAAAACGAATCCTGACATTCAATCTTTCTTGCCTTGCTGGTGAACGCTCTGTTCATTTTGTTTAAGTTGATGTGAGAGAAAGTAGATAGACCCACCTGCTATTTACCTGTTGCTCACCTGCCTGATGCTCGTATGGCATGCGCGGTGTATGGCGGATTCAAGTGAATACCTAGGGACTTGTCTCTTGAGTATCCTAGGGCGGTTAAACTTCAGCCCGTATGGTAGGCCAAACCAGAATGGGATTCCTATTTTGACAGGAACCTATGAATGATGCACCGGTTCTTTAGGGATTGTCAGAAGTTTTGATCCGTATGGTGGATCAAACCATAAATAGGACTCATTTCTGCTTTGAACCTATGGATGACGCACCCGTTCTGTAAGGATTGTCGAACATTTTGATCCGTCAGGGGGATGGCCGTGAATAGGACTCCTTTCTGCTAGGAACCTATGGATGACGCACCAGTTCTGTAGGGATTGTCGAACATTTTGATCCGTCAGGGGGATCAGGCCGTGAATAGGATTCCTATCTGTCAGGAATCTATGGATGACGCACCCGTTCTTTTGGGATTGTCAAAAATTTTGATCCGTCAGGGGGATCAGGCCGTGAATAGGACTCCTCTCTACTAGGAACCTACGGATGACGCACCCGTTTTGTGGGGATTGTCGACAAGTAAGCTGATCCTACACCTTAAGTAATCAACGAGGGTCTATACAAATGAGGTGTACCTAACTCTTAGGTTTACCAAATGAGCTATTCTGGGTTTAGGGATTACCTAGAACCTTACAGAAAGCTGGTTCTGAATATTTTCCTTTTGACATGTGAGGTGTCATTCTGTGATCTGGGGACTCTAGGTATCCTGCAGAAAGCTTAAACCAACAAAAACTTTGATAAGATTTTTCTGGGATTTAGGGGTTACCTAAAATCTCGCAGAAAGACGATTCTGAAGATTGTCCTTTCGACATGGGAGGTGACATTCTGGGATCTGGGGACTCCAGGGATCCTGCAGAAAGCTCAAACCTTCAAAAACTTTGATAAGATTTTTCTGGGATTTAGGGGTTACCCGAAATCTCGCAGAAAGACGATTTTGAATATTGTCCTTTAGACATTGGAGGTGACATTTTGGGATTTGGGGACTCCAGGCATCCTGCAGAAAGCTCAAATCTACAAAAACTTTGATAAGATTTTTATGGGATTTAGGGGTTACCTGAAATATAGTAGAAAGACGATTTTGAATATTGTCCTTTCGACATGTTAGGTGACATTCTGGGATCTGGGGACTCCAGGTATCCTGCATAAAGTTCAAACCTACAAAAACTTTTATAACATTCTTCTGGGATTTAGGAGTTACCTGAAATCTTGCATAAAGAAAATTCTGAAAATTGTCCTTTTGACATGTGAGGTGACATTCCGGGATTTGGAGACTCCAAGTATCCTGCAGAAAGCTCAAACCTACAAACATTTCATCAAAAGATATTTTTCTGGGATATGGGATTACCAAGGATCCTTCAGAAAAGTAAGCTTGAAAGCTCTTCTTCATAGACCAAGGCATCCTTCTAGAATCTAGGGCTACCATGAGTTCTGTAGAAGTTTAACCAAGAAAGATAGCATTCTAGGATCTGGGGTTACTAGGAATTCGTCAGAAGCTTAGTCATATAAATCCTTCTTCTCAGAGAAAGGCGTCCTTCTGGGATCTGAAGTTACCATGAGTCATGCAGAAGTTTAAATGAAGAAAGATAGCGGTCTAGGATTTGGGGTTACCAAGAATCCAGTAGAAGCTTAAGCATACAAATTCTTCTTCATAGAGAAATGTGTCCTTCTGGGACCTGGGTTACCATGAATCCTGCAGAAGCTTAAACCAAGAAAGACAGCGTTCTGGGATCTGGGGTTACCAAGAATCCAACAGGAGCTTTAAGCATACAAATTCTTCTTCACAGAGAAAGGTGTCCTTCTGGGACCTGGGGTTACCATGAATCCTGCAGAAGTTTAAACCAAGAAAGATAGCGTTCTGGGATCTGAGGTTACCAAGAATCCAGCAGAAGCTTAAGCATACAAATTCTTCTTCACAAAGAAATGTGTCCTTTTGGGACCTGGGGTTACCATGGATCCTACATAAGTTTAAACCAAGAAAGACAACGTTCTGGTATCTGGGGTTACCAGGAATCCGTCAGAAGCTCTGGCCAAGGAAGGTTCTGTCCTTCTAAGATCTGGGGTTACCACGAGTCCTGCAGAAGTTTAAACCAAGAAAGATAGCTTTCTGGGATCTGGGGTTACTAGGAATCCGTCAGAAGCTTACTCATACAAATTCTTCTTCTTAGAGAAATGTGTCATTCTGGGACCTGGGGTTGCCACGAGTCCTGCAAAAATTTAAACCAAGATAGATAGCATTCTGGGATTTGGGGTTACCAGGAATCCGTCAGAGGCTTAGTCATATAAACTCTTATTCTCAGAGAAATGTGTCATTCTAAGACCTGGGGTTGCCACAAGTCATGTAGAAATTTAAACCAAGAGATATAGCATTCCGGGATTTAGGTTTACCAAGAACCCAGCAGAAGCTTTGACTAAGGAGGGTTATGTCCTTCTAAGATTTGGGGCATCAAAGATCCAAGATAGCTTGTGTTCTTTTGAGATCTGGGATCGTCAGGAATCCTGCAAAGCTTAAGTAAGCAAATTTTCTTTACCAAGAAATATGCCCTTCTAAGATCTGGGGTCATCAGAGATCCAAGAGAGCTTGTGTTCTTTTGAAATCTAGGATCGCCAGGAATCCTGCAGAAGCTTAAACAAACAAATTTTCTTTACCAAGAAATATGTCCTTCTAAGATCTGGGGTCATCAGAGATCCAAGAGAGCTTGTGTTCTTCTGAGATCTAGGATTGCCAGGAATCCTGCAGAAGCTCAAACTTGAAAGTTATTCTTCATAAAAGAAGTAGCATTATGAGGTTTAGGGATACCAGGGATCCTACCGAAGCTTGAACATGTAAACTCTTTCTTACCAAGAGAGGTTGTGTTCTTCTGGGATTTGGGGTTACCAAAAATCCTGCAGAAGTTCAAACATGTAAATTGTTTCTTACCAAGAGAGCTACAAGCCATTCTGGGAGCTGAAGTCATCAAGAATCTTGCAGAAGCTCCAATCTGAAAATTTTCTCACCAATAGCACATCAATGGTCTTTAAGTGATATCTAATGTCAAATTTCCATCACTTTATGACTTATATCGTAGTCATGAAAAATTTCAATAAATGCATTATGATGCTGGAGGTTATCCAAAACACCTTGCAACATACGGAAGTGATAAAAAATTCTTTGTGGGGAAAGTTTGAATCAAACAATCTGAAATTACCAAAAGAGTTTGGTTAAAACGTCCATTGGAGTATTCTCATCAAAAAGGACTTCTCACCGTTTTTGAGATAATGGTCTTTTATCAAGAATGCACTCGAATTTCCTATCAAACCTGTGCCTAGGGTTCAGGATCATTCACAGTGCATACACCTTGATCGATCAGGAGGACTTCCAAGGGACCATAATGTTAGGCTTGGTCAACGGTTTTCAAAGGGGGACTTGTAAGCAAGTCAAGGCTTTTGAAGAGAAGTCTTCAACGTCTGCTCCAGGTTTACAAGTGCCAATCCAAGTGCCTTAATCAGAAAAGGCTTTTCAGGGTTGTAACGTAGGTAGGATTTGGGACCAAAAAAGGCTTGTTTTTTGCTCAGAATAAGCGAAGGGTTTAACATTGGTGATCACTGCAGGTTTGCCGCCGATCTTGTCCCTTCCGGTTCAAAGAGCGTCTTCAGTCTTCGAAGTGCATTGATAGTCTTTGGAGAGCATCGTCAGTCTTTTGAGGATACTCTTTGTGTTTGGAGAGCATTACTGATCTTCGGAGAGCATCATCAGTCTTCGAAGCGCACATTTGTCTTTAGAGTACATCTCTCTCATGTTAAGACGGCGTCAATATCTTGTCTATGCTTTTGTCATCTGAATGTGACATAACTTGGGAGTATCTTTCGCAGTTTAGCTCCCACGGGATTTTCTTTTACAATCAGATCTCACTAGTGACCTATACAAAGATATCATGCCATCTTTTGGCATTTACAAGATCAAACACATGATTCACAAGTGTACAAGTATTTGGATGGTCATTGGCCTAGCTTTTACCATGTACTTTGCTTTTTCTTGATGCCCAAAATTGGATTTTTCTCTCTTTTTTTCTTTTTCTCATCTTTTGTTGAAATCCCACCTTTTTCTTTCTTTTGGGAACCATGATTTTCAAATGAGTGTGCTAGATGTACAACTTGAATCTCAGTACTCAAACATTAACCCATGAATTTTTCATAATTCCTATATTTTAAACTCATCCGTTCTTGAAGTAACGTCGCTTCCATCTTGGAATATGCAATGATCACCAACGGGTTTGTGAAACGAACGTATAGGCTCAACTGGGCTGTGCAAAGAGTAAAAGTGTATAGGATAGAGAAACGAATGCTTTTCGTCATCCTAAAGCACTTGAATTGCCATAGAAATTAAAATGACAAGCAACACACGAAGATTGAAGCAAGGCTGAGCAAGAGAATTTCTAACCATTTACCTCATGATACTGCTGGACTTACCTCCAGTTGGCCCCAATGTGTGGTGGTTCTTTACAGGGGTAAAGAATGAAACCGTCATTCAAAGGGTTATCAATAGTCACCTGTAGTGTTTAGGATAGAGAAATGAACGCCTCCGTCTTCCCAATCCATGTAAACAATGCGAATAATCCTTACATCCGTAGGTCAAGGTTTCGCTATCCTTTCCACTCCACTCATCTCTCAAGTGTATATAGGACGTGTTTGGATTAGGCTTGCCTCTTGTCTGAGGAAACATCCTTTTGAACAATTTAAACAACCCTAGTTGGAAAAGTTCATTTCGCTTTCTCCAAAATTTACCCTCAAAGGGGATTTATGATGCACAATACATGTTTCAATCATGTTCAAATAACCTCCAAGTTTAAACATGAATGTCAACGACGTGATTGTGAAAATTTGGTGTCTTTCTAGGCATGAGAATTGAATGCACGCTAGATTCTAAGAAGTCTTCAAATTCTAGTAATAAGGAATTTGAAAGTTTTAAAACCTAAGAGATAGGGAAATGAGTACTTACTTGCCCAGCGTGGCTAGGGATCCCTGAAAATATAAAAGGAATATATCAATGTATGCTCTCGAATTTCAGAAAATTAGAACGATACACCTTACCCTTGATCATGCACTCCAATGGAAGTACATCGGTTCATGAAAATCTGCATTTTTCTTAACAACACAGGATGGTTAAGTGTTCTAAAATTTCTTGAAATTCTCAGTCTTTGGAGAAAAAGGACATGTACCTATCCCCCACGACAGTAAGCCCTCTTGATCATGCGTTCTAATCTAAATGCTGATGCGCGGATTACAGAAATCGGCCATTTTGACCTACGGCGATGATCCCTTTGTCTGATTGGGCAATGAATCCTGCTCGATGACTCCATTCATCCTTTTGGGTTTGTTCCATGCCACTCTTCGAAGTTCCTTATTCAAGGAAAAATGAATTCTTATCAAAAGGTATGCTAAAGCATGTGGTGTGGAAGCGATACTTTTTACCCTCCACTCGATCTCATAGCCAAAGATCATTTCTTGAATGCGTGACTTTCGAAGCTGTTATCTCCAAAGATCATTTCATCTTGAATTTGAGTCGACGAGTTCTTTCCCTCTGAGTCCTTTTGAGTGCCAATAATTTTCTGTTGAGATTAAGGCAAATTCGTATTAGGAGAAAGATCGTTGAATGTCAAATTAGAACGACACATAGTTATCCTTCACTCAAGTTTGTAACTTGAGGTTTGACTCTGATGTGAACGACTCTACCATCACGTTCATTGATCTTGCTGGGAATGAAATGCCACTTTTTCATCCGGTCGCGTAGATGATTCGCTTGCCCCAATTAGGCATAACTTGTCATGGCTAGGTAATGCTTGCCCTAGCTAATTAGCTCTATTCATTTTTGCATTTTCATGCAATCCCCTATCCAATTTGGGATATCTCTTACTTGGATCTTCACTTTACTTTTCACCTTTGAGGTGTCCTTCTTCCAATATTTGAGAAAATCGTTTTCTTCAGGCGTTTTGTCACTTGTGACCATCCTTATGATGTTCTCCTCTCATTGGACCCTTGATAATGTCCTATCGGCGTATTCTGCCACACAAAGAAATGGTTTTGCATTAGCAAATGCAAGAAAAAGAGGTATATTGGATAAGACACCCAACTTCCCTTCTCTTGTCAATTGTCGGAATTTCTCTTTTGATTGAGTCCATTCCAAAATTGTATACTGATATGGTAAACATTTATCAAATTCCTCCATCCATGCTTGAAGGTGTTGGTAACATCAACAACCATTTGCCACAGTTGGGCGACGTTTACCTTAGCCAAATGCTTTAGCATTTTTCATATCCTTTGACCACTTTCAATCCTATTTGAAGAGGTCTATGTACCTGTACCTGAAGTAATGAGTATTCATCCATGTTTGGCTTTATTTGAATCACTTAAGAACATGATACTCCCTTTGAGGTATGAAAAGTTAATACAATCTCACCTTACCAAAAAAAAAATGATACTCCCTTTGAGGTATTGCATTTCCGTTGATCAAGGAAATCGTCTCTTTCGGTTGCTTTGCCCTAGTAGGGCATGTCTTGATCCTTGTCGTCTTTGGGCTTGATAATTTTTCTCCAATACGCTTTTTTAGTGGTACATGAGAATTTTGCCCCCAGCTTGGTCTCTTGACAGGAAAGGTGAGGTTTTCCCCAACGAACCTTCTTAGTTGGTTCTGATCATTTATCTCAACCATCTGAATCTTCGATCATTTTCATTTACCTCTTGGTAGCTCGACAGCTTTGGAATTTGTCGCATGGCGTCTTTGGCGATTCTCTCAATCACAGTTTCCCTTGAAGTGTCAGATGTTTCCCTAGCAAAGGAAATAAGGGTCACGTTTAAATTGCATATAAAATGGACCATCGGAGTTGATACAATTTACCCTTTACATTCATCTTTTGGGTCTTGGTATTTTCCTTTCATTTGGATTCTTTTTCCTTGACCTGTCGACATCTTTCAAGGAAGAATATGCATATAAATGATGCATGCATGATATGTATGATGCAAGTGATCTAAGATGATTCTTGTTTGCAACGAAAAATGGATTCGTGCCTTTCACTCTATTCACAGAAAGCATCTCTTTATCAAGTATGCCAATCTGTAAAGTTTGAATTCTTTCTTTTCGAATGCTCTTTTCAAAGAGATTTCTAATTGTTAAGAAACATTTTCAAGTTTTCTCGAAAATTTTGTTCACAAATTGAGTCATTACGATGCTATTGAAATCATTTATCCTAATTGCATGTATGACATGATATGAAAATGGGTACTCCCTGTTCTGTCATTTGAAGTTGTTGGTTCTTGGGTGTCTTGACTCTGTTCATCACCTGAGAGGAAAAAGATAGGAAATATTATTCCCATATCTGATTGAAACTTATTTAGGAACGATACATCATTTTCTATCAAGAGGGATGGCTAGGCATTGTTCTTATTGGAAGCGTTGTTGCTATGGCGAAACGCTTTTTGTATTCAATGGATGGATTTCATTTCGTTACGTTCCATGAGTGATAACCATTGTTCCAGGGACTTGCCCTACATATCACCATGGCAAATCTGATGTGTTCGACTTCGACATGCTTTCTAGATAGGAAAATGATTTGCCCCTAGCAACTAAGTATTCCACCTTGAGTTAGTTGATTTAGCCATATGAAGCTCCATTGTATCATGCTAATGCATTCCCTGTTGGTTGAGTCAATCACTTTCATGTCAAGTGATTTTGGCATTTGACACCCTTCAATCTACTCTGACAACTGTCTTAAGCTAACTTTTTTTTGTGTACATGAAAGAGAAACATCTCAGTCATTTGTATGGAATGAAATAAGAATAAAGGACAATTTACTCCCTTTTGTGACATCAGAGGATAAAATTTCATCGTAATTATCCGTAGGTCTCGGCATTTGCTGTTCCACGATGTTCGACACTACTTGGGTTCTGCCACTCTCCTTCTTGAGGTTGGGTGATCTTTCGCCACTTTCGCTCTATTGATGCATTTCAATCTGTTTAGAGAGAAAGAAAAATATTTGACATTTGATTATGAAAATCAATTACTAAAACAAGTACTCCCACTTGATTCAAAGATGGGCAACGATCATCTCTTCATGGTCCTCTCGATTTGTCATGACTTCATGACGCTCCTCAAGCATCCTACTACTCGAGATCTCTATTTGTGTGCATTTACACCTTGAAGTGTTGCTTCGCGAATAAGCATTCAGTTTTCTTCATCCCCTTTTGTGCTTGAGTGATCATCAATCTCATGGTGAGAAACACAAGTACTTGTACTCTTGAGACGCGCTTCAATTGGCGCATCGGCCTCCAGTTTTGAGGGTTCACAATTGAGTCGAATGTCAACTTCACACAATCCTTTTATTTCACCTACATGACATAAGGGATGAATAAGTCAATTGTTGCACAAAAAGCTATAATTGAAACGATCACAGGTTTACTATCCACACAGTATAGCTTTTTGTGCATCAGAGATGAAGGAATGTTCCTTAACGATCCTCATTCATTTTTTATAATCACCTGCAAGTGTGAGTAACCATGTCATCCTATAAACAAATCAATTTAATTTGGAACGAATACACCCTTTTCGACTTAGAAAGGTCGATCCAAATCAGGTTGCCCCTTTTTCATGTTGTCTTGTTTTGGGGTTATCATAGTCGATTCATCTTATTTTGGAAACCCAATGGGTGGCGCCTGATGAATGTGCATTTCCTTTCATCTTACAGGGAAAACAAGTCTTGCATTATTGGCCTTCAACCATTTTGACATGTTGGCAAAAGAAATAACCAAGCAAGTCAAGTATAACACTCGAAGTCTTATTGGAACGATTACAGTTCTACCATTGTTCCATCACATCTTGCATGTGATTAGATGAAGAAATCTTCTATAAATGTCTGTCCTGTATAACCTGTCAGAAAGGTGACACACTTAGCTTTTTACATAGCAAACACATCTCTGAATGAGGTCACCTCTTATAATGAAAGCAATGTGACAATACATTTCCCATAATCCCTATTTACGGGCTTCTGATGTCCGCCAAGATTTCAAGATAAGAGGAGACGTCATTAAAAGACCAATTCATGGTCATCAATCGGACGCCCACTCAATTTCAAAGATTTTAGATACAAATGGGGGCATTAATCTTGAAAGATTACTTTGTGACATTTTTCTTGTAAAAATCATGTGATCCTTGTTTTAAGAAATCACTACACAAAATGTGATTGCAAACATGGCTTTAACTTTGTGCCCCAAAATCTTTAATTTGGAAAAATTTTAGACATAAAAAAATGTCATCTTAATCCATGATTGAAAATTTGGATGAACCATTTATTCTGTAGGGACGGCTTAGAAGTGTTTCAACTTTGTGTCTAAAATTCATTGTCAAAAATTTTCATTTGTAAACTCAAACACCCAGGGCATTCGGTTTGGCTCTGATGTGAATGACTCTTCCATCACGTTCATTGATCTTGCCGGGAATGAAATGCCACTTTTTCATCCGGTCACGTAGATGATTCGCTTGCCCCAGTTAGGCATAACTTGTCATGGCTAGGTAATGCTTACCCCAGCTAAATAGCTCTATTCATTTTTTGCATTTTCATGCAATCCCCTATCCAATGTGGGAAATCTCTTACTTGGATCTTCACTTTACTTTTCACCTTTGAGGTATCCTTCTTCCACTATTTGAGAAAATCGTTTTCTTCAGGCGTTTTGTCACTTGTGACCATCCTTATGATGTTCTCCTCTCATTGGACCCTTGATAATGTCCTATCGGCGTATTCTGCCACACAAAGAAATGGTTTTGCATTAGCAAATGCGAGAAAAAGAGGTAAATTGGATATGACACCCAACTACCCTTTTCTTGTCAATTGTCGGCATTTCTCTTTTGATTGAGTCCATTCCCAAATTATATACTGATATGGACAACATTTATTGAATTCCTCCATCCATGCTTGAAGGTGTTGGTAACATCAACAACCATTTGCCCCAGTTGGGCGATGTCTACCTTAGCCAAATGCCTTAGCATTTTTCATATCCTTTGACCACTTTCAATCCCATTTGAAGAGGTCTCTGTACCTGTACATGAAGTAATGAGTATTCATCCATATTTGACTTTATTTGAATCACTTAAGAACATGATACTCCCTTTGAGGTATTGCATTACCGTTGATCAAGGAAATAGTTTCTTTCGATTGCTTTGCCCTAGTAGGGCATGTCTTGATCCTTGTCGTCTTTGGGCTTGATAATTTTGCCCTAATAGGCTTTTTTAGCGATACATGAGAATTTTGCCCCCAGCTTGGTCTCTTGACAGGAAAGGTGAGGTTTGCCTCAACGAACCTTCTTAGCTGGTTCTGGTCATTTATCTCAACCATCTGAATCTTCGATCATTTTCATTTACCTCTTGGTAGCTCGACAGCTTTGGAATTTGTCGCATGGCGTCTTTGGTGATTCTCTCAATCACAGTTGCCCTTGAAGTGTCAGATGTTTCCCTAGCAAAGGAAATAAGGGTCACGTTTAAATTATATATAAAATGGACCATCAGAGTTGATACAATTTACCCTTCACATTCATCTTTTGGATCTTGGCATTTTCCTTTCATTTGGATTATTTTGCCTTGACCTGGCCACATCTTTCAAGGAAGAATATGCATATAAATGATGCATGCATGATATGTATGATGCAAGTGATCTAAGATGATTCTTGTTTGCAACGAAAAATGGATTCGTGCCTTTCACTCTATTCACAGAAAGCATATCTTTATCAAGTATGCTAGTCTGTAAAGTTTGAATTCTTTCTTTTCGAATGCTCTTTTCCAAGAGACTTCTAATTGTTAAGAAACATTTTCAAGTTTTCTCGAGAATTTTGTTCACAAATTGAGTCATTATGATGCTCTTGAAATCATTTATCCTAAATGCATGTATGAGATGATATGAAAATGGGTACTCCATGTTCTGTTATTTGAAGTCGTTGCTTCTTGGGTGTCTTGACTCTGTTCATCACCTGAGAGGAAAAATATAGGAAATATTATTCCCATATCTGTTTGAAACTTATTTAGGAACGATACGTCCTTTTCTATCAAGAGGGATGGCTCGGCATTGTTCTTCTTGGAAGCGTTGTTGCTATGGCGAAACGTTTTTTGCATCCAATGGATGGATTTCATTTCGTTACGTTCCATGAGTGATAACCATTGTTTCAAGGACTTGCCCCAGATATCACCATGGCAAATCTGATGTTTTCGACTTCGGCATGCTTTCTAGATAGGAAAATGATTTTCCCCTAGCAACTAAGTATTCCACCTTGAGTTAGCTGATTTAGCCATATGAAGCTCCATTGTATCATGCTAATGCATTCCCTGTTGGTTGAGTCAATCACTTTCAAGTTAGGTGATTTTGGCATTTGACACCCTTCAATCTACTCTGACAACTGTCTTAAGCTAACTTTTTTTTGTGTACATGAAAGAGAAACATCTCAGTCATTTGTATGGAATGAAATAAGAATAAAGGACAATTTACTCCCTTTTGTGACATCAGAGGATAAAATTTCATCGTAATTATCCGTAGGTCTCGGCATTTGCTGTTCCACGATGTTCGACACTACTTGGGTTCTGCCACTCTCCTTCTTGAGGTTGGGTGATCTTTCGCCACTTTCGCTCTATTGATGCATTTCAATCTGTTTAGAGAGAAAGAAAAATATTTGACATTTGATTATGAAAATCAATTACTAAAACAAGTACTCCCACTTGATTCAAAGATGGGCAACGATCATCTCTTCATGGTCCTCTCGATTTGTCATGACTTCATGACGCTCCTCAAGCATCCTACTACTCGAGATCTCTATTTGTGTGCATTTACACCTTGAAGTGTTGCTTCGCGAATAAGCATTCAGTTTTCTTCATCCCCTTTTGTGCTTGAGTGATCATCAATCTCACGGTGAGAAACACAAGTTCTTGTACTCTTGAGACGCGCTTCAATTGGCGCATTGGCCTCCAGTTTTGAGGGTTCACAATTGAGTCGAATGTCAACTTCACACAATCCTTTTATTTCACCTACATGACATAAGGGATGAATAAGTCAATTGTTGCACAAAAAGCTCTAATTGAAACGATCACTGATTTATTATCCCCACAGTATATTTCCTCAGCTCCCATCATTTGAGCATCAGAGATGAAGGAATGTTCCTTAACGATCCCCATTCATTTTTTATAATCACCTGCAAGTGTGAGTAACCATGTTATCCTATAAACAAATCAATTTAATTTGGAACGAATACACCCTTTTCGACTTAGAAAGGTCGATCCAAATCAGGTTGCCCCTTTTTCATGTTGTCTTGTTTTGGGGTTAAGGAATGTTCCTTAACGATCCCCATTCATTTTTTATAATCACCTGCAAGTGTGAGTAACCATGTTATCCTATAAACAAATCAATTTAATTTGGAACGAATACACCCTTTTCGACTTAGAAAGGTTGATCCAAATCAGGTTGCCCCTTTTTCATGTTGTCTTGTTTTGGGGTTATCATAGTCGATTCATCTTATTTTGGAAACCCAATGGGTGGCACCTGATGAATGTGCATTTCCTTTCATCTTACAGGGAAAACAAGTCTTGCATTATTGGCCTTCAACCATTTTGACATGTTGGCAAAAGAAATAACCAAGCAAGTCAAGTATAACACTCGAAGTCTTATTGGAACGATTACAGTTCTACCATTGTTCCATCACATGTTGCATGTGATTAGATGAAGAAATCTTCAATAAATGTCTGTCGTGTATAACCTGTCAGAAAGGTGACACACTTAGCTTTTTACAGAGCAAAGACATCTCTCAATGAGGTCGCCTCTTATAATGAAAGCCAAGCGACAATACATATCCCGTAACCCCTATTTACGGGCTTCTGATGTCCGCCAAGATTTCAAGATAAGAGGAGACGTCATTAAAAGACCAATTCATGGTCATCAATCGGATGCCCACTCAATTTCAAAGATTTTACATACAAATGGGGGCATTAATCTTGAAAGATTACTTTGTGACATTTTTCTTGTAAAAATCATGTGATCCTTGTTTTAAGAAATCACTACACAAAATGTGATTGCAAACATGGCTTTAACTTTGTGCCCCAAAATCTTTAATTTGGAAAAATTTTAGACATAAAAAAATGTCATCTTAATCCATGATTGAAAATTTGGATGAACCATCTATTCCGTAGGGACGGCTTAGAAGTGTTTCAACATTGTATCTAAAATTCATTGTCAAAAATTTTCATTTGTAAACTCAAACACCCAGGGCATTTGGTTTCACTCTGATGTGAATGACTCTTCCATCACGTTCATTGATCTTGTTGGGAATGAAATGCCACTTTTTCATCCGGTCGCATAGATGATTCGCTTGCCCCAGTTAGGCATAACTTGTCATGGCTAGGTAATGCTTGCCCCAGCTAAATAGCTCTATTCATTTTTGCATTTTCATGCAATCCTCTATCCAATTTGGGATATCTCTTACTTGGATCTTCACTTTGCTTTTCACTTTTGAGGTGTCCTTCTTCCAATATTTGAGAAAATCGTTTTCTTCAGGTGTTTTGTCACTTGTGACCATCCTTATGATGTTCTCCTCTCATTGGACCCTTGATAATGTCCTATCGGCGTATTCTGCCACACAGAGAAATGGTTTTGCATTAGCAAATGCGAGAAAAAGAGGTAAATTGGATACGACACCCAACTACCCTTTTCATGTCAATTGTCGGCATTTCTCTTTTGATTGAGTCCATTCCAAAATTGTATACATATATGGACAACATTTATCGAATTCCTCCATCCATGCTTGAAGGTGTTGTTAACATCAACAACCATTTGCCCTAGTTGGGCGACGTCTACCTTAGCCAAATGCCTTAGCATTTTTCATATCCTTTGACCACTTTCAATCCTATTTGAAGAGGTCTCTGTACCTATACATGAAGTAATGAGTATTCATCCATGTTTTACTTTATTTGAATCACTTAAGAACATGATACTCCCTTTGAGGTATTGCATTTCCGTTGATCAAGGAAATCGTTTCTTTCGGTTGCTTTGCCCTAGTAGGGCATGTCTTGATCCTTGTCGTCTTTGGGCTTGATAATTTTGCCCCAATACGTTTTTTTAGCGGTACATGAGAATTTTGCCCCCAGCTTGGTCTCTTGACAGGAAAGGTGAGGTTTGCCCCCAACGAACCTTCTTAGCTGGTTCTAGTCATTTATCACAACCATCTGAATCTTTGATCATTTTCATTTACCTCTTGGTAGCTCAACAGCTTTGGAATTTGTCGCATGGCGTCTTTGGCGATTCTCTCAATCACAGTTGCCCTCGAAGTGTCAGATGTTTCCCTAGCAAAGGAAATAAGGGTCACGTTTAAATTGTATATATAATGGACCATCGGAGTTGATACAATTTACCATTCACATTCATCTTTTGGATCTTGGCATTTTCCTTTCATTTGGATTCTTTTGCCTTGACCTGTCAACATCTTTCAAGGAAGAATATGCATATAAATGATGCATGCATGATATGTATGATGCAAGTGATCTAAGATGATTCTTGTTTGCAACGAAAAATGGATTCGTGCCTTTCACTCTATTCACAGAAAGCATCTCTTTATCAAGTATGCCAATCTGTAAAGTTTGAATTCTTTCTTTTCGAATGCTCTTTTCAAAGAGACTTCTAATTGTTAAGAAACTTTTTCAAGTTTTCTCGAGAATTTTGTTCACAAATTGAGCCATTATGATGCTCTTGAAATCATTTATCCTAAATGCATGTATGAGATGATATGAAAATGGGTACTCCATGTTCTGTCTTTTGAAGTCGTTGCTTCTTGGGTGTCTTGACTCTGTTCATCACCTGAGAGGAAAAAGATAGGAAATATTATTCCCATATCTGATTGAAACTTATTTAGGAACGATACGTCCTTTTCTATCAAGAGGGATGGCTCGGCATTGTTCTTCTTGGAAGTGTTATTGCTATGGCGAAACGCTTTTTGTATTCAATGGATGGATTTCATTTCATTACGTTCCATGAGTGATAACCACTGTTTCAGGGGCTTGCCCCACATATCACCATGGCAAATCTGATGTTTTCGACTTCGGCATGCTTTCTAGATGGGAAAATGATTTGCCCCTACAACTGAGTATTCCACCTTGAGTTAGCTGATTTAGCCATATGAAGCTCCATTGTATCATGCTAATGCATTCCCTGTTGGTTGAGTCAATCACTTCCATTGTATCATGCTAGATATTGCCAATTTGGATTGTGAGCGGGAACGAATACGAAAGTCTCAAGTGCCATCAAACACGAGATCCTTCCGCATCTTTTCCCTATCTAAGGTAACCTAGAGGTGGTTGCAGTCGGGGTTTGACCACCAGTGTGTGCGATGTGTCGTGATCATCACAATGCAAGTCATGCACAGCAGTTTGTATCAAACACCGCTTCAATATGTGCGTAATATAAACATATATTCCCAACTCCAACCTGCAGGAAAGATGTCAATAATCACTTCACCCCTTATTCCTCCAATTTACAAAAACATCTAACACAACGGTTAGCGTAAGTACCTCACCTTCGAGAGCATCTGTAGAAAACAATGTCAGATAAACCAACCAACTTTTTAATCGGTTCAAATCCTCTGGAATTCTGCGAAACCAGAGATTCTGGTTTAGAATAATTCCCCAGCGAAGTCGCCAATCTGTCACGACCATCTCGCGGAGCACTGCCAGGCTCTTGAGGGCTAATAGGCCGTCCGATGTCGCCTGATCGGACACGGGCCTCTCCCAAGGTCCATTACCGAAATCGCAACGCTGGATATACGTGGTCGACCTTCGGTGTGGTCTAATGACATGTGATATGTGTACATGCCAAGGAGTCGCCACCAATCGTTTCGTGGAGGGTACGATCGGAAATCCTATCGAATAGTTGGGAGTGATCTATTCGATTCTGTGAAAACCAGAGAGTGGGATCGGGGACTTTGTTACGCCAACTGTCAGAGTTGACGCCCTTTCGGTACCTAAGTTGAATGATTTATCTAATCCTAGGATTTCTGCAGACGAGTGGGGGACAGATCCTAAATCTAGGAGTTCATGCAGATGGGAATGGCTACTCACTCACAATCAGTAGAAATAAATGCGCAAATCAAAGATCCAAGGCATGCGGATAAATAACATGAAAGTAGCGTGGTATCCCTAATGAGGCCATATTAGCCTAGAGAAGTATCAATCAAGGCTTAAGAGTGGTTTGGGCATGATTCGCCCATGGAGGGCAGAATCATAATTTTGAGAAATTTGTGGACAATTTGCCTCAAAAGGGAAAAATTGTCATTTCAGATGAAATATGCAGTCAAAAGATGGTGGAAATAAGATTGGCGATCAAACCAATCAATTTCCTATTTTTCGGGAATTTCCAGAATTTTTCTGGAATTTAAAAGTGATTTTACCCTTGGAGGGGTAAAATCATCATTTTGGACAAAGATGAGTACTGAAAATCTCAAATATTAGGGTTGGTCACCCACCTGACCCAAACCCTAATTTTAAGCAATTTTCAAGACTCGATTGGAATGGGAAAGACGATTTACCCATTGAGGGGTAAAATCGTCATTTTGAGAAAATGGACGAGACTTGAAAATCCAAGCCCAAGAATTGATCGCCTAACCAACCCTAATTCTTACCTTGGCATTATCAACTTTATCTCGCATACACAATAGAGGCGACTTACCCCTAAAGGGTAATATCGTCAATTCTCGGAAGAACGGATAAGAAACCCCAAAAATAGGATTGACCAGTTGTCTGTGGTCAATCCTCAATTTTTGAGAATTTTTGGAGTATTTAGGATTTTTCCCATAATTTTCTTACATTTTTTGGGATTTTCTAGCATTTTTTTAGAATTTTCTAGGATTTTTCTGATTTTTTTAATTTTTTAAAATCATTTTCTTGATTTTTTTATTAAAAAGGGTATTATTCGGACCGGGTCGGGTGACCCGGCCCACGAGCCGCGGGCGACCGACCTAGCCCGGATCCGTGCCCGCACCGAAACGACGTCATTTTGGCCCTCTCCCGCTCGAATTTCAAATTCCCGCCCAAATCGAACCGACGCTCCTGATTACGCCACGTGGTAGACACGCGGACGGTCTGATCTTAACATGGAACCAACGGCCCAGATTGAAGTGTCCGATTGAACCGTGACCGTTCGATCTAAGGTATTTTTAATTTCTGAAAATCATTTTTTATTTTGAAAAAAGCGAGAGAGCGACGCGTGGCTAACTCTCCACCGTCGGATCAAATTTGTTTTATTCGGTTATAACTGAATGGCTGACGTGGCTGCCACGTGGGCGCCACGTCAGCGCTAAGTAGGCGTTGACCTAGTCAACTTTCGTTGACCGGTCAACACCCTCGCCGGGGAAGACGACCGGCCCCAGCATTGTCTCGTCGACGCCTCGTCGTGTGACATTCTGAATTCCGACCCTGTCTCGAAGCTTATGAATAAATAAATGCCTATCGATGTATTTCAGTAAATCTCACTCAGAATTGATCTCTCTTGAGTCGACTAACCAAAAGGGAAAGGGTAACTAGGATTTAAGTACGTGGACTAAAGAACTCAACCACGAGTCGGTACTTTGACCATAAGGATTGTCGAGGGAACATTTTGGACCGCTAAAGGTCGATCTAAGAACGGTTTCAGAACGATTTGCTAGTGTCCTGCGATTGGTCCACGGGTGATTCCGGATAACCATAGCATGATTTGCGAATTAACCTAAACCGATTCCTAACGATCGTAACCTTCGGGATTAGAAATTAACCCTCGCAATTACATGACAACCTAAGTCGCCGTGGCACGAGTAACTCTTAAACGTGACATTAGTCGTGGGTCGATACGCATAACTCCTAAGAGCCGCCCATTAGTCTGAGATACGCCGGAATGACAAACGACTGAATTTAGCCATAAATTGGATTTCGAGATTAGAGGCCGGACATTCGAGGATTCCAATGGGGATAATTTGGACGCCGCCCATCGGGGACCGTTAGGATTAGAATTCGTCCTTAGCATTTTGAAAAGTGAATTTCGGATCGACGGTTAAGGAATTACCCTTTTACCCTGTTGACACCTAAATTTTGATCAACTTTTTTTTTATTTTTATTTTTTTTTTATTTTTATTTTTATTTTTATTTTTATTTTGAAAATTCATAGAAAATCCATAAAAAGTTGAAAAAATTGAAAAATCAATTTTGGTGACCTTAGCCAAGCTAAATGAACCATTTTGACCAAAAAAATAATTTTCATAATTTTCATTTTTTTATATATATTTTCGAAAAATACAAAAAAAAAGAAAAATAAAGAAAAATAAAATCAAGAAAATCAAGAAAAATAATATTTGAGGTCACAAAGATATATAAAAATAGTCGGTATTTTTATTTTTATTTTATCTATTTTCTAACCTCATAAATAGTAAAATTCAGGTTTGATTTTAGGTGTTTTCTGATCACCATAAAATTGAATCTGGCAAAAATATTAGTAATGATTAAAAGGAAAAGGAGTGAAAACATCATCATTCAAAAGGAAAAGGAAACTAATCATTTTGTCTTTTCTTTTGATTATTTTATTATTATTCTTACTTTTTAATATTTTATTTTATTATTATTTTATTATTATTCACTCACCTTTTCCCTCATCCGTCGCTGGCTTCTTCTCCCCCCGCGACTTCATCTTCTTCTCCCCCTTGCTCCTTCTTCTTCTTCGGCAACTTCTTCTTCTTCTTTTTCGTGGAGGCCCAAGCCGAACGACCACCTCCAACCACCACACGTCCGGTCGCCCTTGTTGAACCAGCCACCACCTCACCACCATCCCATCGTACCGCCGCTATCGCCTCGAGCCGCTAGATCCGAGAACCCGAGCCGCCGTGAGGTTAGAACTTGCGAGCCAACGCGGCTTGTCGCCGCCGTGCTCTGTTTTACTCCGCCCCGACGTTCCCTCAATCTTTGCCATCGATCCCGGAGTCGGCCGTCACCCGACAGCCGTTGTCCAACTGTCCCGGCCGTTCCCCGCTCGGTTCCCGTGTCAAGGCGTGTCCGAACGTGTCGGGACGTGTCGGAGCGTGTCGGAGCCGTGTCGGAGGATAGATATGTGTGTTAAATGCCATTTCATTGCATTCTGGTGATTAGATTAAATGCCATTTCAAGGATAGATATGTGTGTTTTTCCCAAACGTCCTTGATAGAAGACGAGGAGGATGATATCCCATGGCGAACACCGAGTGAGCAACAAAGGAGCCTACTATGGACATTATTGAGATATCGTCTAATGAAGATGACGAGTTGGGGCAAGTGATCCGGAAGTCACAGATCGAGCTTGGGGCATCCTTGAACGTTAGGATCACATTCCTTTGTTTTATTTTCCATTACTAATCCTCTTGTATAGGGTTTATTTTTATCGAAGTTTTCTCTATCTCACCCCTTAGAGTGATTGTATTAGGGATCTATTGGTGTATACATTCAGATGGAGCTTGGTTGTATTTCTTTTGACGGGTCATGGGAATGTGATAGTGGCATTTTCTCTAATCATCCGAATACTCCCAAGTCAAGTTTATAATTCCTTTAGAGGAAATTAAAATTGGAAGTCTTGCACGACCTTTTGGTCGTATAGGGTAATCCAACCCCAATTTCGCTAGAAGGAATTATACACTTGAATCGGTTCATGCATGTGTTACGCCGCTGGTAATCCACGATAATTGATCAAGAGTACCGGCATTGTTTCGAATTTAATGACGAGATAGATGTCCAAATTGCCCTCGTTCTTAACAAAACGGCTTTGATTTGGATGCCGTATCTTCAATTAAATTTAAAACGCGTCGTTGGTCAAAAGCGATTATCGTGAATTACATTCCTTTCAATAGTATGCTTTCCTTCGAGGAATATTGATAAAAACTTTTCGCACAAGATTAATCCTTGTAAAAATTTTTGTCTTTATTAATCACGAGCAAGCATAAGATTGAAAGGGGTTTATGCTTTCTTTTTCAAATTATTCCTTCTGATTCGGTCGTTTCATTTGCAGGTAAAAAATAGGTAATAGAGAGAAATCTTTTCCTGGATAAGTCTGAGGCTATTCTTTCATCTGATCATGAGCGAGTTAGAAAATCAGAACACATCTACTCGACTTATTATGGATCGGCTCATCCAAGTCTAAGATGTCCGGATACTCGGAGAAATGGATCATATAAAAGCTGAAACAAACACACAGGGGCTTTCATTCATTCTCGCCTAAACCAGATCATATAATTCATTGGGGTGGAAAAGTAAAGCAGAAGTGAGCCCTGATCAAAGACACAAAGGAGCCCAGCTGGCCCTCCAGGTTATGGATGCTTTGTTTATACGCACCACTCCGCGTATCATGGTCTGCAAGCCTAAGGTGAAGGCGTTTGTGTTCATCATTGACTGCAACAACCTGAGTTTCGTGATCTTCGGCGACTGCTTCCAAGTCCCGAACAAGTCCATTCTCACGAGTTATATCCTCATTTATGCCGTCGAGCCTTTCTTCCAGCCACTCGCTTCGGTTCCTTAGCAGGGCGTTACGTTGATCGCGCTCATAGGTAGCCAGAGATAGGGCTAAGTCCTCCACCAGATTCCTCCTCTCGCGTAGCAATGTCGAAACCCGCTCTTTGGCGAACTCAACAGCCTTTTTGTGACTATCGGTCAGGTAGTCAGCCAACGCTAGGCGGTCGGACTGATCCTCATAACGGGCTCGCAGGACACGAGCCACGGTAAGTCCCCGGTGAGCAGCGCGGTAGACCTCCAAAGAGTTTGTAAAGAGCGTTGGAAAAATTCTGTATTCCCTCCCCAGCGCAGTACCCTCGAGGGAGGTGATGTCCAGGTCCCCGAACATGACTCGGATTTCATCCTCGGTTTCGGGATGATCAGCTATGTGAGCGTAGCCTCGACCCAAGAGGTTATAGAACTCTTCCCATCGAGCCGAAGCTTCGGCTGGGAAAGTGGGAACATGGGAAGAGGCCATTTTCGACGGAGAGGTGCGTAATGGAGCGATTTGAAGATGGAAGCAAATTATATGAGAGCATTAATCCCCCAAACACCAACTCCGCATTTTATAGCGTCTCGAGAGTGGAGAAAAGTTGCAACAATAATGCTTGTGGAGCCGGGTTAATGTAAAGCGAGGGCTGCTCCTCCCGTGAATCATCAGACATGTCCTGGTTCGCAATTTCAGGCCTGACAAATTCGGTCTCGCCATTATTAAAGCTGGGAGGGAGGCGAGCGCAGCTATCGAAGAAGCCGCGAAAGGATTGTGTTGTTCCATCACGCATAAAGCTGGGCGGCGAGTGAACAGCTCTGCCACTTAAAAAGAGAAGACAGTGCTGAACAGGCATGACTATTGAGGAAAAGTGAAAGGCGAGCGCAACTATCGAAGAAGCCGCGAAAGGATTGTGTTGTTCCATCACGCATAAAGCTGGGCGGCGAGTGAACAGCTCTGCCACTTAAAAAGAGAAGACAGTGCTGAACAGGCATGACTATTGAGGAAAAGTGAAAGGCGAGCGCTACTATCGAAGAAGCCGCGGAAGGATTTGGTTACCCCTTCGTGTCGGAAAGCTGAGCAAGAGGCAAACAGTTCCGTCGTTTCAAAAACAGAACGCTGAACAGACCTAGCTTTCGAGGAAAAGGAGGCAACAAATCGAAAGAGCGAGTATACAAAAGAGAACAGAGAACCCCGAGTGACGAGTTCGTTGAAAGACCTCAAATTCTCTAGAATCAAATTCGACATCAAAGCCATGGAACTCAACATTGCCCGTGACGAACATCAAGATCGCAGTGGTGACGACGGCAGTGGCCACGACGCTCAACCCCGGAAAAGAAAAAGTCGTCAGCGCTACGCTCGGAAAGAAATCCAGGAGCTTGAAGCTTTCTTTGATGAATGCCCTTGCCCAGGCGAGGAACAAAAGATTGAATTGGGCCGGAAGCTGGGAATGAATCCTATGAGAATCCATTTTTGGTTTCAGAATAGACGTTTCAGACTAGGTGTCCAACACAGGCGTAAGGAGATCACGGCCCTAAAAGAGCAGAACCAAAACCTTCAAATGGAAAACATGTGGTATGAGAAAATCCTCAGTACTATTACCTGCCCTGACTGCGGTGGCCCTACCTCCCTCAGTAAATTGTTCCCCGGTAAGCCTTCTACGAAGATGGAAGGTGCTCATTTATCCCCCTGCTCCCTTGAGCCATCTCCGGTACAATCAGATCCTGCTAATGGCGCGCATGAGCAGATCGATCCTACAGAAATTATACCAGTGTCTTCGGAGGAAGAAGATACGTGTCGTTATGATCGGAGTCACCTCATCGAAGCCCATGAATCTCCTCCACAACAGCTTCCGGTAAGATCAGATACGGTTCAAGAGGAGTTAGAGGTTAGTCGGCAGGCTATCTACGCCACTCTGGACGACGAGAAGAAGAAATTCACTTGGCCCCCGGAGCTTCATCTCAAGTTCTTGGACGCAGTTCGACAGATAGGACTCAACTTCATAGGTCCGACAAGCATACTTAGGGTCATGAACGTACCCGGACTTACCAAGCAATTAGTCGTGAATCACCTTGGTTGCTACAGAAGGGCGTTAGGACAGCATTATGCAGAACTGAATCCGAGCAATAGACTCGGCTGCGAACCCAGCACCCTTATGACAAATGAGGCCCGGTCGAATCTGGACGACTATTGGGGATTTGATCAGGATATCCTCGCGAGTCATTTCAATATTCCTCAAGAACACGCATCACAAGTGCAACGAGTAAGCACTCCTCCGTCCGAGCAGCAGCTAGTCAGTGTTCATCCTGTCGCAGATCAGCCCACCACGCCCAGTGCTCAAGGGTTTGCCCAATCAGAGCATGTGGCTTCAGATGATCTAATGGGAGAATGCTTGGAGCATTCTTATTTCCCTAATCCCCAAGTGGGAGATGCTTGTGGTAGTCAATCGATCAAATCTCCTCTTATAATCCCAGACAAAGATGGAGGTTCCAGTTCGAAGAACCCGTCGGGCGATGCAGCTCAACCTACACATCAATCGTTCGAGGGGTCGGGTGATTTCTTCGATGAAGGACTTGATACCTGGTTCAATCAGTTGGAAGCTATTAAAGGTTGGCAACCATGATCTGCAGTTGGTAATGGCACACCTAAGCTGAGGCCAGACTGGTTAGTCATTGGACATGCCCAAAGAAAGAAGGGGATGTACGCGAGAAGGATGTATCTCCTATTGTAAAGTTCTCATCGGTGCATGCGTTTGTTTCTTCAATAGCTAGAGTAGATTTTGCATAATGTTTTTCGCAAACGTCATCTCGTGTGTATACGGTAATTCCTTGTTATTAAGTTCAAGGTAAAATCAGCCCCGACGCGTGAAGGCAGAATTGATAGCATGAGTTACTAGCAGAATGGGATCGAGCTCGAAAGTGAAAGATTACTAGCGGCCCCAAACGCAATGACCGCAAAATCAGGGGCAATCTTTAAGTTTCGAGCAACTACAAATCTATTTCTCACGAGGCATTCAAGTCAATCAAATATAAAGCGTCGGGCTGTGAGAATGATGCGTAGTCAATCTGTTGACACAGGCGAAAAAGGAGTCGCGTAGATCCGAAAGCAAAAACCTTTCTTGGCTAGTCAACAGTGCAGAATGAAAGAGCATATATAAACAAACTCGCATTTATTTCATTCAGCAGGAAAGTTTACAAGTGGATCACTGAGGGGGAGCAGTAAACCCAAAATGAGTTCTGACAAGCATCACAAAAAAGCTTAACTGACTCTCCATGCTATCCATGCCTTGCTTACAACCCACACTCCGGGAATCGAGGTCTACAAGCTTGAAGAAAATGAGACGACATTTCTCCTTAAGTTCGTTCACCTTGGTGTCATAGTACTCGAACTCAAGCTCTAAGTCATGAGCCAGCACCCTCCCGCGAGCTATATCCATGCTCAGGTCTTCAATCCTTTCCTCCAACCAGGCACACTGGAACCTCAGCACGAAGTTGTGCTGGTCTTGCTCAAAGGCGGTGTCAAAAAGAGCCAGACGCTCCACCAAGTTGTCCCTCTCACGGACCAGCATCGAAACCTGGGCGTGGGCGTATTCAACAGCCCTTTTATGGTTATCGGCCGTCAGCACGGCCAACATCAGGGACTCAGCTCGGTCCTGATAACGGGCTCGCACGATACCAGCCAAAGTGACCTCCCGGCTAGCAACTTCATAAGCCTGCAGAAAATTGTTGAAGAGAGTTGGGAAGATCACAAACTCCCTTTGCAGTTTCGTACCTTCAATACACACAGTATCCAGGGCCGGAATCAGAGTACGAACTTCAACCGCAGCTTCAGGATGATTGTTTATGTAGCCATAACCTCTACCCAAGAGATGGTAAAATCTCTCCCATTGGGTCGAAGTTTCAGCTAAGGCAGCAGGCACAGAGGAGGAATCCATATGCGATGGAATGACGGAGAGGAGAGTGAGAATGTGAAGAGTGTTTGAGAGGCTGAGTCTGATAAGGCTAAAGTGTTAATCTTCTTGACATCAATCTATCACCTTATAAATGCTCGAGTAAATAGGGAGAAGTGGTAATAATATTTTATGTGCAGTAGAGCCAAGCGGGTTTCGTTAATGCATCCCCGATGAGTCACGAATCCACCACCGTCCTGTGATCTCGGGTTTTACGAAACATAATGGCGCCGAAAGGTGGGCAGGCTTGTTACTCTAGAGACTGGGCCAGGGGGACAAGCGTAATGCTCGACAAAGCGAAATCAACGCAAGAGATCTTCAGGCTCCGTTCACGTAGAAAAGAGCAAAAAAGGACAAAGTGGGAATTACGAAGCCTTGAGAAGAACGCTCGTCAAGTAGCCATCACAAAAGACGAAGTGGGAATTACGAAGCCTTGAGAAGAGCGCTCGTCAGGTAGCCATCACAAAAGGACGAAGTGGGAATCTCGAAACATTGAGAAGAACGCTCGTCGGGTAGCCATCACCTTTGATCGAAGAACGGTGATCCGGCTCCTTTAACCTCTCAGAATTTGCAGAGAAAGTGAAGATCCAAGGAGGAACAAAGAAAGCTGAGTTAACGGAAAATCAAACAGTGATATTCCGGTCAAAATGTTCAAGGGATTCTGTCATTTACTGGAAGCGCCAGACTTGGAGGTCTCCGAGCTTGAGCTGCTGGAAGAGTTTGAAGATCTCAGGACCGAACCTGACACGAGGGCCATGGAGACCGATCCTTCTAATGATGAAACCCGCGACGGTGATCAGCGTCAGAAAGTGGAATATCTCCAACGCAACACTTCAGGTCAAGTCCATAAACTCGAATTGTTTTTCAGGGAATACCCCTATCCGGACATGGAACAGAAAATCAAAATGGGCCAGGAGATAGGGTGGGAGCCTCGGAAGGTCAAGTGTTGGTTTGAAAACAAACGAACCCGGCTGAAGCAGCAACACGATCGGCACGCGTTAGCGATTGTGAGGGAGGAAAATGAAAAGCTTCGAATAAAAAACACTCAGTACAAAAAAGCTCTAAGCATCGCTATTTGCCTTGAGTGCGGTAACCCTGTTCCCACGGACGGAGTATTCACTGAAGAGCCAGATCTGGGGGTTTATAAGGCTCATTTGTTGCAATGCCCTTCGCAACATCTTTCGGAACAGGCGTGTACCGCCGAGGATCTACAAGAGGAAACTAGTGCTATAAGGTCAAAGTCGACGCCCATTGTGGAAGGGAACATGCGTCATGACAAGTCGGGTCCGCTCAATGATGAACTCACCATCATGACCAGCCGATCTGAGACCACTAAATCCCCTCCAGAGCAACCTCCAACACGACCAGATTCCGAGAAGAGTAACCGCCAAGTTGCTGACACCACTTCGGCTAGCAAGAAAATAAGATTTCGTTGGACCCCGGAGTTTCATAGCAAATTTGTTGATGCAGTTCAACAGTTAGGGATCAGTTTTGCCTGCCCATTGCGCATACTCGAAATCATGAACGTGCCGGGACTGACTAAAAATATGGTCAAGAATCACCTTTGGCGCTACAAGAAACTACTGAGAGATGGACGAGCGTCGCTAGATCAAGATAGAGGCGGTTCAACACGACCAGATTCCGCGAAGAGTAGCCGCCGAGTTGCCAACCCTACTTCGGCTAGCAAGAAAACAAGGTTTTATTGGACCTCGGAGCTTCATAGCAAATTTGTTGATGCAGTTCAACAGTTAGGGATCAGTTTGGCTCGCCCATCGCGCATACTCAAGATCATGAACATGCCGGAACTGGATAGAAATAAAGTCAGGAACCACCTTTGGTGCTACAAAAGACTACTGAGAGATGGACGAGTGGCACTAGACCAAGATAGAGGCAGTTCAAGTTTAAACGATGAGCATGGCTGTGATCGCAATCCTCATACAGCAGGAAGCATCCAATCACCTCTTAACACCGATGGGACTGACAATTACACAGTCGATTGTTCAGGCATCAATCAGAGTACTCCCCTGGGTTATCCTAGTACTCCTCAGGAGTATGTACCGCAATTTCAGCAAATCGGGACTCCCCAGTCTGAGCACCGACTGGCCGTTAATGCTAGTCCTACAGCGGATCTAACATTGGCAGGAGATGCACGTACAATCTTGCGAGACGATTACGGAGATTCCAGCTCGAAGAATCAGGTGGTCCATGACGAAAATGGCGAAAAGATTCCTTCTCCAGTAGTCGACAATACTCAACCTGAGTGTCAGTCGCTCGATGGTTCAGACGATCTCCTTGAAAACATCTATTCTTGGTTCGATCGGCTGAATTCCCCCCTGAGTTACCCTGGTACTCCTCAAGAGTATATACAACAATTTCAGCAGGTATGGACTCCCCAATTTGAGCACCAACCGATTGTTAGTGTTATTCCTACGGCGAATCCAGCATTGGGTACAAACCTACTGGACAACGATGAAAGTACCAACTCGAGAAGTGAGGTTGTTCATGTCGAAAGTAGTGTGAGGAACCCATCGCCAACGGTTGAGGATGCCCGACTTGGGCGTCAATGGCTTGAAATTTCAAGCGAGTCCCTCAGTGAGCAACTCGGCGTGTGGATCACGCATAAACCGAGAAACCAGGTTGTTCATGCCGAAAATGGGAGAAGTCCGTCACCAGCAATTAAGGATGCTCAACTTGGACGACTCGAGCGGTCGGACGATCTCCTGAATGAGCAACTCAGCCTATGGGTCAAGCATTTTGGAACAAGTGCATCTTCGCAGTCGTGACCGGTACCGGCGACCGGACATCTGGTTCGAAGCTCGTGTGCTAAATCATTAGAAGCCTCAGGAGAGTGAGAGGTGAATACGTCGAATGAATGTGTTACGGATCTCGTTGTAAAGTTCCCGCGGGAACATTTTAATTAACGCTGAAAACTAACCGCTCTAAGTGTCAACATTACCCTTTGAACGTCTTCGAGCCAAGGGCCATGGATTAATCACTTAATCCGTGGAGCAAATTCCATGAACGATGACTATCACCCGCGGAGCATAATGGGATCTACCCCGTTCAGCACGAAATACGTTTGGTCACGAAGCCTCCCATTTGGTAAAACGATGTATCGTTCCTAAACGATCTTCAACCGAATACCAAAGTAATGTCTCATTTCTTTCCCTTCTCAGGTGATAAACGTGGATAAATCACTCAAGGAGCCATCTGTTCAAATAACAAAACAGACGTTGCCCAACCAGGGGCAGCGGAACCATTGATATTGCAAATATTCCAAGCATGGATAAGCGGATTTGATAGACGTGGTTCATATCAATACGCGACGTCAGAACGGGATGAGAACCAAGAGTAAAGTTGTATCGTCCCAATTTGTCTTCAATTTGGGAATATGAGTTAACACTTGTTATTTATCCTTGATAGGGACTCACCATCAAGGAGGACAGATTTTCACAACCTGTGTGCACTCGTAGGGGCACACGACCAAGGGTAAGATGTATCGTTCTAATTTTTTGAAAAATGCGTGAACGTACAATAACATGTTTCTTCCATATTTTCAGGGATCTCCAGCCGCGGGGGACAGGTAAGTATCCCTTTCCCCGATCCATTGAAGATGTTAAATAAAAAAAAACAGAGAGAAAAAGAAAAGCTTTCAGAATCTAATGTCTAGAAAAGACATAGAATTCAAACTTCATTGGCATTCATGTTTTAAAACAGGAGGTTGTCTGAATATGAAAAAGAACATGCATGGGGCATCATAAAATCCCTTGACGGGTAAAATTTTTGGGAAAACGAAAGAGATTTTTCCAATCAAAAGTTGTTCAAAACTCTCAAAAGGACGTTTTCCAAACACGTCCTATACACACTTAAGAGAGAAGTGGAGCGAATCAGACAACAAAATCTGGACCTACGGAAGTAGGGACCATTCGCAGCGATTACATGGATTGGGACGACGGAGGCATTCGTTTCATATCCCCCAAACACTACAGGTGACCGTTGATAACCCCTTTGAACGGCGATTTTCATTCTTAACCCTGTCAAGAACCACCCCACATCGGGGCAAAATGGAGGTGAGTCCAGCAGCATCAGGAGAAAATGGTTAGAAATTTTCTTGCTCGGACTAACATTAATCTTCGTGTGTTGGTTATATGGTAATCCAAGTGCCATAGGATGACGAGAAGCATTCATTTCTCTATCCCACACACCATATCCTTTGCACAGCCAAGTTGAGCCTGCAAATTCATTTCATAAACCCCTGTTGGTGATCATGGCATGTTTCAAGATGGAAACTGCATCACTCCAAGAACGGAAGAATCCAAGAGATGGGATTTATAGAAAGATTTCATATCGGCGTTCAAGTGTGCTACGATTCAAGTTGTATATCTAGCACAATTTTCTGAACATCGTAGTTCCAAAGAAAAAGAAAAGGCGGGATTTCAACAAAAGATAAAAATCCCCGGCATCAAGAAAAAGCAAAGTGCCTGGTAAAAGCAAGGCCGATGCTCACATAAACTATTTGATTGATCCCCAATGAAACCTAATTGGGAAGAGAAAATTTCTAAAGGAGTCAGACCAAAAAGACCGCTCCTCCAAATGATGTCAAGCATGGAAGAAAGACGCAGATAGAGTTGTCAATCCCTTAATGCAGCCAGAGACGCTCTCTGAAGAATTCGTGCACACCTCAAAAGCTGTTACACGCCTCAAAAATTGAAGATACAGAGAGGAAATGGCAGGTGGTAAATTTGCAATGATCACCAATGTCAAACCCCTTATAAATTCTTGGCCAAAAACAAGCCTTTTTCGGTCCCCAATCCTACCAACATCATAACCCTGAAACAGCCTTCTCTGACTAAGACACTTGGGTTAACATATTGCTTAGCTCGAAGAAGTACGAGCAAGACTATTTCTTTCTCATTTTGCAGGGTTCTTGACTTGTAAACCCGGAGCAGATGGTGAAGACTTTCATTCGATGGCCTCGACTCCAAAGCGGGTCCCCCTTAAAAACCAATATCCAAACCTAACATTACGGTCCCGTGGAAGACCTCCCGATCGATCAAAATGTATGCGCTGCGAATGATCCTAAAACCTAGGCACAGGTTAGTAGGAAGTTGAGCGCATTCCTTACAAAAGACCATTATCACAGAGCGGTGAGGAGCCCTCTTGGATGAGAAATTCTCCAATAGATGTTTTGAACAAACTCTCTTTGGAAATTTCAAATTGTTTGATCCAGATTTTCCGTGCAAGGGATTTGTGATCACATTTGCATGTTGCAAGAATGCTTTGGATAACCTCTAGCATCAAAATGCACATTTCATGACTAAAACTTAAGTCATAAAATTTTGTCAATTGGACAATTATTGTCTTCCCAAAGATTATTAACACTTTCTTGGTGAAGAAAAATCTTTCAGGTTTGAACTTTCTGCAGGATACCTGGAGAACCCAGCTCCCAGAATGTCGCCTCAACAGACCCAAGTCCTAGCAGGACGTGGAGAACCCTCGTCCCAGGACCCATTTTCAAAATATCAAACAGTCTCATCGGACGTGGAGAACCCTCGTCATGAGACCCCTTTTCAAAAATCAAGCAGTCCTAGCTTGACGTGGAGAACCCTCGTCCTAGGATCCCTTTTCAAAAATCAGGCAGTCTCATCGGACGTGGAGAACCCTCGTCATGAGACCCCTTTTCAAAGCAACTTAAGGTAGATACCGCCTGAAGGGTCAACTCAAGGTAGATACCGCCTGAAGGGTCAACTTAAGGTAGAAACCGCCTGAAGGGTCAAAACATGGTAGATACCGCCTGAAGGGTCAAATCAGAGGTAAATATCGCCTGAAGGGTCAAACCAAGGTAGATACCGCCTGAAGGGTCAACACAAGGTAGATACCGCCTGAAGGGTCAACACAAGGTAGAAACCGCCTGAAGGGTCAAATAAAGGTAGATACCGCCTAAAGGGTCAAATGAAGGTAGATACCGCCTGAAGGGTCAACTTAAGGTAGAAACCGCCTGAAGGGTCAACTTAAGGTAGAAACAAGGTAGAAACCGCCTGAAGGGTCAACTCATGGTAGAAACCGCCTGAAGGGTCAACTCAAGGTAGATACCGCCTGAAGGGTCAACTCAAGGTAGAAACCGCCTGAAGGGTCAACCAATGGTAGAAATCGCCTGAAGGGTCAATCAAAGGTAGAAACCGCCTGAAGGGTCAATCCAATAGTGAAAATCACTTAAATGGTCAACTCAATGGTCCAATCCACCATACGGATCAAAATCATTGGCAAATCTCAAATGGGACGCGTCTTCCTTAGATTCCTATCAGTTAGGAATCCCATTATGGTTTGACCTACCATACGGGTCAGAGCTTAACCTCTCTAGGATACTCTAGTAACGAGTTCCTAGAAATTCTCTTGAATCCATCAAACACCGCGAAAATCGCACAAACATCAAACAGGTAAGTGGCAGGTATGTCTCTCTATTATCTCACTCTCTCATGTCAAAATGTTTCCCCCTTCAAGAAAGAGCATACATGGACAAGCATGAAAATTGGATGTCATGACTCCTTTTCCTTTAGTTTCCCGAGTCGAGTCGATCAGGACTCAGGTGTCACCTTATCTTTGAGAGAAACCTCTAACGAGATTCCTCTCAAAGAGGGGCAGCTGTTGACACCTAAATTTTGATCAACTTTTTTTTTTTTTTTTTTGAAAATTCATAGAAAATCCATAAAAAGTTGAAAAAATTGAAAAATCAATTTTGGTGACCTTAGCCAAGCTAAATGAACCATTTTGACCAAAAAAATAATTTTCATAATTTTCATTTTTTTATATATATTTTCGAAAAATACAAAAAAAAAGAAAAAAAAGAAAAAGAAAATCAAGAAAATCAAGAAAAATAATATTTGAGGTCACAAAGATATATAAAAATAGTCGATATTTTTATTTTTATTTTATCTATTTTCTAACCTCATAAATAGTAAAATTCAGGTTTGATTTTAGGTGTTTTCTGATCACCATAAAATTGAATCTGGCAAAAATATTAGTAATGATTAAAAGGAAAAGGAGTGAAAACATCATCATTCAAAAGGAAAAGGAAACTAATCATTTTGTCTTTTCTTTTGATTATTTTATTATTATTCTTACTTTTTAATATTTTATTTTATTATTATTTTATTATTATTCACTCACCTTTTCCCTCATCCGTCGCTGGCTTCTTCTCCCCCCTGCGACTTCATCTTCTTCTCCCCCTTGCTCCTTCTTCTTCTTCGGCAACTTCTTCTTCTTCTTTTTCGTGGAGGCCCAAGCCGAACGACCACCTCCAACCACCACACGTCCGGTCGCCCTTGTTGAACCAGCCACCACCTCACCACCATCCCATCGTACCGCCGCTATCGCCTCGAGCCGCTAGATCCGAGAACCCGAGCCGCCGTGAGGTTAGAACTTGCGAGCCAACGCGGCTTGTCGCCGCCGTGCTCTGTTTTACTCCGCCCCGACGTTCCCTCAATCTTTGCCATCGATCCCGGAGTCGGCCGTCACCCGACGGCCGTTGTCCAACTGTCCCGGCCGTTCCCCGCTCGGTTCCCGTGTCAAGGCGTGTCCGAACGTGTCGGGACGTGTCGGAGCGTGTCGGAGCGTGTCGGAGCCGTGTCGGAGCCGTGTCCGAGCCGTGTCCGAGCCGTGTCGGGACGTGTCGGAGCCGTGTCCGAGCCGTGTCGGAACGTGTCCGAGCCGTGTCCGAGCCGTGTCGAAGCCGTGTCGGAGCCGTGTCCGAGCCGTGTCCGAGCCGTGTCGGAGCGTGTCGGAACAGTGCCTGAACAGTGCCTGAACAGTGTTTGATTTTTTTTTTTTTAGTCTTAATTTGTGAAATTGACTATCGACATTCTAATGGCGATCGACAGGTAACGGGCATGGAGATGGTCGCAGGCTGGGGCTGGGCGATTGAAGGCCGGTGTCCAATCCGGTATGCTTTCATTGATTGTGATTGATAGGAATAGTCTTCCAATCTGCATGAAACCCTGAATCAAACCTACCCCACCCAAAATTGCGCCTGCATGAACTCTTAGTCAGGAAAATCACTCGCGTTAGGTACCGAAAGGGCGTTGGTAATGACATCAACGTAACCAAGTCCCCGAACTCAAAATCTCTAGTTCCGCAGAATTGATCGATCTCTCCCAATCGGTCAATAAGGTTTCCGGTCTACCCTCCGAGAAAGACCGGTGGCGACTCCAAATGCATGCACAAGTTGCACATGCCACCACGACCACACTAAGGTCGAAATCGATCCGCTCTTATCGCCGAATCCCTTTGAAAAATACTCCCGCCGCGATTTGGTATGGGCTTGGGAGGGCCCGCGCCGATCCAAAGCCCGCGATCCGCACCCTTGTGCGGGGGGAGGCCCGCGATCGGTAATCCATTAGCCGCGTCCGCTTTCGGACGGGTCGCGACATACCCTTAGATAATTGCCCTTTCCTTTAGAAATAAGTAAGGGTAATTTGGACTTTTGCCATCCCCATCCTTGGCCGAAAATGTGAGGGCAAAGGAGTCTTTTGGCCATTGATTTGTGTTGACAAGCTAAGATAAGACTAAGATTTGATGGGTTTGACTCTTTTGACTTGCCTTCCCCATGAACCACCCTAGTCATTCCTTGTTCCTATTCATTGTACCTTCCCCATCAACCACCCCACTAGCTCTTTCCCTCCATTTTTCTCTCTCACTCTTGAAATTGAAGACAAGATCACACACTCCCTTTCATTCTCCCATTCGGCCGAACCTCCCTCTCTCTCTCTCTCCTATTCTCTCATTTTCCTTTTTCTCATCTTTCTCTCAAACACTCTCTCTCCCTCTCTTGCTCACGCCGTCCACCGCCACTTCACCGCCGCTCCTCGCCGGTCTTCAAGCTTTGTTTGTGAGCGCCGCAAGCTCATTTTCCGTGGTAGGTCTCCCTAAAAACCTAATCCTATGGGTTGTTTAGCTAGTGAATGAAGTTTAGTGCGGTTTTTGGAAGAAATCCTTGGCTAACCCATAGTGTTCATATTCGGACCTCTATGTACAGAATTGAACCGTGGATTTCACCACCTCTTTGACCGACTCGTCTCGACTCCATCGCTTGGTAAGTTAGTTCTAAACTCATATTAGGACCTTAGGTTACCGAAGGACGAGTTAGAAAGGCTATTGAGTAATGTTCGTGGTTGAATCTTCTATGGTTTATGCATGGCCGAATCTGTCCTAGAAGAAATGAGAACGCTTTGCCGTCTTAAGACTTGATTTTGTTGTACACTTGATGAGTTGTGATGCTAAGGGTTTGAGTAGATCGGTCCGCGAGCGTCGAATTGCTTAGGGTTACTCCTTGTCGTGAAATTACTTGATTTAGTGACTCGAATATTTATTTAATCCCTACGTGGTGTTCGGCCTTGATGAGATTAAACGTGATAATGTATTAAAAATCTCCTACGGACCTTAAGCCCTACTCGGCCATGGACTAAGATAAAGGAAGGATTGAGCATATTAATGCATGGAGTCCCTAGGGTGTTCGGCCATGAGGAGAATTGAAGGAAGATTGAATCGAAATAGCTATTGACTTCTAATGCTAATTGGCCGTGAACACAAGAGGGGCGTAACAAGATAATTAAGTCGATGAAAAACCTTGATTGAGACTTAAGAGTATTCGGCCTTGGGTGTTATGGGGCACGTGGATTATTTGATTTGGCAATTGGCTATATTAATGTGTTAATGGCCACGTGATGAAAATAGTAATTGATGAATTTCCTAAATCAAATTATATTCGATCATGAGGTATTAAAATGATGTCACCTAGAATAAACTCTATTAGGTGATTTTGTGGCATGGGATTGAAAACGTGGTAGTTGTTAATGCCTTGAATTGTTGGAACGCACGATTTAATATAGTTAGCTATAATTGTTTGAATTATGTGCTTATGAGTGCGTGGTATCCTGATGCGCCTATATGACGCGAGATTGAGTGATGTGATATCCTGATGCGCCTATATGACGCGGGCTTGGCTAAGAAAAGTACCTGATGCGCCTATATGACGCGGGTTAAGTGATGAGAAATGCATGATGCGCCTATATGACACGGGCTTGACCATGGGAATTGTAGTGATATCAAGTATGAGTACATTGTATGTAATATGAGTAATTGAGTTCTTAAGTACGAGTTTAGTCTAGAATCAAGAATGTTACTATGTCTTTGCCTTATTTGAATTATTATGTGCCAATTGCCTCATTCATGATTTATTGGTCATTGCATGTGTTAGGTAGTGTCTGGAAGTACTAAGTGCCTAATTTGAGTTTAGCGTTAGCTTATTGAGATTTATCTCACCCCGTCGTGGGACTAACCTTTTCAGACCCTAAGCCCTAGACATGACGCCGCGAGTTTTTGGGGTGCCCATGCGTACAGACTTGTCTGTCACTGAGTACCCGCATGGGGAAGGAAAGTGGTTTATTAGGAAGCGCAGTACAGTTTGGGTGGACATAGGGACGGATCACTGGAGGCCAGATGTGTATGCAGCTTGGTTCTACCGGGATGGCAACACTACCCATGGCCCTCTAAGGACGTTTGACGTACCCTGGGATGTGATAGGCGAGCAGTTGGACCCAGCAAATTGTTACCCTCCAGACGGCGAGATTTCTGATCCGGAGACCGATCCCGAGACCGAGGTACCCCTTCCGGCGGCACCATCTCAGAACCCTATCACCGATGGTGAAGTTATCGAGCCCTCCGATGCCGATGACGATCCTGTGGATGCAGGGGAACCGGAGCCAGTGATTGCAGGTGCGGAAGGAGAAGCTATGGAGTAGGTGGCAGACCCTGAAGAAGAAGAAGAGAAAGAAGAGGAAGAAGAGGAAGAGGAAGAGGAAGAAGAAGAGGAAGAGGAAGAGATCCCAAGGGAAGTACAGCCGGGTGATTGGGTCGAGTACGACCCCGTGGCAGACGAGGACTTTTCTGACGTCAGCGAGCCCGACCTTTAGATGACTTAGTCACCACGACCTTTTGGAAGCGCCCTTAGGATAGTGACGCTTAACCTAGCCTGTTGATCCTTTTTGTTTAGGCTAATCACCCTTTCCCTAATCCTTTTTATGTATGTCTTTTGTGTTTAAGCCGTTGTGTAAAACTGGATCCGCCTTATGTTATGTATCGTTGTTGTTTTCATAAAGTCATCTTTTATTCATATTTGGTATGGAGTTAAGTTGTCGCTTCCGCATGAGCATTTGCATTCATTCGTTTATCGCGTGTTGTTCTATCCTGGGTATGACGATAATGAGGAACGACGTTAGGGTGATGTTGGCGCGCTCTTTGGGACGCAGGGCGTGACACGTCGGAAGGCCATATCTCGGCCTTCCGATATCCAAATCTCGCGAAACAACGCCATTAGACTCGTTTCGTCGAGCTCTACAACATATCAGAGCCTCGACACAGCAGATTATCATTTCATCCACGTGCTACCTCCGACCGAAGCCAAGCTCCGGCAACTAATTGCCCTAGCCTTTTCTAGAGTTACCTAACCGAACAAATCAATCAGGAAGCATAACAAAGGGCCGAGAAGACTTACCTGGCCATCGCAAGGTTTCGGTTTGGTCTAGAACGAGCTATGGAGCTCGCGATCGATCGGTCATGGTGGGGGATAGACTCGACGATTTAGGCGATGAAATGACTTTTTATGAATTTTTTATAATTTTTCAAAATAAGACTGAAAAAGACTTGGTCAAAAATCAGGTGTCAACAAATGTGACCGGAAAGGTCTTGGGTGGTGTAGGTTCGCCGATCCCTGCTAGGCGTGAGAGCCATCCGCTTGGCGTCGGGCTGGAGATCTTGAAGATTCCCGACCCGTAGAGGGTCTGAGCGAGGTCGGACTGGTTGGTGGTCACGTTGCAGAGTGTTGAAAAATTAAAATTGTGCACGAAAGCTTGGTATTGAGATGACTGATGATAGTTTGAGGTTGGCAATGTATTTGGTAGAGGATGAACTAGGGACAATATTGGATAACTCAAGGATATATGTCATGGGATAAAAGAAAAATAATTTCATTAGTAGAACAAAATAGTTTACAAATGTAGTTGATGGAGGAGCATAGGTGGAGGAGCTAGGGACGTGAGTTTATGAGCTCACTCCTCACACACTAAATGCACGCCCACTCCTCCTATTTATAATAGTCCTAAGTCGGTGGAGAAGTCTCCACACTTTTCTAAATGTTTCCTAGACTAATCATTACATTACATGATGATTTTTCATTAGAGAATTCTAGATATACGTTTATGTGGACTCTTTTACAAGATTTTTTTTGTAGGATTTTTCTAGACTACACTAGCAAATGTCCATCAAGAAGAATCTAGAAATTGGATCATAAATTCCAACACTCCCCCTTGATCCAAGTTCGTGATATTTTGGATAAGTCCCACCCATATCTTGAATTTCTTCTTGTACTTTGTCCCATGCCTTTTGTGTCGTACTCGTTCCATGATCCCTTGGATCCCTTGCACAAGTCGACAAACCTATTCTTGGACGAAGTCCCATATTTCTCCGACCATCAAAATACTCTTAGTTTTAGTTTTCCCATCGAATGTAGAGATGGGTAACCTTTGTCGGGCACGCATATAGTTGGTGTTTTTATTCATGCGACGACGTTGGCCTTTGTTTTAATCTTGGCTCTAGCTCTGGCTTGGGCTTTGACGTAGGCTCTAGCTCCGGCTCCGGCTTTGGCCTTTGCTCTGGCTCCGACTTTGGCCTTTGCTCTGGCTCCGGCTCCTGCTCTGGCTCTATAGGCTCTGGCTTGGGCTCGGGCTCGGGCTCGGGCTCGGGCTCTGGCTTAGACTTTAGTTGAGGATGATGAGGACAAACGCCCAAAACCATCCAAACGTGCCTGGCTTTGATACCATGTTGAAAAATTAAAATTGTGCACGAAAACTTGGTATTGAGATGACCGATGATAGTTTGAGGTTAGTGATGTATTTGGTAGAGGACGAACAAGGGACAATATTGGATAACTCAAGAATATAGATCATGGGATAAAAGAAAAATAATTTCATTAGTAGAACAAAATAGTTTACAAATGTAGTTGATGGAAGAGCATGGGTGTAGGAGCTAGGGACGTGAGTTTATGAGCTCACTCCTCACACACTAAATGCACCCCTACTCCTCCTATTTATAGTAGTCCTAAGTCGGTGGAGAGGTCTCCACACTTTTCTAAATGTTTCCTAAACTAACCATTACATTACATGATAATTTTTTATTAGAGAATTCTAGATATACGCTTATGTGGACTCTTTTACAAGATTTTTTTGTAGGATTTTTCTAGACTACACTAGCAAATGTCCATAGAGAAGAATCTAGAAATTGGATCATAAATTCCAACACAGAGACTACTGAGGCTTGTTCCACGAGGAAGAGGACTCATGAAGGCAGAGGCGAAATCGACAAGCAGAGGAGGTAAGTCTGGTGGCGTGTGGCGGTGGCCATCTCGCGTCTGGCGTTCAGCGATGAAGCGAGCCGAACCAGTAACGGCGCCCGAGCTGACCCGATGACGGCATATCGAGTCGGACTAGTAGCGATGCCCAAGCAGACCCGACGACGGCACTTCGAGCCGGACCAGTGGCGAGCTTTGGCGAGCAGAGCCCAACGCCGATTCGTTAGCAGGATGGGTAGATCCGGACGCCTTGAGGGTGTCGAGTCGCGGCGGATCCAACGGACCTGTTGGTGGCAACTTGCAGTAGTCAGCGGCGCGATGAGCGAGTCCCGACGGAAGGCAACGCAGGCGAACGAAGGCTGTGGCGGCGTCAAGTTTCGCTCACAGTACCGCCGATGCAGAGGAGCTGCTGCGTGGGGAAGATGATGAATAGGGGACTGGACTTGGTGGATTGGGCTAATTGAAGGAAGAGAGAAGCTGTCGGGCCTGTGTTGTTTTGTTGTGAGAAGATGGTTGGTCTGGGCTAGCCGGATAGGCTGGCGTGGAAAGAAAAAGGGAGGCTGGGCTTGGCTCCTTCTTGTTTGGTCCAAGGGGCGGCCCGAGGGAAATGAAGAGCAAAGCTTGGGCGTTGGCAGCTGGGCCGGAGGTGGAGCTGGACCCAGTCCCATTAAGACGTGAAGCGGGCCTCACACTTTTGGGTCGACCAGGCCCGGCCCCGGTCCTTTGTCTCGAGTCTGATCAGGTCCATCGAGCTGATCCAGGCCTGGGTCCGAGAACCCGACTCGGAACCGGTGCCCTTTTTATTAAAATAATAAATAATAAAAATCCCAAGAATCTTTAAAAATAAAAAAATATCAAAAAATATCAAAAAAATAAGAAATAGATAGGAAATGTATTTATTTGCCTATGTTGTCTAATTATATGTCTGATTATCGACTATTTGCCATGTTCAATTCGCACGACTTAGTTCTAACTTCGCATGTGAATGTCTGAGTATAATTTATTCCATAATGCATGTCTCAGTAGGTAAATTAGCACAATAATTCGAGTTTTAATTGGAGATGCTCGTTTTATCATTTAATTGACAGAACATTGTTAACTATCTGCTTTGAGTGAATGTATGTTCCAAATGCTTGATGCATCATTTTGTCATTCTAATGTGGCGACCAACGATGATGCCCACGGAGCTGGTAGCCCTTTGAGGCTTGGTAAAGAGTGTTGACACCTGATTTTTTTTTACCATTTATTATTGTGATTTTTATTCTTTAAAATTAATTAAAAATATCAAAAAAGGTCATAAAATCACAAAATCAACTTTGGAAGCCTTGGTTTAACCTTAGGAACCAATTTTGAACAAAAAATATTTTTCGGTATTTTTAATATTTTTCGAGTTTATTTAATTATAAAAATACCCAAAAAATCAGAAAAATACCATTCGTGGTCAGAAGAATACCCAAAAATATTCGATAATTTTGTTTTAATTTCCTCTTCAAGTGTGTCACTTTAAATCTCAAAAATTCGGCTCGGGTCACTATGTTCCTTCACAAACATAAACCCGAACCGAGCCTAAAAAAAATCATTTTCGAGTCTTTTAGTTTTCAATTCTCACTTTTTATAAGCTATGACATTGGATTCTAAAGTCTTAAAGTGCAATTAGGTCAATTTTCCCTCCAATTTAATCAATTTTTACCAAAAGGGCTTAATTGCACATTTTTCTTTCAATTAGTCCCCGGTTTCACGGATGTATACGTATGCTCTACGTATTTATACATCATACGTATTTATACGTTATGCATATTTGTACTGTTTGGTAACCTCTTTAACTCTTGTAATAATAATAATGGTTATTATTTTTAACACCTTTGTTAGTGCCTTTTTTTTAGCATTTTTGTATTGTGAGTGCTATTGCTAGTGCTATTTTTAAATAGTATTTTTTGTATTATAAATTGTGAGTGCTATTGTTAATGCTATTTTTAAATGACATTTATTTATCATAAATTGTGAGTGCTATTGTTAGTGCTATTTTTAAATGGCATTTATTTATCATAAATTGTGAGTGCTATTATTAGATAGAATTTATAATTGTTAGTGCTATTTTTAAATAGCATTTTTGTATTATAAATTGTGAGTGCTATTGTTAGTGCTATTTTTAAATAGCATTTTTGTATTATAAATTGTGAGTGCTATTGTTAGTGCTATTTTTAAATGTCATTTATTTGTGAGTGCTATTTTTAGATAGAATTTATAATTGTTGGTGCTATTTTTAAATACAATTTATTGGAAGGTATTTTTGGCTATAAAAGGATGGCAAGAGTTTTGAGGTTGAGAGGGAGAGACATTTTGTAGAGTGTGCAAATTTTTGAGAGCTTAGAGAGAAGAACACAAACACTCTCTATATTCTCATAATCTTGAGTGAGCAAAATATACTAAGTTCGGAATATTGATTCCGCATATTGCTAGCACAATTGTTGTGGAGTTATTAGTCGTCTCCCCGTTCGTCAATTGGTGGTGCATCCGAACTAGATGCCTAACACTTGTGGAGGCTGAGATCGAAGAACATCGAACCGACACCTCCGTTCAAGCACGCTACGAGAGGTAATCTATTTACTCCCTTTGAGGTTTTGTGATTTTTTTTCGATTGAAATGCACGAAGTACGCCTCTGGAGATATATGTATGGGTTGTTATTTATTTCCGCTACGTGTTACGTGGATCCCAACAGTGGTATCAGAGCCGATCCTTAGGTGTTTTCGTGCATTTAATTGATTTTTTGCAATTTTTGCAATACTATGGCCAATATGTATTAACGAATTGTTCGTCTTACATGGCTAATGGAGGTTGATTATTTTATATGATAAATTAATCAACGTACCAAAAATTGAGACTAAATCAATTTTGAATCGAAAATTTATGGCTATCTTATTTTACGTAAAAATTCTGAATATGATTCAACGTAGAATTTTTATTGTGCCTTCCTAAGTTTTAAATTGTGAATTTATTACTTACGTGAAAGGGTGGTGATCATGGAAAAATCCCTAATCAATGTGATTGATGTATATATGAATGTATGATGATTATTTATATATTTGGGGTTGTAATTATTAAATGGAGGCTGCGTACTCCTTTTATTTTTCATGTAATCTTTATTTTTAGCATAGTCAATTGTTGATGTAAATGCTACGAGGATTACGTGGAGGAGCCTTTTAAGTCGGCGAGCTCTTTGGGGCCCAATTCTTGAAGAGTTCAAGAAACCAAGAAGAAGCGAAGAGCGGCTCTCCGTTATTAAAATATTAAAATGATTATATGTGGTCTCATTGGCTCGAGACCCATTAAATCATAATTCCATGATCACCACGTAGGATAGATATTTATGTGATTGACATCTATTTATTTATTATGATTACGTGAGCATGTTAAACTGGTTAATGTGCAAAGTCAGACTTACCTCACCCAAAATTGTGCCTGCATGAAATCCTAGTTAGGAAAATCACTCGCATTAGGTACCGAAAGGGCGTTGGTAACGACACCAGCGTAACCAAGTCCCCGAACCCAAAATCTCTGGTTCCGTAGAACTGATCGATCTCTCCCAATCGATCGGTAAGGTTTCCGGTCTACCCTCCAAGAAAGACCGGTGGCGACTCCAAATGCATGCACAATTTGCACATGCCACCACGACCACACTGAAGGTCGAAAGCGATCGACTCTTATCGTCGAAGAATACTCCCGCCGCGATTTGGTATGGGCCTGGGAGGGCTCGCGCCGATCCAAGACCCGTGATCGGTAATCCATTAGCCGCGTCTGCTTCCGGACGGGTCGCGACAGCTGGCGACTCCACTGGGGACTTGTTCTAGAAACTATGGTTCTAGACCTCAAGTGGACTTAGGCCGTAATAAAAATTGAGTGATTTTTCTAACCCTACAGGCGCTCTTGAAGGTGAGGTAAGTCCGCTCACGATAGGTGTTATATGTTTTTGCAGATTGGAGTAATAAGGGGTATAGTCTGTGATTAACTTTATTTTACGCAGGTGTGGCGTAGGAATGTATGTTGTGTGGATGATTTGAAGTGCTGATTGATAAATTGTTGTGCATGACTTGCATTGTGATGATCACGACACATGGACACACACAACCGCGCCTAAAACCCTAGGCGCCGCCTTTAGGAACACAATAGAAGGAATTGAAAATGGAATCTCCGTGAGGAAAAACACGGGGTAATCCACTTCTCAATTCCGCTCGCTTCGAACTATGGATTGAGTCCCAATGCAACGATAGTTGTGCAATGGAATCGGCTCTTTCTAGAACTCGAGGTGGGAACCTTAACCTTAGGTGCCAAACCCTCTGATTTTTAGAAGTTCACCATCACTTGTCTCATTCGCATGTCTTTGGGCGGTTGGTACACCTAAAATCGCACATAAGTCGACGAGTTGGGTTGGTAAGACTCTCTATCCCTCAAAACTATTACAGTTCATATAAATATAGGCATTTCATTCATTGCATTCTGGTGATTAGATTAAATGCCATTTCAAGGATAGATGCATGTGTTTTTCCCAAACGTCCTTGATAGAAGACGAGGAGGATGATATCCCATGGCGAACACCGAGTGAGCAACAAAGGAGCCTACTATGGACATTATTGAGATATCGTCCAATGAAGATGACGAGTTGGGGCAAGTGATCCGGAAGTCACAGATCGAACTTGGGGCATCCTTAAACGTTAGGATCACATTCCTTGGTTTCATTTTCCATTACTAGTCCTCTTGTATAGGGTTTATTTTTATCGAGGCTTTCTCTATCTCACCCCTTAGAGTGATTGTATTAGGGATCTATTGGTGTATACATTCAGATGGAACTCGGTTGTATTTCTTTTGACGGGTCATGGGAATGTGATAGTGGCATTTTCTCTAATCATCCGAATACTCCCAAGTCAAGTTTATAATTCCTTTAGAGGAAACTAAAGTTGAAAATCTTACACGACCTTTTTGGTCGTACAGGGTAATCCAACCCCAATTTCGCTAGAAGGAATTATACACTTGAATTGGTCCATGCATGTCATACGTCACTAAGTAATCCACGATAATTGATCAAGAGTATTGACGTTATTTCGAATTTAATGACGAGATAGATGTCCAAATTGCTCTCGTTCTTAACAAAACGGCCTTGATTTGGATGCCGTATCTTCAATTAAATTTAAAAACACGTCGTTATGCCTTGCATTTTTGACTAATTCGCTCTTCTGAATATTGGTCAAAAGCAATTATCGTGAATTACATTCCTTTCAATAGTATGCTTTCTTTCGAGGAATATTGATAAAAACTTTTCGCACAAGATTAAAACCCTTGTAAAAGTTCTTGTCATTATTAATTACGAGCAAACATAAGATTGAAAGGGGTCTATGCTTTCTTTTTCAGATTATTCCTTTTGACTCGGTCTTTTCATTTGCAGGTGAAAAACAAGTAGCATAAAGAAATCTTTTCTTGGATAAGTCTGAGGCTATTCTTTCATCTGACCATGAGTGAGTTAGAAAATCAGAACACATCTACTCGACTTATTATGGATCGGCTCATCCAAGTCTAAGATGTCCGAATGCTCGAAGAAATGGATCATATAAAAGCTAAAACAAACACAGGGGCTTTCATTCATTCTTGCCCAAACCAGATCATACAATTCATTGGGGTGGAAAAATAAAGCAGAAGTGAGCCCTAATCAACGACACAAAGGAGCCCAGCTGGCCCTCCAGGTTATGGATGCTTTGTTTATACGCACCACTCCGCGTATCATGGTCCGCAAGCCTGAGATGGAGGCGTTTGCGTTCATCATTGACTGCAACAACCTGAGTCTCGTGATCTTCGGCGACTGCTTCCAAGTCCCGAACAAGTCCATTCTCACGAGTTATATCCTCGTTTATGCCGTTGAGCCTTTCTTCCAGCCACTCGCTCCGATTCCTTAGCAGGGCATTACGTCGATCGCGCTCATAGGTAGCCAGAGATAGAGCTAAGTCCTCCACCAGATTCCTCCTCTCGCGTAGCAATGTCGAAACCCGCTCTTTGGCGAACTCAACAGCCTTTTTGTGACTATCGGCCAGGTAGTCAGCCAACGCTAGGCGGTCGGACTGATCCTCATAACGGGCTCGCAAGACACGAGCCACGGTAACTCCCCGATGAGCAGCGCGGTAGACCTCCAAGGAGTTCGTAAAGAGCGTTGGAAAAATATTGTATTCCCTCCCCAACGCGGTACCCTCGAGGGAGGTGATGTCCAGGTCCCCGAACATGACTCTGATCTCATCCTCGGTTTCGGGATGATCGGCTATGTGAGCGTAGCCTCGACCCAAGAGGTTATAGAACTCTTTCCATCGAGTCAAAGCTTCGGCTGAGAAAGTGTGAACTTGGGAAGAAGCCATTTTCGACGGAGATGTGTGTAGTGGAGCGATTAGAGGATGGAAGCAAATTATATGAGAGCGTTAATCTCCCAAACACCAACTCCGCATTTTATAGCGTCTCGAGAGTGGAGAAAAGTTGCAGCAATAATGCTTGTGGAGCCGGGTTAATTAATGTAAAGCGAGGGCTGCTCCTCCCGTGAATCATCAGACATGTCCTGATCCGCAATTTCAGGCCTGACAAATTCGGTCTCGCCATTATTAAAGCTGGGAGGGAGGCGAGCGCAACTATCGAAGAAGCCGCGAAAGGATTGTGTTGTTCCATCACGCATGAAGCTGGGCGGCGAGTGAACAGCTCTGCCACTTAAAAAGAGAAGACAGTGCTGAACAGGCATGACTATTGAGGAAAAGTGAAAGGCGAGCGCAACTATCGAAGAAGCCGCGAAAGGATTGTGTTGTTCCATCACGCATGAAGCTGGGCGGCGAGTGAACAGCTCTGCCACTTAAAAAGAGAAGACAGTGCTGAACAGGCATGACTATTGAGGAAAAGTGAAAGGCGAGCGCAACTATCGAAGAAGCCGCGAAAGGATTGTGTTGTTCCATCACGCATAAAGCTGGGCGGCGAGTGAACAGCTCTGCCACTTAAAAAGAGAAGACAGTGCTGAACAGGCATGACTATCGAGGAAAAGTGAAAGGCGAGCGCTACTATCGAAGAAGCCGCGGAAGGATTTGGTTACCCCTTCGTGTCGGAAAGCTGAGCAGGAGGTAAACAGTTCCGTCGTTTCAAAAACAGAACGCTGAACAGACCTAGCTTTCGAGGAAAAGGAGGCAACAAATCGAAAGAGCGAGTATACAAAAGAGAACAGAGAACCCCGAGTGACGAGTTCGTTGAAAGACCTCAAATTCTCTAGAATCAGATTCGACATCGAAGCCATGGAACTCAACATCGCCGGTGACGAACATCAAGATCGCAGTGGTGACGACGGCAGTGGCCACGACGCTCAACCCCGGAAAAGAAAAAGTCGCCAGCGCTACGCTCGGAAAGAAATCCAGGAGCTTGAAGCTTTCTTCGATGAATGCCCTTGCCCAAACGAGGAACAAAAGATTGAATTGGGCCAGAAGCTGGGAATGAATCCTATGAGAATCCATTTTTGGTTTCAGAATAGACGTTTCAGACTAGGTGTCCAACACAGGCGTAAGGAGATCACGGCCCTAAAAGAGCAGAACCAAAACCTTCAAATGGAAAACATGTGGTATGAGAAAATTCTCAGTACTATTACCTGCCCTGACTGCGGTGGCCCTACCACCCTCAGTAAATTGTTCCCCAGTAAGCCTTCTACGAAGATGGAAGGTGCTCATTTATCCCCCTGCTCCCTTGAGCCATCTCCGGTACAATCAGATCCTGCTAATGGCGCGCATGAGCAGATCGATCCTACAGAAATTATACTAGTGTCTTCGGAGGAAGAAGATACGTGTCGTTATGATCGGAGTCACCTCATCGAAGCCCATGAATCTCCTCCACAACAGCTTCCGGTAAGATCAGATACGGTTCAAGAGGAGTTAGAGGTTAGTCGGCAGGCTATCTACGCCACTCTGGACGACGAGAAGAAGAAATTCACTTGGCCCCCGGAGCTTCATCTCAAGTTCTTGGACGCAGTTCGACAGATAGGACTCGACTTCATAGGTCCGACAAGCATACTTAGGGTCATGAACGTACCGGGACTTACCAAGCAATTAGTCGCGAATCACCTTGGTTGCTACAGAAGGGCGTTAGGACAGCGTTATGCAGAACTGAATCCGAGCAATAGACTCGGCTGCGAACCCAGCACCCTTATGACAAATGAGGCCCGGTCGAATCTGGACGACTATTGGGGATTTGATCAGGATATCCTCGCGAGTCATTTCAATATTCCTCAAGAACACGCATCACAAGTGCAACGAGTAAGCACTCCTCCGTCCGAGCAGCAGCTAGTCAGTGTTCATCCTGTCGCAGATCAGCCCACCACGCCCAGTGCTCAAGGGTTTGCCCAATCAGAGCATATGGCTTCAGATGATCTAATGGGAGAAAGCTTGGAGCACTCTTATTTCCCTAATCCCCAAGTGGGAGATGCTTGTGGTAGTCAATCGATCAAATCTCCTCTTATAATCCCAGACAAAGATGGAGGTTCCAGTTCGAAGAACCCGTCGGGCGATGCAGCTCAACCTACACATCAATCGTTCGAGGGGTCGGGTGATTTCTTCGATGAAGGACTTGATACCTGGTTCGATCAGTTGGAAGCTATTAAAGGTTGGCAACCATGATCTGCACTTGGTAATGGCACACCTAAGCTGAGGCCAGACTGGTTAGTCATTGGACATGCCCCAAGAAAGAAGGGGATGTACGCGAGAAGGATGTATCTCCTATTGTAAAGTTCTCATCGGTGCATGCGTTTGTTTCTTCAATAGCTAGAGTTGATTCTGCATAATGTTTTTCGCAAACGTCATCTCGTGTGTATACGGTAATTCCTTGTTATTAAGTTCAAGGTAAAATCAGCCCCGACGCGTGAAGGCAGAATTGATAGCATGAGTTACTAGCAGAATGTGATCGAGCTCGAAAGTGAAAGATTACTAGCGGCCCCAAACGCAATGACCGCAAAATCAGGGGCAATCTTTAAGTTTCGAGCAACTACAAATCTATTTCTCACGAGGCATTCAGGTCAATCAAATATAAAGCGTCGGGCTGTGAGAATGATGTGTAGTCAATCTGTTGACACAGGCGAAAAAGGAGTCGCGTAGATCCGAAAGCAAAAACCTTTCTTGGCTAGTCAACAATGCAGAATGAAAGAGCATATATAAACAAACTCGCATTTATTTCATTCAGCAGGAAAGTTTACAAGTGGATCACTGAGGGGGAGCAGTAAACCCAAAATGAGTTCTGACAAGCATCACAAAAAAGCTTAACTGACTCTCCATGCTATCCATGCCTTGCTTACAACCCACACTCCGGGAATCGAGGTCTACAAGCTTGAAGAAAAGGAGACGACATTTCTCCTTAAGTTCGTTCACCTTGGTGTCATAGTACTCGAACTCAAGCTCTAAGTCATGAGCCAGCACCCTCCCACGAGCTATATCCATGCTCAGGTCTTCAAGCCTTTCCTCCAACCAGGCACACTGGAACCTCAGCACGAAGTTGTGCTAGTCTTGCTCAAAGGCGGTGTCAAAAAGAGCCAGACGCTCCACCAAGTTGTCCCTCTCACGGACCAGCATCGAAACCTGGGCGTGGGCGTATTCAACAGCCCTTTTATGGTTATCGGCCGTCAGCATGGCCAACATCAGGGACTCAGTTCGGTCCTGATAACAGGCTCGCATGATACCAGCCAAAGTGACCTCCCGGCTAGCAACTTCGTAAGCCTGCATGAAATTGTTAAAGAGAGTTGGGAAGATCACAAACTCCCTTTGCAGTTTCGTACCTTCAATACACGCAGTATCCAGGGCCGGAATCAGAGTACGAACTTCAACCTCAGCTTCAGGATGATTGTTTATGTAGCCATAACCCCTACCCAAGAGGTGGTAAAATCTCTCCCATTGGGTCGAAGCTTCAGGTAAGGCAACAGGCATAGAGGAGGAATCCATATGCGATGGAATGACGGAGAAGAGAGTGAGAATGTGAAGAGTGTTTGAGAGGCTGAGTCTGATAAGGCTAAAGTGTTAATCTTCTTGACATCAATCTATCACCTTATAAATGCTCGAGTACAGGGAGAAGTGGTAATAATATTTTATGTGCAGTAGAGCCAAGCGGGTTTCGTTAATGCGTCCCCGATGAGTCACGAATCCACCACCGTCCTGTGATCTCGGGTTTTACGAAACATAATGGCGCCGAAAGGTGGGCAGGCTTGTTACTCTAGAGACTGGGCCAGGGGGACAAGCGTAGTGCTCGACAAAGAGAAATCAACGCAAGAGATCTTCAGGCTCCGTTCACGTAGAAAAGAGCAAAAAAGGACAAAGTGGGAATTACGAAGCCTTGAGAAAAACGCTCGTCAAGTAGCCATCACAAAAGGACGAAGTGGGAATCTCGAAACATTGAGAAGAGCGCTCGTCGGGTAGCCATCACCTTTGATCGAAGAACGGTGATCCGGCTCCTTTAACCTCTCAGAATTTGCAGAGAAAGTGAAGATCCAAGGAGGAACAAAGAAAGCTGAGTTAACGGAAAATCAAACAGTGATATCCCGGTCAAAATGTTCAAGGGATTCTGTCATTTACTGGAAGCGCCAGACTTGGAGGTCTCCGAGCTTGAGCTGCTGGAAGAGTTTGAAGATCTCAGGACCGAACCTGACACGAGGGCCATGGAGACCGATCCTTCTAATGATGAAACCCGCAGCTTGGTTAACGAGAACAGTACCCGCGACGGTTATCAGCGTCAGAAAGGGGAATATCTCAAACGCAACACTTCAGGTCAAGTCCATAAACTCGAATTGTTTTTCAGGGAATACCCCTATCCGGACATGGAACAGAAAATCAAAATGGGCCAGGAGATAGGGTGGGAGCCTCGGAAGGTCAAGTGCTGGTTTGAAAACAAACGAACCCGGCTGAAGCAGCAACGCGATCGGCACGAGTTAGCGGTTGTAAGGGAGGAAAATGAAAAGCTTCGAATAAAAAACACTCAGTACAAAAAAGCTCTAAGCATCGCTATTTGCCTGGAGTGCGGTAACCCTGTTCCCACGGACGGAGTATTCACTGAAGAGCCAGATCTGGGGGTTTATAATGCTCATTTGTTGCAATGCCCTTCGCAACATCTTTCGGAACAGGCGGGTACCGCCGAGGATCTACAAGAGGAAACTAGTGCTATAAGGTCAAAGTCGACGCCCATTGTGGAAGGGAACATGCGTCATGACAAGTCGGGTCCGCTCGATGATGAACTCACCATCATGACCAGCCGATCTGAGACCACTAAATCCCCTCCAGAGCAACCTCCAACACGACCAGATTCCGAGAAGAGTAACCGCCAAGTTGCTGACACCACTTCGGCTAGCAAGAAAATAAGATTTCGTTGGACCCCGGAGTTTCATAGCAAATTTGTTGATGCAGTTCAACAGTTGGGGATCAGTTTTGCTTGCCCATTGCGCATACTCGAAATCATGAACGTGCCGGGACTGACTAAAAATATGGTCAAGAATCACCTTTGGCGCTACAAGAAACTACTGAGAGATGGACGAGCGTCGCTAGACCAAGATAGAGGCGGTTCAACACGACCAGATTCCACGAAGAGTAGCCGCCGAGTTGCCAACCCTACTTCGGCTAGCAAGAAAACAAGGTTTTATTGGACCTCGGAGCTTCATAGCAAATTTGTTGATGCAGTTCAACAGTTAGGGATCAGTTTGGCTCGCCCATCGCGCATACTCAAGATCATGAACATGCCGGAATTGGATAGAAATAAAGTCAGGAACCACCTTTGGTGCTACAAAAGACTACTGAGAGATGGACGAGTGGCGCTAGACCAAGAGAGAGGCAGTTCAAGTTTAAACGATGAGCATGGCTGTGATCGCAATCCTCATGAAGCAGGAAGCATCCAATCACCTCTTAACACCGATGGGACTGACAATTACACGGTCGATTGTTCAGGCATCAATCAGAGTACTCCCATGGGTTATCCCAGTACTCCTCAGGAGTATGTACCGCAATTTCAGCAAATCGGGACTCCCCAGTCTGAGCACCGACTGGCCGTTAATACTAGTCCTACAGCGGATCTAACACTGGCAGGAGATGCACATACAATCTTGCGAGACGATTACGGAGATTCCGGCTCGAAGAATCAGGTGGTCCATGACGAAAATGGCAAAAAGATTCCTTCTCCAGTAGTCGACAATACTCAACCTGAGTGTCAGTCGCTCGATGGTTCAGACGATCTCCTTGAAAACATCTATTCTTGGTTCGATCGGCTGAATTCCCCCCTGAGTTACCCTGGTACTCCCCAAGAGTATGTACAACAATTTCAGCAGGTATGGACTCCCCAATTTGAGCACCAACCGATCGTTAGTGTTATTCCTACGGCGAATCCAGCATCGGGTACAAACCTACTGGACAACGATGAAAATACCAACTCGAGAAGTGAGGTTGTTCATGTCGAAAGTAGTGTGAGGAACCCATCGCCAACGGTTGAGGATGCCCGACTTGGGCGTCAATGGCTTGAAATTTCAAGCGAGTCCCTCAGTGAGCAACTCGGCGTGTGGATCACGCATAAACCGAGAAACCAGGTTGTTCATGCCGAAAATGGGAGAAGTCCGTCACCAGCAATTAAGGATGCTCAACTTGGACGACTCGAGCGGTCGGACGATCTCCTGAATGAGCAACTCAGCCTATGGGTCAAGCATTTTGGAACAAGTGCATCTTCGCAGTCGTGACCGGTACCGGCGACCGGACATCTGGTTCGAAGCTCGTGTGCTAAATCATTAGAAGGCTCAGGAGAGTGAGAGGTGAATACATCGAATGAATGTGTTACGGATTTCGTTGTAAAGTTCCCGCGGGAACATTGTAATTAACGCTGAAAACTAACCGCTCTGAGTGTCAACATTACCCTTTGAACGTCTTCGAGCCAAGGGCCATGGATTAATCACTTAATCCGTGGAGCAAATTCCATGAACGATGACTATCACCCGCGGAGCATAATGGGATCTACCCCCATTCAGCACGAAATACGTTTGGTCACGAAGCCTCCCATTTGGTAAAACGATGTATCGTTCCTAAACGATCTTCAACCGAATACCAAAGTAATGTCTCATTTCTTTCCCTTCTCAGGTGTTAAACGTGGATAAATCACCCAAGGAGCCATCTGTTCAAATAACAAAACAGACGTTGCCCAACCGGGGGCAGCTGAACCATTGATATTGCAAATATTCCAAGCATGGATAAGCGGATTTGATAGACGTGGTTCATATCAATACGCGACGTCAGAACGGGATGAGAACCAAGAGTAAAGTTGTATTGTCCCAATTTGTCTTCAATTTGGGAATATGAGTTAACACTTGCTATTTATCCTTGATAGGGACTCACCATCAAGGAGGACAAATTTTGACAACCTGTGTGCACTCGCAGGGGCACACGACCGAGGGTAAGATGTATCGTTCTAATTTTTTGAAAAATTCATGAACGAACAATAACATGTTTCTTCCGCATTTTCAGGGATCTCCAGCCGCGGGGGACAGGTAAGTATCCCTTTCCCCAATCCATTGAAAATGTTGAATAAAAAATAGAGAAGAAAAGAAAAGCTTTTAGAATCTGATGTCTAGAAAAGACATAGGATTCTAACTTCATTGGCATTCATGTTTTGAAACATGAGGTTATCTGAACATGCATTGGGCATCATAAAATCCCATTGACGGGTAAAATTTTTGGAGAAAACGAAAGAGATTTTTCCAATCAAAAGTTGTTCAAAACTTTCAAAAGGACGTTTTCTCAAAAGACGAGAGGCAAAGCCTAGTCCAAACACGTCCTATACACACTTAAGAGAGAAATGGAGCGGATAAGACAGCAGAATCTGGACCTACGGAAGTAGGGACCATTCGCAGCGATTACATGGGTTGGGACGACGGAGGCATTCGTTTCATATCCCCCAAACACTACAGATGACCGTTGATAACCCCTTTGAACGGCGGTTTTCATTCTTAACCCTGTCAAGAACCACCCCACATCGGGGCAAAATGGAGGTGAGTCCAGCAGCATCAGGAGAAAATGGTTAAAAATTTTCTTGCTCGGACTAACATTAATCTTTGTGTGTTGTTTATATGGTAATCCAAGTGCCATAGGATGATGAGAAGCATTCATTTCTCTATCCCACACACCGAATCCTTTGCATAGCCAAGTTGAGCCTGCAGAATCATTTCATAAACCCGTTGGTGATCATTGCACATTCCAAGACGGATGCAGCATCACTTCAGAAACGAAGAAGTTCAAGACTTAGGGTTTGCAAAAGAATTCCTAAGTTAATGTTTAACCTTGTTAGACCTTTGATCATAGGTCTAACGCGATCCTATGAAGATGAGAAAAAGTGGGATTTCAAAAATGAATGAGAAAAATCCACGGCATCGAGAAAAAGCAAAGTGCCTGGTAAAAGCAAGGCCGATGCTCATGAAAGCTGTTTGCTTGATCCCCAGTGAAACATGGATGAAAAAAAAAAATTCTTAAAGGAGTCAAATAAAAAAAGCTGCTCCCCAAATGCTGCCAAGCACAGAACAAAGACATGGAGAGAGTCGGTCTCTGAATGCAACAAGGGACGCTCTCTAAAGAGCTGGTGCACACCTCAAAATCGGTTGTACACCTCAAAAACTAAAGATGCAGAAAGGAAAAGACAGGAGGTAAATCAGCAATGATCACCAATGTCAAACACCTCATGAATTCTGGGCCAAAAACAAGCCTTTTTCGGTCCCCAATCTTATCGATGTTAAGACCCAGAAACAGTCTTCTCTGACTAAGACACTTGGGTTAACATATAGCTTAGCTCGAAGAGGTACGAGCAAGATTATTTCTTTCTCATTTTGCAGGGTTCTTGACTTGTAAACCCGGAGCAGATGGTGAGAACATTCATTCAATGGCCTCGACTCCAAAGCGGGTCTCCCTTGAAAACCATTATCCAAGCCCAACATCACGGTCCCGTGGAAGACCTCCCGATCGATCGAAATGTATGCGCTGCGAATGATCCTAAAACCTAGGCACAGGTTAGTAAGAAGTTGAGCGCATTCCTTACAAAAAACCATTATCACAGAGCGGTGAGGAGCCCTCTTGATGAGAAATTCTCCAATAGATGTTTTGAACAAACTCTTTTTGAAAATTTCAAATTGTTTGATCCAGATTTGCCGCGCAAGGAATTTGTGATCACATTTACATGTTGCGAGAATGCTTTGGATAACCTCCAGCATCAAAACGCACATTTCATGATTAAGACTTAAATCATACGGTTTTGTCAGATGGACAGCCGTGGTCTTCCCAAAGATTACTAACGTTTTCTTGGTGAAGAAAAATCTTTCAAGCTCAAACTTCTGCAGGATTCTTGGAAACCCCGAATCCCAGAAAAATATTTGCTCCATGGAGTGGAGCACACAGGTTTGAATTTTTTGCAGGATACCTGGAGAACCCAACTCCCAGAATGTCGTCTCAACAGACTAAAGCGAGGCTTTGTCAAAATAAAATCTTTCACTGCTTCAAAACTGAATTCCCGATAAATTTCGGGATCTTTCAAAAGAATGGGCGATGATGTGACCCCTTTTCAAAATTTAGGCAGTCTCATCGGACGTGGAGAACCCTCGTCATGAGACCCCTTTTCAAAAATATCAAACAGTCTCATCGGACGTGGAGAACCCTCGTCATGAGACCCCTTTTCAAAATTTAGGCAGTCTCATCGGACGTAGAGAACCCTCGTCATGAGACCCCTTTTCAAAAAATCAAGCAGTCCTAGCTTGACGTGGAGAACCCTCGTCCTAGGATCCCTTTTCAAAAATATGAAACAGTCTCATCGGACGTGGAGAACCCTCGTCATGAGACCCCTTTTTCAAAATTTAGGCAGTCTCATCTGACGTGGAGAACCCTCGTCATGAGACCCCTTTTCAAAGTAAAATCAAGGTAGAAACCGCCTGAAGGGTCAAATCAATGGTAGAAACCGCCTGAAGGGTCAATGTATGGTAGATACCGCCTGAAGGGTCAAACACATGGTAGAAACCGCCTGAAGGGTCAACACAAGGTAGATACCGCCTGAAGGGTCAACACATGGTAGATACCGCCTGAAGGGTCAACACAAGGTAGAAACTGCCTGAAGGGTCAAATCAAAGGTAGAAACCGCCTTAAGGGTCAACTCAAGGTAGAAACCGCCTGAAGGGTCAAACCAAGGTAGAAACCGCCTGAGGGATCACATTAATGGTAGAAACCGCCTGAAGGGTCACATATGGTAGAAACCGCCATAAGGGTCAATTCATTGGTAGAAACCGCCATAAGGGTCAACTCATTGATAAATATCGCAGTAAGGATCAACACAAAGGTCTGATCCACCATACGGATCAAAATCCTTGGCAAATCCCAAAGCGTGGGATGCGCCTTCCTTAGGTTCCTACAAGTTAGGAATCCCTTCATGGTATGACCTACCATACAGGTCAGAGCTTAATTTCCCTAGGATATTCTGAATGACGAGTCCTAGGCATCTTCTTGAAAGTCGTCGCAACCGGTAGTATCCGACAGGTGAGCTTCAGGTAAGCCTCTCTCAATCCGGCCCATGTTCAAATTGTTAGAGCAAACCGGGGATTGATTTGAGCTTTTATCAATAGGCTTAAGGATCCGATGTCATAACATTTCTTCTCTTATTTTCCCAGTTGAGTCGGTTAGGAATCAGGTGCCACCTTATCTTTGAGAGAAACCTCTAACGAGATTCCTCTCAAAGAGGGGCAGCTGTTGACACCTGATTTTTTTTTACCATTTATTATTGTGATTTTTATTCTTTAAAATTAATTAAAAATATCAAAAAAGGTCATAAAATCACAAAATCAACTTTGGAAGCCTTGGTTTAACCTTAGGAACCAATTTTGAACAAAAAATATTTTTCGGTATTTTTAATATTTTTCGAGTTTATTTAATTATAAAAATACCCAAAAAATCAGAAAAATACCATTCGTGGTCAGAAGAATACCCAAAAATATTCGATAATTTTGTTTTAATTTCCTCTTCAAGTGTGTCACTTTAAATCTCAAAAATTCGGCTCGGGTCACTATGTTCCTTCACAAACATAAACCCGAACCGAGCCTAAAAAAAATCATTTTCGAGTCTTTTAGTTTTCAATTCTCACTTTTTATAAGCTATGACATTGGATTCTAAAGTCTTAAAGTGCAATTAGGTCAATTTTCCCTCCAATTTAATCAATTTTTACCAAAAGGGCTTAATTGCACATTTTTCTTTCAATTAGTCCCCGGTTTCACGGATGTATACGTATGCTCTACGTATTTATACATCATACGTATTTATACGTTATGCATATTTGTACTGTTTGGTAACCTCTTTAACTCTTGTAATAATAATAATGGTTATTATTTTTAACACCTTTGTTAGTGCCTTTTTTTTAGCATTTTTGTATTGTGAGTGCTATTGCTAGTGCTATTTTTAAATAGCATTTTTTGTATTATAAATTGTGAGTGCTATTGTTAATGCTATTTTTAAATGACATTTATTTATCATAAATTGTGAGTGCTATTGTTAGTGCTATTTTTAAATGGCATTTATTTATCATAAATTGTGAGTGCTATTATTAGATAGAATTTATAATTGTTAGTGCTATTTTTAAATAGCATTTTTGTATTATAAATTGTGAGTGCTATTGTTAGTGCTATTTTTAAATAGCATTTTTGTATTATAAATTGTGAGTGCTATTGTTAGTGCTATTTTTAAATGTCATTTATTTGTGAGTGCTATTTTTAGATAGAATTTATAATTGTTAGTGCTATTTTTAAATACAATTTATTGGAAGGTATTTTTGGCTATAAAAGGATGGCAAGAGTTTTGAGGTTGAGAGGGAGAGACATTTTGTAGAGTGTGCAAATTTTTGAGAGCTTAGAGAGAAGAACACAAACACTCTCTATATTCTCATAATCTTGAGTGAGCAAAATATACTAAGTTCGGAATATTGATTCCGCATATTGCTAGCACAATTGTTGTGGAGTTATTAGTCGTCTCCCCGTTCGTCAATTGGTGGTGCATCCGAACTAGATGCCTAACACTTGTGGAGGCTGAGATCGAAGAACATCGAACCGACACCTCCGTTCAAGCACGCTACGAGAGGTAATCTATTTACTCCCTTTGAGGTTTTGTGATTTTTTTTCGATTGAAATGCACGAAGTACGCCTCTGGAGATATATGTATGGGTTGTTATTTATTTCCGCTACGTGTTACGTGGATCCCAACAGTGGTATCAGAGCCGATCCTTAGGTGTTTTCGTGCATTTAATTGATTTTTTGCAATTTTTGCAATACTATGGCCAATATGTATTAACGAATTGTTCGTCTTACATGGCTAATGGAGGTTGATTATTTTATATGATAAATTAATCAACGTACCAAAAATTGAGACTAAATCAATTTTGAATCGAAAATTTATGGCTATCTTATTTTACGTAAAAATTCTGAATATGATTCAACGTAGAATTTTTATTGTGCCTTCCTAAGTTTTAAATTGTGAATTTATTACTTACGTGAAAGGGTGGTGATCATGGAAAAATCCCTAATCAATGTGATTGATGTATATATGAATGTATGATGATTATTTATATATTTGGGGTTGTAATTATTAAATGGAGGCTGCGTACTCCTTTTATTTTTCATGTAATCTTTATTTTTAGCATAGTCAATTGTTGATGTAAATGCTACGAGGATTACGTGGAGGAGCCTTTTAAGTCGGCGAGCTCTTTGGGGCCCAATTCTTGAAGAGTTCAAGAAACCAAGAAGAAGCGAAGAGCGGCTCTCCGTTATTAAAATATTAAAATGATTATATGTGGTCTCATTGGCTCGAGACCCATTAAATCATAATTCCATGATCACCACGTAGGATAGATATTTATGTGATTGACATCTATTTATTTATTATGATTACGTGAGCATGTTAAACTGGTTAATGTGCAAAGTCAGACTTACCTCACCCAAAATTGTGCCTGCATGAAATCCTAGTTAGGAAAATCACTCGCATTAGGTACCGAAAGGGCGTTGGTAACGACACCAGCGTAACCAAGTCCCCGAACCCAAAATCTCTGGTTCCGTAGAACTGATCGATCTCTCCCAATCGATCGGTAAGGTTTCCGGTCTACCCTCCAAGAAAGACCGGTGGCGACTCCAAATGCATGCACAATTTGCACATGCCACCACGACCACACTGAAGGTCGAAAGCGATCGACTCTTATCGTCGAAGAATACTCCCGCCGCGATTTGGTATGGGCCTGGGAGGGCTCGCGCCGATCCAAGGCCCGTGATCGGTAATCCATTAGCCGCGTCTGCTTCCGGACGGGTCGCGACAAAGAGAAAGACCGACGTCTAATCCGGTCCATTTTTACTTATTCGATTCACGTATCGGAGTTGTTTTCTTTAAATATCGCCATTTTTAGATTTGGTCAACATGCGCTTATTACAATCTTTATTTGGCATATTTACTTGATTGAGTGTTTATAACACAATCTTTTGAAAAATTGCCTATTAATCGCTTTCTTGGATGTTAGGTTATGGTAAAATAGGCAATTGCACGAAATGACAAAAAAACATTATGCATGATCATTTAGTATTGGTTAGATACCCGGCAAGTTTAAAATGATGTGCAGAATGTGTGATCATCTAAGAGAACATTGACTGGTTAGGTACCGAAAGGGCGTTAATTATCTAGTTAGCGTAAGCAAGTCCTCGAACTCAGAAGCTCTAGTTGCGTAGGAATCGAGATAATACTATCGTATCTCGATTGGTTTCTAGTTGACTCTAGTAGGCTAGTGGCGACTCTTAGTAGCATTTTAATTTGCTAATTAGTAAAAAGAAATCCAACGTCACAAGAGGTAGGACTTGCGAGAGTCTGCGCTGTTGATCGATGGCAATATCTCTAATCCCGCCGGACCCCTTGAAGGAGGCTCAAGCCAGGTCGCGACAGTTCTAAGTTAGAATCTGAGTCAATCTGGTGGCCAGATTCTCAAATAAAACTTTAGTGGTCGAATTCCCCTCTTGATTTTGGGTGGGAATTAATAGTCCAGTAGTGTTCTGATCCACTATGGATTCAAGGCTGATCACGAGAAAGATGAAGATGAAGAAGATCGAACGGACGAAGTCGACTGGCGTGATATGACAGCGCGACAAAGAAAACGGCCTAAAAGCGAGACCACCGTAGTTGATGATTGACGTACAGTACTTCTAAGGACCAAATCCTAGGGCTTTGATACTATGTTAACATAGAGAGATTTCGAGGAAGAAACGTTATCCCTCTATTTTCTGTATATCTTCTTCATATCTTTTACAATGACCTAGAGGTATATATATACAGATAAAGAAAAGAATACTAAAATATATATCCTGTAATCTAGCTAATTACAATCATTCAATCTCGCTAATTATAACTCATACATATCTTTTACAACTCATTCTAACATACATTACATATGTTGTTGACACCTAGATTTTGGTGACTTATTTAGGCATTTATTACATAGATAATTTGAGATCGACCCCAATTCCTAAACAAAAATATTTGTTAAATTGCATATACATTTTAGGAGCATTTGCATTATTAGTTAGTTAAGGACCTAATAGCCAAAAAAACCTCTAACCTTAGCATTTGTGTCAATTCTATTCAAAACTTTTTTGTCTCATAAAAAACCTCAAACTTTTACTTTTGTCTCAATTCTACCGGTCTAATATCCAAAAAAAAATCTTCAACTTTATCATTTGCCCCAATTTTATCTGAAACTTTTTTTTCCTCACAAAAAATCTCAAACTTTTATTTTTATCCCAATTCTACCACCGTTAGCCTTCCATCCATAATCACCATTAGTTATTCTAGCGTCGATTGAATTTTCTCGCCAAATTTACTAATGAATCTTCGAAATTTAGAGACAATATATTTTAAAGACCACGAGATTCTGGATCATTTGTATAAATATCTTCATGTTTGGCCGTTCTTGGGACTGTTGAGTGTGTAAGAGAATACGAAACGCACCGTCTTGAGTGACTCTGTACCTCTCGACAATATGTAGGAGAAGCAAATAATAGAAAAGAAGTTCGGAAATTTTTTCATGTCCGATATCCTGGAAAATCCTCAACTTTAGCATATGTACTAATAGAATATTTTTTTATCTTCTAAAAAATACCAACTTTTGTTTTTATCCTAATTCTATCACCTTTATCATAATTAATAATCACCATTAGTTAATCTTATGTGATTTGAATTTTCTCACTTAATTTACCAATGAATTTTTTAAATTTAGAAATAGTAGATTTCATAGACACGAGATTTTATATAGTTTGTCAAAATATCCCTATTTAGGCCGTTCTTTAGGCTGTAGATTACCGAAGAGAATACGAAACATGCTGTCTTGAGTGATAATATATCTCCCGACAATTTATAGGGGAAGCAAATAACAAAAAAAGAGTTCAGACCCTTACCCAAAAAAAAAAAAAAAAAAGAGTTCAGACCCACCTGCGCATGGCGTAGTTGGTTGAGACCATGCCCTTCTTCCTCTCATGAAAGGTTGAGGGTTCGATCTCCTGATCGCGTTCCGCTGACTTAAGTGGGAGGGCCCCGGCTGGTGGGTTGCTGGGCCAGTCCCCCTCGAGGAATATTCGAGCCCGCGAAGTGGGCCCGAACGCCTCGATCATAAAAAAAAAAAAAAAGAGTTCAGAATTTTTTCTTGTCATCTTTGTTGATATATGATGTATTAACGACATGAGAATGCCACGTAAGATTAACTAATGATGATTATAGGCGGAAGGTTAACAGTGGTAGAATTGGAACAAAAGTAAAAGTTGAAGGGTTTTTATGAGACAAAAAAGAGTTTTGGATGTAATATTGGACATACACTAAAGTTGAGAGTTTCTTTGGTGTTAGACCGGTAAAATTGAGACAAAAGTAAAAATTTGGGGTAGAATTGGGACAAAAGTAAAAGTTTAAGGTTTTTTATGAGATAAAAAAAGTTTTGAGTATAATTGTCACAAATACTAAAATTGGAGGTTTTTTTTTGTATTGGGCCTATTGTCCATGTACTTTCATATTAATTAGATCGGCGGCAAATGATTTTAAGTGAATGGTCGTGAACTTAGTTGACAAAATGAACTAGTATTATAGCCAAGCTGGCTCGCTTGTGAACCAGTATTGGCACTAATCAATAGTTATTTTTTGAAAATACATATAAAATTATAGCCATGGAAAGTTGTGTTTTTATGAAACAGTCTGGTTGTTCATAAAAGGGTTCTACTATTATAAATTCAACGTCTCTGGTTCCAAATTTTTCACTTTTCGATTCTCTTTCCTTTCTTAATAGATAATCATTTATTAGGACCAAGTTAGGAAGGTTTACGATAGGTCGTTGAATCAAGCGTTGAAAGCGTTAATACCTTCAATTAATTCAAACCAAACTTCCGCCTGTTAATCACTTTCTAGGTTGATTGTTAGCCCCAATAGGTACCACTCATCTTTTTCGAGAGAATGGTTCAAAAAGTCTTAAATCAATTACACTTTTGCCAATTAATCCTAAACTTTTTTGCCTTTTGCCATTCAGTCTATCCAGCCAATTTTGATAGGAAATTGCTGACGTGGACGCCGGCTAGTGCTGCTGTGGATAATTTTAAGTAATATTTTAAATTTTTTGAATTTATAATATTTTTCTTTTCTTTTTCTTTTTTTTCCTTTGTTTTGTTTCCTAAGAGGTAGGTGAGGGTCACTCAGCCTCGTACTAAAGAAAGAACACCCAGACATAAGAAAGTAATTATTTGAGTCATCGAGAATGGACTACATGCTGGGTAATGGTGATATGGATGGAGATGGAGCCCCTAAACTATGGCAGCAACAGGTGTTGGCGTCTATGCATCCGCCAGGAACGGATGCCACATACTTCTCAATGCAGGCTTCGACGGATGTCTCCTCCGAGCAGCTCGGAACACGAACGGTGGGGTACCGGCATCTCTGTGCCTGCCCTATGCTCACCCCTGCAATTTGTGTTTACACAGAATGAAGACATTTGATTAGAGAGAGTAGTGAGCAAAAGCGGAAGCAAAAATCCCAGATAGAGAAACAGCAAAGTAATGGTGAGGACAGAGAGGGGGAGAGTAGAACAAGGCGCGGTCTTCATCTTCGTCGTCAAGGGTTGGTTGGTTTGTGAGAGTGCTAAGACTTGATGCGTTTCTATATTTATATTCACTAGGGCATCCTTACAAGACGGTAACTCACTCTGGATTCTCTGTATATAAGGAAATCTGTGACCCCTCTAGGAATAAGGGCGAGTGTTAGGTTTAGAGAAATAAATGATGAAATGGATGATTTATCATTAGACATAAAGTTAAACTGATACATGGAGGGAGACCATGCGAATATAAAGAGAATATAAAACATGTTGTCAAGCGAACAACAACTTTAACACCCCATTTCACTTGCAAGCCACATTACGAGCGACATGTGAAATTTGACTAATGGAAGTGGACGCACAATCGCGGACAACATTGACTCTAATATTATGTTAGGTTTAGAGAAATAGATAATGAAATGGATGATTTATCATTAGACACAATATACAAACAAGGGTATTAATGTAAAAACATATAGTAAAGGGAGAAACCTAATCCTAATTATGCAGTGTATCTGACATTCAGAACTGTCAAGCTCTTTCGGGTCTAATCATGGGAACTGTCGGCTAGGCCTATGAAACTGCCCAAGATGCTTCTGACAGAATCAACTGCTGCTGTCCAAGAAGAGTTGGGCTGAATCGTGAGAACTGTTGGGTAATTTCATTCTTGGTTACGTCCTCGTTTGTAAACAAAAAGAGTTGGGCTTGAGCATTCAGCTATGAGCCCATAGGGGCGAGACCTTCAAAGTAGACGCCATTTGGTCATTGTTCCGAGGCAACGTTACTTGTTCGATTGAGGAATGGCGCGAAAAGATTCGTTTTTTTCATGAGAAGAACCCAGATCAGAAGAACACATCGCAGAGCACTCGAGCTCAAATGACAAACTTTCGGCTAAAAATTGCTGCACCCGATGCATCCTATCATCTATCCTTCAATTAATTCAAGCCAAAATGCCACCTGTTGCCCACCTTTGGAAAACTTCTCTATATATGTGGAAAATTAATGATTGTTCCAAAGCTTAAGCCATTCGTGCAAATGAGTAGACAAGATAACCTTTACCATGAGCGAGATTATTTTCCTTTTATGCTGAGCGGACTCGTTGATTAAGTCTGTTATGGATTCTTATCCATCGCATTAGCTAGTAATAGACATTAAAGGAATGCCAACTTACTGATGTTGAGAGGATTACACTTTCGTCGATTAGACGGAAAACATCATACTTATCATTAAAAGGATGCCAACTTGGTGGTGTTGAGAGGATTACGCTTTCGTCCATTAGACGGAAAACGACGTACTTATCATTAAACCTCTTAATAACGCATGCTAATACATGGAAACCCGAATCAGAATTGCCAATCAAAGAGGGAATTATTCATTATTTTAAGCATTGCTTTGGTCTGTAACATCTTATAAATGGTGACCTCTTTTTCATTATTCTCGCAATATCATTTAAATTTACATTGATTTTGCAGGGTGAGACATGAAGGGCGAAACAACTAGAGCAAAGACGATGATCGAGGGCGCCAAGGCTCGACGAGTTGCCTTCTCGAAACAGCGACCGGGGCTGTTCAAGAAAGCAAGTGAACTGTGCACTCTTTGTGCTGTTGAGATGGCCCTTATTCTCTTCTCTCCTAGCGGCCAGCCTTTCTCCTTTGGACACCCTTCTGTGGGTGCAATCCTAGACAGGTTTGAGCATCCGCAGACGGCTTGTCCTACTGCCACCCAACAGGCTCAAGCTAATGGGGACCAAACCCTAGATGAACTGACCAAACAATACGCAGATGTTCTCGAGCAACTGAAAGCTGAAAAGAAACGGGCAAAAGAGCTACGAGATGTTAAGCCTCTGGAAATGCAAAACCTTAGCTTCCACCAGCTAATGGTATTAAAGAAGGCGCTCGCAGATCTCAAGGGAAATGTGGACCAGAGAAGGATGGAGCTCTTGGCATTGGAGGCTTCAATTCCAACTCCTTGCGCGAGAGCTATGGATGGCTCTGTCATTAGAAAAACTGATGATAAACACTGTGACCCTCGTGAAGCAGACGTTGGTGAGGAGTAAGTCAATTTTAGCGGAACTAGGGGGAAGATTGTTGGCCTGTCTGGAATTGTATTTTACATGATTCAATCAATCTCTCCTCTTGAAAAAGAGAGAAGTCTTGAGGATATAATAACCAATAAAAAAAATTTCTTTTTAAGTTACTAGTTTTCAATATTGTGTCACCATATCGATTTCGGAAATTTCAATTAAAGGCATGAAATGGAGTCGTTCTCTCCTTATAAAGCCTAAAGCGGACACAATTTTGTCTCAAATGAGAGCCTAACATCATCAACTAGCATAATCTTGTCCACATAAGGGATATTCTCGTCCAAGTAAATTTTTTGTTTATTTTTATTCTTCTTTCTCTCTCCCTTTGGGGGAAAAGTGTCAAAAAAGTCCTAAACCTATTGCACTAGTGCCAATTTAGTCCTAAACCTTTTTTTGGTGCCAATTCAGTCCTAAACCTTTTGCATTGGTGCCAATTTAGTCCTAAACCTTTTTTTAGTGCCAATTCAGTCCTAAACCTTTTGCATTAGTGCCAATTTAGTCCTAAATATTTTGTATTTATGCAAATTGAGTCAATTCGATCAATTTTGGCCGAAAATCATTGGCACAAATATCAATTGTCCTACGTGGCACGGTTTGCACTAATGTGGATATTTTTGTAATATTATTCTATAATTTTAAATAATTTTTAAGCATTTTCTTTTGTTTTTTTAAAAATTATTTTTAAAAATTATTTAAAATTATAGAATAATATTAAAAAAATATCCACATTAGTGCAAACCGTGCCACGTAGGACAATTGATATTTGTGCCAATGATTTTCGGCCAAAATTGATCGAATTGACTCAATTTGCATAAATACAAAATATTTAGGACTAAATTGGCACTAATGCAAAAGGTTTAAGACTGAATTGGCACTAAAAAAAGGTTTAGGACTAAATTGGCACCAATGCAAAAGGTTTAGGACTGAATTGGCACCAAAAAAAGTTTTAGGACTAAATTGGCACTAGTGCAATAGGTTTAGGACTTTTTTGACACTTCTCCCCTTTGTTTGGTGTTTTTCTTTTCTTTTCTTTTCTTTCTTTCTTTTTGATTCTTTTTCTTCCTCACGCTCTCTCTCTCTCTGCCATCTCGTCGTATGACCAAGACCAGCTTTTCTTCAGAGCAAGCCGTTACAACATAACCGAACTCGTTCTTACCCAAAAAAAAAAAAACACTCTTTGGACATTCCAAGCTTCATTCCTTGAAATGGTTCTATAGTAGATTCCACGAAGCCATATTCCTTCGAGGCACAACACGCGCCCTAAAGAGATTTCATTGCCAAGAGGTATGATCGCCACAACCATTGGGCCCAAGGGATCTGTTGAAGCCAATTGAGGTGCTTGTAACTAGAGAACAAGAAGTTTGAGCAAGAAGCTCTAATCCGAGGTTTAGGATGAGGAATGAAAGTCATTGTGAAGCTCCAACAAAAATGATACGATATTTTTAGCTAATGCGGCTTTCCGCTGCAACCGAACTATGAGATTTGTACTAAACATTGATTTTTTCCCTTTGAGACAACGAATCGCTTGATTTTTCCATTTTGAAACAATGAATCGCAGAGAACAATAGAGACAATGAACTGATTAGAATTGATTTAAGCTTTCGACTTATGAGAAAACTGCAGTTTGTGTCGGTTACATTTAAGTTAAAAATGAAGATTTGGCTCTAGCTTCGCAGAACTCTTTCAAGCAGACCGTCAACTTCCTTTCTGATTTACCATTGTCGATGTTATGCCCATATGATTGTGCACGCTTGTTCCTAGCAGTAACACTGTAACTCCTCTAAAGCCCTCTGGCTAATATAACTCATTGGTTCATTTTCCTTGGCAACATTTTTCTGCTCCTGCCGAGACTCAGGAACCACGAACTCTCCAGCTACATAACTACTCCCTTTAGCGACATTTCATCGAACATGTTTAGGGCTTTGCTATGCATAGAAGGAAAAAACTCACACCAGACTGGAATTTGCGATGAATCTCAGGATAAAGGGATTATATTTTTGTAATCTCACCCGCTTTTTTCTTCACGGAATCTTCTACGAAGCATTTCGAAGAGTGAAACTTAGAATCTCCAGGGAGCTCAGTTCTGCTGTAATGGCTTGCTCCGAAGAAAATATGGTCCTGATTATACGAAGAGATGCATGGCAGAGTGGCTGATGATGGTGTGAAAGATGGAGGCGAGGCAGAGTGAAGAGGCGTGAGGGAGATGAAGAATGAAAAAGAAAGAAAAAAAAAAAACAAAAGCACGAGAGAGAGAGAGAGAGAGAGAGAGAGAGAGAGAGAGAGAGAGAGAGAGAGAAAAGAAAGAAAAATAAAAATAAAGAAAAAATTGTACTTGAACGAGAATGTCCCGTCAACGTGGGCAAAATTGGCTAACACTTCTAACCAACTTCTCAACTTCTTACTACAAATTGATTTCTCTACTTGTCTTCAAAAGTAGAAATTGATTTTTCTACTTCTGCTCCAGATTGACTTTTGATAAAAAAAAAAAAAAATCATTTGGTAATGGTTGAAAATTTCTATTTTTGAAACATTATTAATAAAATCTATGGCGGCAGCGGGGGTCGGTGACCGGAGGCCGCAAGGTAGAGAAAGTGAGAAGTGATTTTTTTTTTTTACTTCTCTATATTGGGAAAAAAAAACGTCACCAGAAGTCATTTTTAACTTCAGAAAACAAAAATCTTGCCAGTAGTAAAAAGTTTTACCAAATAGCTTTCTGCTCCAGTCGGATTTTTATCAAACGCATTTCTCTGCAAGATTGATTTCTGGCAGAGAAATGAAAAATCAGAAATGTTTTCATGCAGGGGCTATGTAATACTTCTGGCCAACTATTCAACTTCTGATCATAAATTGATTTTTTTACTTCTTCTCAAAAGTAGAAGTTAATTTTTCTACTTCTACTCCAAATTAACTTATGATCAAAGAAATTCGTTTGGTAATGTTTGAAAATTTCTATTTTTGAAACATTATTAACAAAATCTTTGACAGCGGCCGACCACGGGTGGCGACGGTGGTCAGCCGAGGCTTGTGTGATCGAAAAAGTGATTCTGGAGCTGAGAAGTAAAAATTTTTAACTTCTCAAAGTTGGCTAAAAATCCTACCATAAGTTAATTTTCTTACCAAATGCATTTCTACTTCGGAAAATTTCTCTTGCCAAATTGACTTCTGGCAGGGAAATTCTACTTATAGTGGGTTATCATGGAGCCAGCTACACAACTACTCCCTTTAGCGACATTTCATCGAACAGTTTAGGGCATTGCTATGCATCGAAGGAAAAAACTCACACCAGACTGGAATTTGCGACGAATCTCAGGATAAAGGAATTTTATTTTTGTAATCTCACCCGCGTTTTTTCTTCACGGAATCTTCTACGAACCATTTCGAAGAGTGAAACTTAGAATCTCCAACGAGCTCAGTTCTGCTGTAATGGCTTGCTCCGAAGAAACTATGGTCCTGATTATACGAAGAGATGGCAGAGTGGCTGATGATGGTGTCGAAGACGGAGTCGAGGCAGAGTGAAGAGGCGTGAGGGAGATGAAGAACGAAAAAGAAAGAAAACAAAACAAAAGCACGAGGCACACAGAGAGAGAGAAAGAAGAAAGAAAAATAAAAATAAAGAAAAAGAAAAAAATGTACTTAAACGAGAATGTCCTGTCCTGAATGTGGGCAAGATTGGCTAGCTGGTGAAGTCATGCCCTTGCTTGAGGGGCTTTTTTCAAAAATAAGATTAAAAAAATTACCAATTTAAGTAATTTTTTTTTAAAAAAATTACCAATTTAGGGCATGTGCGCACATCTTAAATTTTTTTTACTTTCTTTTTCTTTTTGTATCCGCACATTTTACTAAGACATATAATTAATAAATAATTTAATATTTATGTAATTAATTTGTTTAGTATGTAAATAATTAATAGATATAGATAAAATTGCTAAAAAATAAAAATAAAAGTGCATAAAATAAATTGATAAGATACATAAAGATGAAATATCCAGATTAAAAAAAAGTGCAATAGTAGATAACAATCCATGAACTGAAAAAAAAAAATCCAGCAAGTAAATAGTGTAATAATAAATAATAATCTACAAACCAAAAGTTGGTGATTGGACATGACGGCAACTTGCGGGCGCGGCGGCTGTAAAAGGTTCGCGGGCTTGTGACCGCACGGGGTCCTCGGGAAGTGGGTCGGCGGGATGGCACGGCAGCACAGTTGGGGGTTGCGAGTCCGCGAATCTCAGGTCGGCATGACACATGGGTAGAATGACCGCATGTGTCGCAAGCCCGCGAGTCTCGTGCCGCCGCCGTGCCCACGAGTTTTTGCCGTGTTGTTGTTGTCGTCGTCCAATCACCAACTTTTGCATTGTGAATTGTTATCAATTATTACACTGTTTATTTCTTGGATTTTTTTCAGTTCATGAATTGTTATCTACTATTGCACTTTCTTTTAATTTGGATATTTCATCTTTATGTATCTTATCAATTTATTATATGCATTTTTATTTTTATTTTTATTTTATAAATTTTATCTATATCTATTAATTATTCACATACTAAACAAATTAATTACGTAAATATTAAATTATTTATTAATTTATATGTCTTAATGAAATGCGTGGCCTCTTAGGGAGGAGCACATGCCCTAAATCTGTATTTTTTTTAAAAATTACTTAAATTGATCGCTCGAGACTCCTATTTAAGATAATGTTCACTTCACAACCTTTTTTAAAAAAGTAGTTACTTCAAACCCTTATTCAAATTTTAAACTTAATTGTTCAAAGAGAGCCTAGCCAATATCGGATATATACATTTAAATTAGGCGAACAACACAAGTTTTCTTTTTCATAATCAAGTGCAACAACGCTATATTTAGCCTATTGATCTTGGGCTTTGATGTTATGTCTTATAATCGGTCCATTGTATTAGGGAAAAGTTATCAAAAAAGTCTTAAATTTATTACATTTTTACTAATTTAGTCCTAAATCTTTCAATTTTGTCAATTCAGTCCTGAACCTTTTACATTTGTGTTAATTCAATCGTAATTTTTTTTTTGTCGATTCAGTCCTAAATATTTTGCATTTACACCAATTTGCCAACTTTGATCAACCAGCTCTGACATGGACGCCGGCCGACGTAGACGAGACATTTTTAATAATATTTTAATTTTTTAAAATTCTTTTGTTTTTTTCTCTTTTCTTTCTTTATATTTATTTTCTTTTTATTCTCCTTCATCTTCTTTATACGGCCACCTCCAGCTCATCGCCGGTGGCTGGAGGACAGGGCTGGAAAGTGTTGAATCCAACCTCACCGTGGAATTTCCATTCCCCGTTTTCACACCCACTTTCACCAAATCATTTCATCATTTCTCCCCCACCTCCTTCATCCGCTTCACCTCCTCTCTCCATCCATCTCTCTTTCGATCTCTCAGTCTCTCTCTGTGTGCATGTATCAGAGCAGAAGGGGATCATATCCCGCCTCGTGGCTGACCTCCAGTCCTTCCCCCGCCGCCGCGGCTCCCTCGTTGTCGGGACCGACTTCCACACCTCCCTCGTCGACCTCTTCATCAAGAACCGGGATCGCCTTACGAAGCCCTCCAGGAGGAACGGAGAGACCGAGCTCCAGATCTCCGACCCCGTTCTCACCTCCCCCTTGCCCGCCCACCTCGTGGTCAATCGGATCCCCTCAACGATTCGCCTCCGCCCACGGCTTCGGAGTCGGCGGCGGAAGGCAAGTCGGCGGCGGCGAAGGCGGGGATTGGAGCGGTTGATGCCGAGATCGGTGGGGATTGTCCGGTAAGAATAGCGTTTTCTTGGCGGTCTTCAAGGTGTTTTTTGCGGTGATTCTGGCTTGAGACCCTGTCCCAATGCGAGGATGGGCTTCGAAGGCTTGATAGGGTTTGGGCATTTTTGGCTTCTGATCTATGTAGCACCGATACTTCTATTTGGCGAAAGTATCGGTGTCGGACGCGTATCGGACACTGATACGTGTCCGATACGCGTCGATACGCGTCCGACACGCGGTCAACGCGTGTCGGAATTCCGACACCGGTCAGCGTGTCGGATACGTGTCTGACGCGCGTGTCGAACGTGTTGGACACGCGTGTCGGACACGCGGGATGATTTTTTATTTTATTTTTGCTATGAAATCAAAATATTATTTTAAAAAATTTGCTTTGCTGAATTTAATGCATATAACCTGTTTCGGCTCTAGTTTATTTTTTTATATTTAAAAATATATATATTTAATACGACGTGTACCCGACGTATCGGATTTTTCTGTTTTTGAGAAATGGCGTATCGACGTATTGTGTCAGTGTCAGTATCGGTGTCAGTATCAGAATCGGTGCAACCTAGCTTATGATTCCTTTGGATTATGATATTGGAAGTTCAAGTGAGAGATCATCAGGTTGCTGGAGGAAGAAGATGAAGGAGTACAAAAAAAAGAAAAATTGAAAAATATTAAAGTACTATTAAAAATACCCTGTCAGCACCGATTGGCGTCCACCTCATCGCCAGTTGGTCAAAATTGGCCAAATAGACTAAATTGGTACAAGTGTAACGTTTAGGACGGACTCGGCAGAAAAAAAGTTTAGGATTGAATTGGCACAAATATAAAAGGTTTAGGACGAATTGACAAAATTGAAAGGTTTAGAATTAAATTGACAAAAATATAATAAATTTAGAACTTTTTTGACAATTTTTTCATTATATTAGTGATTTTTTTTTTTTTTTGCATTCGGGATTAAGGTAGTTAAAGTAGGTTCCTTAACAATCATAAACAAATCATTTACTTCCTATTTCTTCATTTCATTGAAGATTGTTACATCGGGGTTTAGTTTTTGACCGTGTTAAAAAACAACTAAATACTTATACTTACATTTCAATTGTATATCCTCAAAGAGGTCGTGTCTCTTTCAAACCACAAATCTCATGTCTCATGGTCATACATCTTCTCAACATGTGTTTTTCAAAGTGCATAAGAAACATTTAAGAGGTGTTAGAATTGCAGTGTTACATGCATTGGCATATAATATTACGATGTTGATTATTATAAGCTCAGATAAATGCAGCTTTTTATTTACTACGCAAATAATTAGTGAGAAGATTAGATTCAAGCATTGTATAGATAAGTCATTTTTTAAGAATGATTAATTTGAGTTCCAACTCCGACAAGCATATGTTGGAATTTCTCGTCGTTGGTACTAAAGTGATCCTTTTTTCTTCGATTCGGCACTTAAGTGATAAAAAAAAAAATTGGCACAAAGGTGAGAGTGGTACACGAATATTTACACTTGAGGTATCCTTTTATCCTTGATCTACTACTATTAAAGTTTTTATCCTTCCAATCACTTTAATATTAGAGAGTAGTTCAAAGGGGAAAATCATCCAATTAGTCTTAAACCTATTTTCAGATGCCAATACAATCCTAAGCTTTTTAATTTTTTCAATTTAAATTTAAACTTTTCGCAAAATTCCTATGTGTTGACACATGATTTTTTGTTAGTCTTTTTTCAGTTTATTTTTAGAAAAATTCATAAAAAGTTGAAAATTTACAAAATCAACTTTGATAACAATGGCCAAGCCTAATGAACCATTTTTGACCAAAAAAATAATTTTTCCTATTTTTCACATTCTTTAGTATTTTTCAAAAAATAGAAAAATGATTGAAAAATAGTTTTTGATGTCATAAAAAAACTGACAAATAGTCAGTATTTTTATTTTTTTCCCTTTTTTTTCCTATAAAAAATTCAAAAATCAAGTCCAATTTTATGTGTTCCTTCATTACACATACAGTTGAATTTGTCAAAAAATTACCATTTAAGTTTTTTAATTTGAAATTTTGCATATTGGAGTCTTGACATTCAATTTGATTGCCATGCATTGCAATTTAATCCAATTGTTAACTGAAAATGCACGATTGCATAGATTGGGCAAAATTGCATACTTTTCTTTCAATTTAGTCCTTGGGTTTCGGATAAAATGAAATTAATCAAATCTAGGGACTGCCATGCAAAAATGAGACTACACCCTATAGTTTTCAATCTTCTGAATCGATGGGTGGCGGTAATTTGATTCGATTTGGCCATTAGGGCTTTGAAATTGCCAATTTCCATGTTCGGATCCTAAGTCAAATTTGGGGCTTTTGATAAATTCGTGCTAAAATTTTGGGCAAAATCATAGTTCTAAATATTGTTCATTCCCTTAAGTTCAATTTTAAAGTTTAATTTTGAAAATTCCCCACAATTTTTCATTAATTTTGGAAATGGAATCGATCGGGTCTGCCGGGTCAGACCGAGTCCGACCCAGCGATCCGGTCGAAACCCAGCTCATTCAACGTTCATTTCCCGCATGAATTCCAGTTTGCGGGTTCAATTTTGATCATTAAATTGACGAACCAATTGGCCGTAATCCATGAAAGTTTTTGAGCGGTCTTGATCATCGTTGTGCGCATCGATCAGACCGGCCGGACGGACTGTGTGGCATCCCCCGTTTGCTAGGTTCCTAATGATCAAGGATAACCGAAAGGGATTGGAAAGCTGACTTTCAATGCAAAGATTTAAGACCTCGTTATTTTGGATAAGGCATGAAGGCCGAGTTATGTCAAGGAAAATGAATGCGCATGTAGGTGGGTGAAATACCGAGGAATTGATTGACTTAAGATTGGTATGGCTCCAAATGTACAACAAGGAGGTGACCGTGGGCAATGAGAAATATTGTGGATAAAAATTCTAATTTATATGATGTTGACATCTAAATTTTGACTTTTAAAAATTCATTCATTCATTCATAAATTGAGGGTTATCACAATTCTCACAAAAAATAATTCTTCATGCAATTGCATATTTATTTTCAGTCAAATACATGTCATTGCGTTAGGTGAGTCAATTGAGCTCAATTTTGACAAACAGTCAGATCAGATTCAATTCAGAATTTTTTATCCATTTGAGCTAAAATATTTAATTGAGGCTTTCGACTAAATGCTTAATTTTTAAAAAATAAGCCTTAATTGAGTTCGAGAATTCAAAATGAGCCCATTATTAGCATTAAAACTTTCGGCCATGGCGGGAAGTGGTTGTTATCAAACTTTGCATGGGTTTACACTTAAGATAAAAATCAAATCAGCCCATCTTCATTATGTCAAGCCTTCATTCCATTATTTAATAAAGGCTCAAGACTTTGTCTCAAGTCCACGAGAGAATGTGGGATTCGGCCAAGCACAATTCTCACCCCCCACAGTCGAATATTCATGTAATCCTAAATGAGATAGGACTCTTGGGAATTTCAAATTAATTCAGCATTTCAATAATTCAGAGCCCCATCCTGGTTGGAGTTTCATTGGATGCGGGAACTTGAAATCCAACGGCCTAAGATTAATCCTACTCTAGCTAGGTTCGGCGATCTAATGGTCTCAATTAATTCCTACACATGCTAGGGTTGCCGAGTCGAGTTCTATATAAGCAAGGCTTCGTTCACGTGAGATGGGGGGCGGAAATCGGCACACAAGAATTTTCTCGTGAGATTGGCATGAAAAAAAAAGTTGAACGATCTCCCCCACTGGTGAAGGCCTTCCTCTTTCTCAAACGTGCATAGCTTCAAGGCATGTTGACGAGTCTGCTCTGCCTACTCAACGACGCTGCTGCTACTTGTCACGAAGCCTGGTTGCCCGCCATCTAGCCCCGACGTGTCCAGTCGTTCGTCATCAGAGGCTTGTCTGATCAAAGCCTGCTGCCACTTCTAAGCTGCTGCTCAACTTGTCCTAACGGTGAAACAGCCTTGTTTCTTGTTGTTATTCGAAATCTAACGTGGTCCTTTAATCTGTGTTAAAGCTCCAGTGGATTTAAGGATACTTGCGGTTGTAAATCCGGGTCAAACAGGGGCTGTTTCTGGTGCGAGTCATCCTCCTGCGCAGGTTCCATTAGCGAGGTTGATATTCGGTTCAAGGTAAATTCTCCTCATCATTGAATCGCCACTTGTTTTTATACTCCGCTGAATGTCTCCCATGCTTTGGATACGTTGTTAAGTAAGCGAGAATGGACTATCTAAACACATGGTTAAAAAGTTTTGGTTCTATTCGTTGCCTACGGAAATAGAAAACAGAGAGATTGACTTGTTTTGCTCTTTCTTAAAAAAATATATGTGGAATGCATTCTCAGATTTCACGCATGGACAGTTTGCATTAAGATTCATTCCAACCTTTTGAGAATTTCTTTTTGAGTCAATTTCTTTGGTTGGTCTTGTCTTGTAATTGGAGGAGTAATTGCGATATTTTCAACTCCTTGGCGAATTTGTGGTCTGGAAATTTGATGCTTCTCTTGACTCACATTTGAGATAATCCGAATATTTTTTAAGAAACTTTGCTGAATTGGAAATTAAATTTCGGCACTCATGTTCTAATCTCGGCTGAAATTTGGCAATGGCGGATAGACCTTGCTTTTGAATCCTGCTTACTGATTTGTTGGACCTCATCTCATATTGTGGATCGTAATTGAGCAGGCTTGACTTTATCTAAATGAGTGAATATTTCTTGATTGGATGGCGTCATCTTATCTTATTTCCATAAATTTTCTGAATTTCTTTGATTAGACACTACAAAAAAACACGCAATTAGCCACGACATTAGCGACGAGAATTTCACAAAAAATTCGTAGCTAAATTGATTTGGCGACGAATTTGCGCCGAGAAAAAATTCGTAGCTAATTCGGCGTCGCTAAATTTAGCGACGAAAAATTCGAAAGTCGTCGCCAAAATTAGCGACGAACGAAGTGGTACGTCGCCAAAATTGGCGACGAACGGCTTTGTTTGGCGCCAAAATTGGTGACGAACCACAGTGTACGTCGCCAATTTTGGCGACGAACCACTGTGTATGTCGCCGACGCACACTGCTGTTCATCGCCAATTTTGGCGACGTACCACTTCGTTCGTCGCTAATTTGTAATTTTTTTTTTTTTGGTCGGAGGAAGTTCTGGGAAATTGTCCAAGAAGAAGATGGCAACGAAAATTGCGAGGAGAATGAAAGCAGAAGCATTTCCAACAATGGCTACAATTCCAAATACATAGACACATGAAAGTTCAGCCAAAAGCCGACAACGAAGACGTAGGACGGCATTCTAGGGCGGTGAAATCACCGGCTCCACCGTCGACCGGAGAGGGAGGGGTTCGGGTTGATCGTCGGAGTGAGCTTCCTTCCCTCTTAGCTGCTCACGGTAACGAGAGCGGCCGGGGATGTCGAGTCGATCGCCGGAGTGAGCTTCCTTCCCTCCGAGCTCGCTCCTCGACGATTTTGCTGAAGGTGGACGACGGAGTCTGGTGTCGAGGCGAAGGGAGAGAAAAGGGAGGGAGTGGCAAGTGGAATGACGAGAGAGGGAGTGACGAGAGCAGCCGGGGAAGCTAATTTATAGACGAGCGGCCTGGGAAAAAAAGCGCCATTTTTTTGACTCTGCGAAATTGAAAATTAGTGACGACCTTCGAAGGTCGTCGCTAAACCAGCGACGACCTTCAAAGGTCGTCGCTAAATCGTCGCTAAACCGTCGCTGGTTTAGCGACGACCTTCGAAGGTCGTCGTTAAACCAGCGACGACCTTCAAAGGTCGTCGCTAAATCGTCGCTAAACCGTCGCTGGTTTAGCGACGACCTTCGAAGGTCGTCGTTAAACCAGCGACGAGATTCGAAGGTCGTCGCTAAACCAGCGACGACCTTCGAATCTCGTCGCTGATTTTCAATTTCGCTGCTAAAAAAAAGGCGCTTTTTTTCCCGGGCCGCTCGAAATTGAAAATTAGCGACGACCTTCGAATGTCGTCGCTAATTTAGCGACGAAAAGAGATGTTCGTCACTAAAAACAAAATAAAAAATAAAATTAAATAATTCGCTAAATTAATTAGATACATCAAAATAAACCCTAGCCGTAGCATAAATAGAGCAAAAAAAAATATCGGGGGCGTTGCCCCCGAACCCCCATAAATCTATTCGTACCCCTATAAAGATTTGGTTCATGACCTCCGAGTTGGGCCAGGGGCTCCGCGTCACGAACCAAATCTCATTTTTTTCTCTACTTTTGAGTGATGAATCAGATCAAGTGCATAAAATTCAATACATATTTAACAAAAATGTGAAGCTTCTTAAAATTAGCAAGAAAATATATATCCTATATAATTCAAAAGAATTCATTAAATTAGCAACGAAACAAAATGAATAAGATGAAACAAGATGGGCATGGAACCCGCGATCACCGAAGTACTTCATCCACGTGACAACTAACAAGGCAAAAGATGTGGTATAATGTGTAATAATGATTACACATAAATAATGAAACAGAATGAATGCTTTCTAATTCAAGAATAAGGATAACAGTAATAAACTTCAATTCCAAGAAATTATATCTTTTTAAAGCATTCACTGAAGAAGCAGAAACCCTTTTCAAAGAAGCTATCTAGGAACAAAAGGAATTCTTTCTAATTCAGGAACAAGGATAATAAAAATAAATAAATTGATCGCTCTTCATTTATGCTTATTAATGTAATCTTTACTTAATTAATAATATATTCATTTTTAAATTTCAAAAAAATATTCGCTCTATTTTCATTTTCTTTTAAAAAGAATTAATGTAGATTAATATAAAATAACATAATCGAAGAAATAACATAAATAAGCTAAGCTAAACGACGTATCATAAGCGTTTCTTATTTATATCATTCACCGTTTGAAGAGAGCAAAGATTCCAAATAATCGATCTTTCTTTTAGTTATTATTGAACATTTCTTTGGTTGATTAACGTGTGATATATTAAACCCTCATTACTAATATTGAACGAAACTAGATCTTATAGAATCACATTTGAATATTTTATGATACATTCCGTACCTTGCTAAAAAACTGATCCTTCTAATGTTTTTGAAATCATTATTAATTGATTTAGAACATCTCTTATTCGCTTATAGTATCTTATCTATCTTTCAAAATTAGAAAAAAGAACTGATCGATTTCATTTTCGTGGATCACACAATTACAATATATATTTTTGGTGATCAAATATTATATATGCAAAGTAAATCATTTTCGAATAGATCCTTACTCTACTGATCTATTTAGTATCTCATCAAAGACGATTTTTTTTCTAAGTTATATTTTATCAAAAGAATTTATCTCCATTTTTTGTTTGTTCACAACTTTATATATGTAATAAATATAAAAAGGGTCCTAATAAACCTTGAAAAAAATATAAATTAAGGATAGCAATTAGCGACGAACAATTGTTTTCGTCACCATAGAAAAATTACATAAGATTCACGAAGCTTGTAGCAATTGATAAAAGAAAATTAAAAAAAAAGAACTAATTAGCGACAAAATTGACATTTCGTCGCTAAATTAATTTAAATAAAAAATAATATTTAGCGACAAACAAAGTCTTTCGTTGCTAATTATACTTTTAAAAAAATTATTTTTGCGACGAAACGACAATTTCGTCGCTAATCAATTCTTTTTATTTTATTTTTCCTCAAATTATCGACGAACAACACTATTCGTCGCTAAATTTGCCAAAAAAACAAATACAAAATTAAATACAAAAGAAACACTAAATTAGCAAACAACATTGTTCGTCGCTAAGTTGAGCAAAAAACCAAAAAATAATAATAAATAAAATTTAGCGACAAACACTAATTGTCGTTGCTAAACAAACGGTCTTAGTCGTCGCTGAATTGACCAAAAACCAAATAAAAATTAAAATAAAAAAAATTAGTCACGAATAACATTGTTTGTGGCCAATTTAGCGACAAATAATGATTATCGTTGCTAAATTATTTCTTTTTTTAAAATTTCTGGTCATTTAGCGACGAAATTGTATATCCGTCACTAAATTAGCGACGGATTGTTCTTCGTCGCTAAGTTCATCTCAATTTAGCGACGAAATTAATTTTTCGTCGCTAATTTAGCTACAAATGTCTTGTTTGTCGTTAATTTCGTTGCTAATTAGGTACGGATTTCTTGTTCGTCGCTAATTTCGTCGCTAATTAGCTACAAATATTTTTTCGTCACAAAATTTGTGAGGAATTTTTTTGTCACTATTTTCATCGCGAATAGCGACGAACTTCCTTGTCGTCGCTATTTTAGTCACAAACTAACGACGAAAATGATCTCGTGGCTAAATCGCTGTTTTTTTGTAGTGAGAGATAAGGTTTGACCAAATTGAACGGTTATCTTTGAAAATTATCTTTAAAAAATTCAATTTTTCGATGCTAAAGATAATTTCTTAGATTCAAATCGGATAAGATTTTCGAAGAGGAAAAGTGGACCCCAATGCATATTTTCGGTCACCCCTCTTTAAACATTCAAAAATTCAAAACTCAATTGACTCATTCTTATTTTTGTCGTGATTGATTGTTTTGCTTTGTTTATAAAGTTTGCGCTTTAATAAACAATATTGCCCATAACACATGCTCCCCAATTGTGCCTTGCCCCTTCGGAAAACGTACATTAAAGGCAACATATGACTTCGATCTCGAAGTACGATCGTGCCCGTACGTGTGAATTAGATATCAAATCCTCAATCTTGAAGAGCGGATTGCTAATTCCTAAATAGAATTTCAAGGTTTGCCCTATGTATATAGGGACGACGGTTATTCTATAAAATATTCACTTGCTAACCCTAATCTCGGGGGATGTTGTGAATAAAATCGAATTTTCGGATTTAAAGGTGTTTTATTGGCAATATTGTTTGTTTTTGTTCAAATTTTTATTGTTTTCATTCTTAGATAAATTCCTGAAAAATCCCCAAAAAATGCCATGCTTTTTCTTAAGTCAAATCACATTTCCTTTGACTTTAGGATAGCTGTTTCACTTCATTTTTCATATATCCGAAAATAAACAAAAAAAAATACAAAAATTGTCATTTGCATTGCATAGCATATAATTCAGCTTGCATTGTCATGTTTTCCACGTCATGCATTTTGCCACGTCATTATGTCATGTCATATCATATCATCTCACATGTCATATAGTTAGACTGCATTAGCATTTGCATTTAATAGAAGAAAATCCAAAAAAAAAATCAAATCATTGTCGCGACCCGTCCGAAAGAGGACGCGGCTAATGGATTACCGATCGCGGGCCTTCCCCCGCACAAGGGTGCGGATCGCGGGCTTTGGATCGGCGCGGGCCCTCCCAAGCCCATACCAAATCGCGGCGGGAGTATTTTTCAAAAGGATTCGGCGATAAGAGCCGATCGATTTCGACCTTAGTGTGGTCGTGGTGGCATGTGCAACTTGTGCATGCATTTGGAGTCGCCACCGGTCTTTCTCGGAGGGTAGACCGGAAACCTTACCAACCGATTGGGAGAGATCGATCAGTTCTACGGAACCAGAGATTTTGGGTTCGGGGACTTGGTTACGCTGGTGTCGTTACCAACGCCCTTTCGGTACCTAACGCGAGTGATTTTCCTAACTAGGATTTCATGCAGGCGCAATTTTGGGTGAGGTAAGTCTGACTTTGCACATTAACCAGTTTAACATGCTCACGTAATCATAATAAATAAATAGATGTCAATCACATAAACATCTATCCTACGTGGTGATCATGGAATTATGATTTAATGGGTCTCGAGCCAATGAGACCACATTTAATCATTTTAATATTTTAATAACGAAGAGCCGCTCTTCGCTTCTTCTTGGTTTCTTGAACTCTTCAAGAATTGGGCCCTAAAGAGCTCGCCGACTTAAAAGGCTCCCCCACGTAATCCTCGTAGCATTTACATCAACAATTGACTATGCTAAAAATAAAGATTACATGAAAAATAAAAGGAGTACGCAGCCTCCATTTAATAATTACAACCCCAAATATATAAATAATCATCATACATTCATATATACATCAATCACATCGATTAGGGATTTTTCCATGATCACCACCCTTCCACGTAAGTAATAAATTCACAATTTAAAACTTAGGAAGGCACAATAAAAATTCTACGTTGAATCATATTCAGAATTTTTACGTAAAATAATATAGCCATAAATTTTCGATTCAAAATTGATTTAGTCTCAATTTTTGCTACGTTGATTAATTTATCATATAAAACAATCAACCTCCATTAGTCATGTAAGACGAACAATTCGTTAATACATATTGGCCATTGTATTGCAAAAATTGCAAAAATCAATTAAATGCACGAAAACACCTAAGGATTGGCTCTGATACCACTGTTGGGATCCACGTAACACGTAGCGGAAATAAATAACAACCCATACATGTATCTCCAGAGGCGTACTTCGTGCATTTCAATCGAAAAAAAAATCACAAAGCCTCAAAGGGAGTAAATAGATTACCTCTCGTAGCGTGCTTGAACGGAGGTGTCGGTTCGATGTTCTTCGATCTCAGCCTCCACAAGTGTTAGGCATCTAGTTCGGACGCACCACCAATTGACGAACGGGGAGACGACTAATAACTCCACAACAATTGTGCTAGCAATATGCGGAATCAATATTCCGAACTTAGTATATTTTGCTCACTCAAGATTATGAGAATATAGAGAGTGTTTGTGTTCTTCTCTCTAAGCTCTCAAAAATTTGTACACTCTACAAAATGTCTCTCCCCCAACCTCAAAACTCTTGCCATCCTTTTATAGCCAAAAATTCCTTCCAATAAATTGTATTATAAAATAGCACTCACAAATAATAAATACTTTCTAAAAATAGCACTCACAAATAAATGACATTTAAAAATAGCACTAACAATAGCACTCACAATTTATAATACAAAAATGCTATTTAAAAATAGCACTAACAATAGCACTCACAATTTATAATACAAAAATGCTATTTAAAAATAGCACTAACAATTATAAATTATATCTAATAATAGCACTCACAATTTATGATAAATAAATGCCATTTAAAAATAGCACTAACAATAGCACTCACAATTTATGATAAATAAATGTCATTTAAAAATAGCACTAACAATTGCACTCACAATTTATAATACAAAAATAGCACTAACAATAGCACTCACAATACAAAAATGCTATTTAAAAAAGCACTAACAAAGGTGTTAAAAATAATAACCATTATTATTATTACAAGAGTTAAAGAGGTTACCAAACAGTATAAATACGCATAACGTATAAATACGTATGACATATAAATACGTAGAGCATACGTATACATCCAAACGACCAAATTAGCCTGAATTGAGGCCGCCAATGGATTGGGCATGATGAAAATTATGGGTAGAGGTGTTGAATTTTAATGGGTATGCCCGTGTGAAATTCAAGATCCGTGAAACCGGGGACTAATCGAAAGAAAAATATGCAATTAAGCCTTTTTGGTTAAAATTGATCAAATTGGAGGGCAAATTGACCCAATTGCACTTCTAGCCTTTAGGATTCAATGTCATGGCTTATAAAAAGTGAGAATTGAAAATTAAAAGACTCGCAAAGGAATTGTTTTGCTCGGTTCGAGTTTATGTTTGTGAAGAAACATAGTGACCCGAGCCGAATTTTCAAGATTTAAGGTGACACACTTGAAGATGAAATTAAAATAAAATTATTGAATATTTTTGTGTATTTTTCTGACCACGAATGGTATTTTTCTGATTTTTTGGGTATTTTTATAATTAAATAAATTCGAAAAATATTATAAAATACCAAAAAATATTTTTTGTTCAAAATTGGTCCCCGAGGCTAGGCCAAGGCTTCCAAAGTTGATTTTGTGATTTTATGACCTTTTTTGATCTTTTTAATTAATTTTAAAGAATAAAAATCACAATAATAAATGGTCAAAAATCAGGTGTCAACAGCTGCCCCTCTTTGGGAGGAATCTCGTTAGAGGTTTCTCTCAAAGATAAGGTGGCACCTGATTTCTAACCGACTCAACTGGGAAAATGAGAGAAGAAATGCTACGACATTGGATCGCTTAAGGCCCTTTGATGAAAGCTCAAATTAATCCCCGGTTTGCTTTAACAATTTGAACATGGGCCGGAGTGAGAGAGGCTTACCTGAAGCTCACCTGTCAGATGCTGCCGGTTGCGACAACTTTCAAGCAGATACCTAGGACTCGTCATTCAGAATATCCTAGGGAGATTAAGCTCTAACCTGTATGGTAGGTCATACCATTATGGGATTCCTAACTGGTAGGAACCTAAGGAAGGCGCGTCCCACACTTTGGGATTTGCCAAGGATTTTGATTCGTATGGTGGATCGAACCAGAAATGGTTCACCTACTGTAAGGTTTACCTAGGGAAACGACTCTTTCCGTGTCTGGGATTTGTCAAGGTTTTGATCCGTATGGTGGATCGGACCATTAGGCTGATCCTTCATGCGGTTTCTACCTTGAGTTGACCCTTCAGGCGGTTTCTACCTTGGTTTGACCCTTCAGGCGGTTTCTACCTTGTGTTGACCCTTCAGGCGGTATCTACCATGAGTTTGACCCTTCAGGCGGTTTCTACCTTGAGTTTGACCCTTCAGGCGGTATCTACCTTGTGTTGACCCTTCAGGCGGTATCTACCTTGTGTTGACCCTTCAGGCGGTTTCTACCTTGAGTTGACCCTTCAGGCGGTATCTACCTTGAGTTGACCCTTCAGGCGGTTTCTACCATGTGTTGACCCTTCAGGCGGTATCTACCTTGGTTTGACCCTTCAGGCGGTATCTACCATGAGTTGACCCTTCAGGCGGTATCTACCTTGAGCTGACCCTTCAGGCGGTTTCTACCATTGTTTTGACCCTTCAGGCGGTTTCTACCTTGAGTGGACCCTTCAGGCGGTATCTACCTTGAGTCGACCCTTCAGGCGGTTTCTACCATGTGTTGACCCTTCAGGCGGTATCTACCTTGGTTTGACCCTTCAGGCGATATCTACCATCATGTTTTGACTTTGAAAAGGGGTCTCATGACGAGGGTTCTCCACGTCCGATGAGACTGCCTAAATTAAGAAAAGGGGTCTCATGACGAAGGTTCTCCACGTCCGATGAGACTGCCTAAATTTTTTTAAGGGACCTCATGACGAGGGTTCTCCACGTCCGATGAGACTGCTTGATTTTTGAAAATGGGTCTCATGACGAGGGTTCTCCACGTCCGATGAGACTGTTTGATATTTTGAAAAATGGGTCCTGGGACGAGGGTTCTCCACGTCTGATAGGACTTTTTTCTTTTAAAATGGTTTTTCTTCCCCTCTTTTTTTTGGAGACCCCGAAGTTTGTCGGGAATTCAGTTTTTTGAAGCAGTGAAAGATTTTATTTTGACAAAACTTCATTTGAGTCTGTTGAGGCGACATTCTGGGCGCTGGGTTCTCCAGGTATCCTGCAGAAGTTTAAGCCTAAAAGATTTACCTTCACCAAGAAAACGTTAGTAATCTTTGGGAAGACCACGGCTGTCCATTTGACAAAACCGTATGATTTAAGTTTTAATCATGAAATATGCATTTTGATCCTGGAGGTTACTCAAAGCATTCTTGCAACATGCAAATGTGATCACCAATCCCTTACACGGAAAATCTGGATCCAACAGTTTGAAAATTCCAAAAAGAGTTTGTTCAAAACATCAATTGGAATATTTCTCGACAATGAGGTCTTTTCACCTGTTTTGAGATAGTGGTTTTTGTAGGGGATGCACTCAATTCCCTACTAACCTGTGCCTAGGTTTTAGGCTCATTCGCAGCGCATACATTTTGATCGGTCGGGAGGTCTTCCATGGGACCGTAATGTTGGGCTTGGATATTGGTTTTCAAGGGGGACCCGCTTTGGAGTCGAGGCCATTGAATGAAAGTCTTCACCATCTGCTTCGGGTTTACAAGTCAAGAACCCTGCAAAATGAGAAAGAAATAGTCTTGCTCGTACTTCTTCGAGCTAAGCAATATGTTAACCCAAGTGTCTTAGTCAGAGAAGACTGTTTCAGGGTCGTAACATTGGTAGGATTTGGGACCGAAAAAGACTTGTTTTTTGCCCAGAAATTACGAAGGGTTTGATATTGGTGATCATTGCAAATTTACCACCTGCCCTTTCCTCTCTGCACCTTCAGTTTTTGGGATGCGCAACCGATTTTGAGGTGTGCACCAGCTCTTCAGAGAACGTTTCGTCGCATTAAGAGACTGATGACTCTGTCTGCGTCTCTGCTCCACGCTTGACACCATTTGGGGAGTAGTCTTTTTGATCTGGCTCCTTTAGGGATTTCCTCTTTTCCCATCCGGCTTCATTGCGGATCGATCAAACAACTTACACGAGCATCGGCCTTGCTTTTACCAGGCACTTTGCTTTTTCTCGATGCCGTGGATTTTTCTCATTCATTTTTGAAATCCCACTTTTTCCCATCTTCATGGGATCGTGTTAGACCTATGATCAAAGGTCTAACAAGGTTAAACATTAACTTAGGAATTTTTTTGCAAACCCTAAGTCTTGAACTCCTTCGTTTCTGAAGTGATGCTGCATCCGTCTTGGAATGTGCAATGATCACCAACGGGTTTATGAAACGATTTTGCAGGCTCAACTTGGCTATGCAAAGGATTCGGTGTGTGGGATAGAGAAATGAATGCTTCTCATAATCCTATGGCACTTGGATTACCATATAAACAACACACAAAGATTAATGTTAGTCCGAGCAAGAAAATTTCTAACTATTTTCTCCTGATGCTGCTGGACTCACCTCCATTTTGCCCCGATGTGGGGTGGTTCTTGACAGGGTTAAGAATGAAAACCGCCGTTCAAAGGGGTTATCAACGGTCACCTGTAGTGTTCGGGGGATATGAAACGAATGCCTCCGTCGTCCCAACCCATGTAATCGCTGCGAATGGTCCCTACTTCCGTAGGTCCAGATTTTGCTGTCTAATTCGCTCCACTTCTCTCTTAAGTGTGTATAGGACGTGTTTGGACTAGGCTTTGCCTCTAGTCTTTTGAGAAAACGTCCTTTTGAGAGTTTTGAACAACTTTTGATTGGAAAAATCTCTTCCGTTTTCCCAAAAATTTTACCCGTCAAGGGGATTTTATGGTGCACAATGCATGTTCTTATTCATGTTCAGATAACCTCCTATTTCAAAACATGAATGCCAATGAAGTTTGAATTCTATGTCTTTTCTAGACATTAGATTCTGAAAGCTTTTCTTTTTCTCTCTGTTTTTTATTTAACATCTTCAATGGATTGGGGAAAGTGATACTTACCTGTCCCCCGCGGCTGGAGATCCCTGAAAATGCAGAAGAAACATGTTATTGTACGTTCACGAATTTTTCAAAAAAATTAGAACGATACATCTTACCCTTGGTCGTGTACTCCAACGGGTAATTCATGAGGTGTGAAAACTTGCTCGCCTTGATGGCAATCCCCTGTCAAAGATGGGAATTAAGTGTCAGTTTGCGTTCCAAAATTCAAAGCAAATTGGAACGATACAGCCTTGTTCTTGCTTTGCGTTTCCATTTGAACACAAACGCGCGTCTTGCAGAATCTGGTCCTCTATCTTGTGGCCTTGATCCCTCCGTTTGGTTGGCGATGAATCATTCTCAAGGATTTGCCCCAGAGGAGATCCATTTGTGTTTTTGGACGCATTCCAGCGCCACTCTTCAGAGTTCCTTTTATTCAAGGAAAAAGAAATTTTTAGCAGAACGCATGTCAAAGCATGAAGCGTGGAAGCGATACTTTTTACCCTCCACTAGGTCTTATAATCAAAGATCATTTCCTGGACTCCTGACTTCCAAGGTCAATAGTTTTATTCGCCTCCTCGTTGGCGAGTTCCTTTCTTTTGAGACTTTCGGTGCCAACGACTTCCTGTTAAATGAGTAAAAAAACTCATGTTAGGCATGTGGTCTTCGAAGACCAAATTGGAACGATACAAGATTACCGTTCACCCAAATTCGCATCTTGGGGTTTACTTGATGCGGACGACTCTGTCATTGCATCCCCGGATTTTGCCAGAGAAGAAACGTCCGGCGTACAAATGATCCACTTGCCCCAGTTAGGCATGGTTTTTCATGTCTGTCCCAGCTAAATTCATTCATGCATCTTGCTGCAATCCTCATCCACTTTGGGAATATCTTCTCTCGTCTGTATTTATGGGTGTTGTTCGTGAGATTAACAGCTGTTCTGCCCCAGTTGGGCGACGTTCGTCTTGGCAACATGCCTTAACACTTTCCGCGTTTGTCGACGATTTTTGGTCCAATCTGAAGGCGTCCACGCACATTTGAAGGAACAGTGTTTTTCGAGGATTTTGCTCCCGTGAAGTTGGTCTTGCTGTTTGTCATCTCTGAATTTGATAACCCTTGTTCGATGTGTCTTCATGGGGCTTATGAGAGTTTGCCCCCGGCCAATGAGTGATTCGCTGGGTTGGCTGATTTATTTGTAGGCAGTTTGATCATGTCGTGTTGATGCATTCGTGCTATTCGCAAGCATGGGTTCACTCGTGATTGAGTACTTCAACAACTTTAGTCACTTCGGGCATCCCAGACGATGGAAATTCTTCAGTGGTCCCATTCATTTTTATCATCACCTGCAAGAATGGGAGACCATATCAGCTTGTGAATAAATCAATTTAATTTGGAACGAATACACCCTTTTCGACTTCAAGAGAGTCGATCCAAATTAGGTTGCCCCAGCTTCACGTTGTCTACTTAAGGCTCATCGCAATAAATTCATCTTGTTTTTGCAAACCCAATGGGTGATGCCCGATGAAGGTGTACTTCTTTCCATCTTGTAGGGAAGGCAAGCTTCCCTTTGTTGGTCTTCAACCATCTTATCCTGTAGATAAAAGACATGAAGGTCCCAGTCAAGTATAACACTCGAAGGGCTTATTGGAACGATTACAGTTTTACCATCATTCCATTATCATCTTGCATGTGATCGGATGAGGACATTTTTGACAAATGTGTGCCATGTAAAACATGTCCCTCGTGTCTATCCACAAATGGATTTTCCTTCTATACCTGTTTTTCACCTGAGAGGAAAATATAGGAAATATTATGCCGGTATCTGATTGAAAAAGAATTAGGAACGACACGTTTTTACACTTGACCCGGCTGCCCCAGTCAAAAGGCATTTGCCCTCATCAGTTGATTCTCCAGGGTGGTCCAGCGCTTTTCCATGCCATCTTGGTTCGTTTAAACTCGCGACTAAGTCTTTGGATTCTGATTCATAAGCGGCGCTGAATGACCTTTTGGTTTCGAGGTGTACCAATCATTCACATACATGCGCATGAGACAAGTGAGGCTTGACTCTAAAAAAGGGTTTGGAACCTAAGGCCAAGGCTCCCATCTCGAGTTCTAGAAAGAGCAGATTCCATTGCACAACTATCGTTGCATTGGGGCTCGATCCATAGTTCAAAATGAGCAGAATTGAAAAGTGGATTACCCCGTGTTTTTCCTCACGGAGATTCCATTTTCAATCCCTTCTATTATTTTCCTATAAGGGGCGCCCGGGGTTTTAGGCGCGGTTGTGTGTGTTCATGTGTCGTGAGTATCACAATGCAAGTCATGCACAACAGTTTATCAATCGGCGCTTCAAATTATCCATACAACATACATTCCTACGCCAACCTGCATAAGATAATGTTAATCACGGACTACACCCCTTATTTCTCCAATCTGCAAAAACATATAACACCTATCGTAAGCGGACTTACCTCACCTTTCAGAGCGCCTGCATGGTTAGAAAAATCACTCAGCGTTTTAATTACGGCCTAAGTCCACATGAGGTCTAGAATCATATGTTCTAGAGCAACAGTCCCCAGCGGAGTCGCCAGCTGTCGCGACCCGTCCGAAAGAGGACGCGGCTAATGGATTACCGATCGCGGGCCTTCCCCCGCACAAGGGTGCGGATCGCGGGCTTTGGATCGGCGCGGGCCCTCCCAAGCCCATACCAAATCGCGGCGGGAGTATTTTTCAAAAGGATTCGGCGATAAGAGCCGATCGATTTCGACCTTAGTGTGGTCGTGGTGGCATGTGCAACTTGTGCATGCATTTGAAGTCGCCACCGGTCTTTCTCGGAGGGTAGACCGGAAACCTTACCAACCGATTGGGAGAGATCGATCAGTTCTACGGAACCAGAGATTTTGGGTTCGGGGACTTGGTTACGCTGGTGTCGTTACCAACGCCCTTTCGGTACCTAACGCGAGTGATTTTCCTAACTAGGATTTCATGCAGGCGCAATTTTGGGTGAGGTAAGTCTGACTTTGCACATTAACCAGTTTAACATGCTCACGTAATCATAATAAATAAATAGATGTCAATCACATAAACATCTATCCTACGTGGTGATCATGGAATTATGATTTAATGGGTCTCGAGCCAATGAGACCACATTTAATCATTTTAATATTTTAATAACGAAGAGCCGCTCTTCGCTTCTTCTTGGTTTCTTGAACTCTTCAAGAATTGGGCCCTAAAGAGCTCGCCGACTTAAAAGGCTCCCCCACGTAATCCTCGTAGCATTTACATCAACAATTGACTATGCTAAAAATAAAGATTACATGAAAAATAAAAGGAGTACGCAGCCTCCATTTAATAATTACAACCCCAAATATATAAATAATCATCATACATTCATATATACATCAATCACATCGATTAGGGATTTTTCCATGATCACCACCCTTCCACGTAAGTAATAAATTCACAATTTAAAACTTAGGAAGGCACAATAAAAATTCTACGTTGAATCATATTCAGAATTTTTACGTAAAATAATATAGCCATAAATTTTCGATTCAAAATTGATTTAGTCTCAATTTTTGCTACGTTGATTAATTTATCATATAAAACAATCAACCTCCATTAGTCATGTAAGACGAACAATTCGTTAATACATATTGGCCATTGTATTGCAAAAATTGCAAAAATCAATTAAATGCACGAAAACACCTAAGGATTGGCTCTGATACCACTGTTGGGATCCACGTAACACGTAGCGGAAATAAATAACAACCCATACATGTATCTCCAGAGGCGTACTTCGTGCATTTCAATCGAAAAAAAAATCACAAAGCCTCAAAGGGAGTAAATAGATTACCTCTCGTAGCGTGCTTGAACGGAGGTGTCGGTTCGATGTTCTTCGATCTCAGCCTCCACAAGTGTTAGGCATCTAGTTCGGACGCACCACCAATTGACGAACGGGGAGACGACTAATAACTCCACAACAATTGTGCTAGCAATATGCGGAATCAATATTCCGAACTTAGTATATTTTGCTCACTCAAGATTATGAGAATATAGAGAGTGTTTGTGTTCTTCTCTCTAAGCTCTCAAAAATTTGTACACTCTACAAAATGTCTCTCCCCCAACCTCAAAACTCTTGCCATCCTTTTATAGCCAAAAATTCCTTCCAATAAATTGTATTATAAAATAGCACTCACAAATAATAAATACTTTCTAAAAATAGCACTCACAAATAAATGACATTTAAAAATAGCACTAACAATAGCACTCACAATTTATAATACAAAAATGCTATTTAAAAATAGCACTAACAATAGCACTCACAATTTATAATACAAAAATGCTATTTAAAAATAGCACTAACAATTATAAATTATATCTAATAATAGCACTCACAATTTATGATAAATAAATGCCATTTAAAAATAGCACTAACAATAGCACTCACAATTTATGATAAATAAATGTCATTTAAAAATAGCACTAACAATTGCACTCACAATTTATAATACAAAAATAGCACTAACAATAGCACTCACAATACAAAAATGCTATTTAAAAAAGCACTAACAAAGGTGTTAAAAATAATAACCATTATTATTATTACAAGAGTTAAAGAGGTTACCAAACAGTATAAATACGCATAACGTATAAATACGTATGACGTATAAATACGTAGAGCATACGTATACATCCAAACGACCAAATTAGCCTGAATTGAGGCCGCCAATGGATTGGGCATGATGAAAATTATGGGTAGAGGTGTTGAATTTTAATGGGTATGCCCGTGTGAAATTCAAGATCCGTGAAACCGGGGACTAATCGAAAGAAAAATATGCAATTAAGCCTTTTTGGTTAAAATTGATCAAATTGGAGGGCAAATTGACCCAATTGCACTTCTAGCCTTTAGGATTCAATGTCATGGCTTATAAAAAGTGAGAATTGAAAATTAAAAGACTCGCAAAGGAATTGTTTTGCTCGGTTCGAGTTTATGTTTGTGAAGAAACATAGTGACCCGAGCCGAATTTTCAAGATTTAAGGTGACACACTTGAAGATGAAATTAAAATAAAATTATTGAATATTTTTGTGTATTTTTCTGACCACGAATGGTATTTTTCTGATTTTTTGGGTATTTTTATAATTAAATAAATTCGAAAAATATTATAAAATACCAAAAAATATTTTTTGTTCAAAATTGGTCCCCGAGGCTAGGCCAAGGCTTCCAAAGTTGATTTTGTGATTTTATGACCTTTTTTGATCTTTTTAATTAATTTTAAAGAATAAAAATCACAATAATAAATGGTCAAAAATCAGGTGTCAACAATCATCAGACTAAGGACTTTTCATGAAAATTGGGTACCGAAAGGGCATTAATTTTTAATTAATGTAACCAAGTCTCCGAACTCATTTTCTCTGGTTCGTAGAGATAAAATAGTTCTCCCGCTATTTTATATAGGTTTCTAATCAACCTACCATAAATGATTAGTGGCGGCTCCAATTGAACATTTTTTATGAATGAACCTAAGTTGCGATTTGGTAGGACTTTGGAGGGTCCAAGTTATGTTAGTTAATTTAATTGACCTAATAATCCATTAGCCTAATTTTTTTTAGGTCGCGACATATGATCAATTCGCCATCAAGAGGAATCGACGAGATGATGAAGAATTAATTTGAGGAGTCTTAAGTTATGTAGCTTAGTACATTGTCACTGTTGGATTTAGCTTGGAGAGCAAGGAAATTAAGGATTGGTCGGTTAATTAAGGGCTCGTGAGAATTATAATGTTCATGACCATATGATTCATTTTTCCCTTTAACTTGGAGGGCAAGTATGACCGACCATTAGGGGTAAGTCCATGTGGTGCCATTATCCTTAGTGCATGAAATGATTGGCCAAGAGACCTAGGGAACAAGCAAGAGAATGTGATCAATCATTGGCTCATTGTTCCATCAACATCTTGCCAATGATAATATACCAAGAGGGATTAAATTATGCATCCGCCGAATAAGGATCTAAGAGGATTGATTTGGAATTCATTAGCGATAAGTGGACAGAGCCCAAATCTCACGTTTAAGAGGATTAAGAGGTGGTGAAGTGCCATAGTACATGTGATTAGTCAAAAAAATTTCGTTGGCCTTCATTAGAATGTGAATTTGCCCAAAAACGTCACAAGACCCGAGAGCTCACATTTTCAGGTTTTAGCGAGCGTCGAAAGTAAAACGGCTTGTTCGAAGTCGTCTGGAGGCCGAATTGAGCCCCCTTTTTGCTCATGCGACCTTAAGATGATGAGGAACAAGAATATGAGATCTAATTGCCTCATAAGTTGGCGAAAAATTGTTAGTTTTATTAAGAACATATTTGGACGTAGGAAACCCAGTATTGGAAATGGATGCCTGAGAAATACATGCACGTGACCACACCCGATCCCCTCTCTTTGTAAGCTAGGTGATAAGTGAGGGAGTAACTATCTAAGACCCTAAGCTAAGTGATGACTGGGGGAGTAACTATCTATGCATGCAAGACAAGTGGCATCAAGAGAAAGATGGTTGGACATGTGTCATAAAACTTGCTCCCCTAGTTGTCATAAAACTTGGTGACCACTCTTCCCTCAACTATATATAGATGACCTTGGGAAACAAAGAAGGGTTTCCACTCATCTCACCCTCACTCTCCACCTTCTATACCTCACGACCAGCCAAGGAAATTGAAGGAGAAAGCTGCAAATTTCGAACAGCTTGAGCAAGGGGAAGAAAACGCAGAAGAACATCAGCTTAAAAGCATAAAAAAGGCAAGAAACACCTTCGATCTTACCATAGGATAGATTTTCTTCGTGTAGTTGCCATGCTAGGAAGCTCGAGCCAAGTATTTAGGACATAAAATAAGTTCTGTGGACTGAGATGTTGCTAGTGTAGGTTCGGTTCTGATTAGGCATGGAAATGAGGTCTAGTTCAAGTTACATTGTATGATCTTGAGCTAAGTTTTGGTGAGCTAAGCTAGGACGCGAAGGATAGTCGAATGGCTGGTTGAATAGAGGTGATATCGGAGCTGGTTTGTAGATTAGAATAGAAACTAGACTTAGTTTCTAGAACAAAAACTGTTCTGATTATAGTCGCGGTCTTAGTGTTCTTTTGATGCAAATATTGAGTTATATTATGTTCCTTGGCCTTGATGATTGTAGAACTATGTTGTACTAAGTAAGGGTCGAATGGCTAGTCAAATTGAGGTGAATTGGAAGTTGAGTTGCAGAACTAAAACTAAGAACTGTGTTGATTTACTTGAACATAATCTGTTCGGTTTTGAAGCTGTTTTTGATGCTAAACCGAACTATATTATGCTTGATGGTCCTGATTATGGTGAAGCAAGGTTTGTATGATGAAGGGGTACGAATGGTTAGCTAAATGGAAGATTTATAGGCTTGTCAGAGGAGGAAAGATCGTGACTGTGCAGCTCAGGACAGATCAGATTTTTATGCGTGCATTAGCGAAGAAATTGACGTACTCGAGTTGTTTTATGAAAGAATAAAAAAGGACAGAGCTGAGGGTTGTCTCTCATTGATCTTTAGACTAAGTCTTGATGAGTTTACTTGTTAAATATGTGAACTTGATGGTCGAGAATAGGACTGACCCGAGAGCCTCAAGGAAAGCTATTGGTAACTTAGCTTAAGAGATTCGGTTCTCATGTGCTATGCTTGAATGAGTTCTATGCTGTGATTTTCTATGTACTTGCCATTATGAACTTTGGTGGTGGCATGTTGGCTGAACATTGTGAAATGGCATGCGAAAGTTGAGATTGAGAATCATGAGATTTAAGGCCAAGCACACATTGTACATGGAACAATATCTGATGAGATATGTGGAGATATTTCTCTTCAATGCACTGAATCGAGTTGACACCCCTGAGCTGTGTGCGGGGATTGGTGCAACTTGAGGATCCTGAGTTGTGTGCGGGGTAGAGTCGTACGCAGTCACGGAGCCTCGGAGAGTGGGATTGCAAGTTGGAACGACTTACAATGGTGTAAATGAACGAAGGGCACGTCATTCCATGTTGCATTGGCATACTCATGGCTCTACACTCATACTGTCTATTGATCATTGATGGATATTATTTCATACCCTTATGTCTTGATCGTGTGCTTGTCTTTAGCTGTTTTAGGGAGTCTTAGGATCCCTATGGTGGGGTTGAATGTTTTTCTTGCTAGTTTTATGCTAACCCACGTTGTGGGACTACATTGTCACGGCCTAAACCCTGATCCTTCTATTGACTCCCAGGATTCCTCGGGTTACAACTCATATGATCAGACAAATAGACGGGAGCGAAAAGACATCTCCATAAATATACAAAATCTAGATGACTTAGGACATCAAGTAGTACACTTCTCAAGTTCATAAAAACATATCTTGCGAAATGGTCAATACTAATGAATCGATCCTTGTATTCACAAACCATAATGCGATCCCTCCTAATAACACCATATATGAATCCATATCCTATAATTTCTTCCTCGAATATCAGACCTTGATGACCTTTGATACCCCATCGCCTGGAACCTGAAAAATGTTAAGCCCCCACTGGGGTGAGATATCAAATCCCAGCAAGTGAAACCCAACCTAGACCAAACCACTAGTCCCACTATACTACACAATCATGCAAGAATGCAGAAAATTCGTCAAGCAATGGCATATGGCATCTCGGCATCATTTATCACAAAATACTTGGTATAGCAAATCACCATCAAGTGAACAACATCACATGAGACCTCACCTTCGTACATTAATACAACATACAATTTAATCATCGCCAGGGCCCACGGCCACGATGTATCGCCAGGGCTCCAAGCCGCGATAAAATTTCATAGGGCTCCAAGCCAAATCATCGCCAGGGCCCACGGCCGCGATGTAGTTCACAAAGCACTCTAACCATTCATTTACATCAGGGCTCCAAGCCAATTACGATGCAAAAGGGGCTCCATGCCATGGTCATTCATTTGCATCAGGGCTCCAAGCCAATTACGATGTAAAAGGGAAGCCAATTGCGATGCAAAAGGGGCACCAAGCCAATTACGATCTCCGGGGCACCAAGCCAACGATCGATGGGGCACAATAGCTCATTTATATAGCATAGACACTATAATCAACTCAATAACATAGGTACTATGGCCAATTCAACAACAGGGCTTCATAGCCACTTCAATATCATAGGCGCTATAGCCATATAAATCACGTAGGCATCACAACCAATTCAACAATCAAGGGTTCAATAGCCAAACGTGTCATCAAGGCATACCGCAGTTCAATTGTTATGCTATGCCATTCAAGTCATGGAATTCAATACTCGGTCAAGCAATTTAAGCCATATGCTTCACCAAGCAATCAATTCATTCAACCACTCTATCCAGTAGTGTCCTAGGGTTCAAGTAAGGGTTTAGGAACCACTTACCTCTTCAAACAAGCTAGCAAATCCAATCCAAACGACCCATTCGAGGTCAGCAAGCTCACGGCGTGCCTAGGAAACCACATCGAAACTCAATTATTTCTCAATTCCATCGCGCCAATAATCCAATAACACCGACAACACCATATTATCAAGTTTTCACAGTGTTAATTCTATGCCCCTAAGCATGTCCATTGTCGTTCTATCAAGGCAAGTCATCCAAATTCTCAATTCACCAAAACTGCCCAATTTGAGCCCCCCACAATCAGGTTCAGTCTCACGAAAATTGTAACTTTTCTACTAATCTTTTTGGAAAAAAAAAATTCTAGGATCTTAAACTTCAAGATCTTACGGTCATGTGGGCGAAAACGGTGCTCAATTCGGATACCGGACGACTTAGAACGACTCAATTCAAAATCAGCGCGCGTTGTAAGAGAATTAGTCGGCCCTTCACGTTTTTCACTTAAACAGCCCTTAAATCACTTCTAATTTTCAATCCAATTCACATACTTCCCACTAACATCTTCATCAACATCTTAAGTAGTCTTTTGAGTCATTTTGAAGTAAAAATATCCATCAAAGAACCCCCATCAAGTTCGCCCAAAACAGAACAGCAACACAACAAATTCTGTTTTGATTCCAATCACATATTTCCATCCAAAAATCAACCCTATATCCCAATTTTTCACAAAACAATTTCTCTAAGACCTCAATATATGTGTTAAGGAGGCTCACCAAGAGTTTTGGAGCAAAAACATCTCTTTTGATCTTCCCTTCATCCCGTTCCCTTTCGGCGCGCAAAAGGTCAGAATCTGTCCAAATTTGGTCACCCACAATCAGCCATGAAAATCTATTTTAACACCACCAAAATTGTGGCCAAACCTCATCCAACATGATTACTAGATGTTATGAAGATCTCACAAAAATTTTGAGGTCATTTGGAATTTCTAAGAGCTAGAACCAACACAATTCCTCAGCTAGCTCAGAATCTGTCCACTTTTCTTCCAAAAAATCACCATAAATTAACCAGGCCTCCAAAAATCATGAAACCAACGGGAAAATGTCAAAGACATCTTGAACTAACCTCTGGTGGTCGAAACACCTCAAATGGCCACCGGGAAGGGCCACTCTAGCTGACCGAACAGGAGGCACAAAACAGGTCAAGCGAGCTGAGTGACTATGGAGGAATTGGAGAGGAAAATTGAAGGAAATTGTGGGGGAGGAAGGGGGAGCACGACTTTTCTGCTGCAAGAGGGACATCCCTCAAATAATTAGTGCCAATTTGTCAATATTTCAATTAATTCCATTTAATGCTTGGTCCAACCAAAAGATGACACATGACAATGCTCAATTATTGGTCTTTTGAGCTTTGACTTCCATTGACCCATATTTTCCTCCATTTTCGGCAGCTACAAGGGAAGGGTGGATTGACTATTTTGCCCTTCCGACTTTCTTAAGGCAAAGGTATGAAGTTGAGAGGCAAAACGGTCATTTGCCACTTTTCGTCCGAAACTTCATTTTTCTCCTTTTGAATGACCATTGGCGAGGCGACGTCAATTCATTTCCCAATTTTGAAATTCTTTATTTCCAATTACTAATTCGAGCTTCCATTCCTATTTCAAGCCTCGATGGGTCGGAAATCCAAAATGTCACAATTCTTCCCCCTTAAAGAAATTTCGTCCTCGAAATTTGCCACCTTCTTATCCACTCAGTCTCTTGAGCATCGACGCCTCACCGCTACCTCATTCTTTCAGATAACTTCTTTCATGACTTAACGTTCTTTCGTGTCCTTTCCGACAAAAGTCATCTTTCCCCAGGACTTGTTTCTTTCAGTCCTCATTCTGTATTTACTTCCATAGTAATCCGTTCTCGATTCCATTAAAAAATCCTCTTGAATCAAAGTGATCCATCAACCTTCATGGTCACGTCTCTCTCTCTCTTGTCGGCATATTTAATGCTCAACCATGTAATAGACTAATCCAACTTTCAATCCTTATCACCGATAGTATTAAAGAAAATCTTGGCACATTCGCGTACCATACCAAGGGACACTATAATTCTCCTTTCAATACTAGACTCAAACTTTCATCCATGAAACCACAAGGGTTCTATTCATTCCCACAATCCCTTAAATACCATGGTTCGATCATAGCAATACCTCAATTCCCTCTGACCTTCAGGTTAGATACTTCCAGTAGCTGTTAACTAGTCAATTGACAAACTTCCAATTTAGAGGTTGAATCTCTTACTTCTCAAGGGAAGATCTGTCCCTCTATTATCAATTACACAATACTCAGTTCTCAACCTCTCATAATTCACATAACTTGCGAGGCCTCTCTTTATGCAAGCGACGCTTTCATACTCATAAGCAATTTTACTTATTCGTGTTGCATCATGCTCAATTCCCCTCGGGAATCTCTTCATACTAACTTATTCTCTCGTGGTAGACACAGGCTCAATATCTTCTTCCACTCAAACAATGTTTCTCAATCTTTGTCGCGCGGACATTCGCAACCCAACTCCAATCATGCTCTAAGCATTCCAACTCACATGGCATTATCATCACGATGTATATGCAATGTCCACTTCTGGTTGCCTTGTTATGCCTCAAATTTCATTTTATGTCACATCATCTCGACCTTCATAAGTTTTTCTATTTCCAACCGGAAACGCCATTAACAACGCAATCGTCAACTTGATTTAAGTCTTCGAAAACTCATCACATTCATTTACCCATTCACGTTACATCTCACCTTTAGCCCATTTCATCAATAGAACAATTCTGGTGGGGAATCTTCCCACGATCCGTCTGTAACAATTTACCAATCTCAGGAAATCTCAACTTCCAGCAACTCACGTCGACTCTAGTCGATTCATCACTTATTTCATTTCTTAAGTGCTCCACAGGATTTCATTTCCCATGAATCTCTCAACAGAGGAATCTTACCTCATCCAGTCCACAACTCATGTTCTTCCCATTAATATACAACGAGCATCTTCTTTGAGTTCATAGGATACTCTCAAAATCGTTTATGTTTCTCATGACTCTTTAGATGAGTCCAATCATCGTCTCTCTAGACGGTAACAATCAACTCAAGTACTTCTTGGATACTCAATCCGGATGTTATCCACTTCATTACTATCAAGTGTCGAATCATTTCAACTGTCCATGATACCATTCACTTGAGTGCTCATATCTTGGCTCTCTGCTCTCAAGGGTCTCCACTTGGACCATACACATTTTGTTCATCTTTGTCGCTCTACCCTTAGGAAGCATTAGTGCATTAGCCTCTGGGTTCCACAACCAGCTAATGCGACCTTGTCTTGATTTCATCTATACATCCGAATGTCAACACTATCCTGGAGTTCAACGCTGTCTACAGGACAGTTTCTCGGACCTCACTTCTAGGAACCATTCAAGTTCCGCGTCTGCTTTCTCAGTCCAGACACTCAATCTTAATATCAAGACAATTCAAACTTCCTCTTCCTTTTACACTAGGGTCTCTTACCCTACGAAGAAAACTATACACTTCAGTGGCATTCTTTTACTTCGAATCTACCTTGTCCTTCCCATTCCTTAGGGTGTCAATCTTGGAGACTGCACCCAAGGCAGTACCTCCACTCCAGGATTCAAATTTCACCATGTCGGACACTTTTCTTCCAGTGACTCAGTCACCTCGAGTGACAAGATTCGTTCCCCTTAGTTTCCACTAATTCACGTATCGAATACTCAATTCGACTACCTCGAGTCACTCTGAAATTACACTCTAAGCGTTCTTTTCGCTTACTCAACCATTCACTAACATTACGAACAACCAGGACTATCAAGTCCATTCACTTTCCTTTCCCTCAGCGACTATCTCGTGGTCCAATCGTCTTTTAAGAACGACACCCTACTCTTTAGGGCTGACAACACACAATATCACATCTTCTGGTTTCGATTCATCCTTAATCGATCTCATAAAATCAACAGGGTCTGACAGACTGATACATTAGTCTCTTTTATATTCCTCACAACAACCAGAGGTTAATCACCATAAGCCTCACGCCAAGGTAATAGCCATCTTCACAAGCACATTCCATATTCCATTATGAACATTTCTTTGCTCGTAATCCATGAGCAGGAGTTCTCTTATTCACATGTCTTCCGATCATTCACTTCTCTTACCGAGTCCCATTACCATTCCTCAAAATCAGGAATAATCACGAGCCATAAAGCTTTCAAATTCCATTCCACTCGGAGACCTCACATCTCACTCAAAGGGTCCTTGACCACCCTTGGCACACGTAGACCACCTTGAGAACTCTGTCTCATACTGGTCGATCGTTCTCAGATCCTTGCAAGATTATTAGGATCCAAAACACCTTTGCTCTCAAGCAATCCCAGGAAGGTACTTCCATTGAACAACTCCACGAAGGCGGTCTAAACAAATACCATGCCTACAATGAAAACTCTTCCTTTGGTGACATTTTACCAGTCATCAATAGCCTCTTAAGGCTAAAAACTACCAAGGTCACTTTCTTTCTTTAGTGTACCCAAAATCTCTAAGGTTTTCTCACGAAATCCTCAAGGCAGTTTCAAATTCACTTTCTCCGTCGAACCTTAGTCGACCTCAACCTTGTGATCCTTCTCACAAGCTATTCCAAACTCTCATAGTTCTTTTCCATGTTTCCACTTTGGAAATGAATAATATCAGAGTCACCTTTCTTGTGATTTCCATAACTTAACTCATCAACACTAGCATCAGTTGTCTCAGTGACTTGGGTACAAGGGCAGCTTCTTCTCGAGCTTGCCTACCCATCAAATTTCCTCATTTCTATTTAAAGTTCTCACGACCCCTTATTACACTTGGGTCTCGCACGATTAACAAGATCGAGCCATATTCTCTTCCAGTATTCATACTGGAGCCGCTCATCTTTACTCAATTCTCGCGATCCATCTTAGTTCTTGGATCTTCTCATATCTTGCACACTTGAGCTAAACGCTCCTCTAGCGACCGTATTTTGGTCCTTCAACCTTGTCAGGTTCTCATGCCACTTGAACCACTATGATTCCCTCTAGGAATCAAAGACTTAAGTCATCTTTTCAAGTCTAGTAGTCTCAAGCTACTCATCTTATCATTCATCACCACCAATCAACCCGTGGTTTCCAAACAACTCTCAACTAGTTGCTCATTAATCAAGGATTCCAGATCATCCTTAAGCAGCAACTACATAACAAGCAAGCCTCCACGAGACAACTTCGCAATTAACAACCATTACTAGGCAAGCCTCAACTAGGCTAAAATCAAATAGGTCGACACCAAGCAAGTACTCAAAGTGCCATTTCAATCATTCATGCCATAAATCCAGGGGTATCTGCCACTCTAGCATAAACACAACATGATATCTCAATCTCAACAGGCATCAGCTCAATGGAGTGTAAACTCCTCACGCCGTCTAATCTCTCAGTTAGACCTTGGCCATAACAATCACATGATGTCAATTACAAAACATGTCAATTAGGCCAATTATGAACATCGATTTTCTTTTTTTCAAACGGCACCCACTACCAAATACAGGGCTCTCAGCCATGCCTATCATAAGCGCCATTACAAATGCCATGCCACTTTCGAACATTTACTTTAAGAATCACTCTTGTGCCATACATCTCTTAACCACAATCAGACTCAACCTGATACCTAGGTTTTCCCTTTCAATTTATGACTTGGGTCATCCCTGCCTACTCGCTATCTTAGAAGCCTGCCAGGAGCTGCTGCTTGTCTGGACCTCTCTGTCCCGGCGATCACTCCCCGCCCTCATTAGACCTGGTTGTTACAGGTTGTCCCAAGTCATACATCTACGGAGGAAGCCCCGTTCCACATGCCCTATAACATGCTTCATTACGGTTTATAGGTATCCCATCAACTCGTCCCATACCAAGCAACAATTTATTAAGTCTGATAGTGACAAGCTCATGCATGCACCTGCATCAACTTTCATTTTAATGCCACAATTACATGCACAACATAACTGTCCTCACTACTTGTCATACCACAATCGCCTTCAGATTAATTTTTATCTATCGAAGGTTTCTAATTCCACCAATGACCGGCACATCACATGGATCAAGAGCCTATATTCCATCATATACCTCAAGTCTAGTCGTTATTCAAGTCAAATCCTTATGCGTTCGATCACAACTGGCCTTTAATCCAAATATTCCTTATATGCATCTCATCTTATATCATCCAAAGTTGTCAACAACCATCGATAACTAAAACCATCAAGGTATAACACGATTCAAGCCTGAATCCACTAATACCAATCGTCTCTTTATAACTCACATTCCTCAAGTTAGGTCATTGACAAACCACAATCACAATCAGGTAATCCAATTGACCCCTCATTCATAAACAATTCTCTACTAACCTCAAGCATGATTACTACCTCAAAATCCATGCCTATGTCTCTTTAGTTTCTGCTTGTTTCCATTTAAACCTCGATAATATCACCACCCAAGATCATCGATCAAAATCAACACTATGACCATGAAGACACAACAAGAATTCAAGCTTAGAATCCTCAAGATTCAGCAATCAAAGCCTAATCTTGTAGGTCTCACTATCTAATTGTCCTCAAGTCATTACTCCTTATCACTCCAAACCTCAATCACATTGGATCGAGCTGACCTTGCTCTAATACCACTTAAACGGGGTTGTCGCCCCAAACCCTGATCCTTCTATTGACTCCCAAGATTCCTCGGGTTACAACTCATATGATTAGACAAACAGACGGGAGCGAGAAGACATCTCCATACATATACAAAATCCAGATGACTTAGGACAGCAAGTCGTACACTTCTCAAGTTCATAAAAACATATCTTGCGAAATGGTCAATACTAATGAATCGATCCTTGTATTCACAAACCATAATGCGATCCCTCCTAATAACACCATATATGAATCCATATCCTATAATTTCTTCCTCGAACATCAGACCTTGATGACCTTTGATACCCCATCGCTTGGAACCTGAAAAATGTTAAGCCCCCATTGGGGTGAGATATAAAATCGCAGCAAGTGAAACCCAACCTAAACCAAACCACTAGTCCCACTAGACTACACAATCATGCAAGAATGCAGAAAATTTGTCAAGCAATGGCATATGGCATCTCGACATCATTTATCACAAAATACTTGGTATAGCAAATCACCATCAAGTGAACAACATCACATGAGACCTCAGCTTCGTACATTAACACAACATATGATTTAATCATCGCCAGGGCCCACGGCCGCGATGTATCGCCAGGGCTCCAAACCGCGATATAATTTCATAGGGCTCCAAGCCAAATCATCAACAGGGCCCACGGCCGCGATGTAGTTCACAAAGCACTCTGACCATTCATTTGCATCAGTGCTCCAAGCCAATTACGATGCAAAAGGGGCTCCATGCCATGGTCATTCATTTGAATTAGGGCTCCAAGCCAATTACGATGCAAAAGGGGCTCCATGCCATGGTCATTCATTTGCATCAGGGCTCCAAGCCAATTACGATGCAAAAGGGGCACCAAGCCAATTACGATCTCCGGGGCACCAAGCCAACGATCGATGGGGCACAATAGCCCATTTATATAGCATAGGCACTATAATCAACTCAATAACATAGGTACTATGGCCAATTCAACAACAGGGCTTCATAGCCACTTCAATATCATAGGCGCTATAGCCATATAAATCACGTAGGCGTCACAACCAATTCAACAATCAAGGGCTCAATAGCCAAACGTGTCATCAAGGCATACCGCAGTTCAATTGTTATGCTATGCCATTCAAGTCATGGAATTCAATACTCGGTCAAGCAATTTAAGCCATATGCTTCACCAAGCAATCAATTCATTCAACCACTCTATCCAGTAGTGTCCTAGGGTTCAAGTTAGGGTTTAGGAACCACTTACCTCTTCAAACAAGCTAGCAAATCCAATCCAAACGACCCATTCGAGGTCAGCAAGCTCACGGCGTGCCTAGGAAACCACATCGAAACTCAATTATTTCTCAATTCCATTGCGCCAATAATCCAATAACACCGACAACACCATATTATCAAGTTTTCACAGTGTTAATTCTATGCCCCTAAGCATGTCCATTGTCGTTCTATCAAGGCAAGTCATCCAAATTCTCAATTCACCAAAACTGCCCAATTTGAGCCCCCCCACAACCAGGTTCAGTCTCATGAAAACTGTAATTTTTCTACTGACCTTTTTGGAAAACAAATTCTAGGATCTTAAACTTCAAGATCTTACGGTCATGTGGGCGAAAACGGTGCTCAATTCGGATATCAGACGACTTAGAACGACTCAATTCAAAATCAGCGCGCGTTGTGGGCGAATTAGTCGGCCCTTCACGTTTTTCACTTAAACAGCCCTTAAATCACTTCTAATTTTCAATCCAATTCACATACTTCCCACTAACATGTTCATCAACATCTTAAGTAGCCTTTTGAGTCATTTTGAAGTAAAAATATCCATCAAAGAACCCCTATCAAGTTCGCCCAAAACATAACAGCAACACAACAAATTCTGTTTTGATTCCAATCACATATTTCCATCCAAAACTCAACCCTATATCCCAATTTTTCACAAAATAATTTCTCTAAGACCTCAATATATGTGTTAAAGAGGCTCACCAAGAGTTTTAGAGCAAAAACATCTCTTTTGGTCTTCCGTTCATCTCGTTCCCTTTCGGCGCGCAAAAGGTCAGAATCTGTCCAAATTTGGTCACCCACAATCAGCCATGAAAATCTATTTTAACACCACCAAAATTGTGGCCAAAGCTCATCCAACATTATTATTTGATGTTATGAAGATCTCACAAAAATTTTGAGGTCATTTGGAATTTTTAAGAGCTAGAACCAACACCTTTCCTCAGCTAGCTCAGAATCTGTCCATTTTTCTTCGAAAAATCACCATAAATTAACTAGACCTCTAAAAATCATGAAACCAACGGAAAAATGTCAAGGACATCTTGAACTAACCTCTGGTGGTCGAAACACCTCAAATGGCCACCGGAAAGGGCCGCTCGAGCTGACCGAAAAGGAGGCACAGAACCGGTCGAGCGAGCAGAGTGGCTATGGAGGAATTGGAAAGGAAAATTGAAGGAAATTGTGGGGGAGGAAGGGGGAGCACGACTTTTCTGCTGCAAGAGGGACATCCCTCAAATAATTGGTGCCAATTTGTCAATATTTCAATTAATGCCATTTAATGCTTGGTCCGACCAAAAGATGACACATGGCAAGGCTCAATTATTGGTCTTTTGAGCTTTGACTTCCATTGACCCATATTTCCCTCCATTTTCGGCAGCTACAAGGGAAGGGTGGATTGACTATTTTGCCCTTCCGACTTTCTTAAGGCAAAGGTATGAAGTTGAGGGGCAAAACGGTCATTTGCCACTTTTCGTCCGAAACTTCATTTTTCTCCTTTTGAATGACCATTGGCGAGGCGACGTCAATTCCTTTCCCAATTTTGAAATTCTTTATTTTCAATTACTAATTCGAGCTTCCATTCCCTATTTCAAGTCTCGATGGATCGAAAATCCAGAATGTCACAACATTTTCATATCAGAACGAGTGTCAGTTAGGCTTTGGGTCCATATCGAAGTTGGAGGATAGGAGGCTCGGGATGCCACAGATTGGGTCCATCCATGCGGCGCCGACAAGGCCAAAAAAAACAATGGCCATTTTTAGTCAAAAATCATACCAAATTCAAGCCAAATGGCCTTGAATTTGAGGTCTCCTGAATCTCACTAAGTTCATCGGATGTTCCTTGCCGCCGACGATCCATTTTGCATGTGTCTCTGACGATTGGCATGTGCGGACGCCCATCGACTTACCCCCTCCCAACGCACCAAAATTTCGAAATGAGTTTACTTAAACCTCACACGTTTTCATTCGCGGGAGAGGCTCATTCGATTCCAGAAGAGAGAGAGAGAGAGAGAGAGAGAGAGAGAGAGAGAGAGAGAGAGAGAGAAGTTATCAAGAGAGCTTGAGCGATCACCATTGGTGCCAGACTTCCCCAAGTTTGACAAGACTTAGTCGGAGCGATTGGAGTAGAATCGAAGCTTGTAGCCGCTTGTTCTGAGCTCCTTGAGCCTTAAGGAAGCTGTCGCACCTATCAGATCGAGCTACGATCTTGAAAAAGGTAGAGTTGAGCTTTGAGTAGCCAACGGTAGCTCGCATGGCATCTTAGATCCCACGCGATCATTTTGCACGCTATTGGTTGTGATCTACTCTCTGTACCTTACTAATCATATCCTCTTTTGTTTTGTGCATTTTAATTGCGTAATTTTTTGAGTTGACCTCCCACCTCCTCTGACTGGTCGTGAGCTCCCTAGCTCGTTTTAGACCAAATATGGCCATCGCAAGCACCAAGTAAGTCCCCTCAACCTTATGCGATGCTTCCTGATGTGTTGTTTAGGCTAGATCGTTTAGAAAATTGTTAGGATGACTTCCTTACCGGAGAGTAGCTTTGATCGAAATCACAGGATAGTGATCCATGGTTTTGCTGTGTTGAGTTGAATGTATGTTGTAGAGCTTGAAGAGACAAGTCGAATGGCATTGGTTTTGTGGCATTAGTGCCCCGTAGCCATCGAAATCAACTTCCGACGACGAGCCGACGATGGAACGCTTGCGCCTATCGTCTTTTTCGGCTAGCGTTGACTTTGGTCAACACTAACCTAGCGCTGATGTGGAGTGATGTGGCATGACACGCGACCTATGTTACATGGACACGGGTCACGACTCGCGACACAACACGACACAATACGCCGACACGGCAGTTCTAAAAAAATGAAGAATTCCGTCACGTTGGGACACTATTGTATATTATATGTATATTTTTATATATATACGATAAATTAATATTTTTACGGAAAGTTGTGAGCCCCTCAAGTTAAAGTCTTCACCAACCCATCCAATCAATTTTCTCTCTTCTCGTGGAGCAGGCAACAACCCCATCTTCTGTGCATTTGCTTCAGTCTTCATCATCTTCTTCTTCTTCTTCTTCTTCTTGCGTGCGACCAGCCCCTCCTCACATCTGCTTCGGCCCCGACGCCACTCACCACCATCGTCCACCTCATTCGCCGGTCGTTGAGCTGCCTCGCCCCCGTCGAGCCGTCGCTAGCCGCCCTAGGCAGCCCCGCGCATCCCCCTGTACACCCGACGCAGCCCCTTCACCTCCTCAACCCGGCAAAGCCACCCAGCCACCTCTCGACTCCAGTACCTCCAGCCACCTTCCCCCGCTCATCTCGCCATCGTCCAGTCGTCGTCGGCCGTCGCAGCCTCCAACCCAAGCTTAACATGTGGAGCCCTAGACCCACGATGGCCTGAGCTGGTCCCGCGCGCCTCAGCCGGCCTCTAGCCTTCGAGCTTCGCCCTAGCCACCACCACCTCCTCTCATCATCGTCCCCCAACCACCTTAGACCACTGCATCGCCACCAATCAGTCCCAAAGCCGAGAGAGCTCAGCAAATCGAGCCTTGCCCTGTTCTGCTTGGTATCCCCTGCTCCATGCTGCCCCTGCTGTTCCGACCGCCTCAGCAGACTCTCGACCAAGCCGCGCCGTCCCTCGCCGTGTCTGTGTAGTTGACCCGGAGTCCGGACTCGGACACGCGTTGACTGCGTATCCGAGGAGAGTCTGGCCGTGTCCTGACGTGTCGGGCATGTGTCCGTGTTCGACACGGGAAAAAATTTCAAACCCACATGTCCGTGTAACAGAACACGTGGCAGGTTGCGTCAGCGAGGCCGTTAAGGGTATTTGAATTCTGTTAGTGAATCAGACAGTCATTAGTTGGCCACGTGGAAGCATGTGGGCTGTCCAATCATTAATTAGAATTTTACTATTTCTGATAATTAGATAATAAATCAGAAAATTTGAATAAATAAAAAAATGAATATGGCATCATTTTAGCTTGCAAGTGAGCGGGCCTGGGTCAGTGTCTGGACCGAGCGCCCGGTCCTCATGGGATGGGTTGACCCAGTCTGTAGAATTTATTTTTTAATAAAAAGAAAATAAAAATTTTCAAAAAATTAGAAAATTCTAAAAAAAATTATAAAATCCTAAAAAATTATAAAAAAAATTAGGAAAATAGTAGAAAATTTCCAAGAAAATTTTAGAAATGTTCAAACATTAGAATTTAGCAACTGCTCAATTCTGATTCTAAAATTTCTTTTCCCAGTCTTTTCAAAAATGATGATTTTACAGCTTTAGGGTAAATTGTCCCTGAAAATTCCCGTGAGTTACAAAAATGCCAAAATTAGGAGATGGGTTAGTTTAGGTGGCCAATCCTTCCTTTGGATTTTCGTGTTTAGATTCTTTTGAAAAATGACGATTTTACCCCTTTAGGGTAAATCGTCTCCAAAATTACTGTAATTTACGAAAAATTCCAAAAATTAGGAGATGGGTCTGTGTAGGTGGTCAATCCTTCTTTATGAGTTTTTCTATCTCGATTCCTTTGGAAAATGACGATTTTACCCCCTTTAGGGCAAATCACCTCATAAATATCAAAAAATCCTAAAAATGTCAAAAATTAGGAGATGGGTCACTCTAGTTGGCTAATCTTATTTTCGATACTTTGGATTCTCGATTCCTTTACAAATGACGACTTTGTCCCTTTCTGGAAAATTGACACCCAATTTGTCTAAAATTACGATTTTGCCCCTCATAGGTGAATCACTTCCAAATCACTTTAGAACCCCCTCTTTTGCTTGGATTGACTTTTCTATAAGCCAATAGGGCTTTACTAGGAGTGCTAGGCTGATTTGATGTGATTTATCTGCATGTTATGATTCCTTGATTTGCGGATATAGTTCGATCGGTTGTGATTTTTGAGATTGTCACTCGTATCTGCATGAACTCTTAGATTTAGAATTCGTACCCCCCAACTCATCTGCATGAAATCCCAAGGTTAGAAAAATCCATTCAACTTGGGAACCGAAATGCGTCAATTACGATGTTGGCGTAACTAAGTCCCCGATTCTACTTCTCAGGTTCTCGTAGAATCGAATAATAACTCCCGACTATTTGATAGGGTTTTCCAATCATACCTTCCAAGAAAATGATTGGTGGCGACTCCAAGACATGCACACGTGCGCATATGTCACTAGACCACACTAAAAAGTCCACTTCGATTTCGATTCCTCCTCTGTTGCGATTTGGGTAATGAGCCTTGGGAAGAGCCCACATCTGAAATTCACAGACAGATGGACGATGACGACCCATTAGCCCTCCATGAGTGGGTCTCTACACTATGTAGTCCTTCTAGCTAATGTTTTGTGGAAAATAGCAGATCTTCCTATGTGACACTCACCGGGTTACCGATTTTCGGTGAAAATTTATCATACTGATTACAATGGAATTTGGCACAAAGATTTAGGACTGAATCAGCAAAATTAAAAAAACTTTCGATTAAATTGACATATATACAATAAGTTTAGGACTAATTGGACAATTTCCCCTTGTTCAAAAAATATACACATTGATTTTTTTTTGTTGTATTTTCCTTTAATTTTCATTTTGGAAAGCCAAGTATGATTTTTTTCCCTTTATCTGAAGAGATAAAAGAGGATGGAATGTGAAGTAAAAGAATGGGAATTTCCCTTTATCTGAAGTAAAAGTGGATGGAATGTAGTTTACATAGCATGTCTCAAGCCAGGATTTCCCCTTGTAGATGTTTCTCCTCCTTTCTTGTTTTTCCATGAGCTCCTTTCAATACTCTTACTATTATCATATCTTATGTTCATTTTTGACAGGGGGTAAGAACAGTAGGAGTGCCACAACTTTTGTACGGAGATCACTTGAGTGCCATAACTTTTTTTTGGATCACTTGAGTATCAAATCGGAGCAAAAAGGATCACTTGAGTGCTGTTGACACCTAAATTTTGATCAACTTTTTTTTTATTTTTTTTTATTTTTATTTTGAAAATTCATAGAAAATCCATAAAAAGTTGAAAAAATTGAAAAATCAATTTTGGTGACCTTAGCCAAGCTAAATGAACCATTTTGACCAAAAAAATAATTTTCATAATTTTCATTTTTTATATATATTTTCGAAAAATACAAAAAAAAAGAAAAAAAGAAAAAGAAAATCAAGAAAAATAATATTTGAGGTCACAAAGATATATAAAAATAGTGGGTATTTTTATTTTTATTTTATCTATTTTCTAACCTCATAAATAGTAAAATTCAGGTTTGATTTTAGGTGTTCTCTGATCACCATAAAATTGAATTTGATAAAAATATTAGTAATGATTAAAAGGAAAAGGAGGGAAACATCATCATTTAAAAGGAAAATGGGACTAATGATTTTGTCTTCTCTTTTTGTTATTTTATTTTATTTTTACTTTTATTATTTTATTATTATTATTATTATATTTTTTTTCTCTCTCTCTCTCCCCCACTCCCTCTCTCCTTCCCGCTGCCTATTTATCTCCTCCCCCTCATCATCTCCCGACCCTTCTTCTCCCTCAACTCTCTCTTTTTCATTTTCGTTTTTTCCTCTCGCTCAGCTCGCCGCCCAGATCAAAAACCGTCCGGTTTTTCGGCAATAACTCTTTCGTTAGACATCGTATGCGAACGAGCCATATACCATTGGAAAGCTTATTCTCTTGACGTTCTAATGACATATTGTGAGCCCAATTTGGACCAGCCGTTTGTCCCGTAGAGCTGTTTGAAGGAGCAACGGTCAGACTGATCAGACTTGAGTCCGCGGGTGCCAAATTGGATTTTCGGGTTTGTTTTGGGTTCAATCTTGGTAAGACCACCTCTCACTCCTTGTTAAGACATATATTATTGTGTTTTATGGTTTGAAGATGGATTATATTTGGATTTAAGGGCTGATCCCTTATTGTTTTGTTCGAAAAATCTGAACCGGTTCTGTCAAGGTGGTGCCGTGAACATTGTGAGTGATTCAAGGGCTTGCCTTGCTTCCAATATTCGATAAGATGTCTCTAGCACCTAACTTAGGAATCTAGCAAGCTGAGATTGTAGTCTAGTTGAGTTTTGGATGGGTTTTAATGGTTGAATTGAAGGAGTTTTCTGGGACAGATTCTGGTCATTGGGCGATTGAAAACCGTCCGGTTTTTCGGCCATACCTCTTTCGTTAGGAATCGTATGGGAACGAGCCATATACTGTTAGAAAGCTTATTCTCTTGCCGTTCTAATGACATATCGTGAGTCCAATTTGGCCGAGCCATTTGTCCCGTAGAGCTGTTTGAAGGAGCAAAGGTCAGACTGATCAGACTTGAGTCCGCGAGGGCCAAATTGGATTTCCGAGCTTGTTTTGGGTTCAATCTTGGTAAGACCACCTCTCACTCCTTACATTTTACCTATTAGACCCAGAATCGGAAAGCCGAGCCTCCTGTTGGTGTCTAAATATTTGCTGTGTATTTACTTTATGTCATAGCATTTCTATATTTCGCATAAAAGACCCAGAATCGGAAGGCCGAGCCTCCTGTTGGTGTCTAGATATTTGCTGTGTATTTACTTTATGTCATAGCATTTCTATATTTCGCATAAAAGACCCAGAATCGGAAGGCCGAGCCTCCTGTTGGTGTCTAAATATTTGCTGTGTATTTACTTTATGTCATAGCATTTCTATATTTCGCATAAAAGACCCAGAATCGGAAGGCTAAGCCTCCTATTGGCGTCCAAGGTGTTTTATTTATTTATTTTCTGTAAATTATATTGTGCTACCCCAGAATCGGAAGGCCGAGCCTCCTGCTGGTGTTTATACCCCCCACACATTGTTGCACGAGCACCGACGGACTCCGACGTCGTAAAATTCACCGGATCCCATCTCCTTTGCTTATGTTTATGTTGTATAATGACTTAATATCTTCTTTATTTTTTGCATTGTGTTGCGTCCTATAAAAACAAAAACAAAAAAATGCTAGATCGGACGTCTGCAGATGAGCCACGTGTCCTGATTAGGTGATTTTCAGAATTAAAAAAAAAATCCAAAAAAATGAATTATTAAGGAAAAATTCAAAAAAAAAATTGAGAAAAATTGCAGAAAATTCCTAAAAAAATTCTAAAAATTTTTGAAGGCTGAAAATGACAAAAAAAATTGATTTGTTTCCATTTTTTGGATTTTCTCCCATTTAATCCAAAATGGCGATTTTACCCCTCAAAGGGTAAATCGTCTTTGATATTCCGATGAATTGTGGAAATTGCTTAGAATTTGGTGATGGGCCAGATAGGTGGCTAAACCTTATGTCTAAGATTTCCACATTTCATTCCCATTTTTAGAAAATGACGATTTTACCCCTTGGAATGGTAAATCGGTTTCTAAAATTCCAGAAAATCATGAAAATTGCAAAAAAAATAGGAAATGGGTCAATTGAGTGACCAAACCTATTTTTGACTTTGTTTTACTCCGGATTCATTCCGAAATGACGATTTTTCCCTTTTTAGGCAAATCGTCCATTTTGTCTCAAAATTACGACTTTACCGCTGATGGGTAAAATCATGTCTAAATCATTCCTAAGCTTGATTGATACTTATTTAGGCTAATAGAGCCTTATTAGGAGTGTCATGTTGATTTGATGTGATTATTTTACATATTTGGATTCATTGATTTGCGCATTTTATTATTGATTGTGATTGCTAGGATAGTCATTCCTATTTGCATGAATTCCTAGATTTAGGATTCGTACTCCACTCATCTGCATGAAATCTTAGGTAAGAAAATTCAGTCAACTTAGGTACCGAAAGGGCGTCAACTCTGACAGTTGACGTAACTAAGTCCCCGAACCCATTTCTCTGGTTATCGCAGAATTGAATAGAAACTCCCGACTATTCAATAGGGTGGTCCAATCATACCCTCCAAAAAATGATTGGTGGCGACTCCATGGCATGCACACTTAGCACATGTCACCAGACCACATTGAAGGTCGACTACGCATACCTCCGTTGCGATTTGGGTAACGGGCCTTGGGAGAGGCCCGCGTCCGACCAGACTGGACGGCCCATTAGCCCTCGAGAGCCCACATGCAACCTCGAGAGGGTCGCGACAGACTGGCGACTCCACTGGGGATTTAGAGAACTTGAGCCGATTAAAAAGTTGATTGATTTTTCTGACATGTTTTATGCAGATGCTCTTCAAGTTGAGGTACGTACTTTAACCCTTGAGGTGTTAAATATTTTTGCAGATTGGAGAAATAAGGGGTGAAGTGTTCATTAACTCTGTCTTATGCAGGTAGGAGTTTAGGATGTATGATTGTGTGGATGTTTATATTGAAGCGGTGTTTGCTAAATGAAATGCATGTTTATTGCTTTAGCACGACACAATGAACACACACAGCCGCGCCTAAAACCTCGGGCGCCCTCTTTAGGAAAATAATAGAAGGAATTGAAAATGGAATCTCCGTGAGGAAAGACACGGGGTAATCCATTTTTAATTCTGCTCATTTCGAACTATGGATTGGGTCCCAATGCAACGATAGTTGTGCAATGGAATCTACCCTTTCTAGAACTCGAAGTGGGAGCCTTGGCCTTAGGTTCCAAACCCTATTTTGATTCTTAGAAGTCAAACCTCACTGGTCTCATGCGCATGTATGTGAATGATTGGTACACCTCGAAACCAAAAGGTCATTCAGCGCCGCTTATGAATCAAAATCCAAAGACTTGTGTGAAGAATCAGTCGCGAGTTTAAACGAACCAGGATGGCATGGAAAAGCGTTGGACCACCCTGGAGAGTCAACTGATGAGGGCAAATGCCTTTTGACCGGGGCAGCCGGGTCAAGTGTAAAGACATGTCGTTCCTAATTGATTTTCAATCAGATACCGGCATAATATTTCCTATCTTTTCCTCTCATGTGAAAAACAGGTACAGAAGGAAAATCCATTTGTGGATAGACACGAGGGACATGTTTTACATGGCATACATTTGTCAAAAATGTCCTCATCCGATCACATGCAAGATGATCATGGAACGATGGTGAAACTGTAATCGTTCCAATAAGCCCTTCGAATATTATACCTGACGGGGACCTTTATGTCTTTTGTCTACAGGATAAGATGGTCAAAGACAAACGAAAGAAAATTTGTCTTCCCTATAAGACAGAAAGAAATGTGCCTTCAGCAGATGTCACCCATTGGGATTGCAATGACAAATTAAATCAAATTATGAAGAAGGAGCAACCTAATTAGGATTGGCTCTCCCTAAGTCGAAAAAGTTGTATCCGTTCCAAATCAGATTGACTGGTTCACGAGTTGATATGGTTTTTCATTCTTGCAGGTGATGACGAGAATGAATGGGACCACTGAAGAATTTCCACCGTCTTGGACGCCAGAAGTGACCAGAGCGGGGATAGTAAATCCGTAATCGTTTCAATTAAAGCTCCTTACGCGGTGATTGACTCTTTCACTCCTTTCATCGCGCAGGTTGTTGAAGTACTCAATCACGAGTAAACCCAAGCTTACTGATGTCAAATAGCCTGAATGCGTCAATGTGGCAGGATCAAATTGCCTACGACTAAATCAGCCAGCCCTAGACAAAGCATCCAGTGGCTGGGGACAAATCGCTCCGCTACCCGGAAAAGAGAAACATCAAATACTTCAAATGGCGACGATGATCGAGAGAATCACAAAACCGCCACACGAAAAATCCCAAGACCGTCAAGCCATCTAGAGATGGATAAAAATAATTGAAGATTCTGACAATTGAGATAGAAGATCAGAATCGGCGAAACCCATGGGAGTGAGTTCTCCCATTTTCTTTGAAGAGGCCAAACCGGGGGCAAACTCTCATGATCCCCCATAAAGACGCATCGGACCAGGGTTATTAAATCCAGAGATAACAAACATCAAGACAAGCCTTACCAAGGCAAAATACTTGAAGAACACCGTCCCTTCAAATGTTGGAAACCCCGAAGGGAGTATCTCTTTCCTGAAATTTCAAATGAAGTCAAAACCTACACCTGTTTCTTCATGTGCAGGTGCATGGACGTTGTCAAAATTGAATTGAAAATTGCCAACAAACATAGAAAGTGCTAAGGCATGTTGCCAGGACAAACGTCGCCCAACTGGGGCAGAACGGCCGTTAATCTCACGAACAACACCCATAAATACAGACGAGAGAAGACATTCCCAAAGTGGATGATGATTGCAGCAAAATGCAGGAATGAATTTAGTTGGGGCAGGAATGAAAAACCATGCCTAACTGGGGCAAGTGAATCATTTGTACGCCGGACGTTTCTTCTCTGGCAAAATCCAGGGACGCAATGACATAGTCGTCCGCATCAGAAGTAAACCCCAAGATACAAATTTGGGTGAACGGTAACTTTGTATCGTTCCAATTTGATCTCCAAAGATCCCACATGTAACATGAGTTTTTCCTCATTTAGCAGGAAGGCGTTGGCGCCGAAAGCCACAAAAGAAAAGAACTCACTAATTGGGGAGCGAACAAAATTATCGGCCTTGGAAGTCATGCACTCCAAGAAATGGTCTTTGATTATAAGATCGAGTGGAGGGTAAAAAGTATCGCTTCCACACATCATGCTTTGACATGCATTCCGATAACAATTTCCTTTTTCCTTGAATAAAAGGAACTTTGAAGAATGGCGCTGGAATGCGCCCAAAAACACAAATGGATCTCCTCTGGGGCAAATCCTCGAGAATGATTCATCGCCAACCAAACGGAGGGATCGTGGCCACAATATAGTTGGCCAATTTCTGCAAGCCGCGCGTTTGTGTTCAAATGAAAACGCCAAGCAAGAACAAGGCGGTATCGTTCCAATTTATCTTGAATTTTGGAACGCAAACTGACACTTATTGTTTGTTTTTTACAGGGGCTCGCCATCAAGGCAAAACGGGTTTTCACATCCTATGTATTACCCGTTGGAATACATGACCAATGGTAAATTGTATCGTTCTAATTTTTTGAAAAATTCGTGAACGGTCAATAACATGTTTCTTCCGCATTTTCAGGGATCTCCAGCCGCGGGGGACAGGTAAGTATCCCTTTCCCCAATCCATTGAAGATGTTAAATAAAAAACAGAGAGAAAAAGAAAAGCTTTCAGAATCAAATGTCTAGAAAAGACATAGAATTCAAACTTCATTGGCATTCATGTTTTAAAACAGGAGGTTGTCTGAACATGAATAAGAACATGCATGGTGCATCATAAAATCCCCTTGACGGGTAAAATTTTTGAGAAAATTGAAAGAGATTTTTTCCAATCAAAAGTTCAAAACTTTCAAAAGGACGTTTTCTCAAAAGACGAAAGGCAAAGCCTAATCCAAACACGTCCTATACACACTTGAGAGAGAGGTGGAGCGGATCAGATAGCAAAATCTGGACCTACGGAAGTAGGGACCATCCGCAGCGATTACATGGAATGGGACGACGGAGGCATTCGTTTCTTATCCCCAAAACACTACAGGTGACCATTGACAACCCCTTCGAACGGCGGTTTTCATTCTCAACCCTGTCAAGAACCACCCCACATTGGGGCAAAATGGAGGTGAGTCCAGCAACATCAGGAGAAAATGGTTAGAAATTTTCTTGCTCGGACTAACATCAATCTTTGTGTATTGTTTATATGGTAATCCAAATGTCATAGGATGATGAGAAGCATTCATTTCTCTATCCCACACACCATATCCTTTGCATAGCCAAGTTGAGCCTGCAAATTCATTTCATAAACCCATTGGTGATCATTGCAAGTTCCAAAGCAAAGACAAATCACTTCAGGAACGGAGAAGTTCAAGACTTAGGGTTTACGAAGAAAACTACTAAGTTGATACTCAAGCGTGCTAAGAGCCAAGTCATATATCTAGCACAATTGCCAAGCATCCCACTTTCGACAAGAGATTAAAGAAATCCCCAGCATCAAGAAAAAGCAAAGTGCCTGGTAAAAGCGAGGCCGATGCTCGGGTGAACAATTTGATCGATCCCTAAAGAAACCTGGTAGGGAAAAGAAGAGGGAAAAACCCCTAATGGAGTCAAATCAAGAAGACTGCTCCCCAAATGATCTCAGCCGTGGAGCAAAAACACAGAAAGAGTTGTCAACCTCTTAATACCACAAGAGACGCTCTCTAAAGAGCTAGTGCACACCTCAAAATCGGTTGCGCACCTCAAAGACTAAAAATGCAGAATGGAAATGACAGGAGGCAAATCAGCAATGATCACCAATGTCAAACCCGTCACGAATTCTGGGCCAAAAACAAGCCTTTTTCGATCCCCAATCCTACCAATGTCACAACCCTGAAACAGTCTTCTCTGACTAAGACACTTGGGTTAACATATTGCTTAGCTCGAAGAAGTACGAGCAAGACTATTTCTTTCTCATTTTGCAGGGTTCTTGACTTGTAAACCCGGAGCAGATGGTGAAGACTTTCATTCAATGGCCCCGACTCAAAAGTGAGTCACCCCTTTGAAAACCAATATCTAAGCCCAACATTACGGTCCCGTGGAAGACCTCCCGACCAATCAAAATGTATGCGCTGCGAATGAGCCTAAAACCTAGGCACAGGTCAGTCGGGAATTGAGTACATCTCCTATAAAAATCATTACCTCAAAACAGATGAGATGGCCTCCTTGTCGAGAAATATTCCAATTGATGTTTTGAACAAACTCTTTTTGGAATTTTCAAACTGTTGATCCGAATTTTCCATGCAAGGAATTTGTGATCACATTTGCATGTTGTAGGAATGCTTTGGATAACCTCCAGCATCAAAATGCACATTTCATGACTAAAACTTAAGTCATAAAATTTTGTCAATTGGACAATTATTGTCTTCCCAAAGATTATTAACATTTTCTTGGTGAAGAAAAATCTTTCAGGTTTGAACTTTCTGCAGGATACCTGGAGAACCCAGCTCTCAGAATGTCGGCTCAGCAAACTTAAGTGAAGCTTTGTCAAAATAAAATCTTTCACTGCTTCAAAACTGAATTCCCGACAAACTTCGGGATCTCTAAAAAAAAAAGGGAAGAAAAACCCTTTTAAAAGAAACAGTCTCATCGGACGTGGAGAACCCTCGTCATGAGACCCATTTTCAAAAATCAGGCAGTCTCATCGGACGTGGAGAACCCTCGTCATGAGACCCATTTTAAAAAAGAAACAGTCTCATCGGACGTGGAGAACCCTCGTCATGAGACCCATTTTCAAAAATCAGGCAGTCTCATCGGACGTGGAGAACCCTCGTCATGAGACCCATTTTAAAAAATCAGGCAGTCTCATCGGACGTGAAGAACCCTTGTCATGAGACCCATTTTAAAAAAATCAGGCAGTCTCATCGGACGTGGAGAACCCTCGTCATGAGACCCATTTTCAAAAATATCAAACAGTCTCATCGGACGTGGAGAACCCTCGTCATGAGACCCATTTTCAAAAATCAGGCAGTCTCATCGGACGTGGAGAACCCTTGTCATGAGACCCCTTTTCAAAAATCAGGCAGTCTCATCGGACGTGGAGAACCCTCGTCATGAGACCCATTTTCAAAAATATCAAACAGTCTCATCGGACGTGGAGAACCCTCGTCATGAGACCCATTTTAAAAAATCAGGCAGTCTCATCGGACGTGGAGAACCCTTGTCATGAGACCCCTTTTCAAAAACCAGGCAGTCTCATTGGACGTGGAGAACCCTCGTCATGAGACCCTTTTTCAAAGCAAAACTCGAGGTAGATACCGCCTGAAGGGTCAACACATGGTAGACACCGCCTGAAGGGTCAACTCAAGGTAGAAACCGCCTGAAGGGTCAAACCAAAGGTAGAAACCGCCTGAAGGGTCAAAACAATGGTAGAAACCGCCTGAAGGGTCAATGTATGGCAGATACCGCATGAAGGGTCAAACCCATGGTAGAAACCGCCTGAAGGGTCAACACAAGGTAGATACCGCCTGAAGGGTCAAAATGAGGGTAGATACCGCCTGAAGGGTCAACACAAGGTAGAAACCGCCTGAAGGGTCAAAATAATGGTAGAAACCGCCTGAAGGGTCAATCAAAGGTAGAAACCGCCTGAAGGGTCAATCCAATAGTGAAAATCACTTAAATGGTCAACTCAATGGTCCAATCCACCATACGGATCAAAATCATTGGCAAATCTCAAATGGGACACGTCTTCCTTAGATTCCTATCAGTTAGGAATCCCATTATGGTTTGACCTACCATACGGGTTAGAGCTTAACCTCTCTAGGATACTCTAGTAACGAGTTCCTAGAAATTCTCTTGAATCCATCAAACACCGCGAAAATCGCACAAACATCGAACAGGTAAGTGGCAGGTATGTCTCTCTATTGTCTCACTCTCTCATGTCAAAATGTTTCCCCCTTCAAGAAAGAGCATACATGGACAAGCATGAAAATTGGATGTCATGACTCCTTTTCCTTTAGTTTCCCGAGTCGAGTCGATCAGGACTCAGGTGTCACCTTATCTTTGAGAGAAACCTCTAACGAGATTCCTCTCAAAGAGGGGCAGCTGTTGACACCTAAATTTTGATCAACTTTTTTTTTTATTTTATTTTTTTTTATTTTGAAAATTCATAGAAAATCCATAAAAAGTTGAAAAAATTGAAAAATCAATTTTGGTGACCTTAGCCAAGCTAAATGAACCATTTTGACCAAAAAAATAATTTTCATAATTTTCATTTTTTATATATATTTTCGAAAAATACAAAAAAAAAAGAAAAAAAGAAAAAGAAAATCAAGAAAAATAATATTTGAGGTCACAAAGATATATAAAAATAGTCGGTATTTTTATTTTTATTTTATCTATTTTCTAACCTCATAAATAGTAAAATTCAGGTTTGATTTTAGGTGTTCTCTGATCACCATAAAATTGAATTTGACAAAAATATTAGTAATGATTAAAAGGAAAAGGAGGGAAACATCATCATTTAAAAGGAAAAGTGGACTAATGATTTCGTCTTCTCTTTTTGTTATTTTATTTTATTTTTACTTTTATTATTTTATTATTATTATTATTATATTTTTTTTCTCTCTCTCTCTCTCCCCCACTCCCTCTCTCCTTCCCGCTGCCTATTTATCTCCTCCCCCTCATCATCTCCCGACCCTTCTTCTCCCTCAACTCTCTCTTTTTCATTTTCGTTTTTTCCTCTCGCTCAGCTCGCCGCCCAGATCAAAAACCGTCCGGTTTTTCGGCCATAACTCTTTCGTTAGACATCGTATGCGAACGAGCCATATACCATTGGAAAGCTTATTCTCTTGCCGTTCTAATGACATATTGTGAGCCCAATTTGGACCAGCCTTTTGTCTCGTAAAGCTGTTTGAAGGAGCAAAGGTCAGACTGATCAGACTTGAGTCCGCGGGTGCCAAATTGGATTTTCGGGTTTGTTTTGGGTTCAATCTTGGTAAGACCACATCTCACTCCTTGTTAAGACATATATTATTGTGTTTTATGGTTTGAAGATGGATTATATTTGGATTTAAGGGCTGATCCCTTATTGTTTTGTTCGAAAAATCTGAACCGGTTCTGTCAAGGTGGTGCCGTGAACATTGTGAGTGATTCAAGGGCTTGCCTTGCTTCCAATATTCGATAAGATGTCTCTAGCACCTAACTTAGGAATCTAGCAAGCTGAGATTGTAGTCTAGTTGAGTTTTGGATGGGTTTTAATGGTTGAATTGAAGGAGTTTTCTGGGACAGATTCTGGTCATTGGGCGATTGAAAACCGTCCGGTTTTTTGGCCATAACTCTTTCGTTAGGAATCGTATGGGAACGAGCCATATACTGTTAGAAAGCTTATTCTCTTGCCGTTCAAATGACATATCGTGAGTCCAATTTGGAGGAGCCATTTGTCCCGTAGAGCTGTTTGAAGGAGCAAAGGTCAGACTGATCAGACTTGAGTCCGCGAGGGCCAAATTGGATTTCCGAGCTTGTTTTGGGTTCAATCTTGGTAAGACCACCTCTCACTCCTTACATTTTACCTATTAGACCCAGAATCGGAAGGCCGAGCCTCCTGTTGGTGTCTAAATATTTGCTGTGTATTTACTTTATGTCATAGCATTTCTATATTTCGCATAAAAGACCCAGAATCGGAAGGCCGAGCCTCCTGTTGGTGTCTAGATATTTGCTGTGTATTTACTTTATGTCATAGCATTTCTATATTTCGCATAAAAGACCCAGAATCGGAAGGCCGAGCCTCCTGTTGGTGTCTAAATATTTGCTGTGTATTTACTTTATGTCATAGCATTTCTATATTTCGCATAAAAGACCCAGAATCGGAAGGCTAAGCCTCCTATTGGCGTCCAAGGTGTTTTATTTATTTATTTTCTGTAAATTATATTGTGCTACCCCAGAATCGGAAGGCCGAGCCTCCTGCTGGTGGTTTATACCCCCCACACATTGTTGCACGAGCACCAACGGACTCCGACGTCGTAAAATTCACCGGATCTCATCTCCTTTGCTTATGTTTATGTTGTATAATGACTTAATATCTTCTTTATTTTTTGCATTGTGTTGCGTCCTATAAAAACAAAAACAAAAAAATGCTAGATCGGACGTCTGCAGATGAGCCACGTGTCCTGATTAGGTGATTTTCAGAATTAAAAAAAAAATTCCAAAAAAATGAATTATTAAGGAAAAATTCAAAAAAAAAAATTGAGAAAAATTGCAGAAAATTCCTAAAAAAATTCTAAAAATTTTTGAAGGCTGAAAATGACAAAAAAAATTGATTTGTTTCCATTTTTTGGATTTTCTCCCATTTAATCCAAAATGGCGATTTTACCCCTCAAAGGGTAAATCGTCTTTGATATTCCGTTGAATTGTGGAAATTGCTTAGAATTTGGTGATGGGCCAGATAGGTGGCTAAACCTTATGTCTAAGATTTCCACATTTCATTCCCATTTTTAGAAAATGACGATTTTACCCCTTGGAATGGTAAATCGGTTTCTAAAATTCCAGAAAATCATGAAAATTGCAAAAAAAAATAGGAAATGGGTCAATTGAGTGACCAAACCTATTTTTGACTTTGTTTTACTCCGGATTCATTCCGAAATGACGATTTTTCCCTTTTTAGGCAAATCGTCCCTTTTTTCTCAAAATTACGACTTTACCGCTGATGGGTAAAATCATGTCTAAATCATTCCTAAGCTTGATTGATACTTATTTAGGCTAATAGAGCCTTATTAGGAGTGTCATGTTGATTTGATGTGATTATTTTACATATTTGGATTCATTGATTTGCGCATTTTATTATTGATTGTGATTGCTAGGATAGTCATTCCTATTTGCATGAATTCCTAGATTTAGGATTCGTACTCCACTCATCTGCATGAAATCTTAGGTAAGAAAATTCAGTCAACTTAGGTACCGAAAGGGCGTCAACTCTGACAGTTGACGTAACTAAGTCCCCGAACCCATTTCTCTGGTTATCGCAGAATTGAATAGAAACTCCCGACTATTCAATAGGGTGGTCCAATCATACCCTCCAAAAAATGATTGGTGGCGACTCCATGGCATGCACACTTAGCACATGTCACCAGACCACATTGAAGGTCGACTACGCATACCTCCGTTGCGATTTGGGTAACGGGCCTTGGGAGAGGCCCGCGTCCGACCAGACTGGACGGCCCATTAGCCCTCGAGAGCCCACATGCAACCTCGAGAGGGTCGCGACAAGTGCCACTTCCGGTCAAACATCATACGTGGACTTTCTACTTAATATTTTATTGTGACGTGAAAATTCTTGTCCAACGTGTCGTTCTTAAATTGAACCTAAGTGATCAATTTTTCAAAATTAAGGAACCTAAGTGACTGCTTTTAAAAAATTAAAGAACATAAGTGATCACTTTTAAAAAATTGAGTAACCTAAGTGGCTACTTTTAAAAAGATATGGCACTTGAGTGACTACTTTGTGAAAGTTCAATCTGAAGCGTGCGACGTTCTTAAAGTGAATCTAAGTGATCGCTTTTCCAAAATTAATGAACCTAAGTGAGCACTTAAAAAAAATTAAAGAACCTAAGTGATCACTTTTTAAAAATTGAGAAACCTAAGTGATCACTTTTAAAAAGATCTAGTACTTGAGTGGCCCCTTTGTGAAAGTTCAATCCGAAGCATGCGACGTCGTTTCGTTTGTATTGTTGATTCAACTTTCCGGCGAGCCACGTGGGTTGATTTTATATTATTTTAGTGCCACGTCGGATTTTTCGGTGACCCAAATTGCAAATGGAACTCAAGTGGTCCATTTTTAAAAGTTATGGTACTCAGGTGATCCAAAAAAAAGTTATGGCACTCAAGTGATCTCCGTACAAAAGTTGTGACACTCCTACTGTTCTTACCCCTTTTTGACTGAAAAATACTTTCAACTGTATCTTCATCCTGTACTTCTAATCTTTTCTCATTGCTTCTAAAGAACCAATCAGTTCACTTATAGACATGGTTATTAAATCCTTACATGATTCTATAGTGGTGACAATAGAATTGTATTTCCTAGTGAGTGTCACAAATATTTTCTTAACAACCCTCTGATCGGTGATTGCATCTCCATAGGCTCTCATCTGATTTACTAGTTCTTTCAACCGTCCACAATATTCTTGGACAGACTCATGCACTTTCATTTTAGAATTCTCAAATTCTCTTCTAAGAGTTTGAAGTAGTATAGTGCGTACTTTTTTCGAGCCTTGATATTCTTCTTGTAATACTTACCATGCTTGCTTTGCCGTCTTCACGCCGATGATTCTCGAAAATATCGTATCCGAGAGTGCTTGCTGGATCACGAATAAAGCTCGTGCATCCTTCTGTCATAGTTCAGCCGGAACACTTGCACTTTTTTTCGGGGCTTCGTATCCTTTCTTGACGATGTCCTATAAGTCTTGGGCCATGAAGAATGTAGTCATCTTGATGCTCCAGTAATCATAGTTGTTCCCATCAAATATTGGGATGGGGAATAATGTGGCAGCATTGGCCATTGCAAATTGGTTAGAACAAACGCTCAAAACCAACGAATCGCGAACGTGGCTCTGATACCACTGTTGGGATTTTGTGGAAGCGTGTGTGCAAGTATATGTATTTAGGTATGAAATATAGAGAAATAATGGTAAGAAGACTAGCAAGATAAAAAGGATATTTAATATAAAACTAATGAGCAAAAGGACTTACAAGAAAATCTCTCATTCTTGGGCTTTTTTTTTTTTAATACATGGGAGCACTTACAAATAAAGGACCAAAAATCTATATTTATAGACTACAACAACCCAGGGGTGTCAATGGGCCGGGTCGAGTCGAGTCTCGGCCCGACCCGAGCAGTTCCGATTCTGAATGGTACCTAGCCCGACCTGACCCGAACCTTATTCAGGTCAATCGGGTCCACTTCTTATTTATTTTTTTATTTTTTATTTTTTTGAATCAAAATTACTTGACATGTCATCAAATGAAAGAATATAAAAAAATAAAAAATAATAAAAATAAAAAGAAAACGTGGGTGAAAAAAATAAGTGCCTGAACCGGGCCGGCCGGACTCAACCCGAATTCCAAACGGCACCAAACCGGCCTGAAAGGCCCGAAAATTAGGTTGAATTTTCGGATTGGGCCGGGTCGGATCGGGGCGGCTAGGGTCTTTTTGACACCCCTACAACAACCGACTTATGCACCACCATGGTTTTTACCGCCAAAGCTTGCAGCCACATTTTTTACTTTTCCACCATTGTTGCCAATTCTGCATTTGACCAAAAAAAAAAAAAAAGATCACATTTCAACAGTATTCAAGAAGGCGCTCACAAGATCGGATCTCAAGGGAACAAGGGAAAGGTCGACGAAAGAAGGATGGAGCTCATGGCATTAGAAGCTTCAAGTTCAACTGCTTGCCCAGGAGCAATTGATGCCAGTGTCATCAGAAAAACTGACGATGAACATTGTGATCCTCGAGAAGTAAACGTTGGTGAGGAGAAATCAATTTTAGCGGAACTAGGGGAGAGATTGTTGGCCTATCTTGAACTGTATTATTTGGATGCATTTTTTTTTTCGAAAGACCACAAGTAGCGTTCAAGTAACAAATATATAAGTCTGAATTAGCCGAATAATGCAAATTATTTCTCATAACTATGCAAATGTTCGGAAAAAAAAAACTAAAAAAGTCCTAAACCTATCGAAATTATGTCAATTCAGTAATAAACCTTTTTTTTTCTAATTGAGTCCTAAACTTTTTTGCATTTATGCCAATTCAGTTCATCTGATCAACTTTAATCGAAAATTGCTGACGTGAACACTAGTTGTCCACAGGCCATTTACCGACTCTGCAATGAATAATTTTTAATAACATTAAAATATTTTTTTCATTTTCCCTTTTTTTTTCTTTCTTTACCTTCTTTCTCTAGCCGACCACTCGCAAGGTCGACCTTGTCAGCAACTGGCGAAGGTTCAACTCACCCTCGCCATGGCTAGACAAGATTGGCCTTGCCCTCGTCTGTGCGATCGGCTAGAGGAAGAAGGCAAGAAAAAAAAAAGAGGCCAAAAAAGGGAAAAATAAAAATAAGTAAAAAATTAAAAAATATATATTATTGAAAATTGAACATTTGATAGTATTTAGAGGCTGAGTTGAACATATACCTTTGAGTAAATTAAAAAGTAAGGGTCTTATTGCATATCAAGCTAAAATTTAAAAATTGTGTTGAATAAATTAAAATTTTAAAAAAATTATTGCACATTAAATTAAAATTGAGAAATCATTTGTGTGATTAAAAAATTTATCTTCTCTTGCAATTGCAAAGACGAGTATAAATAAGAGGGTCCAGCCAAACGGGGGGCCGTCTCAAGGTGGTTTTTCAAGGAAAGGGTTGAGAAAGAAATGGCGATGGCTATGGTGCGATCTGCTCTTCTCCGAAGCTCTCTTCGTGGTGGCTCCCGTCCCTCCTCTGTCCCCAAGCGCAACTTCGCTTCCTCTGCTCATGATGATGAGCGTATGCTCCTCTCTCTGTCTCTCTCTTTATGTTCAATTGTTGTTCAGGTGGATTTGGTGTTTCGGTTTGTAGATTTTGGTTCGATTGTTGATTTCTTGGTGCGGCTTATCCTCCTTTCGCTTGGGCGTGATTCTAGAGTTTGATTCATCGGGTGGGCTCGATTTGACGTTAGGGTCTCGGGTTTCTGTAGTTGAATTCCCTCATACGTGTGGTAGAGATGTCTAGATCATCCTTTCTGCTGCTGAAGCTGTGATGAAGATGTTTATGAATGAAATTCCTTTGAGTGACGGAATTAGGGATCTTATGATTGACATGTGAAAGCGGACTTTTTCCATCATTCTCGGTTTCTTGACACCTTTTCTTCCTTTCTGGCCCTGCCTCAGTTATGAAGCTTAAATGCTCTTTCTGTGGATGAGAACATGTAGATTGAAGAATGTGGTCTGCGTGTCTAGAAATTCTGGAGCGTAGTGAAATGGTTCCTTTACAAAAATTTGAAGTTGAAAGGTGTCTATTCGAATGTTGAAAAAGATGGACAGCGACCTGTTGCCTGAAGCTGTTGTAATTTTTGGCTATATTGCTCAATGGTGAATTCGGTTTTACTAGTGTTTTTTTTCCCCTAACAGGTGAGATGGCGAAGTGGGAGAAGATAACATATGCAGGTATTGTGACATGCACGATTTTGGCGATTTATAACCTGTCCAAGGGACATCCTCATTTTGAAGAGCCTCCCGTAAGCATTCTTTCCTAGAAATCAACTCCTACTGTACCTACTGTCCCTTTTTTTTTTCAAGGTTTCCATAATCTCGTATAATTGACAAAAGTAGTTGAGCAACTTTCTGTTCCTGCTATAAGTTCTTATGTTTCTTATACTTATTCGGGGCCTTTTCTTCTCAAAGATCAATTTTGCAAAGCACTTTTCTTTTTTCTTTTTTTTTTCCAATGAAATATAGTTGTGGTGGGGCTTACCGAGTCTGTTTCGTTGGCATGTTTTGCAGCCGTACCCATACTTGCACATCCGCAATAAAGAGTTCCCATGGGGTATGTATGATTCGTCATGTTGCTAACTTAATCTAATTCTTCCTGATGTGGTACCTCATATCTGCAGACCTGATGTATGAATGTATAATATCAAATATGGCTCTTCTTTATGCGTATTGTCTTATTAGCACCTAATATGGCCCTATGGACTTTTACTTTTGTCAGATTGTATGCTATTCAACTTTCAACATTGTAAACGTGGAACCGTAGCTTTTTACCCTTTTAAATCTGATGGTTGTAACTAGGTTTCGATATCATATTGGAGGCATTATTGGAATTGAAGTCACTGTTTTAGCACAAATGAACTGATATCAATATTGCCTATACTGGGAATTTTGAGGCAAATTAAGATGTGTTTTACTAACAACTAGGTTGATGTTGACTGCTAAAGTGAAAATGGAAATGAGAACAAATATATTTTAAACTAGATGATAGGTAACGTAGCTCGTCTAGGATACATTACTTGTTTCAGTTTTGTCGTGGAAAAAGGGAACAAGTCTTCCGTGAAGAGTATTCTGCTGACCAAATATCATTTCTTATATCAACGTCAACATCAATAACACCTTTATCCCAAACTAGTTGAGGTCGGCGGTCAATGAACCAAAAAAAGAAAAATAGAATAAAATAGAATATAACAAAAATAAAAAGCAAAGATCAATTGAAGAAAAAAGAATAAAAATATAAATAAAAATAGGGAAAAAGGGACTGAGGACTAAAAAGGTCAGTCTGGAACATAGGAAATCTACCCATCTCTAATACTAATAGCTTCCCTCCACTTCGTTCTAGAACACACTATACGCCAATCTATTTCCCACATCCTTAAATCTTGTTTTACTACTTTCCCCCAAGTTAGTTTCGATCGACCTCTTCCTTTTTTCATGTCATGCTCCCGGTAACAAACTTATGTTCTTATTGGGGCATTTAGTGGTCTTCGAAGAACATGCCCAAACCATCTCAGTCTATGTTCTCTCATCTTTTCTGCCACGGGTTCTACTTCAGCTTTCTGTCGAATATCTTCATTTCTTATCTTATCTATCCTTGTATGCCCACACATTCACCTTAACATCCTCATCTCTGCAACTCCCATCTTATGCTTATGTTGCGTATATGTTGGCTAACATTTAGCTCCGTACAGCATTGCGGGTCTTACTGCTGTTCTATAAAATTTTCCTTTTAGCTTAAAAGGGATTTTACGATCACACAAAAAATCTGATGCACTACGCCATTTCATCCAACCTGCTCTGATTCTATGGCTTACATCTTCATGAATCTCTCCCTCCTTTTGCAATATTGATCCTAGATATCTAAAAGCATTTTTTTTGGGTGCCTCCTATCCAAGTATATTCACCGATTCTTGATCTCCTCCTCTCGCCATGGCGAACTCACACTTCATGTATTCGGTCTTACTTCGACTTAACGTAAATCCATTGGCCTCCAATATACTTCTCCATAATTCTAATTTAGCATCAACCCCGGCTCTGGTCTCATCAATAAGCACAATATCATCTGCAAAAAGCATACACCATGGCAACTCATCTTGGATATCTTTTGTTAGCTTATTCATAACTAGGGCGAAAAGATAAGGACTCAAAGCAGAGCCTTGATGCAAGCCTACTGTGATTGGAAAATAACTCGATGTGCCATTACAAGCCTTCACACATGTAGTAGCACCATCATACATATCCTTGATTACCTCTACATACTTTGAAAAATTGAAACTGGGTTGATTGTTATCTCTTAGGTTGTCTCCCTGTGCAATTATGGATGATTTGTCCATTCTGGTGAAACTCAGCCCTGCTGAGAGCATTGCTATCCTCCTTGGAAATTTCAATTTATGCTTAAGGGTCATGTAATATGCTGGTTCATTGAAGTAAATGTTCTTGGGCTAACTTTTGAGTGGTTATGATGTAGTGTCTCATAACTAATGCTATAGAATCTTCATCTGCAAAAGTTTTTGGTTATTGAAAGCTTCAACTTTGTGAAGGAAGTAATTTGTAGCCTTCTTTTTTTTGGGAACCTAACATTTAATTAAGAGGTCTCAGTTGCAGTTCCCATTAGTTTAGTTGAATGGACGATAAGAACTAAGTTATCAGTTTGTTAGACTTGTATCTTGAAATTGAATCTGCATGAGTTATTCTTTAGAAGTTAAGACTCCTTTTGGATCTTTTCAACTGATACCGTGATAGCAAAACTAGCCTCGAGGTTGTGGTTACTTTCTAACACTACCTTGTTTAGCATGCTTAGCTTTTTGTTTTTTCCCCTATCCGCACACTTTCTCTTGAATTTCTGTTTTTCACATTGGGCTTTTATGAGTGTCTCTCGGGTACTTGTTAAGCATACTTCATAGGAATATTTCAATTTCCAGCATGTCGATTAAACAAGATACTAGAAAAATGGTACAGTGGAAAATAAAAACTTTGTTTAAACACGTCTCCTTTGGAAGTGCCATTGAGGCACTTTTTATCAAAAAGTGGTCTGCATTGATAGGTGTTTTCTTTTTCTTTTAAGACTGACAAAGAAGGAACGGGATTGGGGAAAGGTACAGGGAAGTGCTTATTTTCTTGCTTGAGATTTTGATGTCCTCCTAAATAATCTACTGTTGGTAATTGGTTGTGTTTTGGTTATGAATTCCTATTACTGAGTTTCATAGGGGATTCGATACATTTCATGGCGTGTTCCTTCTTTGCCCCCCTTCCCTCCACTCCTCTAAAAAAATGGCTTGCATAGGTGTGTCGGATGGTAAATCCAAATCAGGTAAGAGTGTACATCCTCAGCTGATCAACAAAATTGTTATTTGAGTTGAGGTTGTGTAGGATTAATAGTGGAAGGTTGATCTATCACTTGTATTAGCTTCTGTTACTCTCTTTTCTCCTTCAATTCTTCTCCTTCAACTGGGCCAATGAAGTGCGTGAAGCCAAAATGAACTCAACCTCTATTCTGCATGAATCTCTCTGGTTGAAACAACCATGAATGGTTCATGTGGGCATTGAATTGAGTAGTCAGATAATACAAAACAAACTCTTCCTGTTAAGGATGAGAATCCAGTGTTTTGAATATTTAGAGTGTCATCATCGCCATACTTTGGTGCATCTGTTTCGTTGATTAATCAAGTCATAGCCCAAGATCCAGATCTCCCCCCATGCTCCTTTCTCCATGAACTGAGAGATTTTTTATCTTTGTTACTCGATGAACCTCCTTCTCTTCTGCTAATATTGCTCGGACTATATACCAAAATCTAGCCCTTTCCCGCTATGGTATCTCTCGTACTTTTAAGTGTGATCCTCCTCCTTATCTCAGTTTTGTCATACTCTTACTAAAACACCTCTCTCTCTCTCTCTCTCTCTCTCTCTCTCTCTCTCTTATGCTGAAACACGTGCCATGCATGCACGCACATACACAAGCTTACATTGTTGAGCATTGAATGCATATACCACCGAAAATGTTACCTATCAATCTGTGGTAATATTTTGCTTCTTTGCTGCCACAGCTTATCGGACTTTGATCTGATCTTAAAATGGAACTTCTGAATAGTCCTATCTAGGTTATCAAATTAAACATTGTTGACTTGAATGTGGAAAACTGTTTAGTAAGTGAAAGTCAAACTTTCGCTGGATCATCTATGAGTTGGCTCTTGGCAGATTGGTTTTGATTTCATATCTTTGAAAGCAATATTGGAATGAACCTAATGCTTCCAAAACAACCTTTTGCTTATATATCAAATTATTGGGATTCTCTTGGCTAGTGCTGGTTAGTGATAACGAAGTTGGGAAACTTGGAATCCGAGCTTTGGATTTATTATTCTGTTTAATGCTGCGAGATAGAATCATTGAACTGTTCTCCACGATTTCCATATCTTTCTGTCTTCGATCCTTGTGATAGTGACTGAAGAAGAGAGTTGTCTTAGTATCCTGATTCACTTATCAGGACCTTGATGGGTACGTAGATGTGCATGTGCAGGGACATTGTTTTAAAAGAGGTCTTAGAAGCTGGATAAATAATGTATGTACACGGGGATGTCTGTTTCTTTTTCTTTGTTGCTCCGTTGAAGTTTTCGATTTGTCCCGTCGATGTGAAGGTCTCTATCTATCTTGAACCTAATTTTTTTTTCATTTGTACTGAGGATTTAGCCATCTTTTTTCCTTTTGTATTTAAGTCTCTGTTCTTGTCAAATGAGTAATGTGGCATGGCTGCAGATGGTTACCCCTTTTCGGTGTCTTTATTCAGGAATCCTAGTGTGTACTTTTCCCTTACAGTATTTTTTTATGTGTTTGCAGGTCCTGATGGACTTTTTGAAGCCAAGCACCACTGAGATCACGTGTTTGGAAGTCACCCTTGCTTAGCTAATTCTTTTGCTCAGACAGCTTGAGTTTTGATGCAAGAACCATTGCCATGAGTCGGGCGGTGTGTGGATCATGTAATTGGGAATTTCCTATCCCTTTCAGGATCTTGTCTCTCTGTTCGTCACACTTCCCAAGGTAGTTCAATAAAGTTTGATGGATGTGGTGGATTATTTTCGTTTGAATTCCTGGATTTGTTGTCAATAAATTGTTTTTCCTGAAGTAGATACGGTTGACGGGTTGAGATTGAGAGACTCGAGCAAAACTTCTACCACCGACTCTGCCTTCCCTTACCGCCTATGTAACCGACAATTCCTCGGCATTTCATAATTCTTACAAGCACAATAGTGACCACAGGGAAAATTTATCAAAAAAGTCATTTTATCAATTCAGTCTTATATTTTTTGTATTTGTGCCGATACAGTCCTAAATTTATTTTATTTTATTTTTTGTGATGATTCAGTTATAAACCTTTTGTATTTGTGTCAATTCAGTCCATCCGACTAACTTTGATCGGCCGAAGCTGATGTGGACTCCACAGATGTTGACGGGGCAATTTTTAATAATTTGTTAAATTATTTATTTATTTATTACTTTTTTCTCATCTTTCTTTGGTTTTCCCTTTTACTGTTCATTTTCTTCAACCTTCCTCCTCGTTCCTCCACCGGACTATAAGCGATGGCCAACGAGGACCTTGCTGTGTCAGCCTAAAAAAAATCCAATCTTTTCCCATATATGGATTGATCATTCGAAAGAAAGAGCATCGCTCGCGTCTTTCTTTTTCTTTCTGCTAAAAGAGAACGAGATCTTCTTCGAAGGGAAAACAAGGAATTCACATGGTAGACATCCTGTTCTCAACCCTCTCCGATGATCTCGTCCTCAACATCTTTTCCAAGATCAAGGATGACCCTCGCCACTGGGCTCACCTCGCTTGCGTCTGCACCAAGTTCTAGTCCCTGATCTGTAACGTCTACTAGAAGGCCAATTGTTGCGCCACCATCCCCTCTGTCCTCGCCGACAACATCGCTTCCTCCTCTCCTCCTAGCGGCCAATCGTCCCTCCACAAGCTCGTCTGCTACCCTGGCCTCCTTAAGAATTCAGACTTCGGCCTTGAGCGCGAGCCCTGCCCCACTAAGGATTGCTTGAGATCGGATTGCCCCCAACTCGATTCTTCCTCAACGGTGGCGCTAGTGGACAGCGAGGTACTCACTGGCCATCGCTTACAACCTGGTGGAGGAAGGAGGAGGAAGATTGAAGAAAATGAACAACAAAAGGAAAAAATAAAGAAAGAAGAGAAAAAAATAAATAATTAATTAAAAATATTATTAAAAATTGCCCTCTTAGCATCGGCTAAGTCCACATCAGCTTCAATCGATTAAAATTAGTCGAATGGACTAAATTGGTACAAATGCAAATGTTTAGGGCTGAATCGACAAAAAAAAGGTTTAGGACTGAATTGACACAAATGAACTGAATAGGAAAAATTAAAAGGTTTAAGATTGAATTGGCAAAAGTGCAATAGGTTTAAAACTTTTTTGACAATTTTCCTGTGACCACGGAGCTGCCTTAGATCTCTCTATATTCGTCTCTAACACTCTCCTCTTCTCCTTTTTTTTTTTGGTCGAAATCCTCTTCTCCTTTTCCCCCTCAACAATAGTCGAGGCTAGGGATCAAGGACAGATGCCACAGTAACCAGCTATGGCCTTTGCCGACCCAGCTCAACCTTTGATCTAGGCGGATCCTATCTGTCTACTTTAGGTCTTACCTAGGGGTGTGCGGTTCCAAGTTCAACCTAGAACCTGAAACCTACCCATTATAACAAATTCCTTATTTTTTGAAATCTAAAACCTACCTGTCTTATCCTGAAACCTGAAACCTACCCTATCACAGGTTCTAAGATCGATTCTAGGGTACCCGAGAACTTATCAATTTCTTTTATTTTTTTATTTTTAGTTAAGCAAAATGAGAGTAAATACTACAATAGCTGAGTAAAAACAGAGGTGATCGGTTTCAGGTTCCGTACATATTACATTTGAAACCTGAAACTAACTAGTTGAACTAGGTTGTTCAATTTTTAGAACTTGGAACATAAAAATTTGTTTGGCTCTAGATTATACACTCATCATCGAACGCCATAGAACATTGTAGGATCGTACGAAAATATATACTAAAAAAAACACAATCAAGATCTAGGTAGAGGTGGCAATATGGGTCACAAACCCATATTTGACCCATATTGGGTTATTAATTTTTAAAAGGTTCACTAAAAAATGGTCAAAAAAGGTCACACTTAAATCTATTTTTGACTCATATTGACCCACTTTCTACCCATATTGACCCACTTTCGACCCATAAGGAGAACATCCTTCCACAAGTTACAAATGGTCCTAAGACCAGGGCCGGGTCCTGGGCCCTTGACCGGGGTCAGAGCCTGGTCCAGAGGGTGGGTCCCAGGGCCGGGGCAGGGGCCAGGGCTAGTCCCGGGACTAAGGGCCGGGGCCGGTTCCTGGGGCCGAGGTCGAGACCGTGGCTGGGGCTAGGGCCGAGGCCGGGTCTTGGGGCCTGGACCGGAGTCGGAGCCGGGGCTGGGTCTCGGGGGCAGTGACCGGGGCCAGGGCCAGGGCCGAGAGCGGGTCTTGGGGCCGGGGCTTGGTCTCGGGGCCGGGATGGGGTCTCGGGGTGGGGACAGGGTCCTCGGGGCCGGGGTCGGGTCCAGGGGCCCAGGCCGGGTCCGGGTTCGGGAGCCGGGGCCTAGCGGATTAGGTCTCAGGGCCGGGGCCGGGGTCAGGGTCGTGTCCCGGGTCCCGAGGGCAGGGTCCCAGGGACGGGGCCGGGGCCGGGACCATCTCCCGGGACATAGGCCAGGGCCGGGTCTCTAGGCCGAGGTCGTATCCCGTGTCCGGGGCCGAGTCTTGGGGCCAGGGTCATATCCGGTGTCCGGGGCCGGGGTCGGGTCTCGGGGCCGAGGCCGTGACCGGGGCCGGGTGCCGGTGCCGGGTCCCGGGGCCGAGGCCGAGACCAGGGTCGGGATCGGGTCTTGGGGCAGGGGCTGAGACCGAGGCCGGGACCGGGGACAAGGACAGGGCCGGGGCAAGGTCCAGGGATGAGGCCAGTGCATGGACTGGGGTCGGGAACTATTTTAGTAATATTATTTTTTTAAAATATCATTGTGTTTTGATAATATGAGTCAAAACGGGTTGGGTTGGGTATGGGTCAGTCGCGGGTCGTGTCTGGTTTGGGTCATTAAATATGGGTCTGATGGGTCAATATGTGTCGGACCATATTCGACCCGATCCAAACCCGACCCGACCCAACACACCCATTTGCCACCTCTAGATCTAGGGTCTAGGTAGTGAAACCTAAAACCTACCCTATATACCTTGGAACCTGAAACCTTCCAAATTCTCGATTTTACCCTGGAACCATGCTCACCCCTAGTCCTACCCAAAGCCAAGCCGAGATAGGAAGCTTGGGCTCACTCTGAGCATCAAATCTCGACTTGTCGCCGTCACCTTATTCAAGGGTAGCACCTTGCTTGACGACGGAGTCAGCATGATCAATTTAGTCATATATATTGCACATTCAACTATAAATATTTTATATTTGTGTCAGTTCAGTCTTTTCGATCAACTTTGACCAGCTAACGTTGACGTGGACCCCAGCACGGGACAATTTTTAATAATATTCTAATAGTTTTTCAATTTTTTTTTCTTGCCCTTTTATTTTCTGTTCATCTTCTTCGTGAACAGCAGCGAGGCCAGCCACTGTTCATCGCAATCTTGCGATCACGAGCAGCGGAATGGGCGAAGCTGCTAACCCTCGTTGACTTAGGAAAGTTCGGCCATACCTATAGCTCGCCCAGATCTGGAGACGCCATGGCTAGCCGAGCTCACCCAGATTTGGAAACGGGTGCTCGAGATACCATCCAGATGTATAAAGCGAAAGCAGCATAATAATCCCATCAATAGCGCGAAAGAAAGTTGTGATTTTTCACTTCGTTGGGCCTTCTGTGGTTTTTCCTTGTGGGCGATCCAAGATCCAACAACCTTGGAAGTTTGTGAGGAGGAGGATGATACTGACTGCGATGGAATTTCAATGGGCATGGCTCAGTCACAGTTTTCCCAGAACAAACGAAACAGTGGATCCATACAAGTTTGCAAGTTTCTTTAAAAATTTATTGCTTCGAGCACCTGTTTCCAGATTTGGCGACGCCATGGTTGGCCGACCACTTTCAATAGGTATGGTCAGCACTTGCAAAAGGCGATGAGGGTGAGCAGCTTCGTCCATTCCACCTCTCGTGATCCCAATAATCGCACCGAACATTGGCCGGCGTTCAATAAGAAGATGAACAATGGCCGGCTTCGCTACTGTTCATGAAGAAGATGAACAGAAAATAAAAGAAAAGTGAAAAAAATAAAAAGTTATCGAAAAATTATTAAAAATTGTCCCATCAGCGCCAATCGATCAAAGTTAGCCGGATAGACTAAATTGGCACAAGTGTAAAAGATTTAGGACTGAATTGACACCAACAAAAGATTTAGGATTGAATTGGCACGAATTTAAAAGATTTAGAACTTAATTGACAAAATTAAAATATTTGGGACTGAATTGGCAAAAGTGTAACATGTTTAGAAATTTTTTGATAATCCCCCCATCTCGAATTGGAATATGGAGTCAAGCCGAGCCCTATGTTATTTTTTCACAGCATGAAACCTGATAACGAACTAAATAATTTCTCAAGACACATTACTTATCAGACACCCTATATGTAGGAAGAACAAATTAACTAAATAAATGTTATCCAAGTGATTGGACAAACTAGCGTTGGATCTTCGAATAAGCCAATCACATTGTGCATACCTGTCTCATTCATATAGTACTTGGCAAAGTGATGAGATGTTGCCACATTTTAGTACCGACCTGAATACTTAAAACACTGATAGTATCCGGTACGATCACCCGTAACATTTTGCGAGTGATGGTCACGAAAAGGCAATAGAGGAGCTTCTATGTACATTAAGGATGTGTTTGTTTCCTCAAAAACATTTATTTCGATCGCTTGTATCGCTTATAAATGAGTGGATGAATAATATTTTTATCTTTCACGAAAATAGCAAGTCATAATTGTTGTCGATAAGGAAAACAATGTATGTTGACTAATTTTTCTAAATGATACAATCAATCATTTTTATTAAAAAAAAAATGTTGTGAAAATTTTGAGCTACACGTGAAACAAACTTAGCCTATGAGTGATATTTTCATCCATCGCAATCACTTACCGAACGTCAAATTCCATGAATTTGGAACAAAATATGAAAATTTATGATGCTTATCATGTAACGATCGTGCTCTAGAATCATGCTAGGAACCAAATTAACGATAAAAACAAGTCTTCCAGATAAACAAGCCCTCGCTCAACATGACTAAATCATCTCCACCGAGCTCCCCTCAGTCCCTCACCGTATGTTCAACGAGAGCCACATCTACTTCAACATAATTGATAAATGTTTGTCTTCACGCATGGTGTTCAGAGCTCTTTGAGCAACTCCCCAACTTCTGAAGCCACAACCAGACAGTCAAAGGCAAAACATATAGCCAAACCCAAATAAGCTCATGCTAACAAATCAATAACCACACTCCACAGTTCAAACTTACTGATGTCAAAGTGATAAATGCACCTTTTCTCCTTTTCTACGGAGCAAAACACTAATAAACACTTTGGCATTGGTAAAAGGATAAATACAAACACAAGATTGCCCTAACTTATGAGATGACAAAATGAGATGAAGTCAAAGTCGATTATACACACACTCAAGAAAAGCCCCAGAGCAAATAGGCATTGTGGCCCTGCTGGCAAAGGGAGTGATTGGGGAGTGGGGATGTTAGTATCATAGGTACAGAGTTCAGCTCCGCAAGTTGACCAACATCTTTTCCCGGCAAGTTGGGGGCGGAGGTGCCTTGCACAAATTGAGTTTTTGACTTATAGAAGTTCAGGACTTAAAATAAGGTGCACAAACCTCAGAAAAGTACCAATCACAAAAAAAGATTATAGCTTTGATATCGCACATTATTCCATCACATGTAACTACTTTTCCTAACTTCCTCATACTAGAGTTACAAAGAGATGTGATAATCATATCACATTGCATCCAGATAGCACAAAACATACAAAGAACCTTACAGTTGCTCCACCAAACTAAGAAAGAGTAATACAACAGCGATCACCTAGAATGGAACCAATAGACAGAAAACAACTTCACAGGAAACTTGATCTCACTCTGCTGCTGAGTCCTTACTGTTAGTTCCTTCGTTCCCCGTGTGTGGTAGGGTCCCCAAATCTGTCCGGGCCTCTTTCATTTCCTGAGAGATTGATGGATCCACCGTATCAGTCTGGGCCGCATCAGCACCGCTATTAGCGTTTGCCCCTGTTTCTTTCTTTTCTTCAGAGGTCGAGGAATTTTGCTGATCAGCATCACTATTGCCATTAGAGCCAGCGTCATTGTTATCATTCATGTTCGAGGATGCATCATTATTTCCTTGATGATTCTCAGAATCGCTAGAGCTAGCTTCTTCCGTTTGGCCAGCAACTGTATTGTCCTGTGGTTTCGCATTTTTGTCTGCATTGCTCTGATCATTGATGGCGTTCTCACTCTGGCCTGCTTCAGCATTATTAGTGTTGTCCCGGGATTCATTGCTCCCTTGCTGAGTCAAGGACTCCGAAGAATCGGCGCCTTCCTTGGCACTAGCATCTGAATTCTCGTTTTGTTTCGATGTCACAACATTCTCCTGTACTTTTTCCGTTTCAACGCCATTTTGGGCATTTCCACCTTGAGCACTGTCCTTTTGGTTTGTGTCAACAGGCACTGAACCCTTATCCTCTGATCCATTGCTTTCAACAGTTTGTTCAGAATTTCCAGAAGAATCTGCAAATCCTCCATTGTCGCTCGTAGTGGAAGGTGTCACTCCAGAAGTGGAATGCTCATTGCTAGCCCCTAAATCGGCTTTGTCAGACTGTACATCTTGTTGGGTAGAATCTTCATTAGATTCTTGATGATTAGTATCTTCAATTTGTTGGGCAGCAGCGTCTTGTCCCATTGCACTGCCAACTCCATCATCGCTTGTAGTGGAAGGCGTTGCTCCAGAACTGGAATGCTCATTGCCTGCCCCAGAATCAGATTTCTCAGACTGTACATCTTGTTGGGCAGAATCTTCATTAGATTCTTTATGATTTGTCTCTTCATTTTGTTGGGAAGCACTGTCTCGTCCCGTTGTATCTGTGGATTCCATATTGCTCAGCTGTGCCGATTCCGTTGTTTCTGTCTTCACTTCATCAGATTCTCTTGCTTCACTGGAGCTATGGTGGGTATTATCTGAATCCTCCTGATTACCATCAGCTGAACCCTCCTTTTGGACTTCTGCATCAGAAGAAACAGTATTCTCAGTTGTATTACCTTCACTGAGATGAACTGTTTCATGTTGATGATCCTCAGCGACCTCAGAGGTATCTGATTTATTCTCTTCATGTTCTGAGTTCTCTTGCTTGTCCGAATGTTCCAAATCATCTGTCTTCTCCCCAGTTACTGCATTATCGGATTCATGGGCAACTGCACTGGAAGCATCATCCCCTTTGTAGTGTTCCTCCCTCGCTCCCGCATTATGCTCTCCATTTCCATTATCGACCTGATTGTCTGAGGAACTCACTTCTTGAATTTTACCCTCTTCGGTCTGGTTTTCTTTACCTTCTCCTTCGTCTTTACTTTCCTTTTGTTGGCCATCCTCTACACTTTCCTCTGCAGCACCGTTGTTATCTGCAACCTCACTATTCGCCTTTTCCCCACCTTCCATCTCATCTTTCCTGTCTTGGGGTTCAGTGTCTTCTTTCTCTTTGCTTGCTTCATTCAGATCCTCTGTCCTTTCCTCGCTCGCTTTCTCAGCATCCGAGGAATCCTCTCTATTCTCAGCTCCAACCCCAGATTGATCTTGATGCTCTTGAATCTCATCATTACTATCACCCCCTAAGCCAAGACTCTCTTCAGACTTGCTTTGATCTTGGTCGTTCCTATTTTCGTCCTCTTCTTCATCCTCCTTATTGCCGACATCTCCAACAGGAGTTTCCTCCACTCGAGGGTTGAGGTCTTTTCTCCCAAATTTCACAACATCGTTCGCTTCTTTTGCACTTCGGTCGTACTCCGCCTTCTTATTCTGTGAATGCCTCACTTGGTACAGAAGCCAGATGCTGATGCCAAGCAGAAGAAGGATCTGCAAAGCATGCTTGACCTTGAAGCCTTTCGACCTCTGGCTTCTGCGAGGTGAAAGCCTAAACATCTCGAATCCTCTTCAATCTCGAGAATATTCGTCTGCAAAAACCTGCCAATACCACGAAATGGATAAATAGTTTGCTTTTCAGGGTGTTCATAACAACTTCACGACGATTTAGCAAAGCATAAACAAATGCAGTCCAAACTCATAGTCCATCTTCGAGAGATCACGCTAATAAACTCCACAGCACAGAAGATATGGGAAAACAAACGGATTTTCACCGGACATATAATAAAAGCTACTAGGTATGACCAAAGCCATCCTCAATATGCATTTAAGAGACAACCCACTTTAAAATCTACATTCACACGAGAACCGACCAAAATTCACAGGAAGAACATGAATCTATAATACAAGTAAAACATTTTTCTTGAAATACCAACTAAATCAACATTTGCACCATCGAAAGTCCCAATCAAGCCCAATCAAAAGGCTGCACAAACCCTCCATTTCCAAGTATACTGAAGCTACAGCGACAGGCCCAACATTCGCAAATACCACTTGACCATCGTCGATTCAAACAAAACGGGGATTAAGCAGATCTCAATCGAGCAAAACCCGGGGCAACCAAGAAAACCGAACAAATCTACGTTGACATAAAGAGATCTACTTTGAGGGCGAAATCCGGAGAGGAAACAGAACTTACCCAAATGACGAACTAGCCCTGTATGTTCAATGCAAGTATATGGACTTAAAAAGAAGAGAACTGCGGGCAATGGGAATACTTTAAGGCGAATCAAGATTTGGGAAGATGGGAAGAAAAGGTGCTTTACATGCACTCAAATTGGGAAAGATCACAGTCGCTTGGGATCGAAGGGGTCGAGTTGGGGTGTCTTTTCTCGTACAGAGAGAATGGAGCTTTCGTTTTTGACTGCGAGATTTGGATCTGAGGAAGAAATCACCGAGCGAACTTCCAAGGCCACAAATTGACGTTGCAGCTTGCTGCTTTATAAAGGAGAAATCACACTCTCACCGGTCATCGCCACTCCAAGAATTCATGGGATCTTCTTCTCGTTTTTTAATTTAGTGCTGACTCCTAAAAATGATGAGGAAGACATGGAAGCGGTAGGACGTGAATGGTTTTGTCTGAGCTCTTCGTCGAAACTGCGTCGCATGGCACCACTGCAGATTGTCTTTTTGGGGTTTCATATATTTCTAAAAATTATCGTGAAAGGTTCACCGACATCGAAGAGTTAAAAGAGAAGAGCGCCGTTAATCTTTTAGATATACACGTGTCGAAAAGTCAACCGTAGGATGTGTACAATTTTCGTTCTGCACAAGTAATTGACTTAATAATGATCTCTTTTATCGATGCTTCAGTTCAAAGTACCATATGTTAGAATATTTTATTAATTCTATATTCTAAAATTATTATTTTTTATTCTCTAACATTGTTTCATCATTAGGCTTCATTGTATCTATTTATTATGACTTTGTATTTCAATACAATACATAGCTCAATTTTTTAGATTTTTCTTTTTTATCATGGTATTAGAGTTAGGGTTCGCTTTTTGTCAATATTGTACATCAATCCTTGATTACAGCAGTCTTTCTGGAATTGCGTCGTAATCCTCCTCGAGATTATCGTCCCTCTGCTTGGTGTGTTGCTGTTGCTTCTCATTCCGCCGAGTTTGATTCCTTTTTTGCTCTTGTTCATGATGTGAAGGAACCTACTAGCTACCGTGAAGCAATACAATATGATGAGTGGTGTTAGGCCATGATTGAAGAACTTTCTACTTTATAGAGTATTCGTACTTGGGAACTTCTTCCTCTTCCACATGGTTGATCCTTAGTATCATGTCACTGGATCTACAAGGTAAATACTTGATCTGATAGTAGTATTGAGCGCTACAGGTGCATTTTGGTTGCGTAGGGTTTCTCACACGAATATGGCATTGATTATGAGGAGACTTTCTGATAGCAAAGATGACTTATGTTCGTACTCTACTGGACGTTGCTTCTGTTTGTAACGGGCGTCCTCTCTATCAACTCGATTTGAATAATGCTTTTCTTCACGGGGATTTTCATGAGGAAATCTTTATGCAACCATCACCTAGTCTTGCTCATGCCCCTGGTCAGGTTTGTCGTCTTCGGCAAGCTCTTAATGGCCTCAAACAAGCACTGCGTGCTTGGTTTGAGAAGTTTACTGTTGTTGTAAGTTGTGCAGGATTTGTTCAGAGTGAGGCCTATCATGCTATGTTTGTTCATGCTTCGTCCTTTGGCTTTACTATTCTTCTTTATGTGGATGACATAGTCAATTACCAGCAATGACTCTGATTATATTGCGCATACCAAGAGGCATCTTCAATTACATTTTTCCATGAAGGATCTTGCTCTAATGCGCTATTTTCTTGGGCTTGAGATTGCTAGCAGTTCTCGTGGTTTTCTTGTTTATTAGCAGAAGTATACTCCTGATCTTCTCTCTAGGGATGCTCTTTCGGATTCCCATATTGCGCTTAATCCTATTGAGTTGAATCAGAAGCTTCAACATGATGACGGGAACTTCTTTCTGATGTGACTCGTTATACGACTTTGGTTGGTAGTCTCGTGTATCTCATTATTTTGCGTCCTGACATTGCTTATGCAGTTCATTTTGTCAACCAGTTTGTTGATGCCCCTTGTTCTACCCATTATGCTGTCGTTCTATGGATTTTGCACTACCTTCGAGGTACTTTGACGCGGTCTTTATTTTTAATGTCCTCTTCTCGTCTCGAGTTACGTGCTTATTCCAATGCTGACTAGGCTTCTGATGTAACTGATCGTCGGTCTGTCACGGGGTTCTGCATTTTCCTTGGCAATTCTCTCATTTCTTGGCGCACCAAGAAACAACAGATTGTCTCGTTCTTCTACTAAGGCTGAGTATCACGCTATGGTTAACACTAGACGTGTCCATGGGCCTAGAACCGCCGGTTCTGATTATTGAAAAAGGTGGAACCAGAATCAGCCCTTGAAGTGCCTGGTTCCGGTTCCACTTTTTTAATTTAATTTTTAAAATAATAAATAATGAAATAAAAAATAATAAATTATCAATTATAAATCATAATCAAATTGCACATTGTAACAAAATTTTGGGGGGGGAGGAGGAGGAATGTGCTTGAACTTAATGAATTATCAACGACTCTTTCCCCCATTATATATATTTGCAGTTTGGAACCGGCCCTCAAGAGCCGGTTCCGGTTCCGGTTTCGATTTTGAACGGTGGGCCCAGTCAACGGGCCAGTTTTTATTCTGTCAACAGGCCGGTTCCTGGCCCACGGTTCATTTTGGCCATGTCTAGTTGACACTACTGTTGAGATTGTCTGGCTTTCGTCGTTTACTTACTAACATTGGCGTTTCACTCCAGGATCCCACTCTTTTGCATTGTGACCACAAGAGTGCCATCCATATTGAGGCTAATCCTATTTTTCATGAGCGCACCAAGCATATTGAGATCGACTGTTATCTTACTCGTCATCATCTTCAGGCTTGAACCATTTCTCTTCCTTTTATTAGGATTGCAAGCTAGTTAGCCGATGATTTTACAAAGGCTCCTACAGCGCCGCGTTTTCAATATCTCATTTCCAAACTCTCCCTGTTTGATCCACCTTGAGTTTGAGGGGGTGTTAGAATATTTTATTGATTCTGTATATATTTTAGAATTATTATTATTTATTCTATATGATTGTTTCCTCATAGATTAGGTTACATTGTATATATTTATTATGGCTTTATGCCTCGATATAATACACAGCTCAATTTTCCATGTATTTCTTCTTTATCATCATAATCAGGAATAACATGAGCTCAATTAGTCAAAACAGCCTCATTCGTGATTGATTTTCGCACAAACAAAACTACAGATCTCGGCTCGATTTGCCTATTAGGATATAATACAAGAGCTGAAATATAATGCATTGCGAAGTGGGAGAGTCCAAAAGGAAGCATGCCTTTTTTTGTGTTCACTGCAGATATCTCGAGGTCGAATCGACTTAAGATTGGGTATGAGTGAATTGGGTCTCAACGAACCACACGACCGTGGCTCGTCCTCTTTGCTAAGTAGTGGTTGTCGAGGTTCCTCACGAAAATTTCCTCGTGCGTCGTTGAGTCGTGGAGCATCGTCAAGAGTCGTCGCCCGTCGTCGAGAAGTCAGGGGGCTATGGTGGTGTGCACATTGGCGTTAGCATCGTGAAGGGGATAAGCGTGGTCAAGCATCCGACGGCCGGCGAGAGTTGCCGGAAGGGGAGGAGTGTCATCGAGCATCCGATGGGCAACATCGATCGTCTGTCGTCGAGGAGTTGGGGACTTTGATGGTGAGCAAATTAGGGCTCGTGGAGTGGATCAGTGTCCTGACTTGGGGCAATCTGCCCAAAAACAAACAAAAGGGGAAAAAAAAAACCGTCATCTTTTTTAATTTCCGGCATCCATGTCAAACATCTGAACAACTACGTAGGACAACTGTGCTGACTAAGAATCTACGTAAGCATTTTTCCGGCATAAATTGGCCGGAAGGACTAAATCATTAGGATTTAATCAGCGAAATTAAAAGTTCAAGACTGAATTGGCAAAATATGAAAATATTTATGATTGAATCGGCAAATTGAAAGGTTTAGGACTAAATTGACAAAATATAAAAAAAGGTTCAGGACTATCCAGATTAAAAAGGTTTAAGACTGAATTGGCAATATTGTAATAGATTTATGACTGTTTTGATTATTTTTCCCTTTTTTCTGAAAAGGTTGTTTGCACGGGCGAGGCGCTACAAGTGGTAGGAGAATCGAGAATGGAAGCCAAGAACCGAAAGTGCAAGTTTGAAGAGGAAGTAGATATAAAAGCATTCAAACACTATGAATTCAAAAAAAATATTGCTCTTACATGACATCTGAAATTAATACAATCACAACAAGTATATAAATGGCAATATTTTTAACATATATTGACACATTTTTAATTTTAATTTTTTTATTTTTTGTTCTGGCATTTTTTAAATGTTTGCTAGCCATACTTTAGAGGTGGCAAATGGGTGGGTTGGGTTGGGTCGGGTTTGGGTCGGGTCGAATATGGTCCGACCCATATTGACCCATCTGACCCATATTTAATGACCCAAACGCGACCCGACCCGCGACTGACCCATACCCGACCCGACCCGTTTTGACCCATATTATCAAAACATAACAATAATTTAAGAAAATAATATTACTAAAATATTTCCCGACCCCGGTCCCTGCACTGGCCCCGACCCTGGCCCTTGTCCCGGCCCGGGCCCGTCCCCCGCCTCGGTCTCGACCCCGGCCCGGGGACACGACCCCGCCCCCAAGACCCGATCCTGACACCGGTCTCGGCCCCGGGACCCAAGACCCGGCCCCGGTCACGGCCTTGGTCCCGACCTCGGGACCCGACCCCGGCCTCAGGCCCCGGCCCCGAGACCCGGCCCCGACCCGGACCCGACCTCGGACCCGGATCTGGCCCCGGGACCCGAACCCGGCCCTGGCCCCGGGACCTGACCTCGGACCCGGTCCCGGCCCCGGCTCCCGAACTGGGCCCCGGCCCCGAGACCCAGACCCGATCCCTGTCCCGGGGCCAGGGTGGGGACCGGTCCCGGCCTCGGGACCCGGCCCCGAGACCCGGCCCTCTGTCCCGCGACCCGGGCCTGGCCCCGGCCCCTGGACCCGACCTCGGACCAGGACCCTGCCCCAGCCCCGGGACCCGACCTCGGACCCGAACCCGGCCCCGAGACCCGGCCTCGGGACCCGGCCCCGGCACCCGACCTCGGGACCTGACCTCGGACCCGGCCTCGAGACTCAACCTCGGGACCCGGCCTCGGCACCCGGCCCCGGGACCCGAATCCAGTCCCGGTCCCGCCCCCGGCCCCGGGACCCGGATCCGGTCCCGGTCCCGCCCCTGGCCCCGAGACCCGATCCCGGCCTCGGCCTCGGCCCCGATCACGGCCTTGGTCTCGGCCTCGGGACCCGGCCCTGAGACCCGGCCCTCGGTCCAGCGACCCGGCCCCGGTCACGGCCTCGGGACCCGCCCCGAGACCCGGCCCTCGGTCCCGCGACCCTGCCCCGGCCCCAGGACCCGGCCTCGGGACCCTGCCCCGGCACCCGACCTCAGACCCGGCCCCGGGACTCGGCCTCTGGACCAGGCCCCGGACCCGAGACACCACCCCTGCCCCGGGTCCTGGCCTAGGGACACGGCCCCGAGACCCGATCCCCGACCCCGGCCCCGGCCCAGGCCCCGTGACCCGACCTCGGACCCGGCCCCGGCACCCAACCCCGGCCCCGGGACCTGGACCCGACCCCAAGGCCCCAGTCTCGGTCCCGGCCCGGCCCCGGACTCGGGACACGGCCTTTCGCCATGAGACCCGATCCCGGCCCTTGGCCCCGAGACCCGATCCATGCCCCGGTCCCGGGCCCGGCACCGAGACCCGATCCCGGCACCTGGACCCGAGACACGGCCCCGGCCTCGGGACCCAGCCCCGAGACCCGCCCCCGGTCATGGCCCCGACCCCTAGTCCCGACCCCGGCCCCCGTCCCGGTCACGGCCTCGGAACCCGGCCTCGGCTTTCGTCCCGGTCATGGCCCCGGGACCCTGCCCCGGTCACGGCCCCGGCCCCCGTTCTTGGGACCTGGCCCCGGTCCCGATCACGGCCCCGGGACCCGGCCCCGACCCCCGTCTCCGGGACCCGGCCTCGTGACCCGATCCCAAGACTATTTGTAACTTGTGAAAGGATGTTGTCAATATGGATCGAAAGTGGGTCAATATGGGTCGAAAGCGGATTAATATGGGTCGAAAATTGATTTAAGTGTGACCCATTGTTGACCCATTTTTAGTGAATCATTTAAAATTGAATGACCCATATAATATGGGTCAAATATGGGTTTGTAACCCATATTGCCACCTTTATTTTATATGTAGAGCAGATATTCGGTTGTGTAATAAATGAATAGACGCTTCTATGCTAACGGTGCCGTTTCGATTACACATTGCCGTTGAAGTGATATTGACAACAGGAAGCATAAAATGGACATGCAGCTTCGAAAAGTATAAAGTTCTCAATTTTTTTTTGAAAAAACAAAAAAAGAAATCGACAAGAACGAAATATACTTTATGTTTGCGAACTTTCTTTTTAACAGTTTTGACTACCTATTTAAATTTAGGATGCATTTGGTTCAGCTTTTCAAACGGGTTAGACCTTTAAAGTCCCTTTGAGGGAATGCTAAGGCTGCGTATGGTAGCGTTTCTGTTCTAGGGAGCATTTTTTGAACAGAAACATTTTTTTGTGTTTTTGTTCAAAATTACGATTTTTAGAAAAAAAACGCGTTTGGTAATTTAAAAAAAAAACACTTTTTTCAGTCGCCGACCGGAGGCGGGCGATCGGCGGCGGGCGGCGGCGACGGGCGGTGGCGGACGGCGACCGACGGAAGCGGCGGCCGACGACGGCGGACGGTGAACGGCGGCCGGCGACCGCGACGGCGTACGGCGGCCGACGACCGCAGCCGGAGACCGGCGACGGAGGCCGGAGACCGGCGACCGGTGGCCGGCGACCGTTGACGGTCGGCTTTTAGCGAGGCGGCGAGTGGTAATCGCGTCGGCGACGATGGATGGTGGTTTCAAAAGTGTTCCAAAAAGTGTTCCTAAATCCCAGAAGCAAGTTTTTTTTGTTTCTTAAAAAATGTTCTTTGGCACAAAAGTGTTCCGCGGAATACTTTCGAAACATTTTTGAACCATACGCGTTTCTGTTCCAAAAGTGTTCCCGGAACACTTTTGGAACAGAAACAGTTTCCCCAGCCACCATCCATACGCAGCAGGTACTTGGCAAGCCTTTTCAGGGGGCATTTGGCCAATACTAGTAAGTGATCGGATTTAGGCTTTAGGCTTTTAACACGAAATGTGGAAATATTTTATATTGATGATGATTTTAATAAAGGTCTTTTTCAATTGGCTTAGTTCTGTTTTGATGAAGTAATTATATTTTAAATTTGAGAAGATCCCCGAGTGGGATTCATAATTTTCTCTTTTGTGAGAAAATCAAGATATTAGAATGTATCTCGTGTCATTTTTCCAATTTTAAGAAATTTTAAGATGGCGAAATTATTGAGAGAGTATATCCTATCGCTTGGGCATTTTATTTATGATTTAGAGAATCTCACAACAAATACAAAAATTACTTAAATATGAAGAATCCAGCTATTAAAGCATATCTTCTATTGCAAAAATTTAAGACGATAAAGTTTCAAAAGGGCATATCGCATCGACTCCGACATTAATTTTGGGCGATATTTGTAATTTCAATAATTTGGAGACACATGTAAAAATGATTAGGATGAGAAAAACGATGATAGGATATTTACCTAAATAGCACCGACATGCAATATGCAAAAAGACACGGTCACACAACACGACAAGTCAACTCGTCATTTTAAAAAAAAAGTATTTTCGACTTCAAAATAAATTATTATGTATATGCGTATTCTTCGATTCTTAATTTATTGAAAGTATTTAAAATTGATCTATGCGTGTTAAAATGACGTGTCGAGATGCTGATTCGAGTATTGCTATCGTGTTTGGAGCGCACACGGAAAGTGTCAAAATATCTGAACGTGTCAAAGTCTCCAAAAAATGACGGTGCCTCCTAGGATATTACGCTGGCTTATCGTGGTAACGAGAATAGTTTTGAACTTTTGATGGAGATGTGTCTTGGAAATAATTTTCCTAAGGAATAAATGCCGGAGGAAAGATCCAGAGTAATCAGGGAAAAGAAAATAAAGCAAGTGGGGGTATCTGGATGGCTCCAAGGGCGCCACGCCGCGCCGATCATGCCAAGCCGATGGCGACTCTTCTTGAGTCGGCAAAATCTCGCCGTCTCCCCTATCCTCTCAAACAAAGTCGCAGAACAAAAACCTAAAACCACACGCACATTCTCTCTCTCTCTCTCTCTCTCTCTCTCTAAACTCATCATCAGTCTCATCCATGGCCTCAAAGCTCCTCGCTTCCGCACTCCGCCGATCTTCGCCCCCAACCGCCCCTCCCCTCCGCCGCCTCCTCTCCACCGCCTCCGCCGCCGTCGCGGCTGTAGCCGAGCCCTATGAGGAAGCCTCCTCCGGGATCGTCATGAAGGGCGTCCGGATTTCCGGCCGCCCCCTCTACCTCGACATGCAGGCCACCTCCCCCGTTGACCCCCGCGTCCTTGACGCGATGCTCCCGTTCTACCTCCACCGCTACGGCAACCCCCACTCTCGCACCCACCTCTATGGTTGGGAGTCCGACCTAGCCGTCGAGTCCGCCCGCTCCCAAGTGGCCTCCCTTATCGGCGCCTCCCCTAAGGAGATCGTCTTCACCTCCGGCGCCACTGAGTCCAACAACATCTCCGTCAAGGGCGTCATGCACTTCTACCGCGACAAGAAGCGCCACGTCATCACCACCCAGACCGAGCACAAGTGCGTGCTTGATTCCTGCCGTCACCTCCAGCAGGAGGGCTTTGAGATCACCTACCTCCCCGTGGGCCCCGATGGGATTGTCGATTTGGAGCGTCTGCGCTCTGGAATCCGCCCCGACACGGGGCTTGTCTCGGTCATGGCGGTGAATAATGAGATTGGGGTCATACAGCCCATGGAGGAGATTGGGAGGATTTGCAAGGAGTTCAATGTTCCCTTCCATACTGATGCTGCTCAAGCTTTGGGGAAGATCCCTATTGACGTTGAGAAGTGGAATGTGAGTTTGATGTCCTTGAGTGGGCACAAGATTTACGGGCCGAAAGGTATTGGGGCTCTGTACATGAGGCGGCGGCCCCGGATAAGGGTTGAGCCGCAGATGAATGGTGGCGGTCAGGAGCGGGGGATCAGGAGCGGGACTGTCCCGACCCCGCTTGTAGTTGGGATGGGCGCCGCGTGCGAGCTGGCTATGAAGGAAATGGAGTACGACCACAGGAGGATCAGCGCTCTGCAGGAGCGGCTGCTTAATGGGATTAAGGAGAAAATAGATGGGGTCGTGGTTAACGGGAGCATGGAGAAGCGGTACACCGGTAATTTAAACTTGTCATTTGCCTACGTTGAAGGGGAGAGCTTGTTGATGGGGTTGAAGGAGGTGGCGGTGTCAAGTGGCAGCGCCTGCACGAGCGCGAGCTTGGAGCCCTCTTATGTGTTGAGGGCGTTGGGAGTGGAAGAGGACATGGCTCATACCTCAATTCGATATGGCATTGGGAGGTTTACGACAGAGGAAGAGATTGATAGGGCGGTCAAGCTTACAGTGCAGCAGGTGGAGAAGCTGAGGGAGATGAGCCCGCTTTATGAAATGGTCAAGGAGGGTATGGATATCAAGAAAATACAGTGGACACAACATTGATTGGATGGATGAAACCAGTTGCCGTTTTTTATGTACGCAACAATGGGGACCTAACAGGTGATGAAAGATGAAGGAATTGGATTCCCGACATGAAGATTGGCCCATGAGCTGGAGATAAGCTTACAACGGAGAGGTGTAAGAACTCCATAAGCATTTTCTTAGTGTCTGAGGTCAAAGTATTGAAGTAGCTAGTACCTTCAGAATATCGGCTGGTGTTTCTTATAGGATAAATTGGTTGAACCAATACACTGGCGACTATACATGAGGGCGTTGTAATTGTTGATGGTTTGAGCTTGATGTTCAATATGCACTTTAGTAATGCAGAATGTGACAGAGCACCTCAGAGAGCATCCATCCTTGCTTGTTAAGTGGGTTATTGCATATGTGAACTGAACATGTTACAGATTCCATTGCTCTTTTAGTTTCCTCTCAAGTGGCTTCCATCAAAGACTCTTATCTCAATTCAATCTAGGCTTCCACAGTGGAAGATTATCTCATAGATGTGGGGTGATTTGCGCCATCTTTCTCAAGGAATGGCACTCTGTCAACTGTTCCAACAACCAAAAGAAATTGGTTGTAATCAGTTTTGGCAATTTTTTGTTTGGGGACATAAGGCTAGTGGTAACCTGCTGTCCTACTTGACTAACGTTCCAGGTGATAATACTCTTCCAGGCAGTCTCAAGCAATCGATCTTTGGGATCAATCCACACTTCCAATTTTTTTTTTCCATGCCTAGTCTTTGATTTTAGTCCCAGACCCCCCATATTGCCCGGAGTCATGTTAAAAACAAACACTAATGGAACAGGAAGCAAGAGATGCCATCTCATCACTGGCCATGCTTAAGCCTAATATAAGGGATGCCGTCTCGTCACTTGCCATGTTTAGCCTAATATATTCAAGGTGCTTACCATCCATTCAAAATGTCAAACAGACAGAAACCTTTCAGTTTATAGAAGTGCTTACTGCCATCAAGTGCCAAACCCTGCAAGGTCTATACTTGCACATGAAATAGATGGAACCGCATCAGGATTAACTTCCTGAATAATTTAATCCAATGAACTTGGAGAATGTGCTTTTACCTCAAGTGTCTGAGACCAGCGAATAAGGAAGCTGCAATTGACACAGCATTGGACAGGAAGAGATGGGCTCTCCCAAGGTAGTTCATTCTTTTTCATGATGTGGCATGCCTGCAATATTTTAGATTTGATCTGTTAGCAATCATTTGTACCTGGAACAGGGGAACATAGTTTTACAATTTTGGGGACAACCTGTGAGCATGTTAGAAGGAATTGAGTGTGGTTGTGGCAATTTCCGAGTTATTTGAAACATATCAATAGCATACATGCCAAGGCGCTATCGCTCATCAGGACAATATAATCCGTATATATGTCATTCTGGTATGAAGTGGTCTAATTCTTCCATTTAGATGATCCAGTGTATGTTTAATCTTTCTATAGCTCTTACCTTCTCTTCGGCATGAGATTGGGACACCATGGTCATGTTCGTTTCTATTGTCAATTTAGAGTGGATATCGCATGGGCATTGATGAATGTGGCTGTCTGCGATGGGTTTCACCGGTTAGGTGGAGGCCCTGACCTTCACTTCTCCGATTCTCCAAGTATTGGCAGGCTGAACTAATCAACTGCATCTTCTCTCTTTCTGCATCTGCAACTCCTACACCTGCATATTCTTACTCTGTTGTTTTAAACGATAAATGTGAATGATATTTTCACCTTCGACATGAGCACTTAGATTTTTCTGTCCCCATCTCTCATTCAAGTCTGTACATACTCCGTCATATTTAGCTTAATGTAAGCTTTCCTATGGAGAACTCTCTTAAAACCCCACTAACCCCATCAATAAACTTGCTTCTATGTTTCCTCCCCTTAATCCTCCACTTTCTTGTTTCCATTAAGTAATAAATTTTATCATGCTTTATAGGGTAGAGCGGCACTGAGATTCTAGACATTTGATTCCTTTTGCTCGACAATTAGCACAATAGAATGGTCAACTATGACCCTTCTGAATTATTAATTACCTTGCATTTGAGGTGTAGACTCATTTGGGAAACTACGATAGTGAAGCTTGGGTAAGAAATTCCACCTCACTCGAATCAAGTACCATAGGAGAATAATGGGTCTTTTTTCTGTGGCCTTGTCTTATCCCTATTCAGTAATGTTTCAGCTAGCATTTCTAGGCTCGATTCTTTGATGGAAAAGTCTAGAAGCCTGGACTTACGATGGTCTTTCACAATGGATCCTTTTGAAATGTATCAGTGGAGTTTGCTGATGTTAACATTGGAGTGTTTGCCTTTGGTTTTTATTCTCTTATGTATCTAGTTATCTTATACGCTTAAATGGTGTTAGACATAATCTAAGAGGCCAGTTGGTAATTATGGTATATTTCTAGTTCTGTCTCATCATTGATGCTGTCGTTTTCTTCTTCTCCGTTGCTTACTATGTTCTGCTGGCAGTTTTAACATCGCATTCCAATGTCTCATTCTTCATGTTTATCTGATTGCCTTTCTTCTCTTTCAGCAGTCGAACATTCTACTTTCTCACGTTGAATAAATTTAGCTTGTGAAACATGTCTTGTTATGTGTGCCACTGATTTAACGCAGAGAAGAAGGAGATGGGCGGCACTTCTATGTGCAATGCCAGTCGTTTCATTTGCCGTTACATGAAAATGCCCACAGAGACTTGGATTCTGTCACATTGTTTCCGTTACTGTTTATTTAGCTGCTTCTGTTGTTTTGGCCTTCGATTGGTTAAGAGGGACCTGCGGCATACTTCACAACGCCAACCTAGAGCTAAGCTTTGTGGCGTTCTGTTGTTTTTCTAATGGATTTCTTTTCGTTTGCATAATTTATAATTTCCATGATTAGATATCCAGTGAATTTAGTGGAAATATAGAAATTGCTTTTCTCTATCAAATCCCTACAAAGTTCCTCGCTTTTCGAAGCTGTTGTGAATTTATCTTGTGAAGTTCAGCTCCCTTCTTAATGCACAGTGATAGGTATCTTCATTCTTAGCAATGGAGTGGTCCAATGGAGGTAAGGGAAGGAGGACTGCCATGGAATCCGGATCGTAGGATGCAGATGGAATTCTGGAAATACTTTGAATTCCGAAGCCAAGTTATGGAGATTGATTGAGAGATGGCCTGAACTTTAGCCCAAAGGATGACATATTAGTAGCGATGAATCCTCATTTACCACGGAAATGACTATTAACTCTTGAAAGTACAATGCCAATATAGATTTACGTATGCGTGTTTCGTAATTCAGCAGAGAAAGATCTAATGATTGCAGGTGACTTGTGACGGGTTTCAGAAGTGATGAGTCATCCAAAATCATTCGGAACTGCAAGGGAGGGCAAACCATGATATGTTGCTTGTTCTCTCCTTGCAAATACTTTTCATGGTGAAGTGAGGGTTTTGAACACACCACCTCTTGATTTCACCTTTAGGAATACGTTGAAGCTGTGCTATTCAACTATTATCTAGTTGGGTGACTCGAGTTGGCGTAGTGGCATCGCCGCATCGTGGTGATCTTGAACTCCTAAGTGAACTTTGTTGTTCTGCGTGTCTTCTACTTGAAGAAGGCACAGGCATTCTTTTGCGGGAAGTAAAACTGAAAGTTTCTATTTGCTACATGAGCATTGAGTACATCTACGGTTTCGATTTACCCAGGTAATGCATACTGTTGCTTTCCTCCTTGGGTGTTATAATTAATCTATTTGGTGAGAAACCTGGTTATATAGGCCACCCACCCTTGGAACTATCTGCCGCTTGCTGTGCTCTATGTTTGGTAGGTGCAAAAGTTGAACTTGGATGCGGTGAACGTTATGGGTGTGACGCTGGCTGGGCTTTGCTGTTTTAAGTCATGGTTTCAGTTTCTACTTCTGTTGTGATGGGTAAATGGAAATTGAGGAAATGACAGCGTACTGGGTTCAGGGAGAAACAGAGGACTGGTCTGGGCATAATAGGAGCAAGCTCCTCAGCCATTGCAGATAGATTAAAACTCAAAGCCAGTAATGTCTATTTGTTAGTAGTGCTCGGTAAATGAAATCTCCAACTTTGTCATTGGTTGATTTCACACATTCCAAAATTATGAATCATTGGATTTTCTGGTTTAATGACAATGCTTGATCAATCGTCCATTCCATAGCATCTAACAATGTCGGCCTGAAAAATTGTCCATTCCAGAGCATCTAACAACATTGGCGTGAGCTGTAAACTTGTCTTTACCTCTCACTTCAATATGTTGAACAATGATAAGATGCTCCCACATGTGCCGCCACCTCCTCTCCAGACCTATTTTCGCAAAAATAGGAAGAAACAAGGATCAAGTGGCGTTAGGGGAGTTAGTGGCTGAACAAGTCAAGCCATGCGTGGGAGAAGTGGGAGGAATCTTGGGATCCTCTTTGCCATGATCAACAACAGAATTAGCCTTACTTTTCCAGTCCTTCCTAGGTTTTAGTTAGTGGGTTTGTCTTTCCTAAAAATCGGCAAGTTATTTATATATGCTTCTTGTGTAGGAAGGAAAAATTAATATCTATTGTTCCCTTTTAAACCAGCTCTCGACGGTGGGAATTTGCCTGCGCCTTCATCTTAGATTGACTTTGAGAAGGTTGTCGTGTAGAAGCTTGAGCATTTCATCACGGTCCAGCAGCTATGAGTCAAGTTTAGCAATATGTGTTTCTCCAAGAATAAAAGAGTGAAGCTATGGAGGATCTCTTCCATAGAGCGTGTGACGTTTCGAATTTCGACCCTTTTCGAGGTTATTGAATGGAAAGATATCGATCGGTGTATTTCAGCTATATCTCGCTTGGAAGTGACCACTCTCGAGTTAACTGATCGAAAGGGAAATGTTAACGCAGAGTCAAGTACGTGGATCTAGGAACTCGAATAAGAAATGACATTTTGACCATAAGGATTGTTAAGAGAATATTTTGGGTTAGCAGAAATCGATCTAAGAACGATCATGGAATGCTTTGCTAGCGTTATACGATTGGGACGCGGGTGATTTCGCATAACTAATGTATAATTTGCAAAAATTTCCTAAATCGAATTCTGATGATCAGGATCGCGGGAACTAGCAATAAATCCTCGCAATTACATGACAACCAAAGTTGCAATGACTTGAGTGATCCTAAGATTGATACGCGTAGCACTTGCAAGAGCAGCACGTTAGTTTGAGATAAATTGAAATTATAGTCGACGAGACTTGACATGAATTGAACCTTGAAATTGGGTATCGGATATTGAGAAATTCCAACATTGGAATTATTGGACGTCGCCTCATCGGGATTGATTAGGATTAGGATGTATCCTAAGGTGATAGAGAAAATTGAAAGCTTGACTGAAGATTGGGAAATAACCTTTTTACCCCTAGATGACACTCTTTCCTTAAGAATAAGTCAAGGGCATTTTAGTCATTCACCTTCCTCCCTCTTTTGGCCGAAAATCAAAGGGCATTATGGTAATTTTCCTTCAAGATATTATGGAGACAAGACAAGACCATTAACCATTAATGCCTAAGTCAAATCCCACCTAAAAAGCCTAGTCTAATTTGCAATTAAAGGCCTAAACCTTCACCTCATCTTCTCTCTCTCCTCTAGGCTTGAAGGATAAGTCATTCTCTCTCTCTCTTCTTCATTTGGCCGAGCACCACCTCCCTCTCCCTCAAACTCTCTCTCGGCACATTCTCCCTCGCTCAGCTCACCCGCCTAGTTCCGCCACTATCCGTTGTTTTGGCCATAACTCTGTCTTCCGTGATCGGTTGCCAGCGAGCCACCCACCATTAGAAAGTTCTTTCTCTTGCCGTTCTAACGATATATCGTGAGCCTAAATCCACCCCGCCGTTTGTTCCGTAGAACCGTTTGAAGGAGCAAAGGTCGCTATCTGACCCTGTTCCGACTCGAGGAGCTTCAAGTTGGATTTTTAAGTTGGTTTTGGCTTGATCTTTGGTAATACCACCTCTCAAGCCTAATTAAGACACATATCATTGTATTTATGGGTATAAGGATGATTTATAATTGGATTTAATGGCTGTTTTCTCATGAACATCAAAGGGACAAACTTACCCCCCTTCGACAAGTTTGAACTAGGAACATTGAAGGGCTTTTCGGAGTTTTCTTTGCTTAGTTCTCAAAGTAAGAGACTTCACAAACTTGGATTAACATGTTAAGGGATCATGGTTGAGGTTTGGAGTGATTGTGATAAAGTTTGATAGTTGATTCTTGTATGAACTCTTTAGAGGACAAAACTGCCATTTCCAAACCAATTTTGGCCATGTGCTCCAAGGAGGTTCTTGTGGACTTTAGCTAGCTCAATTATGAGTAAGTTAATCCTAAACCTTTCCTAGGATGTTGGGTTATTAATAAACAAAGTTTAAGCTTGAAATGAATAGCTTTGCGACCTGATTTTGTGAGAGGCATGAGGAAATCCAAATCTGCCCAGTTTTGAAGATGTGTGTCCCTTGGCTTGTTTTTGGGTGAAAATCGAATGCTTGACGAGTCCCATTTGACCGTGAACGTGTGTTTTAAATTTCTATTGATTATTGAATTGAAAAGCCCGAAAGCTTATATTGAAAGGAATCTCAAAACTGAGTGTTGTGAAATGACCATGATTTGCTTGATTTGTCATGAACGATCTTTTGGCCGTGTATGTTTAACGTTTGAAATGAATGCCTTGTTTTGACAATGAATCTCATGAGTTTGGTTTCGAATGAAAATTGATGCTTGTTACGACTAAGCAAAAAAATGTGTTTGGTAACGGCAAAAAATCTCTGATTCTTGAATAGAAATTTATTTGGCTGGGTCGGCGAAGGCCGTCGACTGACTACGGGCGGGCGGCGGCGGCAGCTGCAGTGGAGGCGGGCAATCGGCGGCTGGAGGCGACGGGCAGCTGGCGGCTGCGAGCGACCGGCGGCAGTAGGCGATTGGCGGCGGTTGGCAACTGGCGACCGGCGGCGGCGGTTGTCGACCGGTATGGTTGGTGGTCGACGAAGATTTCTATTTTTATTTCTATTTCTCGGAGAAGTAATTTTTTTTTGTTTCTCATTTCTACTTCAAATCTATTTTTGGAATAACTTTATGTTCTAGAAATAGTTTCTTAGAATTTTGTTAACAAACGAGTTTCTGTTCCAAACATATCCCAGAAATAGATTTTTGTTCCAGAAACTATTTTTGGATGGTTTTCATGTGCACCCTTAGTTTCTCTATAAATGTATGTAATCATCTTGAATTATAAGATTGTGAACAGTATTAATGACTCTTTCATGTTTGAACATAAAAAAAAATTTATTCTTGGTAATTCCATTTCCTATTTGTCTTTTCTTGTTTAGTCTTTTAAGGTTTTAAGACTAGAAGCACACACAAAATAAATTGAAATTAAGAGTCTGCATGAGAACCATTTTGGTTCTCTGATTCTGTTCTCTGGAATAAAAAAAAAATGAGAACCCTGTTTGGTAACGTAAATAATTTTGATTTTGATTTTGTCACGCCCCGAACTCGACAGACACGCAAACATCCCTCCACGACCTTTCACTGTAGATGATTCCCAGGATCCATCGGCCAATACCTCAGTAACTTAGAAAGTCTTTAAGCATGCGAAAGCGATAAAACATCTCCTTACATAAATACAATCAGGATGACTTAGGACGGAAAAGTACACTTCTCGTATCTATAAAAAAATACACCTCAAATCGTTTCAATGGTCAAATACTAAAGGTTTAATTTCTACATCCACAAAACAAAATACAATCCCTAATAACACAATATGTGAAATCCATATCCTACAATTTCTTCTTCGAATATCAAACCTTGACAAACTTGGTGTACCATTGCCTGGGACCTGAAAAATGTTAATCCCTAACGGGGTGAGATATAAATCTCAGCAAGCTTACCCTAAACCTAAACTAGGCCATTAATCCCCCCATACAACACTTAAAACAACCCATAATAGCTCATTAAGCATAAAGGCACATGGCACATAATGCATCACCATGAGTCAATATAATTGGCATCACAAATCTCAATTCATAAGGCACACATGGAAATATGAGACTGAGCATCATACTTAGAGCTACATTAAGTCCACAAGCCGTTTATCCTCATTCAAGGGCTCATTAGTCAATTGCAAAGCATCAGGGCACTCTGGCCAATTACGATGCATAAGGGCTCTCTGGCCAATTACAAAGTATCAGGGCACTCTGGCCAATTACGATGCATAAGGGCTCTCTAGCCAATTCATTAGCATAAGGGCACTCTGGCCATGCTTTCACATAAGGGCACTCTGGCCATTTCATTCTCATCAAGTGACTTCAGGATCGAATACAATCATATCAAACCACATCAAGCTTTTGACATGAGGACATCAAGATCGATATTCCATAGCATGGTACAAGTTCACATGTTCTGACAATTCATCACACGATTGGTTCATTTGCCAATCCAAGCACATTTATCAATCAAGTGTCAATTCACAACCTCACATTCGGCCGTCATCAATCAGAGCTCAATCAATCTACCAACTGATCAATTCATCAGTCAAATGCATCAAGTAGTGTCCTAAAGTCCTAGTAGAGGTTTAAGGGTCATTTACCTCTTTAATTGAGTTAGAACTTCCACTCAAAATCCACCACCAAGTTCAGTCTTCAACCGGTCAGAGTAGTGCAAGTGTACGGCCCTAAGAAATTTCACAAATCGTCTATTAAAATTTTTCCAACTTCATTACACACACATCACATTATTCTCAAGTCGTCATAGTGTTAATTCAATACTCCTAGGCAAGAAAACATGGTACTCAATCAAGGTTAGGTAATCCAAATCTCACTCCACAAAAGCTGTCCACTTTGGTCCTCCACGACCAGGTTCAATCACAAATAAACTGACATCTCTCTACTGGCTTTTTGAGGAAACAAATTTCAGACTCTTGTACGTTAAGGTCTTATGGACGCGTGGGTGAAAATGGAGCTCAATTTGAGTACCGGGCGATTTAGAACGACTCATTTTAAAAACGGTGCGCGTTAAGGACAGATTGGTCGGTGTCTCAAATTACTAACGTTTTTCACCTCAAACAACCCTTTAATCACCTCTTAACCTAAATTCCTCACAAAATTGAGTTGCCAACACATCAATCTACATGTTTAGGAGTCTCACCGAGAATTTTGGAGAAAAACGACACTTCAGTAGTCTCAAAGCACCTCAGTTCTTCACGGTCAACAGCAGAGCAGAAACTGATCTTGCAAAACCCAACAATTTCTCCAATGAAACCAATTTTAACTTCAACAAACACTCAGCCTTAAGTTGCTCAGCCTTTAAACTAAGAGTCTAGAAGATCTCACCTCTCCTAGTTGAGTCCGATTCTGACTTCTCGACAGTCTTGGGGCTGGACAGTACTCCTCTAGCGTCCAATGGCCGAACTACCACCGGGAATTTGTAGAGGAGAGGTCAAGGAAGAAGTTGGTTGTCGAAGCTTGGCTCGGCGGTGACCAGGATGAGTGTTCGACGGCGGCGAAGTGGACGGCAGAAACTGGTCGGCTGAGGAGAAGAAAACGTAAAGAAGAAGAATGAGGGGGAGTTGTGGTTGTGCAAATGGAAGAGAGGGAGGAGAGAGACTTAGCTTGATCCAATCTTAGTCAATGAGGGTTGAATGGTAGCTAAAAAGTAGGTTAATAAATGCTAATCTCCCAAAGCATGACACTCGTCCTCTTGCAACTAAAATCTTGTTGTCAAATGATCACTTAGCCCTTGGATTTTCGGCAACCCATAGGGAGACCAAATGACCAAAACACCCTTCATTAAACCTTAAGACAAGGGCAAACCTCGAGGGGTAAAATGGTAATTTTGCACTTGCCGTCCAAAATTTCATTTTTCCAATTTAAATTGCCCTCGGTGAGGCGACACCCATTCTTCTTCATATGTTGGAATTCCTCATTGTCCGATACCCACTTCCGAGGTCCAATTTCATGTCGAGTTCCCGTCGACTGTAAATTCCAGTTTATTTCAAATTGACGGGCGACTCTTGTAGGCACTACGCGTCTCGACCTTGGAATTTTCTCAAGCAGTGGCGACTTTGGTTATCATGTGATTGCGAGGGTTTATTGTTAGCTCCTGCGGTCCTGATCATCGAAATTCGATTTATGAAATTCTCCCAAATTACACATTGGTTATACGGAATCACCCGCGTCCCAACGTATAACGCTAGCAAGGCATTCCATGATCGCTCCTAGGTTGATCTCTATTGGTCCAAAATATTCCCTCGACAATCCTTATGGTTAAAGTGCCATTTTTCATTCAAATTTCCCAGGTCCACGTACCCGAATCAGCGGTAATCTTTCCCTTTCGGTCAGTTAACTCGAGAGTAGCCAACTCTGAGCGAGTTATAACTGAAACACACCGATCGATATCTTTCCATTCCATAGCCTCGAGAGGGGTCGGAATTCGGAATGTCACAACTCTTCATCCCTTAAAGAAATTTCGTCCTTGAAATTTCCATTTTCCAATTATCCAATCTCATGGGGTACAGATGCCTCATCGTATCCTCACTTTCCAAGATAGTTCCTCCCATTACTTGACGCTCCCATTTGTCTTTTCTGACAAAAGTCATCCTTCCCCAGGACTTGTTTCCTTCAGTCTGCAACCTATATTTACTTTTCTCTATTCTTTCTCGACATTAATAACATCTATCGGTGGTACACCTTTGAGCATTCGGGCCTTCTTTTCAATTGGTCTATTGGTCCGAGAATAATATGTGCATCATATTGTAATCCATGCTTTTCAAATTCCTTGTCGAGAGGCTTTTCCAGGACGCCGTGGTAGACTCAAGATCTTTTCTTATCATGATCACTACCCTGCCCTCATGAAACGTACTCTTTGGTGCCTCCACCATTTTCCATAATCATTCAATCCATATGTCCTTTTGTATCATCGGAAATGTGCAAGTTCCATCAGCTTAATCTCATTGGTCCAGATCGAACTATAGCCTTCTCGACTTCTCAAGTAAACTCATGAGCGAGTCCTTAGTAGTTCTTCCTCAATTACATTCGAGATCCTCCAATGACCAATTAATCCACCAATTTGCAATGGTTATGCTTTCCTTCATTGGTACGTTCCCTTGTCTATGAAATTCCATGGTTTCTATCCTCAAGTTCAGTGTTTCCCATCCAGATACTCGAAAGTCTGGATTTGCTCCCCAATACTCTTATTCGTAGTTCTTACGTAACTTCATCCATGTTGCTTCTCATTCAATTCCTCCCGGGAGACTCATATTTCAAGTTCTTATGGGTTGTATAAACTCAAAACCTTTCTTTTCGCGTTACGCCATCGTAACTTTCACCATCCTTCACTTTCCAATGGAAACACCAATATCGGCATGGTCGCCAACTATGCTTAAATCATTGGGACTCCTTTTTATATTCGTTCATCCACTTATGAAGCGTTTCGTCCTTAGTCAATCTCACCATTGGACTAACTATCGCGGGGAACCTTCCCACGCATCATCCACAATAATCCATCAGACTTAGAAAACCCCAAGCCATAGTAGCTCGCATCAATCTCAGTCGATCCACCATCGTTTTCTACCTTTGGAGGATCCATAGGGATCCCATTTCCCAGAAACTACATAACCAAGAAATCCACCTTATCAAGCCCAAAGCTCGGGTTCTTCGCACTTAGCACATGTTGTGACATTTTGAATTTTCTGCCATTTTGAGACTGTTGAATGACAAGAATCTATCGATGTATTTCAGTCTTATTTAGCTCGGATCTGATCAATCCTGAGTAGACTAACCAAAAGGGAAAGGCTAACGCATGACAAGGTACGTGGACCTAGGAAACTCGAAAAAGGAAATGACGCTTTGACCATAAAGATTGCTGAGGGAACATTTAGATCCAATAAGGCCGATCGAATAATGATTGAGGAATCCATTGCTAGCGTTATACAGTTGGAGCGCGGGTGATGCCGTTTAACCAATGTATAATTTGCGAAGTTTTCCTAAATCGAATAATGACGATCGAGACCGTCGGAACTAGCAATGAACCCTCGCAATTACATGACAACCAAAGCCGTCATATCTTGAGTCATCCTAAGTGTGACGAGAGTCACAGAGTCGATATGCGTAACATCTGCAAAAGTCACCCGTTAGTTCGAGATAAACTAAGGATACGATTGACGAGAAATCAACCATGAAATAGAAGCTCGAATTGGCAATTGAAAATAAAGAATTTTAAAATTGGAAAAGGATTTGACGTCGCCTCGCCAATGGTCATTCAAAATAGGAAAAACGAAGTTTCGGACGAAAAGTGCCAAATTACGGTTTTGCCCCTCAACCTATTGTCCTTCTCTCAAGATTATTGGAAGGGCAAACTGGTCAATTGGTCTCCCATAGAAGTTGCCGAAATTTTGAAGAGGTGGAGTCAAAGAAGTCAAAGCCTTGTGGACCAATTATTTGAACCTTGCCATGTGTCACTCAAAGAAGAGGCCAAGCATTAATTACCTTGCAAATCAATCATATCAATTTTTACATCAATAATTTGGTGGACATCTTCCCTAGCCTTGCTCAGCCGTGCACCCCTCTTCCTCTCTTCCATTTCCTTCATTTTTCTCTTCTTCTTCCTCTAGCAAAAAAATTGTACCGTCCGACTAGTTTCTGCCCCCTGTTCAGTGAGCTCGAACGCCACTTCCCTTGGCCGCCTTGCCGTGCTCCGACCACCAGAAGCTAGCCCAACGTGTCCTTGACAAGTTCCAAGTGGTATCTCGTCAATTGGTTGAGTATTTTTACCCGTGTGAACCCAAGACCAAAATCGGACAGAATCTGCGCAAGTTGGGGTAAGGCTTCCGTTTACCCTCTTAGAGGCTTCGATTGTCTTTAAACTTTTTCTAGGATCTCTATAACATCTAGGACTCAAGTTCACTGAGCATAGATTGTGGTTTTATTGGAGGTGCAAGGTGTTTTCATGGCTGATTTTGAGTGATTTTCACCGAGCATAAAACTGATTACTGAGCCCCAAGAGGAAACCGAACTGTTGGAGGGCTTCGGGGTGTTGTTTCCCTCCAAAATTCTTGGTGAGCTTTCTAAACACATAGATGGAGATGTTAACAAGTTTAATTCGTGAGAAATTGGAACCTAGAGTTGAAATATGGATTGATATGTGTGGTTTAGATTGAAACATCAACTGTTCTGTTACTGCCCTGTTAGAACCGAATATGATGGGAGTGATTTAAGTGATATTTTGGCTTCAAAATGACTCATGAGATATCATAAGACGTTATGTGAGGTGTTAATGGGAAGTGTGTGAAGTGGATTGAGAATTAGAAGTGATTTAAGGGCTATTTTGTGCATGAAACTCCGAGATACTTTCAGCCCTATATATTGCTACATGAACCGAATGCATGAAGGGGTCGTGGAGGTATAGTCGTGTATTCGATTGATCGATAAGGCATCTTCAAAAAGCCAGTAGATCAATACCAGTTTATTTAGGACTGAATCTGGTCGTGGAAGGCCAAAATGGACAGCTTGGTGCCGCGATGTTTCGTCGATCGTTTTATGGTATTTGCTTGGCCTAAGCTCGAGGTAAGTTATGCCTAAATCTTTATTAGGATGTTAGGTTACTAAAGGACGGAGTTTTGAGTTGAATTGAATGGTTTTATGAACTGATTTTGTAAGAGACGCGAGGAAACCCAATCTGCCCTATTTTGATGAATTGAGCTTTAGTGATTTTGTGGTATGAAAATTGTGAAATCAAAGTTGATTTGAGGAATCTTAATCTAGTCATGGCATGTGGTTGGGCCATTCGACGTGCTTTGTGGAAATTCTCATTTGATTTGAGTGCATTAAGCGGATTGATTTACCAATCGAGTCTTAAGATGACTTGTGAATAATCAAATTTGAGATTGGTTTGAATTGAGCTGAGTGATGTTTGTGTCTTATTGAGAATTTTGTAATGAGAAATGTATTTTGTCTAGTGACGGACATTTGAAATGAATGCCTCGAAGTGGGCGAAGAAATACTTGAATTTCTTGAGTTTACTTCTGATTGAAAATTGAGGCGTGAATGTGTTTTCAAATGAAAACTGAGGCTTTTTATAAATGAAATTTTTATGAATAATGGCATGCGGGATTGCCAGAAAAAATTATAAGTGCACTGGTGTGTGGGATCGCCAAGGAATTATGAAATTTGGCCAATATGTTGGGAGGGAGTTACTCCCATTTTGACTTGACGAGGTCCTGCAGCTAGAGAGTCCCATATTGACACGATTCATCTCGATTGAAAATGGGCATCGGGAGTCGTATGGTGACCGAATCATCTCTAGGTTCGGACACGAGAGTCTCATATGGACTGACGGGTCATATGGAGACTGAATCATCTCGCAGCCCCAAAGTGGGCGGCCCAGGATGGGTGGATATGGAAAGAACTATTTTCTGAAATATCAAAGAATGAGTTTTTCTTTGAGAATTGAAATGCCTCTTGAATCGAGATTTGTCTCAAGTGTGAAATTTGCCTCACGAGTTTGAAAATACCTCATGGTTTGCGATTGGAAATTTGCCTCATGCTTGAAAAGGCGTCAAGTGTGTGTTACTATTGAAAACCCCGCCATAGTACTAAGCTCAATTTTTCTCATGAAATTGGGTAACTAGATTAAGTCTCTTTGGAAAGACTGAAAGGCTGTGTTTTAAGCGTTACCCCGTTTTCGCCATGTCAAAGATTTTATCCCAAAATACCTTGTTTTTCAAAAACGTCTGGAAGTAATGATAGCCTAGTTTAGGGTTAGGTTTAGTTTACTGAGATTTATATCTCACCCCGTCGTGGGACAACATTTTCAGGTCCCAAACAAAGAATACCCGAGCTCGCCACGGACTGGCATTCGATGAAGTCACTGGAAGAAATGATTATGAATCCTTTTGTGGCCGTAGGGTTGTATTGATGAATTTGGGGACTTAGAATTATCACCTCTGATGTATGATTGACTTTTCTATGAAGTGTACCCTTTTGTCCTAAGTCATCTTGTGTTTATTTGTATGGGGTGGTTTCACGCTTCTACATGCTTGCTTCATTTAAATCCTTTGAGACGTGGCCATTGGATCTTGGGAGATCATCAAAGGTAACGGCGAAGGTGGGATGCTCGCATGCCCGCCGGGCTCGGGGCTTGACATAGCTCCTCCTCGAGCTTGCCTACCCATCAATTTTTCTCATTTCCATTTAAGGTTCTCACGACCCCTTATTACACTTGGGTCTCGCACAATTAACAAAATCGAGCCATATTCTTCCAGTACTCATACTCAAGTCGCTCATCTTTACTCAATTCTCATGATCCATCTCAGTTCCTGGATCTTCTCATATCTTGCATATTCGAGCCAAGTGCTCCTCTAGCGACTGTACTTTGGTCGTTCAACCTTATTAGGTTCTCATGTCGCTTGAACCACTATGATTCCCTCCAAGAATGAAAGATTAAGTCTTCTACTCAAGTTTAGCAATCTCAGGCTGCTCATTTCATTATCTTTCACCATCAATCAACCATCTAGTGGTGCTTAGGCAACTCTCAACTACTTGCCCATTATCGAAGGATTACAAATCATCCTTAAGCAGCAACCACATATCAAGCTAGCCTCAACGAGGCAACTTCTCAATCAACAACTAATTACTAGGCAAGCCTCAACTAGGCCAAAACTCAACTAGGTCAACACAAAGCAAGTACTCAAGGCATTACTTCTGTGAGTCAATTGCTCATACTTTAAGTATAAGGGCATCTGTCACTTTGTCACAAACACGACAGGCTATCTCAGTTTCAGCAGGCATCAGTTCAATGGGTATAAAGCCCACATGCTGTCTAATCTCTCAGTTAGACCTTGGCCAAGACAATCACGTGATGCCAACTACAAAACATGCGATCAGGCCAATCACAACATCCCTTTTCTTTTTCAAATGGCATCCTCTGCCAAGCACAAAGCTCTTAATCATGCCAATCACATGCGTCGTTATAATTGCCATGCCATTTTCAAGCATTCACTTTGAGAATCACTCCCGTGCCATACATCTCTTAACCATAATTAGACTCAACCCGATACTTAGGCTTTCCCTTTCAATTTATGGCTTGGGTCATTCCTGCCTCCTTTCTATCTTAGAAGCCTGCTAGGAGCCGTTCCTTGTCCGGACCTCTCTGTCCCGGCGATCACTCCTTGCCCTCATCAGACTTGGTCGTTGTAGGTTGTCACAAGTCATACATCTACGGAGGAAGCCCCGTTCCACATGTCCCATACCATGCTTCACTACGGTTCATAGGTATCCTGCCAGCTTATCTCATACCAAGCGACAGTTTATTAAGTCTGATAGTGCTATGCTCATGCCTGCTGATGTGAATCGCTGCGGAAACTGATCGTTCTACGAAGATCCAAGGGTTGCGAATTGCTAACCTTAACCCCCAATCGAACCTGTGATTGGTAACCTCGGTATAGGCGTGACCTGTTGACGAACCTGTGTCAACCAATCCACGCTATAGACGCTACGAACAAGAAAATTCGCGATCTTGCTCGATAAGTTGATCGATCGCCACAAGGAAGCCTTGATAAGATCTTGTCTTCAAGAGAACTTGAAGAAGAGAAAACCTCTATGTATAAAATTCTGAATTAATGTTATGTTTTCAGAAACTCATAAGCACCCTTATATATGGTGCTAACCCTAAAAGGCAAAAATTACAAAAATACCATTAATTAATAAAAATTCGCCTAAAAATAGAAAAAGGCCTAAAAGTCCATCTAAATGATGTCGAATGGTTGAAATTCATCGCAGTTCATGGCCAAAGGCCATGAGTGTTGATCAGGATGCCGTTTCTCTTTAGCTGACCAAATTTGAGCTCATTCGGAGCTCGTTAGCCCTAAATCCGTTCAGAATTCGCGAGGTTAAATGTAATCTTGTTGCGCCAAGGAGCTTCAGAATCTTCAATTCTCGAATCAAGATCATCTCCATTCCAAAGATCTTGAACCATGATGCTGATAGCTTGCTTGAATTCCCTCGCTCTTACTCGAGTAATTGGACCAAGCGGATAGAGCAACGAGTCCCTAGCACCTCATCCTCGATATGGTTCGATGTCCACATCATTCCCTCCACCGTGCAAAGGATTTGCCCTCAAATCATCACCTGCATAAAAAAGAGTCAAGTCAGTAACATTAAAAGTAGCACTAATGCCATACTCACCTGGAAGATCAAGCTTGTAGGCATTGTCATTGACCCTCTCCAACACCATGAATGGTCCATCCCCGCGCGGTAATAACTTAGAACGTCGTTGCTCGAGAAAACGTTCCGTGCGCATATGAACCCAAACCCAATCGCCGGGTTCAAACACTACTTTCTTACGCCCTTTGTTGGCTTGCTTTGCATATTGTTCTGTCTTGTGTTCAATATTCAGCCGTGTCTTTTCATGCAATGTCTTCACAAACTCGGCCTTCTTAGCACCATCTAAATCCACACGCTCTTCAACAGGCAAATGAGGTAAATCTAACGGAGTTAATGGATTAAAACCATAGACAACCTCAAACAGTGTGAATTTAGTAGCAGAATGCACGCTCCGATTATATGCAAACTCAACATGCGGTAAAAAATATTTCCAAGACTTAATGTTCTTCTTAATGATAGCACGTAACAATGTCCATAAAGTCCTATTAACTACTTCAGTTTGACCATCAGTTTGTGGATGATAAGTAGTAGAGAATAAAAGTTGTGTACCTAATTTCTTCCACAATGTCTTCCAAAAGTAGCTAAGAAATTTAGTATCTCGATCAGAAACAATGAACCTAGGCATGCCATGCAAACGCACAACCTCACAAAAGAACAAGTCAGCAACATGTGATGCATCATCGGATTTATGGCATGGTATAAAATGAGCCATTTTTGAAAACCGATCTACAACCACATAAATAGAATCCTTACCATGCTTAGACCTAGGCAATCCTAACACAAAATCCATAGAAATATCAACCCAAGGATGCGTCGGGATAGGCAAAGGCGTATACAAGCCATGTGGTTTAGTTGTAGACTTAGCCTGTTTACATGCAATGCACCTTTCACAAACACGTGTGACATCTCGTTTCATATGTGGCCAATAAAAATGTTCATGCAGCACTTCATAAGTTTTATTGATTCCAAAATGCCCCATTAAACTGCCACTATGCGCCTCTCGCACCAACAACTCTCGCAAAGATCATCTAGGCAAACATAACTTGTTTTCACGAAAGAGATAGCCATCATGCCTATAGAATTTTTCAAATGCAGCATGCTCACAAGCTTCAAACACTCTTCCAAAGTCATCATCATCAGTATATATCTCTTTGATATGCTCAAAACCTAGGCACTTTGCTCCTAAAGTAGTTAGAATTGCGTACCTTCGAGAAAGTGCATCGGCTACCACATTTTCCTTACCTTTCTTGTACTTGATTACATATGGAAAAGTCTCGATGAACTCCATCCATTTAGCATGTCTTTTGTTCAACTTTTGCTGTCCCTTCAAGTACTTTAATGTCTCGTGGTCGGTGTGGATCATAAATTCCTTTGGCCACAAGTAATGTTGCCAAGTCTCCAAAGCTCGTACCAACGCGTACATCTCCTTATCGTAAGTTGGATAATTCAATGTTGCCCCGCTTAACTTCTCGCTGAAATAAGCTATGGGATGTCCTCCTTGCATCAACACAGCTCCAATTCCTGTGCCAGAAGCATCGCATTCTATTTCAAAAGTAGCACTAAAATTTTGTAAAGATAACAAAGGAGCATTAGTTAACTTATCCTTCAATAGATTGAATGCTCTCTCTTGCTCTTCTCCCCACGTGAAACCCACATGCTTCTTGATGACCTCGGTTAAAGGTGCGGCGATGGTGCTGAAATCCTTTACAAATCTGCGATAGAAACTGGCTAAACCATGAAAGCTGCGCACCTCTCCTACAGTCTTAGGTGTCGGCCATTCTTGGATCGCTTTCACCTTTTCTTCATCAACCTGTATTCCATCAGCACCAACAACAAACCCTAGAAATACTAATTTGTTAGTCACAAAAGAGCATTTCTTCAGATTAGCATATAATTGCTCGGCCCTTAAAACCTGTAAAACAGCTCGCACATGTTTAATATGGTCATCAAGGCTTCGACTATATATTAAAATATCATCAAAATAGACAACCACAAATCGACCAATAAAAGCATGCAGAACATGATTCATAAGTCGCATGAAAGTACTAGGTGCATTAGTTAAACCAAATGGCATGACTAACCATTCATACAACCCATATTTGGTCTTAAATGCAGTTTCCATTCATCCCCTTCTTTCATTCTAATCTGATGATAACCACTTTTTAGATCAATTTTAGTAAATATGCAAGCTCCATGTAACTCATCTAACATGTCATCTAATCTAGGAATATGATGTCGATACTTTACCGTAATATTATTGATTGCTCGGCAATCGACACACGTTCGCCAAGTCCCATCCTTCTTTGGTACTAACAAAACAGGAACAGCACACGGGCTAAGACTTTCTCGCACATATCCTCGTTCCAGTAATTCACTAACTTGCCACTGAAGTTCATTTGTCTCATCGGGATTACTTCGATATGCGGGTCGATTAGGTAATGACGCACCAGGTATCAAGTCGATTTGATGCTCTATGCCTCGAATCGGTGGTAGACCTCCAAGAACCTCATCAGGAAAGACATCATCAAATTCCTGCAATAAAGACACGACAGAACTAGGCAAACTTGGGTCAAGATCGTTAGTAGTAAACAATGCCTCCTTGTACAAAAGTACAAGCATCGGTGGGTCCAGAACCAAAGCTCTCCTCACTTCGCTTGATCTTGCATAGAAATTCTTTTCTTTCTTTTCTTTTCTCTCTGCTTTTCCCTCGGCTTTTACCACTTTGTTTTTCTCTGTCTCTCCTTTTCCTTGCGTCTCAGACTCTCTACGCAAGCTCTCAGTTTTCTCACTTTTTCTCTCTTTCTCAGCCTCACGTTGTAGTTTCAATTGATCTTCATACACCTCAGTAGGTGTCATTGGCACCAAAGTGTAAGTCTTCCGATTCATCACCAATGAATATCGGTTAGTGTATCCATCATGATGTACCCTCCGATCATACTGCCATGGTCTACCAAGTAAGAGATGTCCCGCTTGCATAGGTACAACATCACACACCACCTCATCTTTATATCGCCCTATCTCAAATGGAACTAGGACTTGCTTCGAAACTTTCACTTCACCACTATCATTCAACCACTGAAGTCTATATGGTCTAGGGTGCTTTGTAGTTTTCAATCCTAGTTTCTCCACCATAGTACAACTTGCCACATTTGTACAACTACCTCCATCAACAATTAAACTACAAATCTTACCATTCACCAAGCATCTTGTATGGAACAAGTTATCACGTTGCTGGTGATGCTCCTCCTCCTTGACTTGCACACTAAGAGAACGTCTAACCACCATCAATTCACCCTTGACTGGCATCTCGACATCGCTACAGTCCTCCAATGGCGGCATGCCATCATCATCTTCCTCCCTGTCACTTTCAGATTGAACATCTCCAGGCCCAGTCATTATCATCACCCTCCTATTAGGGCATTGATTTGCCATATGACCCATGCCTAAACACTTGAAACATTTAATTTCACGAGTTCTAGTGTTAGGATTTTCAGTTTTACCTGAAACCGGATTCGAACCAACTCTGCCATCTCTCTCCTTCTCCCTTGAAGTTTCAAACTTGGTGTTGTTTCCCTTCCAGTTCGGCTTCTCGTCGTCTCTCTTCCAATTGGGTTTCCAATTCGAGCTTGAACCTCCACCACTCCTGTAATTTCGGTCCAACTTCAAATGCCTCTCTACTTTGATAGCTTTGTCCACCAATTCTTCCAACTCGACATAATGTTGCAGCTCTACCACTCTTGCTATATCTCGGCTCAAACCACATAAGAATCGTGACATAGTAGCTTCGCGGTCCTCTACCACATTAGCACGGATCATGGAAATCTCCATCTCTTTATGGTACTCTTCCACGCTCTTGTTACCTTGTGTGCGATTTTGCAGTTTATGAAATAAGTCTCTGTGGTAATGACTTGGTATGAAGCGCTTGCTCATCACCGCTTTCATCTCATCCCACGTTTCTACCGATCTCTCACCATTGCATCTCCTGCTATTCACAAGTTGATCCCACCAAATTATAGCATAATCAGTGAATTCAACAGCTGCAATTTTTACCTTCTTGAGCTCCGAATATCGCTGGCAGTCAAATACCATCTCCATTCGTTTCTCCCATTCTAGGTATGCATCAGGATCATTCTTTCCCTGGAAAGATGGAATCTTCATCTTGATATTGCTAAGCTCATCATCTTCTCGATGTCTGAACTCTCGGTGTCTGTTTCTCCTCCCAAATCTGCCATCTCGGTCATCTTCTGTATCAGACACATATTCATCGTCAAATTGTCGCTGCCATCTGGATTGCGCCCTAGGCTCATCTCGCTGATTTTGTGGCCTCCCTCGTGGTGGCTCTTGTTCACCATCAAGCCTCGTCTCACACCTCACAACTCGGTTGCTAAGGGCTTCAAGTTGTAAGCTCAACTATTGAATGCCTGCTAAAATCGCATTATCCCTTGGATTGGTGCCATCCTCCCTTTGATTTACGCTTTCTTGGTCTGCCATGATTTTTTTTTAACCTGCAAGAAAATGTTAGAAATAAAAGAAATCTCACCACACTTCCTCACGTGTTTCGCTCAAGATGTTTGTCACTCCCCTCGTGTTTAACTAAATCTAGGCTTTTTCTTCCCTAAATTAAACTTACACACTCTTGCCTTTTTCCTCTCGATTCTCTTCTTTCAAGCTCTTTATCAGACTAGAATTCCATTCTCACAAGCTCCTCATAACAGTCGACTAAACCACCAAGCAAGATCAATTCAGCAATATACTGCTCAATTCAGCAATTCAGCAACTTTTGCTAGATTTGAATTCAGGTTAATGTTTGCTGCTATTTTTTTTTTCTATTCGGTCCAACTAACAATAATAATAATAAAAAGAAACGAGTCGTCCTCTTGATTTTTTTTTCAGCCTCTTTTTTTTCGATTTTTTTTATCGGTTCTTTTTTTTTCACCGATACTCTTTTTTTTTCACTGATTTTTTGGCTGAATTTTTTTTTGACGAACTCAATACAATCAAAACAACTAGGACCGAAAACCTTAATTTTATAAACCCTAGATCCCCAATTCAGAATCCTAATTCGATTAGTAACAGATCCCCAATTCTATAAACCCTAATTTTATAAACCCTAGATTGCTGAATTAAAATCAGTAAAAGTAAGATAATAACTAGATCTTGTAGAACCAGCTCTGATACCAGATGATGTGAATCGCTGCGGAAACTGATCGTTCTACGAAGATCCAAGGGTTGCGAATTGCTAACCTTAACCCCCAATCGAACCTGTGATTGGTAACCTCGGTATGAGCGTGACCTGTTGACGAACCTGTGTCAACCAATCCACGCTATAGACGCCACGAACAGGAAAATTCGAGATCTTTCTCGATAAGTCGATCGATCGCCACAAGGAAGCCTTGATAAGATCTTGTCTTCAAGTTCTCTTGAAGAAGAGAAAACCTCTCTGTATAAAATTCTGAATTAATGTTATGTTTTCAGAAACTCATAAGCACCCTTATATATGGTGCTAACCCTAAAAGGCAAAAATTACAAAAATACCCTTAATTAATAAAAATTCGCCTAAAAATAGAAAAAAGCCTAAAAGTCCATCTAAATGATGTCGAATGGTTGAAATTCATTGCAGTTCATGGCCAAAGGCCATGAGTGTTGATCATGATGCCGTTTCTCTTTAGCTGACCAAATTTGAGCTCATTTGGAGCTCTTTAGCCCTAAATCCGTTCAGAATTCGCGAGGTTAAATGTAATCTTGTTGCGCCAAGGAGCTTCAGAATCTTCAATTCTCGAATCAAGATCACCTCCATTCCAAAGATCTTGAACCATGATGCCGATAGCTTGCTTGAATTCCCTCGCTCTCGCTCGAGTAATTGGACCAAGCGGATAGAGCAACGAGTCCCTAGCACCTCCTCCTCGATATGGTTCGATGTCCACATCACCTGCACCCTCATCAACTATCATTTCAAGGCCATAAACACGTGCACTGTATGACTGTCTGTCGCGACCCTCCCACCCCAACGACGCGGCGGCGAGGGCTAATGGGCCGTCCAGTCGTCTGTTCGGACGCGGGCCTCTCCCAAGGTCCATTACCCAAATCGCAACGGCTGGTATATGTAATCGACCTTCGGTGTGGTCTAGTGACATGTGATACGTGTACATGCCAAGGAGTCGCCACCAATCGTTTCTTGGAAGGTACGATTGGAAACCCTATCGAATAGTTGGGAGCATTCTATTCAATCCTGTGAAAACCAAAGAAACGGGTCGGGGACTTTGTTACGTCAATTGTCAGAGTTGACGCCCTTTCGGTACCTAAGTTGAATGATTTATCTAGCCCTAGGATTTCATGCAGATGGATGAGGTGCGAACCCTAAATTTAAGAGTTCATGCAGATAAGAATGACTATCCTAGCAAACACAGTCAATAAAATGATTGCGCAAATTAAGGATCCAAAACGTACGGATAAATCACATGAAAGCAACATGGCATCCCTAGTAAGGCCATATTAGCCTAGAGAAATATCAATCAAGGTTCAGGAGTGTTTTCGACACGATCTGCCCTTGAGGGGCAAAATCGTAATTTTGTAGAATTTTGGGACAATCTGTCCTAAAGGGGCAAATTTGTCACTTCGAATTAAATATGGAGTCAAAAGACGATGAAAATAGGATTGGTAACCAAACCAATCCATTTCCTATTTTTCAGGAATTTCTAGAATTTTTCTGGAATTTTAGAAGCAATTTACCCTTTAAGGGGTAAAATCGTCATTTTAGGCGGAGACGAGAAGTGAAAATTTCAAACATTAGGATTGGTCGACCACCTGACCCAAATTCTAATTCTGAACAATTTTCAAGAGTCGATTAGAATATGGATGACGATTTACCCTTTGAGGGGTAAAATCGTCATTTTTGGAAAAAAATAACGAGATTTGAAAATCCAAGCAGAAGAATTGGTCACCTAACTGACCCTAATCCTTATCTTGGCATTCTTGACCTATCTCGTATACAAAGATGAGGCGATTTACCCCTAAAGGGTAAAATCGTTGATTTCTAGAAGAACGGATAAGAAATCCCAAAAATAGGATTGACCAGTTGCCTGTGGTCAATCCTCAATTTTTGGGAATTTCTAAAATGTCTAGAAATTTTTCACAATTTTCCTACATTTTTTGGGATTTTCTAGGATTTTCTAACATTTTTTTTTAGAATTTTCTAGATTTTTTCGTTTTTTTTTAATTTTTATGAATTTTCTAAAATAAACTGGAAAAAAGGCTAATCAAAATTTAGGTGTCAATAGCTGCTCCTCTTTGAGAGGAATCTCGCGAGAGATTTTTCTCAAAGACAAGTGACACTTGAATCCAGATTGACTCTACTAGGGAACAGAAAAATGATTCTTGACACCCAATCTTTCTTGTCCTGTTGGTGTGCTCTGCTCATTCTGTCTTTACTGATGAGAGAGAGAGAGAGAGAGAGAGAGAGAGAGAGAGAGAGAGAGAGATATGGAGTAGAGATGCTTACCTGTTACTCACCTTTTGTTCACCTGTATGATGCTCGTGCGGCATACGCGGTGTATGACGGATTCAAGTGAATACCTAGGGACTCGTCTCTTGAGTATCCTAGGGCGATTAAACTCTAGCCCGTATGGTAGGCAAAACCAGAATGGTATTCCTATCCGACAGGAACCTAAGGATGACGCACCCGTTCTTTAGGGATTGTCAAAGGTTTCGATCCTTACGGTGGATCAGACCATGAATAGGACCCATTTCTGTCAGGAACCTATGGATGACATACCCGTTTTGTAGGGATTGCCAAAGGTTTTGATCCGTATGGTGCATCAAATCATGAATAAGACTCCTTTCTGTCAGGAACCTATAGATGACGTACCCGTTCTTTAGGGTTTGTCGGAAACTAGGTTTTCTATCCACCAGGAACCTAAAGGTGACGCACTTGTTCATTGGGGTTTTCCGAAAACTAGGCTTCCTATCCACCGGGAACCTAAAGGTGACGCACCCGTTCTTTAGGGTTTATCGGAAACTAGGCTTCCTATCCCCCAGGAACCTAAAGGTGATGCACCCGTTCTTTAGGGTTTGTCAGAAACTAGGCTTCATATCTATCAGGAACCTAAAGGTGACGCATCTGTTCTTTAGGGTTTGTCGAAAACTAGGCTTCCTATCCACTAGGAACCTAAAGGTAACGCACCCGTTCTTTAGGGTTTGTCGGAGAGTAGGCGTCCTATCCACTAGGAACCTAAAGGTGACGCACCCGTTCTTTAAGGTTTGTCGGAAACTAGGCTAATCCTACATCTTGAGGAATCGACGAGGGTCTATACAAATGAGGTATACCTAACTCTTAGGTTTACCAAAGGAGCTATTCTGGGGTTTAGGGGCTACCTAGAACCTTATAGAAAGCTGGTTCTAGAGATTGTCTTCTTGACGTGCAAGGTGTTATTCTGGGATTTGGGGATTCCAAGTATCCTGCAGAAAGCTCAAACCTGCAAAAACTTTTGTTAGCGAGATTCTTCTGGGATTTAGGGGTTACCTGAAATATCACAGAAAAATGATTCTGAAATTTATCCTTTTGACACGTGATGTGCTGTTCTGGGATTTGGGGACTCCAAGTATCCTATAGAAAGCTCAAACTTGAAATCTCACATAAAAACGATTCCGAAGCTCTTCATTGTTGAGCAAGGTGTCCTTCTTTGACCTGGTGCTGCCACGAGTCTCATAGAAGTTTAAACTTGAGAGTTCATTCCTCATTAAAAAGAGATCAGTTATCTCGAGGCAATGACAGTTATAATGCAAACAAAGCTTTATTTTGACCTATGCGATTATGCGAAATGACTTAGGATGCTGGGGGTTATCCAAGACATCTTAAAGTATGCAAGGATGATCCGAAATCCCTATGAGGAAAATCCTGGATTAAACAATTTGAGGTTTCCAACAAAGCTTACTTTTAAGCATTCTATTAGAACATCTTCGTCAAAGAGGGCTTCTTCCCAATTCTTTGACTTTGGTCTTTTATATAAAAAAAAAGCACTCGAATTTCCTAATAACATGTACTTGGGTTTTCGGGGCAGGGTCTATACAAATGAGGTATACCTAACTCTTAGGTTTACCAAAGGAGCTATTCTGGGGTTTAGGGGCTACCTAGAACCTTATAGAAAGCTGGTTCTAGAGATTGTCTTCTTGACGTGCAAGGTGTTATTCTGGGATTTGGGGATTCCAAGTATCCTGCAGAAAGCTCAAACCTGCAAAAACTTTTGTTAGCAAGATTCTTCTGGGATTTAGGGGTTACCTGAAATATCACAGAAAAATGATTCTGAAATTTATCCTTTTGACACTTGATGTGCTGTTCTGGGATTTGGGGACTCCAAGTATCCTATAGAAAGCTCAAACTTGAAATCTCACATAAAAACGATTCCGAAGCTCTTCATTGTTGAGCAAGGTGTCCTTCTTTGACCTGGTGCTGCCACGAGTCTCATAGAAGTTTAAACTTGAGAGTTCATTCCTCATTAAAAAGAGATCAGTTATCTCGGGGCAATGACAGTTATAATGCAAACAAAGCTTTATTTTGACCTATGCGATTATGCGAAATGACTTAGGATGCTGGGGGTTATCCAAGACATGGATGATCCGAAATCCCTGTGAGGAAAATCCTGGATTAAACAATTTGAGGTTTCCAACAAAGCTTACTTTTAAGCATTCTATTAGAACATCTTCGTCAAAGAGGGCTTCTTCCCAATTCTTTGACTTTGGTCTTTTATATAAAAAAAAAGCACTCGAATTTCCTAATAACATGTACTTGGGTTTCGGGGCCATTCGCAGCGCATACATTTCGATCAGTCGGGAGGTCTTTATGGGACCGTAATGTTGGGCTTGGACACGGTTTCCAAGGGTGACTCATTCTCTGAGTTAGGTCGTTTGAATGAAAATTCTCTTCGTCTGCTCCGGATTTACAAGTCAAGAACCCTGCAAAATGAGAAAGAAATAATCTTGCTCGTACCTCTTCGAGTTAAGGTACACATTAACCTAGGTGTCTTAGTTGGAAAAGACTGCGAAGGGTTGTAACGTTAGTAGGATTGGGACCAAAAAAGGCTTGTTTTTTCCTCGAAATCGTGGAGGGTTTGACATTGGTGATCATTGTCGATCAGTCCTCTCTTCTATCCCTGATTGATAATTCTTCGAAGAACACCTTTAGTCTTTTTGCTACTACGTGTCTTGAGAATGGGTCTAGTCTTTGAAAGATTTGCTTGCCGTTTTGACAGTTGGCTACGATTCCATTTGAAGGGTAGCCTCTTGTTGCACAATTCCTGAAGATTCTTTTTTTTTTTAGCTCAGAATTTGTTGGGGGTTGAGGTATCCAATAATCCCTCGGTGTCCCCAAGATTTTCCTTATGATTTTCCAGCATTTCGGTGAGGGTCAACCCTGTTCTTGTCAGGCTTTTTGTCTCTTTTCTAATGCATAGGGATTCGGCGTTTTCTCTTTTTTGATCCCGCCTTTTCCTTTTCTTTTTATAGGAATTAGGATTTTTGACGATCATGTAAGGTATGTGACTTAAGTCTCATCCTGTCTTGAACATCTTACTTTGAAATTCTCATGTAACTCCCACTTTTGAACTTATCTGTCCACGAGTGTCTTCGCCACCTTCACCTTGGTATTGTGCAATGATCACTAATGGGGGTACGCGAAACGAATGTGTAGGCTCAAATTGGCTATGCAATGGGTATAAGTGTGTAGGATGGAGAAATGGACGTCTTTTCATCATCCTAAGGCGCTTGGATCAATGTATATCAACACACGAATATTGATATTAGTCCGAGCAAAAAGATTTCTAACCATTTACCTGTTCATGCCACTAGACTGCTTCTATACGACCCCAATGTGGGGTGGTTCTTGACAGAGTTAAGAGATGAAAACCACCGCTCAAAGGGTTTGTCAATGATCACCTGCAGTGTTTATGGAGAAGAATGAATGCCCCCGTCATCCCAATACATGTAATCGATGCGAATAGCCCTTACATCCCTTGGTTCGGGCTTTTCTATTCTTACACTTATCTTATCTATCCAGTGTGTATAGGATGTGTTTGGATTAGGTTTGCCTCTTATCTGAAGAAACATTCTTTCTAGATAGCCCAAGCAACTCTGTTTTGGAAAAATCATTTCGTTTTCCTCCAGACATTTCACCCAACAGAGGATTTAATGATGCATCATGTATATTTCAACCATGCTTGGATAACCTCCAATTCCAACCGGTATGTGTCGCGACCCGTCCGAAACGGACGCGCGGATGGATTACCGATCGCGGGCCTACCCCTCCACACTGGCGTGCGGATCGCGGGCTTTGGATCGACGCGGGCCCTCCCAGGCCCATACCAAATCGTGGCGGGAGTATTTTTTGAGGGATTCGACGATAAGAGTCGATCGCTTTCGACCTTAGTGTGGTTGTGGTGGCATGTGCAACTTGTGCATGATATTTGGAGTCGCCACCGGTCTTTCTTGGAGGGTAGACCGAAAATCTTACTGACCGATTGGGAGAGATCGATCAGTTTTGCGGAACCAGAGATTTTGGGTTCGGGGACTTGGTTATGTCGGTGTCATTACCAACGCACTTTCGATACCTAACGCGAGTGATTTTCCTAATTAAGATTTCATGCAGGCACAATTTTAGGTGAGGTAGGTTTGATTCAGGATTTCATGCAGATTAAAAGACTATTCCTATCAATCACAATCAATTTTAATGAAAGCGCAATCAAGTGCATAAATAAACCAGATCGATGCACATCAATTCACATCACATGGCCTTCTAGTATAGCCATAAGGGCTTAGGGAAGGTGTGATTTAGGATCATGGGCAAAATGGGAAGATTGGGGGATGATTAACCCGAAGGGAAAAATCGTCATTTTTTTGGAAGGTTTGGATATCGAATTACCCAAAATATTCCATGGCCAGTTGATTGTGACCATTTCCCATTTTTGAGAATTTTTTGGAATTTCTTGATTTTTCTTCAATTTTTGGAAGACGATTCGCCCAAAGGGCGAAATCGTCGTTTTTAAGAAGGGTCGGGGTTCAAAACACCCGGGATGAGCCTTGGCCAGTGGATTGTGGACATTTCCTATTTTTTGGGATTTTCCTGGATTTTTTTTTTTGGAATTTTTTTTGGAAGACGGTTTGCCAGAAGGGTAAAACATTCATTTTTGGAAAGATCGGGGGTCGAAGAACCCGAAACAGGTCGTGGCCAGTTGTATGTGGCCATTTTCCTATTTTCTAGAATTTTTTAGAATTTTTTTAGAATTTTTCATGATTTTCTATTTTTATTGAATTTTTGAATTTTTATTATTTTTTTTATTACTTTTCTGGATTTTTTTTTAAATTATTAAAAATATTTTCCGGGCCGGGTTGGACCCGGCCCATGCCTCGTGGGCGCCCGGTTCGACCCTATGGGTCGAATTCGGTCTAAAAACGACACCGTTTTGATTTTTCTATTTTTTTTAAACATTTTTTTTTTATTTTTTTATCCATTTTCTTTAATTATCCGAAAATCCACAGGATCTAACGGTTCATATTGTGCCACGAGGCTTCATCTTGTGCGTCCGATCTTCCATTAGATCAGACAACCCACAGAGAGCCACGTGGCTCAATCCTAACCATCAGATCAAAATCAATTTATTTATCCGAAAATCATTTAATAAATCTGAAAAAGCCGAGATTGCGACACGTGGCATCACCACGGCCGTCCAATCTGTTTTATTTTTTTGAACCGTGCCCACCTGCTGACGTGGCTGCCTGCGTGGCACGCCACGTCAGCTTTGACCGTTGACCTGTAGGGGAGTCGCCGGGGAAGACGATGAACAGTGCTAATTCCGGCGAATTTGCCGGAATTCTCGCCGTAGGACCCAAACCGACGTAAAAATGACAGAATTAAAGCGCGATTTCAATACCAATCAACTTCGCACGAACTCCACATCGACATCCAACGAAAACAAGGCCTCGGCGACGTCGGGTAGGCGATGAATCGGACCTCCACAGTCCCGGCGCCGGCGAGAAAATTGCAGAATTTCGTTTTCGCTCCAAACTCGATTCTGCTCGATCATACAACATTCAAATGGAGCTTAGAAGCTTACCTGAGTTCCCATTGGCGTCGGCGACCGTACGAACCTCCTCGTCGAGCTCCCGATCAGAGTTACGGCCGGCGAAGCTCCGAGGCGAGTTCTCATCGTGGTTTAATGCAAAATGAACATTCAGCCGGGGTTAGAACAAGTTCTAATGAAGCTTAAAGGCGAGTCTCGCACAAATAGAGCTCGGGGATGGTTCGGCCGAGAGCCACAATATCGAAAACTCGTTCAGGCATTTCGTCGAACATTTTACATGCATGCGGTAAACGGAGGTCGGGAGAGGATACCGACCTGTCAAGGGCTCGTCAACGACCAGGAATGCTTTGGTGATGATCGGTGAGGGTTGATGAAGGTTTGAGAGTGCCCCGTCGCGCTCTGGTTTTGTTCGAACTCCCCTGAACTCCTCTCTCGCCGAGCTCTGTTAAAACCGAGAATCTCTCCCCTTCTCGTGGCCGACCGACGCTCCTCGGTCTCCGACAGAACACTAACATGGACCTCCATTGTCCCCTACGTTCGTTTGTCCTTTGCTTTTCTAAAAAAAAATGGCCGCCACCTTCCCCTGTCTTCCCCTGCACATTCGGCCATGGTGGGTCTGCAACTAAGTTGCAGACCCGGTCGGACCGGGTGGGTTCGAGTCTGACCCGACCGGCCTGGTTCGACCAATTCGCCTAAATTGGGGCCCAAATTGACCTATTTTCATGAAATTGATGGCAAAATCGGACTCCTTGACATGTTTTCTTTCAAACATGGGTATTTTCGTGAATCAATTGATTTAAATTTAGTGAAAACCCCAACTTGCCCCCTTAGGATCCGAAAATGATTTTCGCCTAATCGAAGGTCCAAACGACCCAATTAGCCTGAATTGAGGCCACCAATGGATTCGGCATGATGAAAAATATAGGGTAGAGGTGTTTAATTTTAATGGGTAGGCCCGTGTGAGATTTAATTTCAAAATTTGTGAAATCAGGGAGTAAATTGAAAGAAAATTATGCAATTAAGCCCTTTTGGTTAAAATTGATCAAATTGGAGGGCAAATTGAACCAATTACACTTCGAGACTTTAAAATCCAATGTCATAGCTTATAAAAAGTGAGAATTGAAAATTAAAAGACTCGAAAAGAATTTTTTAGGCTCGGTTTGGGTTTATGTTTGTGAAGGAACATAGTGACCCAAGCCGAATTTTCAAAATTTAAAGTGACACACTTGAAGAGGAAATTAAAAAAAAATTATCGAATATTTTTGTGTATTTTTCTGACCACGAATGGTATTTTTCTTATTTTTTGGGTATTTTTATAATTAAATAAATTCGAAAAAAATATTATAAAATACCGAAAATTTTTTTTGTTCAAAATTGGTTCCCGAGGCTAGGCCTAGGCTTCCAAAGTTGATTTTATGATTTTATGACCTTTTTTATATTTTTAATTTATTTTAAAAATGAAAACCACAATAATAGATGATCAAAAATCAGGTGTCAACAGCTGCCCCTCTTTGAGAGGAATCTCGTTAGAGGTTTCTCTCAAAGATAAGATGGCACCTGATTCCTAACCGACTTAATTGGGAAAAGGAAAGAAAAAAATGCTATGACATCGGATCCTTAAGGCTCTTGATAAAAGCTCAAATTAATCCTCGGTTTACTCTAACAATTTGAACATGGGCCGGAGTGAGAGAAGCTTACCTGAAGCTCACCTGTCGGATGCTGCCGGTTGCGTCGACTTTCAAGAAGATACCTATGACTCGTCATTCAGGTTATCCTATGGAGATTTAGGTTCTGACCCATATGGTAGGTCAACCCATAATAGAACTCCCAACAAAGGGGGTTCTATGAAACGACAAATCCCGTTTTGTGGGGATTCACGCTGCGACGAATTTCAAAAAGATACCTAGGAATCGTCCTTCAGAATATCCTAGGGAGATTAAGCTCTGACCTGTATGGTAGGTCGTACCATTATTGGATTCCTAACTGGTAGGAACCTAAGGAAGGCGCATCCCACGCTTTGGGATTTGGCAAGGATTTTGATCCGTATGGTGGATCAGACCTTTGTGTTGATCCTTATGGCGGTATCTACCAATGAGTTGACCCTTCAGGCGGTTTCTACCTTAAGTTTGACCCTTCTGGTGGTATCTACCAAGAGTTGACCCTTCAGGTGGTTTCTACCTTCATTTGACCCTTCAGGCGGTTTCTACCTTGAGTTGACCCTTCAGGCGGTTTCTACCTTAAGTTGGACCCTTCAGGCGGTATCTACCTTGAGTTGACACTTCAGGCGGTTTCTACCTTAGTTGACCCTTCAGGCGGTTTCTACCTTGGTTTTCCTTTGAAAATGGGTCTCATGATGAGGGTTCTCCACGTCCGATGAGACTGCCTGATTTTTGAAAAGGGGTCCCGAGACGAGGGTTCTCCAAGTCTGATGGGACTGCCTGATTTTTGAAAAGGGGTCCCGTGACGAGGGTTCTCCAAGACTGATGGGATTACCTAATTTTTTGAAAGAGGGGTCCCGAGACGAGGGTTCTCTACGCCTGATGGGACTACTTAATCTTTTGAAAAAGGTTCCCAAGACGGAAGTTTTCCACGTCCGATGGGATTGCTTGATTTTTTGAAAAGGGGTCCTAGGACGAGGGTTCTCCACGTCAAGCTAGGACTGCTTGATTTTTTTGAAAAGGGGTCCCGGGACGAGGGTTCTCCAAGTCTAATATGGCTCTTTTTTGTTTTTTTTAAAGGGTTTTTCTTCCCCCCTTTTTTGAAAGATCCTGAAATTCGTCGGGAATTCAGTTTTGAGGCAGTAAAAGATTTCATTTTGGCGAAAATTTCACTGGTACGCGGATGATGCGAGAGATGACTTTCTGGGAGCTGGGTTCTCCAGGTATCCTGCAGAAAGTTCGAACCTGCAAATTTTCCTCAAGATGTTTTAGCTTGGGACCTGGGTTTTCCAGGGATTTTGTGCACTCTAGCTCGTGGAGCAAAATATTCTTTTGGGATATGGGGTTGCCAGACATCCTGCAGAAAATAAATGTGTGGGCTCCTTTCCTCAGAGCGAGGCATTCTTCTAGAGATTTTAGGGATCACAGAGGGTCCCGTAGAAGTTTGAGCCTGAAGGATTTTTCTTCACCAAGAAAACGTTAGTAATCTTTAGGAAGACGACGGCTGTCCATTTGACAAAAACGTATGACTTAAGTTTTAATCATGAAATGTGCATTTTGATGCTGGAGGTTATCCAAAGCATTCCTGCAACATGCGAATGTGATCACAAATCCCTTGCACAAAAAATCTGGATCAAACAATTTGAAGACTCCAAAAAGAGTTTGCTCAAAACATCAATTGGAATATTTCTCGACAAGGAGGTCTTCTCACCCGTTTTGAGATAATGGTTTTTATAGGGGATGCACTCAATTCCCTACTAACCTGTGCCTAGGTTTTAGGCTCATTCGCAGCGCATATATTTTGATCGGTCGGGAGGTCTTCCAAGGGACCGTAATGTTGGGCTCGGATATTGGTCTTCAAGGGGGACCCGCTTTAGAGTCGAGGCCATTGAACGAAAGTTTTCACCATCTGCTCCGGGTTTACAAGTCAAGAACCCTGCAAAATGAGAAAGAAATAGCCTTGCTCGTACTTCTTCGAGCTAAGCTATATGTTAACCCAAGTGTCTTAGTTAGAGAATACTGTTTCAGGGTTATGATGTTGGTAGGATCGGGGACCGAAAAAGGCTTATTTTTGGCCCAGAATTTATGAGGGGATTGACATTGGTGATCATTGCAAACTTGTCACCTGTCTTTTCCATTCTGCATCTTCAGTTTTTGAGGTGTACAACAGCTTTTGAGGTGTGCACAAATTCTTTAGAGAGCGTCTCTGGCTGCATTAAGAGATTGACAACTCTGTCTGCGTCTTTCCTCCACACTTGACATCATTTGGAGGAGCAGCCTTTTTGATCTGACTCCTTTAGGGATTTTCTCTTTTCCCGACCAGGCTTTATTGGGGATCAATCAAACAGCTTATGCGAGCATCGGCCTTGCTTTTACCAGGCACTTTTCTTTTTCCTGATGCTGGGGAATTTTCTCATTCATTTTGAAATCCCACTTTTTTTTATTCTCAGGGGATCACGTTAGACATATGACCGAAAGTCTAAACATGCTTTAAATATCAGCCTAGGAATTTATTTGTAATTCCTAAGTCTTGAATTCTTCCATTTTTGAAGGGGTGCTGCATCCGTCTTGGGATATGCAATGATCACCAACGGATTCATGAAATGAATTTACAGGCTCAACTTGGCTGTGCAAAGGGTAAACGTATGTGGGATATGAATGCTTCCCGTCATCCTATGGCACTTGGATTACCATATAAACAACACATAAAGATTGATGTTAGTCCGAGCAAGAAAATTTCTAACCATTTTCTCCTTATGCTGCTGGACTTACTTCCTTTTTGCCCCGGTGTGGGGTGGTTCTTGACAGGGTTAAGAATGAAAACCGCCGTTCAAAGGGGTTATCAACGGTCACCTGTAGTGTTTTGGGATAAGAAACGAATGCCTCCGTCGTCCCAACCCATGTAATAGCCGCAAATGATCCCTACCTACGTAGACCCAGATTTCGTTATCTATCCACTCTACTCATCTCTCAAGTGTGTGTAGGACGTGTTTGGATTAGGCTTTGCCTCTTGTCTTTTGAGAAAACGTCCTTTTGAAAGTTTTGAACAACTTTTGATTGGAAAAATCTCTTTCATTTTCTCCAAAAATTTTACCCGTCAAGGGGATTTTATGATGCACCATGTATGTTCTTATTCATGTTCAGACAACCTCTTGTTTTAAAACATGAATGTTAATGAAGTTAGAATTCTATGTCTTTTCTAGACATCAGATTCGGAAAGCTTTTCTTTTCTTCTCTGTTTTTTTTTTATTCAACATCTTCAATGGATTGGGGAAAGGGATACTTACCTATCCCCCGCGGCTGGAGATCCCTGAAAATGCAAAAGAAACATGTCATTGTACGTTTACGAATTTTTCAAAAAATTAGAACGATACATCTTACCCTTGGTCTTGTGTTCCAATGGGTAATACATGGGATGTGAAAACTTGTTTCGCCTTGATGGCGAGCCCCTGTCAAAGACGGGAATTTGGTGTCAGTTTGTGTTCCAAAATTTAAGACAAATTGGAACGATACAGCCTTGTTCTTGCTTTGTGTTTCCATTTGAACACAAATGCGCGGCTTGCAGAATTTGGCCCTCTATCTTGTGGCCTTGATCCCTCCGTTTGGTTGGCGATAAATCCTTCTCAAGGATTTGCCCTAGAGGAGATCCATTCATATTTTTGGACGCATTCCAGCGCCACTCTTCATAGTTCCTTTTATTCAAGGAAAAAGGAAATTTTTATCAAAATGCATGTCAAAGCATGAAGTGCAGAAACGATACTTTTTACCCTCCACTCAGTCTTATAATCAAAGATCATTTCTTGGAGTCCTGACTTCCGATGTTGATAATTTTATCCGCCTCCCCGTCGGCGAGTTCTTTTCTTTTGTGGCTTTTTGGCGCCAGTAATTTCCTGCCAAATGAGAAGAAACTCATGTTAAACATGGGATCTTCAGAGATCAAATTGGAACGATACAAAATTACCGTTCACCCAGGTTGGTATCCCAGGGTTTAATTCTGATGTGGACGACTCTACAATTGCGTCCATTGACTTTGCTAGAGAAGACACCTCTTTCTTTGTCCAGCGTATAAATGATTCACTCGCCCTAGTTAGGCGTGATATGTCATAGCTAGGTGACGCTTACCCCAACTAACTTCATTTTTGCATTTTGCTGCAATCCCCATCGTCTTTGGGGATATCTTCTCTCCTGGGATTCATGATGACGTCTTACTGACGTATTCCTTTCTTTCGTCGATTATTGACGCTTCTCATTTGATGAGGGTTATTTCAGTATCGTATACTGATGTAGACGATGAAGGTCGCTTCCTCTCGCCTGTATTTGTAGGCGTAGCCGGTAAGATGATCCTCGATCACGTCAACAACTGTTTTGCCCCAGTTGAGCGACTTTCATCCTGGCAACATGCCTTAGCACTCCCATGCTCCTTGACGATTTTCAATCCAATTTGAAGACTTCTATGCACCTGCACATGAAGAGACAGACGTAGGTTTGTATCTGACTTCATTTGGAATTTTAGGAAAGAGATATTCCCTTCATGGTTTCGCCTTTCCAAAGTTTGAAGGAACTGTGCTTTTTAAATATTTTGCCCTAGTGAGGCTTGTCTTGATGTTTGTCATCTCTAGGTTTGATAACCCTGGTCCGATGCACTTTCATGGGGGATCATGAGAGTTTGCCCTCGGCTTGGCTCCTCGAAGCAAATGGGGGGAACCCGCTCCCATGGATTTTTGCCGATTCTGGTCATCTATCTCGATTGCCAGTCTTTGATCATTTTTATCTGTCTCTAGACAGCTTGACATTCTTGGGGTTTGTCATGTGGCGGTTTGGTGATTCTCTCGATCACAGTCTCCATTTGAGGTATTTGATGTTCCCCTGTTGAAAAGAAGAGACTTCATGAGTAAATGGCATGTATAATTGACTATTGGAGTCGATACAATTTACCCTTGAAATTTATCCTGCGGGATTTGGCATTTCTCCCCTTGGGTTCTCTGTATGCAGGATATGTGCATGATATGCATGATCCATGTTATGTATGCTTGCAACGAAAAATGAGTTCGTGCTTTTCACTCTATTCAGAGAAAGCATTTTTATCAGATGTGTCAATCTGCAAAATTTGAATTTTTCTTTTCAAGTGTTCTTTTCACAGAGATTTCTAAATGATGAGAAACTTCTTCAGGTTTTCTCAAAGGTTTTGTTCACAAATTGAGCCATTATGATGCTTTTGAAAATATTTAATTAGAGTGCATGTCTGAGATGCCATGAAAAGAGTACTCACTGTTTGGTCATTTGAAGGCACTGCAACTTGGGTCCTTTGCTTTTGATCATCACCTGAGAGGGAAAAGAAAAGAAACATTATTCCCATATCTAGAGGACAATCACTTTAGAACGATACGTCCTTTTACCAAATGGGTGGCTCCGTATCGTTCTCTTTCTCATCTAGAAGTGTTTAGTGCGTTTTGTCTTTGGCGGATTTATTCCACTTCATCACGCTTCATGGGTGATAATTGCTTTAGGGACTTCTCCTATGTATCCCCATGGTGAATTTGGTACATCCGACATTCGGTACCGTTTCTGGGTAGAAAGTGATTTGCCCTCAGCCAATGAGTGATTCGCCTGGGCTGGCTGGTGTTATTTGTAGGCAGTTTGATCATGCCGTGTTGATGCATTCCTGATCATGCCGTGTTGATGCATTCCTGCTTAGTTAGAGTCGGTCCACTCCATGTCAGGTGATTTTGGCACTTCGTACCTTTCAAATTTCTCTGACGTGATATCTTCCTGCAAGATGAAAGGAATGAATGAGTCAATTGCTGCGTAAGGAGCTTTAATTGAAACGACTACAGATTTACTATCCCCGCTCTAGTCACTTCGGGCATCCAAGACGATAGAAATTCTTCAGTGGTCCCATTCATTTTCATCATCACCTGCAAGAATGGGAAACCATATCAGCTTATGAACAAATCAGTTCGGTCTGGAACGGATACACCCTTTTTGGCTTAAGGAGAGTCAATCCTAATTAGGTTGCTTCTTAGGTACACTCCTTTTCATCTTGTAGGGAATACAAGTTTCTCTTTGTTGGTCTTCAACCAGGTTATCTTTTTACCAAATGGGTGGCTCTACGGCCAAATGCATCTCGCGTTGAAGGGATGTATTCCATTATGCTCTGTGAACGATAATCATCGCTTGGGGAGCTCACCTCCATGGTTTAAATGATGCATCCAATGTCTTTGATCTCGATATGTTTTTCGAGAGTAGGGACGTTTTTCCCCTAATTAAATAAGGCGATGACACGCTTGAGCTTGAAAATGCTCAAGAGGTAAGGCTAATCCTCGCGCGATTAGTTTCAAGCGTAAATGAGAAGTGCTCCCGTGGGAACTTTACGATGAGGTTATCAATACATTCATTCAGGGTATTCAACCCTTTTTTCCCGGAGTATTTTTTTGAGTAATCGTGCCTTGAATTAGACCAATGATCGTCGGCGTTGTATCACCATTGTGACGGTCCACCAGCTTCAGGCTGGTCGAGCCAGAAATTGAACTCTTCCCCAAGGAAATCGCTCGAATCTCCGAGCCATTGATGCAAGTAGAGTATCACCGACCGCTGGCGATGAATTTCTCTTTTCACTTTCGCCTTGAACGATCTGATTCCTCGAACTGGAACCTCCATTGTTGCCCTGTTGAGACTGTGGTTCATATTCCTAGGGGGTATTGAGATAGCTCAGGGGGTTGTTTAGCTGATCGATCCAAAAGGAAAGGTCTTCATCAAGGAAATCGTCGGCTTCTTCGAGCCTTTGGTGTTCGGATCGAGTGTCATTGACTGTAGGCGAGGGATTTCTTCCACTACTCTCGCCATGAGCAATTTGACCCCTCGAATTGGAACTTCCCTCGTTGACCGGCAAATTTGTAGACATGTCCCACGTAAATGCTGGATTCGCCATGGGAAGAGCACTAGCAACAGGTTGGTACTCAAATTGGGGAGTCCCTATTTGCTGGAACTGCGGTATATACTCTTGCGGGTTTTGAGATCGCCCGGCGGAGTGTTCTGATTTGGGTTAGAGGAGTCGGTGACACGATTGCTGGTCCCGTCATTACTGAAACACGGTTGGGTGTTCCTGGCTCTCCAATCATTGTGGTTGTAGTCATGACTAACATTTAAGCTCGAACCAGCTCCATCCGAGCTTAGTGTCACCCGTCCCACTTTTAGCCACTTCTTGAATTATCTAAGGTGACTCGCGACGTTACTTTTAGGGAGTCCCGGTACGTTCATGATTTCGAATATGCGCGGTGAGTGTGCCGCGCCGATCCCTAACTGTCGAACTGCATCAACAAATTTGTGATGGAGTTCAGCGGTCCAAGAAAATCACGCTTTCTTGCTAACAAGAACAGCTTGTCGATTAATCTTTACGAGATCTGATTGTGTTGGAAACCGCTCTTGTAAACCTTCGACGGTATCTGACCGTGCCGAAAGACATTGCGAAAGGCATTGTGACATATGAGCATTACAAATCTCTAGAGGTGGCTCTTCGAAGAACATTTCGCTGATGGGAACATGGTTACCGTAGTCAAGGCAAGTAGCACTGCTCAGCGCTTCCTCATACCTAGCGCTTTCTGTTCAAAGCTTTTCATTTTCTTCATTCAGAATCGCTAACTCATGCTGCCTGCGTAGATTCCTCAGCCGGGCTCGTTTGTTATCAAACCAATACTTGACCTTCCAAGGTTCCCACCCTAACTCCTGGCCTAGCTTAGCCCTCTGTTCCTCGTCTGGATGGGAGCATTCCTCGAAAAAAAATTCAAGCTCCCGGTCTCGACTTGAAGTGCGGTGATGGAGACGCTTTCCTTTCTAACGCCGATCATCGCTGTGGGCTTTGCTTTCGTTACCAAGACCTCGGGTTTCATTGTTGGAAGTGTCAATCTCCATGACCCTCGTGTCGGATTCGGTCCCGGGATCTTTAAATTCTTCTAGCAGTTCAAGCTTGGAGACTTCTAAGTCGGGCATTTCCAACAAATGATGGTATCCCTGGAATATTTTGGATCGAAATATCACTGACTGATCTTTCATTCGCCCGGCTTTCTCTATTCTTCCCTGGATCCTCACTTTCTCTGCAAATTTTTTGACAGATTAAGTAAGACCGATGACTGTTCTTTGATCAAATATGACGGCTACCTGGCGAGCGCTCTTCCCGAGACTTCGTAACTTCCCCTTCTGTCTTTACTTTCTCTTCCTCTTTTCTCTCTTACATGAAGGGAGTTAAAAGATCTATCGTACTGATCTCAATTTATCGAGCATTACGCTTGTCTCCCCAGCTCAGTCTTCGAAGTGGTGGGTCTACAACCTTTCGGCGCCTTTTGCAATTTGTAGTCTCGAGATCATGGTGATTAATGCTACGACTTTCCCTCATCCTTCTTTCTACCGTTCCAATGAAGGTTGCCTTTTCCTCTGTGCCTGCTGTTATTTTTCATTTCAACATCCTAGGCGCTTGGCGAGGAATGAGTTTGTGGCCATCCAAAATTTTAAGACTGGCTCTGGTTTCAGATTTAATCTAGTAAGGGGTCGTTGTAACTGAGCATGATGGTGTTCGCTGGTAGCGTTGGTTCTCATGCAGAATTAAAGAAAAATGTTCCTGTAGGAGCTTTTACAATAGAGAGAGAGAAAAAAAATGAGTAATTCATTCCGTGAACATATCCCTCTTCCTCTGAGTATTCTCAATGACCGATCAATTGCACCTTGAGTTAGATGCTAGATCCTGGTTGTCAAAGCCTGTCAGCTCCCCACTGATCAAAACAAGGCATCGAGTCCATCATCGAAGAAATCATCTGATCCCTCGAAATATTGATGTGTGGGTTGAGTAGTATCACCCGACTGGTTCTTCGAACTGGAACCTCCATCCCTGCTCGAGAATATGAGAGGAGAGTTGACCGATTGACCCCCATAAGCATCTCCTACTTGGGAATTAGGGAAATGAAAATGCTCAACGCATTCCCCCGCTATATCATCTAAAATCACATGTCCTAGTTCGGCAAGTCCTTGAGCACTAGGCATAGAAAGCTGATCAGCAACGGGAAAAACAACGGCGGATTGGTGCTGCACCCGCTGCATCTGCGTATACTCTTGAAGAAAATTGGGATGACTCAAATGGATATTCTGATCAATTCCCCAATAGCTGTTGGATTTACGGCCGTGCTCAGTATGACGTTGTCTTAGCGCCCTTTTGTAGCAACCAAGGTGATTTGAGACCATACCCTTGGTAAGTCCCGGTGCATCCAGGGCCTCGATTATTTTCTTTGGGCGTGTTGAGTCGAGCCCTATTCACCGAACCACTTCTAAGAACTTATGGTGAAGCTCGAGGGGCCAAACTAAATTCTTCTTCTCTTGGTTCAGAATAGCGTCGACAGCTTGACGGCTGATCTTTAACCCCTCTCGAGCAGGATCTGATCTCGCCAGGAGTTGTTGTGAAGGAGATTCTTGGGCCCTAATATGGTAACTCTCATCATAGCGACACATATCCCTTCCATCAGAAGGCACCAGCACTGTCTTTGTGGGATTGATTTGTTCATGCACGCCACCAACGCCCTCGTAAAAGGCTTATCGGGGAACATTTTACTGAGGGTGGTAGGGCCACCACAATTAAGGCAGGCAATAGTGCTGAGAACTTCACCATACCTCATGTTTTTCGTTCGAAACCTTTCGTTCTGTTCCTTTAGAAACACGATCTCCTGATGTTTGTGCTAAGCACTTAGTTTGGTTCGCTTATTTTGAAACCAATTCTTGATCCTCAAAGGGTTCGTCCCCAATTTTTGGCCCAACTTCATCCTCTGTTCTGTGTTCGGGAAAGGGCATTCACTAAAGACAGCTTCAAGTACCTGGACTTCATCCGGAGTGTAGTACTGGCGACGCTTTCTTTTCTGAGTTTGAGCATCATCGCTGCTGTTGTCGTCGTTACTGTGATCCTGATCTTTGCTGCCAGAAGTGTCGAGTTCTCTGGTTTCGGGATCAGGTTCAATCCCGAAACCTTCAAAGTCTCCCGATTGCCCATCATCTGAGACATTTGGGTCGGTCATCTCCAACAACTTGCTGCAACTACTAAACATATTGGATCGAGAAGAGGTCGCTCGATTTTTTTTATTCGCTCAGGGTTCTGTAATCTCTCTCATATGTTCACTCTCCCGGAACTTTCTTTTGAGTGGATCTGTATGTTCGAGAAACATTCTTTGAACATAGAAGAATATCAATAGTGAGGCCTGAGATTTCGAATTTCGCATTTTCTCATATCCTTTCTTCTTTTCAACGTGGAGGGACACCAAATCGATTTCTTTTTCTCGATATCCATGTCTGTCTCCCACTCTGTCTTCAAAAAGGTGGAACTACGCTCGCCTCTCGCTCAGTTTTTTAATATGATGGGACCGCCAAATCCTTTCGCAACTTTTTCCGATAGTTGCGCTTAACTCCTGCTCAATTTTAATATGGTGAGACCGATATATCTTTTTACAACTTTTTTAGTTTTATCAGGCCTAAAATCGCGGACTGGGACGAATCCAAGGGCTCAAGGGAAGAGGCACTATTACTTAACCCAATTAACTTGGCTCCATGAGCATTATTGCTGAGATCTTTCTTCATCTTCGAGCTACTATGAAATGAGGAGTTAATGCAGAGAAGGTTAGTGCTCTCCTTTGACCAGCTTTCACTTTCATTCATTCCATTGCACTCATCTTCCTCTCCATCTTTCCAACGAGAAATGGCTTCATCTTATGCTTCTTCCTCTGACTCCTCCCATGCTTGCATTTTTTCAATCGCAATCCCGGCCCGTTGGAAAAAACTCTATAATCTCTTGGGTCGGGGCTATGCTTATATAGCCGATCATCTGGAGACCGAGGCTGAGATCCGCGTTCTATTCGCGGCCACAGACACTACTTCCATCGAGGGTACTGAGTTGGAGAAGGAGTATAAAACCTTCCCAGCCCTCTTTACAAACTTTCTAGAGGCTTACCGCGTTGCTCACCGGGAAGTTCTCGTGGCTCACGTCTTGCGAGCCCGCTACGAAGACCGCTGTGACTGCCTGGCGTTGACTAACTTCATAGCTGACAGCCATAATAAGGTTATGGAAACTGCCAACGAGCGGGTCTCAACGATGCTTCGTGAACGGGTAAATTTGGTGGAGCGCTTGGCCTTGTGCCTGACCACCTATGAGCACGATTGTCGTAACATCATGTTGAAGTTTCAGAGCGAGTGGCTGGAAGAGCGGCTCGATACCGTTACGGCAGATGTATCCCGTCGGAGGGAATTGGTCCGGGACCAGGAACTTGCTGCTGAAGATCATAGGGCCAAGGTTGCTGATCTTAAGAATGAGTGCAAGCGCCTTCTTCTCCAGCTCGCGGATCTTGATATACGAAGCGGTGAGTGTAGGCAGGGAATCAACAACATGGAGGGCCAATTGAGCTCCTTCGTGACGCTCATTAGGACCCATTTCGGTTTCACATTTCCACCTCGATGAGTTGTATGATCTGCTTTTGAACTCCTTCGATTGAGCAAAAAATGAATGAAAGCTCCCGTGTGTGTGCTTTTACTTTCGTACGGTTCGTTCTTTCGAACATCCGAATACTTCCAACTTGGGCGAGCTGCGCTTTGACATTGATGATTCGAGCGTGTACATCTTGATTTATTAATCTTGCTTATGATCGGATAAAAGAATATCCTCCAGATTTATCCACAAAAATATTTCTCTTCACTACCTGAAAATGAAAAGACAGAATCAGAAGGAAGAATTCGAAAAAGAAAGCGTAAACCCCATTCAATTTTATGCTTTCTTGTGATTAACGAAGATAAGGACTTTTACACAAGCCTTAATCTTGTGTGAAAAGTTCTTCATCAATGTTTTTTCAGAAGAAAACATACAATTAGAAGGAGAGTAATCCCTGGTTATCACTTTCGGCAAATCCCCAGAAAATCTGTGGGATGTCCAAGAAGATAAAAATGCAATTCCAATGTGTCCTAAATTTGGTGAGAGATAGGACATCCAAGTTGAAATTGTTTCCCGAAGGTAATTTGGATATCAGGCTTCCTCTTGAATTCAGGAAACATGGACGACTTTAGTTAATTACCAAGGATTACCAATGATGCACGCTATAGACGGGTTTAATTCCATGCCCGGCGCACCATGAAATGAATGTTAGATTCTCATACTTGGGCTAAACATACCAAGTGTGAGTTCTAACAAAAATTTCATCTGGACGAGACACGCAATTGAACCGAAAAATCCAAATGGTTGAGAGAAATTCCAGTGTCACATTCCAATGTCAAGACACTTAGACAGGACTTAGGAATCGAGGTGTAAAAGGTAGATGGGAGACCCACAGATGGGTGCTCCTTACAGACTCGATGATCCTGATAAAAGAAAAGGGACGATTGGAATGTAGCCCTTAAGAACCTAAAGAGATGCCCCAAGTCGGGTCTTCGAGGGACGACGCTTGGTGTCTTCGGTTCGGCCCTTCGGGTCTTCGTCCTTATCAGACAACATCTTGACAGCGTCCGGCAGGTGCCTTGGATTTGCTGTTATCGCCTGTCCTTCAACTTCCGGTATGGTTACTGGATCATTCCTCGGACAGCTCGAATAGGGTAAACTCCGTTGAATGTCCCGACAGTCTGATGGCGGATGACGCGTCGCTCATACTTGAGTACGTTCGGGATGTAGGACCGACTTGGAGAGATCATCTCTTTTATCTATACTCTAAAATGGAATTGGACTCAACCATCGGACTTGATGAATGCAGCATGTTGTGCAAAATAAAAGGCTGAAAGTGAATTTAAATAGAAATGGCAGGACCTTACCATAAGTGGCGCTTAATGACTTTTTGGTTTTTAGGTATACCAACCATTCACAATACATGCGCATGAGACAAGTGAGGCTCGACTCTAAAAATCAAGATAGGGTTTGGAACCTAAGGCCAAGGTTCCCACCTCGAGTTATAGAAAGGGTAGATTCCATTGTACAGCTATCGTTGCATTGGGACCCAATCCGTAGTTCGAAGTGAGCGGAATTGAAAAGTGGATTACCCCATGCTTTTCCTCATGGAGATTCCATTTTTAATTCCTTCTATTATTTTCCTAAAGGGGCGCCCGGGGTTTTAGGCGCGGTTGTGTATGTCCATGTGTCGTGATCATCACAATGCAAGTCATGCACAACTGTTTATCAATCAGCGCTTCAAATCATCCACACAACATACATTCCTACGCCAACCTGCATAAGACAGTGTTAATCACGGACTACACCCCTTATTTCTCCAATCTGCAAAAACATATAACACCTATCATGAGCGGACTTACCTCACCTTCAAGAGCGCCTGCAGAGTTAGAAAAATCACTCAACATTTTAATTACGGCCTAAGTCCACTTGAGGTCTAGAACCATAGGTTCTAGAACAAAGTCCCCAGCGGAGTCGCCAGCTGTCGCGACCCGTCCGAAATGGACGCGCTGATGGATTACCGATCGCGGCCTACCCCTCCACACTGGCGTGCGGATCGCGGGCTTTGGATCGGCGCTGGCCCTCCCAGGTGTTGACACCTAAATTTTGATCAACTTTTTTTTTTATTATTTTTTTTTATTATTATTTTTTTATTTTATTTTTATTTTGAAAATTCATAGAAAATACATAAAAAGTTGAAAAAATTGAAAAATCAATTTTGGTGACCTTAGCCAAGCTAAATGAACCATTTTGACCAAAAAAATAATTTTCATAATTTTCATTTTTTTATATATATTTTCGAAAAATACAAAAAAAAAAGAAAAAAAGAAAAAGAAAATCAAGAAAATCAAGAAAAATAATATTTGAGGTCACAAAGATATATAAAAATAGTCGGTATTTTTATTTTTATTTTATCTATTTTCTAACCTCATAAATAGTAAAATTCAGGTTTGATTTTAGGTGTTTTCTGATCACCATAAAATTGAATCTAGCAAAAATATTAGTAATGATTAAAAGGAAAAGGAGTGAAAACATCATCATTCAAAAGGAAAAGGAAACTAATCATTTTGTCTTTTCTTTTGATTATTTTATTATTATTCTTACTTTTTAATATTTTATTTTATTATTATTTTATTATTATTTTATTTTTTATTATTATTCACTCACCTTTTCCCTCATCCGTCGCTGGCTTCTTCTCCCCCCGCGACTTCATCTTCTTCTCTTCCTTCCTCTTCTTCCTCTCCCGTAGCTTCTTCTTCTTCTTCTTCTTAAAAATAAAATGGAATCCTCACCTTCGTGCACTATTTTCCTTCGCCTTCGACCCTTCCACCGTCGTCACTAGCCGTCGTACCTCAAAGCCGCCGTGAATAACCCAAGACCCGCGGCCTCCACCCGTTTCGGAGTTTGGTTCGGGATTGTTTCGGATCGGGCCAAATCCGTCATCGCCAAAGCGCGCTATCGCCTCCGGCGACAACCCCGGAGTCCTACCTCCTCCCTCGGAGCTTATGGAGCCTACGCGCCGCTGGTGGAGCCCAGAAACAGCCTCGGGTCACCACCCCGTCGTCGGAGCGTATCCGGACGTGTCGGAACGTGTCCGGACGTGTCGGAGCGTGTCCGGACGTGTCGGGCGTGTCGGAACGTGTCCGGACGTGTCGGAGCGTGTCCGGACGTGTCGAACGTGTCCGGACGTGTCGGAGCCGTGTCGGAACAGTGCATGAACAGTGTCGAACAGTGCATGAACAGTGTCGGAACCGTGCATGAACAGTGTCGGAACAGTGCATGAACAGTGTCCAATTTTTAATTTTTTTTATTTTTTTTATTTTTTAGTCTTAATTTGTGAAATTGACTATCGACATTCTAATGGCGATCGACAGGTAACGGGCATGGGGATGGTCGCAGGCTGGGGCTGGGCGATTGAAAGCTGGTGTCCAATCCGGTATGTTTTACGTACCCGATCCGTATATCAGGATTATTTTTCTAAAATATTGCATTTATAGACTTGATTTGTATGTATTTGTTTCAGTCTAGTGGTTAGCTTATTTATCTGGTTGAGTGTTATCTATTGTCAAAGACATGCTTTTTGTTAAAATATTTTCTGAAAATATAAAAAAATATTAATGAATAAAAAATGCCAAAAAAATGGAAAAATTAAAGAAAAACAAAAAAATTGAGAAAAATTGCAGAAAAATTCTAAAAATTGTCCAAGGCTGAAAATGACAAAAAATTGATTTGTTTTCATTTTTGGGATTTTCTCCCATTTAATCCAAAATGGCGATTTCACCCCTCAAAGGGTAAATCGTCTTTGATATTCTAATGAATTGTGGAAATTGCTTAGAATTTGGTGATGGGCCAGATGGGTGGTTAAACCTTATGTCTAAGATTTCCACATTTCATTTCCATTTTAGAAAATACGATTTTACCCTTCGAATGGTAAATCGGTTTCTAAAATTCCCGAAAATCACGAAAATTGCCAAAAAAATAGGAAATGGGTCAATTGAGTGACCAAACCTGTTTTGACTCCGGATTCATTCCGAAATGATGATTTTGTCCTTTTTGGGCAAATTGTCCCCTTTGTCTCAAAATTACGATTTTGCCCCTGATGGGCAAAATCATGTCTAAATCATTCCTAAGCCTGATTGATGCTTCTCTAGGCCAATATGGCCTTATTAGGAATGCCATGTGATTTATTTGTACATTTGAATTCATTGATTTGTGCACTTTATTATTGATTGTGATTGCCAGGATAGTCATTCCTATCTGCATGAACTCCTAGATTTAGGACTCGTACCCCACTCATCTGTATGAAATCTTAAGTCAGAAAACTCAGTCAACTTAGGTACCGAAAGGGCGTCAACTCTGATAGTTGACGTAACTAAGTCCCCGAACCCATTTCCCTGGTTATCGCAGAATTGAATAGAAACTCCCGACTATTCAATAGGGTGGTCCAATCATACCCTCCAAAAAATGATTGGTGGCGACTCCATGACATGCACACTTAGCACATATCACTAGACCACACTGAAGGTCGACTACGCATACCTCCGTTGCGATTTGGGTAACGGGCCTTGGGAGAGACCCGCGTCCGACCAGACTGGACGGCCCATTAGCCCTCGAGAGCCCATGGCGAAATTCGAGAGGGTCGCGACACCAGGCCCATACCAAATCGCGGCGGGAGTATTTTTTGAGGGATTCGACGATAAGAGTTGATCGCTTTCGACCTTAGTGTGGTCGTGGTGGCATGTGCAACTTGTGCATGATATTTGGAGTCGCTACCGGTCTTTCTTGGAGGGTAGACCGGAAACCTTACTGACCAATTGGGAGAGATCGATCAGTTCTGCGGAACTAGAGATTTTGGGTTCGGGGACTTGGTTACGTCGGTGTCATTACCAACGCCCTTTCGGTACCTAACGTGAGTGATTTTCCTAATTAAGATTTCATGCAGGCGCGATTTTAGGTGAGGTAGGTTTGATTCAGGGTTTCATGCAGATTAAAAGACTATTCCTATCAATCACAATCAATTTTAATGAAAGCGCAATCAAGTGCATAAATAAACCAGATCGATGCACATCAATTCACATCACATGGCCTTCTAGTATAGCCATAAGGGCTTAGGGAAGGTGTGATTTAGGATCAGGGGCAAAATGGGAAGATTTGGGGATGATTAGCCCGAAGGGAAAAATCGTCATTTTTTTGGAAGGTTTGGATACCGAATTACCCAAAATATTCCATGGCTAGTTGATTGTGGCCATTTCCCATTTTTGAGAATTTTTTGGAATTTCTTGATTTTTCTTCAATTTTTGGATGACGATTCGCCCAAAGGGCGAAATCGTCATTTTTAAGAAGGGTCGGGGTTCAAAACACCCGGGATGAGCCTTGGCCAGTTGATTGTGGCCATTTCCTATTTTTTGGGATTTTCCTGGATTTTTTTTTTTGGGGATTTTTTTTGGAAGACGGTCTGCCGGAAGGGCAAAACCGTCATTTTTGGAAAGACCGGGGGTCGAAGAAACAGGTCGTGGCCAGTTGTATGTGGCCATTTTCCTATTTTCCGGAATTTTTTAGAATTTTTTTAGAATTTTTCATGATTTTCTATTTTTTTTGAATTATTATTATTATTTTTTGGATTTTTTTTAAAATTATTTGAAAATATTTTCCGGGCCGTGTTGGACCCGACCCATGCCTCGCGGGCGCCCGGTCCGACCCTATGGGTCGAAATCGGTCTAAAAACGACACCGTTTTGATTTTTCTATTTTTTTTAAACATTTTTTTTATTTTTTTATCCATTTTCTTTAATTATCCGAAAATCCACAGGATCTAACGGTTCATATTGTGCCACGTGGCTTCATCTTGTGCGTCCGATCTTCCATTAGATCAGACAACCCACAGAAAGCCACGTGGCTCAATCCTAACCATCAGATCAAAATCAATTTATTTATCCAAAAATCATTTAATAAATCTGAAAAAGCCGAGATCGCGACACGTGGCATCACCACGGCCGTCTGATCTGTTTTATTTTTTTGAACCGACTCCACCTGCTGACGTGGCTGCCTGCGTGGCACGCCACGTCAGCTTTGACCGTTGACCTGTCGGGGAGTCGCCGGGGAAGACGATGAATAGTGCTAATTCCGACGAATTCGCCGGAATTCTCGTCGTAGGACCCAAACCGACGTAAAAATGACAGAATTAAAGCGCGATTTCAATACCAATCAACTCCGCACGAACTCCACATCGACATCCAACGAAAACAAGGCCTCGGCGACGTCGGGTAGGCGATGAATCGAACCTCCACAGTCCCGGCGCCGGCGAGAAAATTGCAGAATTTCGTTTTCGCTCCAAACTCGATTCTGCTCGATCATACAACATTCAAATGGAGCTTAGAAGCTTACTTGAGTTCCCATTGGGGTCGGCGACCGTACGAACCTCCTCGTCGAGCTCCCGATTAGAGTTACGGCCGACGAAGCTCCGAGGCGAGTTCTCATCGTGGTTCAATGCAAAATGAACATTCAGCCGGGGTTAGAACAAGTTCTAATGAATCTTAAAGGCGAGTCTCGCACAAATAGAGCTCCGGGATGGTTCGGCCGAGAGCCACAATATCGAAAACTCATTCAGGCATTTCGTCGAACATTTTACATGCATGCGGTAAACGGAGGTCGGGAGAGGATACCGACCTGTCAAGGGCTCGTCGACGACCAGGAATGCTTTGGTGATGATCGGTGAGGGTTGATGAAGGTTTGAGAGTGCCCCGTCGCGCTCTGGTTTTGCTCGAACTCCCCTGAACTCCTCTCTCGCCGAGCTATGTTAAAACCGAGAATCTCTCCCCTCCTCGTGGCCGACCGACGCTCATCGGTCTCCGACAGAACACTAACATGGACCTCCATTGTCCCCTACGTTCGTTTGTCCTTTGCTTTTCTAAAAAAAAATGGCCGCCACCTTCCCCTGTCTTCCCCTGCACTTTCGGCCATGGTGGGTCTGGAGCTAAGTTGCAGACCCGGTCGGACCGGGTCGGGTCGGGTTGAGTCTGACCCGATCGGCCCGGTTCGACCAATTCGCCTAAATTGGGGCCCCAATTGACCTATTTTCATGAAATTGATGGCAAAATCGGACTCCTTGACATGTTTTCTATCAAACATGGGTATTTTCGTGAATCAATTGATTTAAATTTAGTGAAAACCCCAACTTGCCCCCTTAGGATCCGAAAATGATTTTCGCCTAATCGAAGGTCCAAACGACCCAATTAGCCTGAATTGAGGCCACCAATGGATTCGGCATGATGAAACATATAGGGTAGAGGTGTTTAATTTTAATGGGTAGGCCCGTGTGAGATTTAATTTCAAAATTTGTGAAACCAAGGACTAAATTGAAAGACAATTATGCAATTAAGCCCTTTTGGTTAAAATTGTTCAAATTGGAGGGTAAATTGACCCAATTGCACTTCGAGACTTTAGAATCCAATGTCATAGCTTATAAAAAGTGAGAATTGAAAATTAAAAGACTCGAAAAGAATTTTTTAGGCTCGGTTCGGGTTTATGTTTGTGAAGGAACATAGTGACCCAAGCCGAATTTTCAAAATTTAAAGTGGCACACTTGAAGAGGAAATTAAAAAAAATTATCGAATATTTTTTTATATTTTTCTGGCCACGAATGGTATTTTTCTTATTTTTTGGGTATTTTTATAATTAAATAAATTCGAAAAAAATATTAAAAAATACCGAAAATATTGTTTGTTCAAAATTGGTTCCTGAGGCTAGGCCTAGGCTTCCAAAGTTGATTTTGTGATTTTATGACCTTTTTTTTTATATTTTTAATTTATTTTAAAAATGAAAACCATAATAATAGATAGTCAAAAATCAGGTGTCAACAGTATGCAATAAGTATTAGGAATTTATTTTTTGAAAGCATGATTCATTCCTAAGTTCGATCATACGAATGTTCATTTTTCTGATTCTTTTTTTCTTATAGGAGGCTGAGAAATTTTACGGTATTTCTCCGTTGCTATCTTTTGTCTTCATCGGGCGTTCCTGTACGAAGCGAATAAAAATTTCAGTGAGTGAAAGATATTTTAACACTTGATGAAACTGATACATATCGCCTAGCTTCTACGTGTCAGGGACCATTCTGTTCTTGGTTCCATTTGAACGAATCTGATTATGAGTTCGTTTCTTGGAATCCTGCAAAACATACCACGTGCCATGTATGCATGGATGCATGATATGCTTATGTAAATACCGCCATGGCAACTCGGATTGTTTCGGAGAAAGTCAAGTGATCATCATCTGATTTCATTTCAAGGATAATACTTCTTCACAGCATCTGAATTAACATAATATTCCAATTCTTCTCCTTCAGAATTTACAAGAATTAATGCTCTTTCCACGAGGACTTTCTTGACAACATAGGGGCCTTTGTAATTCAGGGTAAACTTGCCTCTCGGATGAACATCATTTGGTAGAGTCTTCTTTATCACCAGGTCATCCACCTTGAAATTTCTGGCTTTAACTTTCCGGTTAAATGATTTGGCCACCCTCTTCTAGTAACTCTGGCCATGATAGATTGCTCTAAGACGCTTGTCGTCTATCAGATTCAACTGTTCACATCTGTGTTTGATCCACTCTGTCTCAGAGAGCTTAACTTCTGACAATATTCTCAAAGAGGGAGCCTCAATCTCTATGGGCAGGACAGCTTCCATCCCATATACCAGAGCATAAGGAGTTGCTCTTGTAGAAGTCCTGATCGAAATTCGATACGCCATTAAGGTAAATGGTAGACTTTCATGCCAATCCCTATAATTCTCGGCAGTCTTAGCCAAAATCTTTTTGATATTCTTGTTTGCCGCTTCTATTGTTCCATTCATTTGTGGGCGGTAAGGGGAAGAATTAAGATGTCGAATACCAAAGTTATCCAGTAGACCGTCGATAATCTTGTTGTTTAAATTGGATCCATTATTTGCGATGATTGCTCGAGGGGTACCATATCGAGAGATTATATCTTTCTTAATAAACCTCGCCACATTCTTTGCAGTGACATTCGGGTAAGAACTGGCCTCTATCCACTTCGTGAAGTAATCAATTGCAACTAGGATGAAGCGATGACCATTTGAAGCCGTTGGATTGATAGGTCCTATCATGTCTATTCCCCACATAGAAAAAGGCCAAGCTTCAGACATCTGATGAAGTTTGTTCGGGGGCGCATTAATTTTATCACCATATACTTGGCATTGGTGGCATGACTTGACATGTTGACTACAATCTGATTCGATGGCCATCCAATAATAACCAAGTCGCATAATCTTCCTAGCGAGGAGATGGTCATTCATGTGTGGCCTGCATATACCTTCATGGATCTCTTTCATGAGAGTATTAGCTTCTTTAGCATTTGCACATCTTAACAGAGTGGAGTCGAATGACCTTTTGTACAAAACTTGTCCACCAAGAAAGAATTTGCTAGCCATCTTGGCTATATATCTCCGGTCTCCCGCTTGACATCCTTCAGGAAACTCTCTCTTCAAGAGATAATTCTTGATATCATGGTACCATGGTTCTCCGTCGAATTCTTCTTCGATCAGCATACAATAAGCCAGTTTTCTGATTATGCCAATCCTCAGTGGCTCCACTTCTAATCCATCAGTTATTTGCAACATTGAGGCCAATGTGACCAACATTTCTGCAAATTGGTTATGTGATCTTTACAAGTATTCAAATGATACTTCTTCGAACTTAAGTGTCAATTCTTCGAGGTACCCATGATAAGTGATGAGTTTTGCGTCCTTTGTTTTCCATTCCCCTGTATCTAAAAAATGAGCATAGAATCTCCATAAACCTACAACTTAGGTACCTCCATGGAAATGGCCATCTGTAGGCCTAGAATACATGCTTCATATTCTGAAATATTATTGGTACAAGGGAAAGTTAGTTTTGCTGCAATAGGATAATGTTGACCATCAGGTGATATTAGCAATGCCCCCGTGCCAGCTCCCGACAGATTGACGGCACCATCAAAATACATGATCCACTTGTCTTCTGTTAGATTCAAAGCTTGTTCTTCCACTTTTGTCTTTCTAGAAGATGTGCAATTTTGAGAATTCTCTGCCAACATATCGGCTATGCCTCTCCATTCCACGGATTTTTGTGGAGAGCTCTTGATATCAAATTCAGACAACATCATTTGCCATTTTGCTAACTTCCAAATCAAAGCGGGTTTCTCCAAGAGATATTTGATAGGGTCATTTTTTTGTCACCAGTTGAATATGGTGGTGCAAGGTGTACTGCCTCAATCTGCAGAGTACCCACACTGTTACTACGTAAGCCCTCTCGACAGGCACATAATTCATTTCAGATGTGGTGAATTTCTTGCTTAGATAATAGATGGCTCTTTCCTTACCATCCACCGAGCTTGTTTGAGCAAGTAAGACTCCCAAAGATTCTTGATGTATAGTCAAATACAAGGTCAATGGGTGACCTGGGATGGGTGACACAAGTACTGGTGGAGTGACTAGATAGGTTTTGATCTTTTGGAACGCCTGATTGCATTATGTATCCCAAGTCACTTTCGCACCTTTTTTGAGCAATTTGAAAATCGGTTTGGCTACATCTGATAATTGATTGATGAATCTAGCGATGTAGTTTAATCTCCCTAGAAGACTTCTTACTTATTTTACCGTCGAGGGAGTTGCTAGGTCATGAATAGCTTGAATTTTCAAAGGGTCAATCTCAATACCCCTGTTACTGACCATGAATCCAAGAAGTTTTCCAGATTTTGCCCCGAACACACATTTGTTAGGGTTCAACCTCAACTTGTATTTTCACAGTCGCTCAAACAGCTTTCTTAACACTTGAATGTGATCATGTCCTTTCTTGGATTTGGCGATCATGTCATCGACATATAACTCAATTTCTTTATGGATAATGTCATGAAATAGGGTGACAATTGCCTTCTGATAAGTTGCCCCAGCATTCTTTAGTCTAAAAGGCATAACTTTATAACAAAAATTTCCCCAAGGGGTGGTAAACGTAGTTTTCGACTTGTCCTCCTGTTTCATGAGGATCTGATTATATCCGAAAAATCCATCCATGAATGAGAATAACTTGTACCCTACCGTACTATCCACCAGCACATCAATGTGGGGAAGTGAAAAATCATCTTTTGGGCTTGCTCTATTCACGTCCCGATAATCCACACAGATCCGGACTTTGCCATCTTTTTTCATAACGGGGACTATGTTTGCAATCCAATCTGAATACGGGATAGTTTCAATAAAGCCCACTCTAAGAAGTTTCATCACCGCTTCTTTAATTCTGTCTTCTAACTCATCTTTCATCCATCTGCTGCCTTGTCTCACCGGTTTAACACTGGGATCTGTGGGCAATGCATGTTCCACGATTCTGGGATCCAAACCCGGCATATCTGCGTATGACCACGCAAAGATATCCTGATATTCCTTAAGTAATTCTGTGAATCTAAGCCTTTCAGCTTGGGATAGATGTCCACCAATCTTGACTTCTTTGATATCTGCAGCATCACCCAAGTTAATGATAATTGGCTCTTCTGAAGTGGGAGGCATCGACTTTTCGAAAGCACCCTACTCTCTACGAATAGCTGCATAACCCTCATCTTCATCTTTCTCAATATCATAGGAGTAATCATCTTGGTGGTCCGGTTCACAAAATAACCTAGTATGCATGTTCGAGATGATATGCCTGAAATGTCATGAGCATGGTTAGTCTCTATTTCATATAAAAATGCGATGAATGAGTGTGAACAATCTTTTCAAAAGAGATTTAAAAATGAGTGTAGGCATAAACGGAACTAGTCCTTATATCCTCAGACATCCTCGTTCCTTGAAAATCTTTTGAAAATCAGGAATCATATGGCAAACCAGGCCCCAAGCTTCCCATATGGAAGGTCAGCATCATCATTGGGCTGGTTTGTGGTTCCATATGTCCTTAACAAAACTTGTGCGTTTTATTGAATGCAAAAATGGACCGCATTACAAGTTATGTTGTTTGGACCAACGGTCGGAGATTCAAAGGCGTTTTCCGACATTTACCTCAAACAACAAAAATGAAAAGTGTACAAAAATGTAGGGAGTTAAGTGTAGTATTAAAAGTAGATGAGAGGTTTCTTTACTCAGAAGAAGTGGCTTAATCACCCAGCCACTCTATGATGACGTTCACAGAGCCATCTTCCAGAAAAGAGTTTGTCAGATCTAGTTCTGCTGACGGAGTTATCCCTTTTTCTGACAACCACCTAGAGTCTTTGCTGAAATACTCGTTCAAAGGGTTGCTGAACATCTTAAAAATGCCTTTCCAGGCTAGAGAACCAATGAAGGAATCTTTCTGGTTTTTCTGGAGTCCACGGCATCCATGGTTCTTGCTTCGGCCATCTTGGAGGTAAAATTACCAACACGGGTATTCTGATATCCTAAGCCAATCTTATGCTCGTTGGATTTTAACAGTAGAGGAGCGCTGATTCCTTGACCATACTTGCCCAAACCTTTTCTTGGGTTGAACCCATATGCTAGTATCATCTTAGCTGGTAAAAAATTAGTTTTAAAGATAAAAGGAGCTTTCAGCTTTGCCCCCACAGGAGTATGGACCACTGCCACCAGTTCTAGGGAATGGTAGCTCACCTCTTGCTTAACTTTTGGCTCAACGTAGGGAATAGCGCTATTCTGATATGCAAGGAGATCAACTTATCCATAGATGGTAATCACCTTCCCATCAACCACGAATCGCACTTTCTGATGTAGACTTAAATGCACGGCTCCAGCAACATGAATCCAGGGTCTTCCTAACAAGAATTCGAATGCGCTCGGCAAATCCATTACTTGGAAGTTTATGGAGAATTTGGTTGGGCCAATGAGCGTATCCAGCTCGATTTCGCCTACCACTGTCTTTCTCATTCAATCAAAAGCTCTAACGACTTCTTTGGAGGTTCTAATCGTCTCCTCTTTGATGCCCTAACTCTTCAATGTAGCCAAAGAGCATATGTTAAAAGCAGATCCGTTGTCGATTAGGACATGTGCTATTCTCTTCCCATTACATTGTGCAGCAATGTACAAGGCCTTGTTGTGCCCTCTTCCTTCCATGGGGAAATCTTCATCTGAGAAACTCAATTGGTCTTTTAGAAGGATTGCCCCCACAAAATCCCCCAACTATACGTCATTGATAGTTTCAGGGACATACACTTCATTTAGTATCTTCAACAACGCATCTTTATATTTCTTTGAGTTGATAAACAAATCTAACAGAAATATTTGGGCCCTCAAACTCACTGGTTTTAATGATGGACGATAGTTTTTCTGCGTCTTCTTTCGAAACTTCATTCTTTTCGAATTCGCCTTCCCTTGGGGCGTAAAATAGTCCGGACCTCATTACATCGCCTATTTCTCCCGTCCCATAGTTCCGATAGACTGCCTTAGGGTCATAGTTTTCTACCGGCGGGACTTTTAGGATGACTTAGGACGGAAAAGTATACTTCTCGTATCTATAAAAAAAATACACCTCAAATCGTTTCAATGGTTTAATTTCTACATCCACAAAACAAAATACAATCCCTAATAACATAATATGTGAAATCCATATCCTACAATTTCTTCTTCGAATATCAAACCTTGACAAACTTGGTGCACCATCGCCTGGGACTTGAAAAATGTTAATCCCCAATGGGGTGGGATATAAATCTCAACAAGCTCACCCTAAACCTAGACTAGGCCATTAGTCCCCCCAGACAACACTTAAAACAACCCACAATAGCTCATCAAGCAGAAAGGCACATGGCACATAATGCATCACCACGAGTCAATATAATTGGCATCACAAATCTCAATTCATAAGGAACACATGGCAATATGAGACCGAGCTTCATACTTAGAGCTACATTAAGTCCACAAGCCGTTTATCCTCATTCAAGGGCTCATTAGTCAATTGCAAAGCATCAGGGCACTCTGGCCAATTACAAAGCATCATGGCACTCTGGCCAATTACGATGCATAAGGGCTCTCTAGCCAATTCATTAGCATAAGGGCACTCTGGCCATGCTTTCACATAAGGGTACTCTGGATATTTCATTCTCATCAAGTGACTTCAGGATCGAATATAATCATATCAAACCACATCAAGCTTTTGACATGAGGACATCAAGACCGATATTCCATTGCATGGTACAAGTTCACAAGTTATGGCAATTCATCGCACGATTGGTTCATTTGCCAATCCAAGCACATTTATCAATCAAGTGTCAATTACCACATAGCCATGCACGCTAACATGATATTCAATCACCCACTTCATTAATTCAGTCATGTCCAATGTGAATCTCTCAATAAACAAACATACCAAGCTCAATTCACATCTTGACATTTGGCCATCATCAATCAGAGCTCAATCAATCCACTAATTGATCAATTTATCAGTCAAATGTATCCAGTAGTGTCCTAAAGTCCTAGTAGAGGTTTAAGGGTCACTTACCTCTTTAATTGAGCTAAAACTTCCACTCAAAATCCATCACCAAGTTTAGTCTTCAACCGTTTAGAATAGGGCAAGTGCACGGCCCTAAGAAATTCTACAAATCGTCCATTAAAATTCTTCCAACTTCATTACACACACAGCACTTTATTCTCAAGTCGTCATAGTATTAATTCAATGCTCATAAGCATGAAAATATGGTACTCAATCAAGGTTAGGTCATCCAAATCTCACTCCACAAAAGCTGTCCACTTTGGTCCTCCACGATCAGGTTCAATCACAAATAAACTGACATCTCTCTACTAGCTTTTTGAGGAAACAACTTTCATAATCTTGTACGTCAAGGTCTTATGGACGTGTGGGTGAAAACGGAGCTCAATTTGAGTACCAGACGACTTAGAATGGCTCATTTTAAAAACGGTGCGCGTTGAGGACAAATTGGTCGGTGTCTCAAATCACTAATGTTTTTCACCTCAAACTGCCCTTTAATAACCTCTTAACCTAAATTCCTCACAAAACGGACTTGGCAACACATCAATCTACATGTTTAGGAGTCTCACCGAGAATTTTGGAGCAAAACGACACTTCAATAGTCTCAAAGCACCTCAGTTCTTCGCGGTCAACAGCAGAGCAGAAACTGATCTTGCAAAACCCAACAATTTCTCCATGAAAACTAATTTTAACTTCAACAAACACTCAGCCTCAACTTGGTCAGTCTTTAAACTAAGAGTCTAGAAGATCTCACCGAAAATTTGGAGCCAAACGAAGCCTTAAAGCCGGCGCAAGAGAACTCTCTCCCAGTTGAGTTCGATTCTGACCTCTCGACGGTCTCGGGGCTAGACGGTACTCCTCCGGCGTCCAATGGCCAAACTACCACCGGAAATTTGTAGAGGAGAGGTCAAGGAAGAAGTTAGTGGTCAAAGCTTGGCTCGGCGGTGACCAGGATGAGCGGTCGACGGTGGCGAAGTGAAGGACAGAAACTGGTCGGCTGAGGAGAAGAAAACGTAAATAAGAGGAAGGAGGGGGAGTTGTGGTCGTGCAAATGGAAGAGAGGGAGGAGAGAGACTTAGCTTGATCCAATCTTGGTCAATGGGGGCTGAATGATAGGTAAAAAGTCGGTTAATAAATGCTAATCTCCCAAAGCATGACACTTGTCCTCTTGCAACTAAAATCTTGTTGTCAAATGACCACTTAGCCCTTGGATTTTCGGCAGCCTATGGGGAGACAAAATGAACAAAACACCTTTCTTTAAACCTTAAGACAAGGGCAAACCTCGAGGGGCAAAATGATAATTTTGTACTTGCCGTCCGAAATTTCACGTTTCCAATTTAAATTGCCCTCGGTGAGGCGACGTCCATTCTTTTTCATATGTTGGAATTCCTCATTGTCCGATACCCACTTCCGAGGTCCAATTTCATGTCGAGTTCCCGTTGACTGTAAATTCTAGTTTATCTCAAACTGACGGGTGACTCTTGCAAGCGCTACGCGTATCGACCTTGAGATTTTCTCAAGCCGTGGCGACTTTGGTTATTATGTGATTGCGATGGTTTATCGCTAACTCCTGTGGTCCTGATCATCGGAATCCGATTTAGGAAATTCTCGCATATTACACATTGGTTAAGCAGAATCACTCGCGTCCCAACGTATAACGCTAGCAAGGCATTCCATGATCGGTTCTAGATCAATCTCTACTGGCCTAAAATATCCGCTCTACAATCCTTGTAGTCAAAGTGCCATTTCTCATTCAAATTCCCTAAGTCCACGTACCTGACTCCGCGGTAATCTTTCCCTTTCGGTCTGTTAACTCGAGAGTGGTCAACTTTGAGCGAGTTATAACTAAAACACACCGATCGATATCTTTCCATTCCATTGCCTCGAGAGGGGTCGAAATTCGGAATGTCACCGATTTTATTCCCATAATGAGTTTTAGAGAATCAGAATCAGTTTTAGAGCAAAATTCAGAACCAAAAAATTGGTTCTGAACAAAATAATAATCATTTTTGAAAATCACAAAACATAATGAAGTTTCATATCTCTCACTTTTTCCTTTTAATTATCTCATCATTTTTCCTCAACTTAATAAAAATAAAATAAAAAAATTTCGAAATTGGAATTTAAAAAAAATACAAAAAATTTAGAAAATCCCTAAAAATAGAAGAAGCTTAGATTATGCTAGTTTGACCTCATTTTCATAAATTTGGGCCTAAATTTTTTAGATTCCATAGATTTCACTCTTTTACAAAAAATATCACAGTAGATGAGGGCAGCTAACATGCTGATGATAACATATATACTTGTAGCCGTGCGTCACAAAATGTGATTATCTCCACGTGGAGCTGGAGCCAAACACTCACATAGATTTAGGACAGAAGTTGTAAAATGATAGTGAAGGACTTGTACTTTGTATCAAGGAGGATTTTTTTTTTTTTTTGGTTAGTAGATAATTTGGTTATTCGGTTGTTATGTTTGTATGTATTTTGGACAACGCAACACTTTAATAAAAAAATGAGTTCTTAATATGGGAATTGTCTCATGCTTCAATCGAACTTAAAACGTTATGTATTAAAATTTGTGTTTCATTTATGACATGATAAAAATAATCTATTTTAAATTATTTTAGTATGCATTGAAAATTTGTCTTCAATTTAGGATGAGATTTTACAAAGTAACTACACAGTTATTTCACTTAAATAAAAAAAAATTAGGAAGAGCAACAATTTTTTGAAATAGAAATTTTGTGTAGTTATCAAATTCTATTCCAGGAACATAAATTTTAAGCAGTTATCATACGCGTTCTGATTCTCCAAAACTCATCTAGGAACATAATCAGAAAAAATTATTTTAATCGGAGTCAGTTTTCCGGAACAAAATGGATACCGTGCACAGAACTTCCAACTAGGTTCGCATTCTATGGATATTTTTTGGCCTTTCTGAAGGAAGAAGTACAATATTCTCCTGAAAGAGTAAACTTTTAAAGTAAACTGAAGTTGCATTATGTTACTATATAGTATATATTAATCCATGTTTATCGGAAATGGAAGGCTAATTTGGTCAATCAACTTGAAAAGCTGTGTTAAAGCAAGGTTAACTACATCTTTAGAACTTTGTTTGGTTTCATTAGTTTAAGATAAGTCCTTACATGACCTTTTAGGGCTGTATCTTTCATGAAATGTGAATATTGCTCGCATGTAAATTTAGTTAGAGATAAACACGAATTATGTCCATATTCATAAACGATCAGGAGGCTTGATTCGTGGAAGTTCCCTTCAACTAAAAATAGAGAAACTTTACCAAGATTGACATTTAATTTATTCGAAGTTTTCTAGCATTATTTTTTTTTTAAAATATTGAATTCTATTATTTCTTTGAGGAAAAAGTTAAACATAAGCAGCTTGTTACTCTTTATGCTGAAAAATACTTGGGGTCTGTTTGGCAATGTTCTCGTTTCTCTGTTTCTATTCCCAGGAACAGTAAAGAACATATACATGTTTGGTAATGCAAATAATTATGATTCTGATTCTGTGTTCCGAAACACTTTTGGACCACTTTTCAAAACAAAAAAAAAGTTGATTTTTGTGTTCCGGAACACTTTTGCAAATCACTGTTTTTCACGATATACTTCTATGAATTTTTCATCGATACTTTCAGTTCTTGTTGAAACATGATTTATAATTATAATTATAATTATAATTATATTTATATTTAAAATTAATTTAAAAATAACAAAAAATAATAAAAATTACAAAATCAAATTTGAAAGCCTTGGCTGAGCCTTAGGAACCAATTTTGAATTAAAAATAGTTTATATATTTTTTTAATTGTTTTAATTAATTTAATTTATTTAATTATAAAATATCCAAAAAAATTAGAAAAATATCATTCGTGGTCAGAAAAATACACAAATATAATTGATATTTTTATTTCAATTTATTCTTTAAGATGGTATTTTTAAATCTAAAAAAGATAAAATTTTCTTTTTCGCAACTCTTTTTTATTTTTTCGTTTCTTTTTCTTAATCACTATTTGATTTAATTATTTTCCCTTTTCTTTGTCATCAAATATAATTATTTAATTATTTAATTTAAATGCAAATTGGGAACAAAAATTTTATGTAGTTACCAAACGCGTTTCTGTTCCTAGAACAAAATTTTTAGCAGTTACCAAACGCGTTCTGATTCTCAAAAATCATTCGGAAACAGAAACACTGAGGAACAGAAACACGAGAACAGGAATATTGACAAACAGAGCCTTGGATTCCACCATGGCAGCCTTTAAAGAGCACTAGAACATTTTTTTTTTCTTTTCTTTTTCATTCTGCTGACAAGCTAAAGCACGGTTTTCCTTTTGCAAAGTAGCAAGTAAAGTCAGCAAATACGGATAAATTACACAGCTGCTCCCTCAATTGAATTGAAAGAAATTTTATGGTGAGCGACACATAACAACAATAAAAATGGACTAGAGATGTTCATCAATCATTAAATCACAGAGAAGCAATCAGTAATCAGTGCTATAATAAACTTCCATGTACAAACAACCTCAAAAATGGGTTTTACCACCACAATAAACAAAAGAAAAGAAAGAAAATGTTAAGAATACGATGGTCAAGGATTGAAAATGAATTTGCCACACTTGCATTTCCAACTCATGGGCTTGTAGTTGGAGCTGTCATCACCTCTTGAGTAGTAGTAGTCCACCCTGAAGAATGTGGAGGTGTTGGCTCTCTTGTCTTGAGGATTTGCAGGCACTTGGATGGCCTCGCAGTGTCCACAGGAGCTGCACTTCCTGTCACATCTCGGTGGTGCTGAGCCTATCTGAATTCTCCTCACACTTGCCTTTGATTCACTCATTGCCTGTCCCTAAAAAAAAAAGGTTATTGTCCACAGAAACCACTCTCGGGGAGAGAGAGAGAGAGAGAGAGAGGTTTCACTTGGGGATTGCTTACCTTGGAAGAGTTAGTGTGCTTAAGAATAGCTCTACCTGGAAAAGAAAAGAAAGCAAAGCACAAAAGAGATGGGCAGAGACAGAGTGAGAGATTTTTCTTCTTCAAAGTCAAACCAAGTGTAGTAACAAAATGAAGCACAATAGCATAAAACCATCGGGTTTTCAACTTCAGTTTCAGGTTTAACCATTACCTTCAGCTCTGAGTTCCAATAGAGAAGAACCCATCAAGCAGGTGATCAGAATGAAAATGGTAAAAGGAAGAACTCTTTGGCTAGCAATGCAATAAATGCCAGAACCCATTAGAGAGAGAGAGGGAGAGAGAGGGAGAGAGAGAATATCAAATGCGAGAGAGTGAGGAAGAGGAAATCAACTGTAACCGGCTCAAAGAACTGAAAAGAAATAGATAAGAAGGAAGGAACAGAGGAAACAGAGGAGTGGACAAATTCAAACTTCTAAAAGGCAAACTGAGACCGAACAGAAAAATAAGAAAAGTAATACGGAGTTGAAAAGAAAGGACTTCCCCACAAGAAGTCGTCAGGGATTGATTGACACAAATAAATATAAAATCTCCTCCTCCTCCTTCCTTTCTGAATTGATATAACGTGGAAGGACAAAGGAGGATAGCAGGATGCTAGAAAAGGGACTCGGATAAGGACCCCCTCTCGCCCTTTACCATATGGAAGCCCCGTCTCGGCATCTTTTTCTGCGCCCGCTTGTCACTTGCAAACTAAAGATGTTCCCAATGATGCCAGGACATACCCAAAAAAAAAAAAAATGCCCTTGAAATTACAGGAATCTCTGGTTTTTCTTATAATTTGGTTTCATTTCAACCCCATCTTTCTCGAAAGTATTTCAATTTACCCCAAATAGTTGCTGTCTACGACCAGTTAGTGGGATTTGTCGGCAAATGGCCAGAAGATTACATGTTATCCATTCACACTTCCAGTTTTATTCGTTGGGATTGGTGATCCTCTTCGAATTGTGTCATGTCCATTCCCGTAAGGCTTGCTTGCAGTCGTTGATAGAACTGCCTTCCTTCTCATAACCAAATGACTAGCATAATTTATAATCAACGGATAAACTGTTAGAATGCACGTGTAAATTATGTTAGAAAAGTTATAGAAGTCTCACATTGAAGAATCAATGTGATATAGAGCAATTAATATATTGAAATTTAGCTCATAACTCATTGATTTAAGTTTTTGAGTGAATGTGAGTCCAACTGGATATGTTGACAGGTTTAGACTTGGACTCTCTCTTGGTGATCTCAAGAAATCTCATGATCGATACTTATTTTCGGTGAAAATTGTATGTTGGCTCATAATTCATTGATTTAAATTTTTAAGTGAAGGTTGGAATGGTGGGTTCAATTGAATATAGAGCCCTTTATTATTATTATTATTTGCCGGAAAAAAAGATGGGAACCAATAGTAATGTCGCTGGGAGAATATGAGAAGAGATGGCAACAACAGACTGAGATTATTGAAACGACAACAAAACCCCAAAAGGCGCAAAAAACCACGAGGTCAGAGACAACAGGAATTCCCCTAAAACGACATCCATATACAGCTGTGACGGAAACGACGTCCATCTTTTTGAGGGATTGCTCAAAGTGGTTGGTCTGAGCAGACCCAGCGCATCACGCCATATCCATCTTCTCTATCCCATCTGTGAAAAATATGGGGCAGACGGACGGACGGCCACTGTTGGTATCTTCCATCAATCATGACATTGTGATTGCATGTGATGCGCCGCGCATACAGTGACACTTTATTCTTTTTTTTAGAATCCAGTGATACGCTTACATTAATCAAGCTAATTCTTTTTGCTTTTTATAGTTTGGCCAAACCTTTCTAAAATTGGGGCATATATTTGGATGCGACAACATATAGATACTCAATGTTTACCAACAGATCCATGTCATGGAGGAGTGCAAAATAGACCATGATTGCTACTTTCACTATGGAGGTTAAGTTTCTTTCTTGTGTTGAGGCTACCTCGCATAGTGTGTGGTTAAAGAATTTCATTTTGGGTTTAGAAATGTGGATCCATTGCTAGGTCGTTAAGAATATTTTGTGACAACTGAGCTGAGCTGTTGTTTCAGCGCTAAAAACCACGAAAGTGGTAGTCAAAGTAAGCACATTGGCATTATGTTTTAGCCATAAAGGAATGTGTTAAGAAAAAGAAAGTGGCCATTGAACATGTTAGCACTGAATTGATGATCGTTAATCCTTAACTAAAGGCATTCAACTAAGGAATTCCAAGGATCATGTCATTAAGATGGGAATAATTCCTATCATGAGGATTTTCCTTTTATGACGAATTTGTGAAATTTTTACTCAATTATGATGTGTTTCTCAATTAAGTTTGTGAAATTTTTACTCATTTATGATGTGTTTCTCAACTAAGGTGCGGATTCAATAATTATGAGAAAGATCGTTGTGACATGAAATAAACTTAAGGTTTATTCATTAGGTAGACCTAGAATAAACATAGGGTTTAATCATTAAGTTATGTTATCACATGTGGGCATTTTGATGAGATGAGATGCATTTTGATACATGGAAGATAATACTCGCTCTAAGAGGACTTGTCGCCATGATTCATGTATCTTGTCTTTAGCACGTAGTTAATGTGTTTTTGGTACAATATTTTTATAGATGAATGTTGAGATCAAATGGGAGAATGTTATAATATTTATAATATGATCCCACATTCAGTTATTAATTACCGACATTTGATTTCATTGACATTATATCATCCACATTAATTACATGATAACTACTTTGCCTAATAACAGTCTTGATTGGAGACATTATCTGAATAGGTGCGATTAGTCGTGGGGAACCGCTGGTTCCGGTTCAGGAACCGGCGGTTCTAATTCCACAAAAAGGCGAAACCGGCGGTTTTGGGCCTGTTCCTGGTTCCGATTCTGAACTTTTATTTTTTTTAATAAATAATGAAATAAAATTAATAAAATATTAATTATAAATTATAATTAAATTGTATATTTTAATAAAATTTGAAAAAAAAAAAGAGAGGAGGAATGAGCTTAAACTTAATGAATTATCATTAAGTGCTTACATATATTCTTGGGGATAGAAGAATCAAAGCCCATGTAGTTATCTTACCTTTGGTAACCCCAACTTACCTCATCATCAATCGTCGCTACCCGTTGTTGTTGTGTGGTAGTATCTCCACATTCTTCACTGAAGAATTCGTTTTCTTGATCCAACTCTTGTTGTCGAAATTTAGCCTTTGTCCAATCATCGACACAAGCTTGAATCTCCACACTTTTCGGACTTAATCTTGAACGGCGGGAGTCCAAAATTAATCCTTCAGCGCTAAATGCTTGTTCAACTACTACTGTTGAAGAAATGGTCGCTAATATCAATTTTGCGATGAGGGAGAGAACTGAAAATTAAGTTCAATGGTTCTTCCACCACTCAAGAATCTTAAAATCTGCGCTGTGTTTGGATTTACTAAACTCAAAAGCAATTGTAAAATAGTTTTGTAATTCGGAAATACTACCTGTTGTGCCCTTCTATTTTTTTTTTTGCCTACTCATGGGCATTTTATACCTTCTATTAAGTGAAACACCAGCATCGCTTCGTGAGACACTATGTTGGGCAGATCCACTGTCTCTAAATCATATCTACTATAAAATTCATTACATAATGCTATTAAAGCTTCTTTAACCTCTCCTTGTATAATTGAAATATTTATTGCTTCATCCAAATGTAAACAATCATAATAATAATCCATAAGATAATATAATAAACCATCTAATTTAGTACGTGGATCGAAAAAAATACCAACTAAATAGACAAGAGGAATGTTGAAATAATAATGCAACCATTTTTCTCGCATTACTAAAATACTCGAAGCTAATTCAGTATCTTTTTCATATTCATTAAAAACACCAGCAATATTAACATTCTCTATTAAAAATAAATGCGTAGTAGGATGATAAATACCAGATAAAGTATTAGTAGCATTAAATTTTGCAAACATCCCAATGTTGCGGGAGTAAAGTAATATCGGGAATAGTATTCGAAATAAAGGAACATAATAAATCTTTGTAATAAAAAATTTGTAGAAGCATCTCGTAGGTAGAATTCCAACGAGTTGAAATATCTTTTGGAAACATTTTTGCCTTTCTCACATATTGTTTACAATATTTGCCCCATGCTTTCATAAAATGATGACGGCTCAATAAAAATCTAATTGCACTCTTTATTGGGTCGAGAGAAGTCACAAGAACTCGTAAATCATATTGTACACATAAATTCAAAACATGGCAAACACATCTAATGTGAAAAAATTGTCCGCCAAAAGAGGATTTATAAATTTTTTCTAACTTGGGAATGGAAATAGTATTTGCGGCGGCATTATCAAAACCAATTGAAAAATATTTATTAATAAAATCATATTCATCTAAAACTTGCCTAATTAGTCTATAAATATTATGGGCCATGACACCCGATTTTTTTTCAGTCTTTTCTAGTTTATTTTTGAAATATTCATAGAAAATTCATAAAAAGTTAAAAAAATTACAAAATAAACTTTTATGACCTTGGATAAATTAAAGGAACCATTTTGACCCAAAAAATAATTTTTCATATTTTTCAGATTTTTAAATATTTTTGGAAAATAGAAAAATACATGAAAAATCAAGAAAAATAGCATTCGAGGTCACAAAAATACAGAAAATAGTCAATTTTTTTTAATTCTCTCTTTATTTTGACCTCATAAAAAGTTAAAAATCAAGTTAAAATTCCATGTGTTTTTTCATTAAACCTAGGATCGAATTTGACAAAAAATTACATTTTAGTCTTTTAATTTGCAAATTTTGCATTTTTGGAACCTAGACATTCAATTTGGAATGCCGAATTTCTGAAGGCCATTCGTCATCAACCCCACCATTATCATTGTTATCTCCTCTCTCGATCGAAAAGGAGCTCCGATTATAGAAAAAAAAGAAAAACATCCGATGGAGATTCAGAGAGAGAATGATGAGACGAGAAAGTGAACACATTTGGAGAAAGGGAACATAATTCATTCTTTAAAAAATGAATCAGACTTTACCATCATCATGTTATCTCCCACTAAGAAAAGGAAGGAGGAAAAGAAACGGTGGAACCGATGGGGACCTCCAATCTTCCTTATAATGAAGCCAGCGGTGCCACTAAAAGGAGGGGGGCAACGCAAAAGAAAAGAGCACTAATCGAGGGGATGGATAAAAAGAAGAGGGTGGTCCGCCAGAAAAAAAAAAGAAAGAAAGGTGGGGGATTGAACAAAAAAAGAAGAAGAAACAAGCGAGAGGAGGAAGTCTGGTTCTCCTGCTGGACTCTCCAGGAGGTTTTGGAGGCATCAAGAGAGAGAAAGGGGAACTCTTCATCCACTGCATAAAAAAAAAAAGAGGAGCTCCTCTCCATTTTCAGTCGCTAGTTGCCAACTCGTCTTGAATTTTCGGCCAATTGGACCGTTGGATTGAGCTAATTTTTATGTACAAGGTCATATTTACTGCTTCTTGACCTCCACTGGTCAGATCTTTGAAAGGAGCTCTCCTGGTGGTTGTACAACAGCTCTATCAAGAGCTGTTCCAGTCGTTGGTATTGTTCACCCGCCGGCTTGTCTTGCATTTCCAGCCTATTGGACTGTTGGATTGAGCTGATTTTTTATGTCCAAGGTCTCCTTCACTCCTTCTTGACCTCCACCGTTCGGATATTTGAAAGTAGCTCTCCTAGTGGCTGTGCAATAGCTCTATTAGAAGCTGCTACAGTCCCTAGTACTGCTTACCCGTCGGCTCGTCTTGCGTTTCTGACCGATTAGACCATTGGATTGAGCTGATTTTTTGTGTCCAAGGCCGCCTTACTTCCTTCTTGACCTCCACCGTTCGGATCTTTGAAAGAAGCTCTCCTGGTAGTTGGCAAACAGCTCTATCAGGAGCTGTTCTAGTCGTTGGTATTGTTCACCTGTCGGCTCGTCTTGCATTTTCGGCCGATTGGACTGTTGAATGAGCTGATTTTTTGTTTCTAAGGTCACCTTCACTCCTTCTTGACCTCCACCGTTCGGATATTTGAAAGGAGCTCTCCTTGAAGCTGTGCAACAGCTCTATCAGAAGCTGTTCTAATCTCTGCTATGTGCAGTCCCGCCCTTGCCCTGCTATTTCGTCCGCTATTGTCCACCACAGCCTTCCTCTGACCACCAGAGTTGTGTACAGTCACCAGCCTACCACTTCAACGTTGCTGGAACCGTGAAACAGCCGCTTCAGCCATGCTTTGCCCTGTTCCCATCAGCGTGCCTTATTCAGCGAACCAACGTACTGGGCCATGGCTCGTGTCAACCTAGGCCATGTCCTGTAAAATTGGCCGAGATCCTAGGCCTTAGCCAGGTCCGTGTGCCTAGTGACTGGGCCATTGTGCCTGATCCGTGGGTCATTTTGCCTGGTCCGTAGCCGAGATTGTGGGCTAAGTGGCTAAGTCCGTGGGCCAATTTTGTAAGCCCGAATCCAAAGTTCGTGTCGAGTGATTTTTTGAGGATCGTCGTCGATCTTGACTCGTTAAATTGACCGTCAACTTTCTAATGTGGCGATCAACGGTCATGCCCACGGAGATGGTTGCCCACTAAGGTTTGGCGATTGAAGACCGATGTCCAATCAAGTTTATTTTTGTGCACCCGATCCACGTATCGGAGTTATTTTTCTTTAAATATCGACATTATAGATTTGATTTGCATGTGTTTATTCTAGTCTAATGTTTAACATATTTGCTTAATTTTAACATATTCCAAAATGACGATTTTACCATTTTCGGACAAATCGTCTCGAATTGTCTCAAAATTACGACTTCCCCCTGTTAGGCAAAATCATGTTTAAATCATTCCTAAACTGTGATTGATACTTCTCTAGGCTAATAGGGACTTATTAGGAATGCCATGTTGACTTGATATGATTTATTTGCATATCTAGATTCCTTGATTTGCGCACTTTTATTACTGATTGTGATTGCTAGGGTAATTACTCCTATCTGCATGAACTCCTAGATTTAGGGTTCGTACCCCACTTATCTACTTGAAATCTCTGGTTAAATAATTCAGTCAACTTAGATACCGAAAGGGCGCCAATTTTGATAGTTGGCGTAATTAAGTCCCCGAATTCATTTCTCTGGTTTTCGTAGAATTGAATAGAAACTCCCAAATATTCGATAGGGTGGTTCAATCGTACTCTCCACAAAACGATTGGTGTTGACTCCTTGACATGCACACGTATCACATGTCACAAGACCACACTGAAGGTCGATCTCGTATACCTCCGTTGCGATTTGAGTAATGGACCTTGGGAGAGGCCCGCGTCTGACCTGATAGGATGACCCATTAGCGCTCGAGATTCTGTAGCCTCGAGAGGGTCGCGATAGTATGCCTTTCAGGAAAAACTCGAAATGAAAGAAGTCTTTTTTGAATAACCCAATCATCATTTATTCAATGGCATGTAACACCCATATAAGAATTAATGTTCCAAGAATCACTCCAAATATCACTACCTATATGTACACGTCCATTGAATTCTCCAATTTTTTTTTAACAATTTCTTTTTTTGTTTTTTATAAACATGGTGAAGTTCGCGTCTAAAAGTAGTTCTCGGAACAGATGATGCTTGCGGAGCCAACGCAGTGTTTACCAAATATCTAAAAGTAAAACTGTGACATTCCGAATTCCAACCTCTCTCGAGGCTATGGAATGGGAAGATATCGATCGGTGTGTTTCAATTATAACTCGCTCGGAGTTAGCCACTCTCGAGTTAACTGACCGAAAAGGAAAGACTACCGCGGAGTCGGACACGTGGACCGAGGGAATTTGAATGAGAAATGGTACTTTGACCATAAGGATTGTCGAGAGAACATTTTGGACCAACAGAGATCGATCTAGGAACGATCATGGAATGCCTTGCTAGCGTTATACGTTGGGACGCGGGTGATTTCGCTTAACTAATGTGTAATTTGCGAGAATTTCCTAAATCGGAATCCGATGATTAGGACCGCAGGAGCAAGCGATAAACCCTTGCAATTACATGACAACCAAAGTCGCAACGGGTTGAGAAAAAAATTCCAAGGTCGATACGCGTAGCACCTGCAAGAGTCGTCCGTCAGTTAGAGATAAACTGGAATTGTAGTCGACGAGAGTTCGACATGAAATTGGACCTTGAGATTTGGGTATTGGACAGTGAGGAATTCCAACATTTGAATTGAATTTGGCGTCGCCTGATCGAGGGAAATTTAAATTGGAAAAGTGAAATTTCGGACAGCGAGTGCAGAATTACCATTTTGCCTCTCAAGCCTTGCCATTACCTTAAGATTTCTAGAAGGGCATTTTGGTCTTTTTGAGCCCCATGGGCTGCCGAAAATGGGTCAAGGGAAACCAACAAGTAGGCCAAGATATTTACTTAGATGATGACAAGTGTCATTAGGAGACATAATCTTATCCCTTTGCCATTAAATGCTCATCTTGTCTCCAACAACTCTTCTAGAAGATTGTCAAATTGGATTAAGGGAGAGTTTTCTTCCTCCTTCACATTTTCGGCCACCATCTCTCTCCTCTCCTCCATTTTCACGTTTTCTTCCTCTCGGTCGTTCTGCCCAGCTCGACCAGCACCGACGACCTCCCTTCCTCCGGCCATAACATTTTCGTCCAATATCGGATTGAGGTAAAACCACCTCCATTTGAAAGCTCATTGTCTTACCTTTCCAAGGATATATTATGATCTCGATTTGGCCCGGCCGTTTGTCCCGTAGGTCGATTTGAATGGACGAAGGTCAGGTTGAGACAAAATCTGACCAGTTTGGGGGAAAGATCTGTTTCATGGGCTTTAAGACTTTAAATGGCTTCAAATTTTTGGTGAGGTCTTCTACACTCATAGTACTTGAGTTGGTGGAGATAGGGTTACAAGTTTAATTGAGTTTAGATTGGTTTCCATGGTTGATTTGAGGTAGCTTCTGTGGAGCAGAATCTGCTCGCCTGAGAACCGAGCAAGAACGGACCGATTGGCGATAGTATGAAATGCCTGTGATTGGGATAAAAGAGTATGCTGAAAAGGCATCATAATGTTCACACATTTTCTTGTGAGATGTGCCTTGAATGGCGATAGTATGAAATGCTTGTGATTGGGATAAAAGGCTTAATGAGAAAGATTCACTGTTTGTTTTATGGCCAATGCATTGAGCTGGGGAGGGAGTTACTCCCATTGACCTGACGAGATCTTGCGGCTAGAGAGTCCTACCTTGACCGAATCATCTCGAAGGTTGTAAGAATCGAGAGTCGGGTAGTGACCGAATCATCTCTAGGTCCGGACTCGAGAGTCCTATAGTCGATCGAATCATCTCGATGGTGCAGAGTGTCGAGAGTAGCTATAGAGACCGAATCATCTCGCAGCGAGAGTCATGATGGCCGAATCATCTCGATAAGACGTCGAGAATCATGTGATTGACCGAATCATCTCGCAAGAAGGCCCTTGACGGGCGTAAAGAAGATAAAAGACTGAACATGACTTTGATGTGTTTCCGAGTCTAGATGCTTGAATTGGCTGGAATGCCTAGAATGCCTAGAGTGCATGGAATGTCCATTGTGCCTGTATGGCTTGAGAAATTCGGATTGGAAAGTGAAAATATGAAAGACATGAACCTGATTGCCTTGTTATGCCAATTGCTTGAATGTCATGTGTGCAAAATATTTCTCAAAACTTGCACGTTTTCAAACGTACCTGTAGGTACCAATAGTCTAGCTTATGGTTAGGGTTAACTTACTGAGATTGTTATCTCATCCCGTCATGGGATCAACATTTTCAGATCTCAGACAAGGGAAATCCGAGCTTGCCATGGACTGACGTTGGAGGATAACTTTGAAAGAGAATAGATGGTGGCCTGTCGTAGCCTTGGGGATTACCTTCAGAATTTGGGAATATGAAATTGTAACCCCGAAGAGTGATTGACTCTAATGAAAAGAATACCCTTTTTGTCCCAAGTTATCTTGTGTTCTTTCATTTGTATGGAGTTGTCTTCGCTTTCGCTTGCATGCTTCATATAGGTCTTTAAGTTTTTGGCTTTTGGATCCTAGGAGTTCATTAAAAGTAACGACGAAGGTGGGATGCTCGCGTGCCCGCCGGGCTGGGGGCGTGACATCCCCATTTATTTGGTATCAGAACAAGGTCAGCTCGATCCAATTTGATTGAGACTTAGAGTGATAAGGAGCGATGACTTGAGGACGATTAGATAATGAGACCCTTAGGATTAAGCATAGAATGTTGAATCTCGGGATTTATAGGCTTGAACTTGTGCTGAATTTTGATGGTTATAATATCGATTTTTATGAATGACCTTGGGTGATGTTGTAATTGAGGTTTACAAGGAAGTGAACAGAAATTGAGGAGTCCTAGATATGGACTTGAGGTGTAAGTGTGTTTAAGGCTAAAATAGGATTGCTTATGGGTAAAGGATCGATTGGATTTCATGATCGTGATTGTGGCCTTGAGGTATATGGTGGAACATAGATAATTGATCTGTGAGATGTGATGGTCCTTTGTGGAGTTAGAAATCTTATATGGATAAGAATTGATCTGGAAATGAATGTGGTGTGACGAGTATTGAGGACGATCATACAGTGCATGTGTTTGTGGCATTAAAATGAAAGTCGACAAGTGTGCATGTATGAGCTTATCACTATTGGACTTAATAAACTGTCGCTTAGTATGTGACAAGCTGACGGGATACCTACAAACCGTAATGAAGCGTGTTATGGGACGTGTGGAACGAGACTCTCTTCATAGATGTATGACTTGGGACAACCTACAACGACAAGGTCTGATGAGGGCGGGGAGTGTATGCTGGGAAAGAGAGGTTAGGACAAGGATCGGCTCTGACAGGCTTCTAAGATAGCGAGGAGGCAAGAATGACCCAATTCATAAATTGAAAGAGAGAGAGTCTAGGTATCGGGTTGAGTCTGATTTTGGTTAAGAGATGTATTGCATTGAGGTGATCCTCAAGGTGAAATTTCGAAATTGCATGGCATTTGTAATGGCATATGTGATTGGCATGGTTAGGAGTTTTACACTTGGCAGTGGGTACCTTTTGGAAAAGAAAAATTGACGCGTATGTTTGGCTTGTTTGGCTAGTCTTGGCATTGAGTACCATATGACTGATATCTTTTAAATTGAGATAACATGGGGAGTTATTGCTAAGTCGCAGATGCGTCTGGACTTAAGTTGTGAGCACTTGACCCAAGGAAGTGTGACTCGAGAGTTTGCCTAGTAGATGGCGACTAGTTGAGGAATTGCCTAGTTGAGGCTGGCTTGATGAGTAGTTACTGATGAAGGATGATTTGAAATCCCTGAATAATTGGCAAATGATTAAGGATTTGCTTAGAACCCCTGGGTGGTTGATTGCTTGTGATAGATGATAAGATGAACAGCCTAAGACTGCTAGACCTGTATGAATGACTTAGGTCTTTAATTCATGGAGAGAATTGTAGTGACTCTAATATCATGAGAACCTAGTAAGGTTGAACGACCAGAGTGTGGTCACTAAAGGAGCATTTGGCTCGAGTATACAAGATACGAGAAGATTCAAGAACTAAAGGGAACCATGAGAATCGAGTACAAGATGAACAACTAGAATGTGAACGCTGGAAGAGCATTTGGCTCAAGTTTGAAAAGTGCGCTAGACCCAAGAGTTGAAGGGGTCACGAGAACTTTGAATGGAAATGGGAAAAGTAGATGGGTAGGCAAGCTTGAGGAAGAGCTGCCATTGTTACCCAAGTCGCTGAGACGACTAGTGCTGATGCATTAAGTGATGAAAGTCGTGAGAATGTGACTTTGAGATTACTCATTTCCAAGGTGGAAACATGGAAAAAGTGGATTTGAAACTACCGCTGATAAATTGAGAGTTTTGTGAGAAAACCTTAGAGATTTTGGGTACACTGAAGAAAGAAAGTGACCCTGGCAATTTTTAGCCTTATGAGGCTATAAATGATTGGTGAAATGTCACCAAAGAAAGAGTTTTCCTTAAAGGCATGGTATTTGTTTGGATCGCCTTCGTTGAGTTGTTCAATGGAAGTACCTTCCTGGGATTACTTGAGAGGAAAGGTTGTGTGGAGCCTAATAGTTTTGTAAGGATCTGAAGACGATCGACCATTGTGAGGCGGAGTCGTCAAGGTCGTCTAAGTGTACTAAAAGTGGTCAAGGACCCTTTGAATGAAAGATGAAGTTCCTGAGTGGATTGAAATTTGGAAGCTTTGTGTTGGGTTGCCATTCTTGAATCCGAGGAATTATAATGGATCTTGATGAAAGAAGTGAATAATCGGATGATGTATAAGTAAGGGAATTTTTGCTCATGAATTACTAGTGAAGAGAACGTCACTTGTGGAACACGGAATGTGTCTCAAAGGAATGGTTGATTACTTGGGCGTGAGACCCATGGTGGAAGAAATGGGTAGTCCGTCTCCTTTGTTATGGAAAGAGTCAAGGAAAAATCGGCATGCTAGTTTGCTTGGGTTTAATGATTCCACGGGATTGGTTGATTGAACTGGAACCATTAGAAATGGAATCATGAGTTATTGTCCCCTGAAGAGTAGGGCGTTGTCCTTATGGACGACTGGACCATGAAATGGTCGTTGATGGAAAGAAAGATGAATGGACTTGATGGTCCTAGTTGCTTGCGATTTTAATGAATGGATGAATAAGAAAAAAGGTGCTTAGATTGCAATCGCAAGGCGACTTGAGGTAGTCGAATGGAATATCTGAAATATGGATTGGTGGAGACCAAGGAAGAACGAATCTTATCACTTGAGGTGACTGAATTATTGGAAGGAAAATGTCAAGTATGGTGGCATCCGAATCCCGGAGTACAAACACTATAGTTGACATAGACTCCAAGATTGACGTCCTATGGAATATGAAAGACAAGGGATTCGAAGTAAGAGAATACCACTAAAGAGTATAGTTTCCTTCATAGGGTAAGAGACCCTAGTATGGAAAGAAGATGAAATCCTAATTGTCTTGATATTAAGATTGAACGTCTGGACTGAGAAAGAGGACGCATAAGTTGAATGATTTCTAGAAATTAAGTCCGGGAAGCTGTCTTGTAAACAACGTCGAATTTCAGGATAATGTTGGCGTTCAATTGAATGGATGAAATTGAGATAATGTCGCATTAGCTGGTTGTGGAACCAAGAGGTCAAGACAAGAATGCTTCCTCAGGGAAGAGTGACAAAAATGAACAAAATGTTATATGGTTGAAGTGGCGACCCATGAGAGCAGAGAGCCAAGGTTTGAGCTCTCAAGTGAATGGTACCATGGACAATTGAAATGATTCGACACTTGATGGTAATGAAGTGGATAACAGCCGGATTGAGTATCCAAGGAATAATTGGGTTGGTTGTTACCGTCCTGTGAGACGATGATCGGACTCATTTGAGGAGTCACGAGAAACACGAAAAGCTTTGAGAATTATCCTACCGACCCTGAGAAAACGCTTGACGTGTGCTAAGGGTGAAGAGTGCAAACTTTGGGCTTGAAAAATGAATTTCATGGTCGTGTAGTTTCTGGAAAATGGAATCCCTGTGGACCCTTCAAAGGTAGAAAACGATGGTGGACTGGTTAAGGCCAACGTGAGCTACAGAAGCTTGAGGCTTCTTGAGTCTGAGGGATTATAATGAATTGCTATAGACGTCGTGGGAAGATTCTTCTAGGAAAGCTATTTCATTAAGGGAATGGACTTGTTGACACATAATTTCGGCTCAACCTTTTTTCAGCTTATTCTTAGAAAATTCATAAAAAATTCATAAAAAATCAAAAAATTTTAAAATCAATTTTGGTGGTCTTGGCCAAGCCTAAAGAACCATTTTGACAAAAAAAAATAATTTTTCATATTTTGCACATTTTTTAGTATTTTTAGAAAATAGGAAAATACTCAAAAATTCAAGAAAAATAGCATTCGTGGTCGTAAAAATATGGAAAAAATAGTCAATATTTTTATTTTAAATCCCTTGTCCTTTTGACCTCATAAAAAGTCCAAATTCAAATTCAATTTTGTGTGTTCCTTTGTTACGCATATGATTGAATTTGGTAAAAAAATGTCAATTGAGTCTTTTAAATTATAATTTTGGCATTTTCTAGGATCTTGACAGTCAATCTAATTGTCCCTTATTACAATTTAGCCCAATTATTTGCGCAAATTGTTCAATTGCATGAATTGGGCAAAATTTCATACTTAATTGCATTTTAGTCATTGAAATTGGGCATAATTGAAATTACTTTCAATTCGGGGACTACCATTACCAATTAAAGCCACTACCCAATGATTTTCATCATTCTGAATCGATTGGCATAGTGGTTTTGGCCAATTTGGTCATTTGAGCCTTCAATTTCACGATTTGCCGAATTGCAATTAAACGAAAATTTGGGGCTTTTGTATAAATTGACATGAACTTTTGGGTAAAATCACATTTTTAGATAAAATTGATGTTCTAAGTTCGGTTATGAGGTTTAATTGTGAAACTTTCCCATAAATTTTGGTTAATTTTGAGAAAAATAGAGTCGGACCGGTTCAGACCGGTCGAACCGGTCCGCTACAGTGTCATCGTCTTTCTCAGACTCCCGTGCAGATGAACAGTGCAAGGCCGAATTTTGATGGCAAAATTGACGGAGAAAATGGCTACAATTGAAGAAGCATTGGTGGGGGTTTGATTCTTCGAACCATTCCCTGTCGATTGACGTCGGAATCGGGGCCAATAGTCGCCGGAGCAAGGAGTAATCAGCCGGTCAATCTCGCGGAACCTGCAAAACTCAACAAAGTCAAGAACAGACCAAATTCGTGCCAAATTTGTAAAAGGTGGAGCTTACCGGAGGACCAAACGGAGTTGGACGGAATGCTCATCCTCCCCGACGCCGTTTGGACCTAAAAGTACGTGGCTGCACGTGCAATTCAAGAAAGGGGAACTCCCATCGATTCGGTGCCAAACATTTCGAATGGATATAAAAGCCAATTGATCCTTCTAGAACGAGGAGGCTGGTTGATTCGGTTGGAGGAGTTGAACAGAACCGAGAGAGAGAGAGAGAGAGAGAGAGAGAGAGAGAGAGAGAGAGAGAGAGAGAGAGAGAGAGAGAGAGAGAGAGAGAGAGAGCTCGTTCTCTGATCCCCGTCGTCGAGAACTCGAGCTCGACTGCAAGGCGCTGGTTAGGCCGTCTCCGGCCAAATCGAAGCCAAAGAAGATTGTCACAAGCTCACCTGAAGCTCCAGGAAGCAATCGCCGTCGGCCGCGCCACGTGAAATCGCGAAAATAGGTGAGACGCAGTTCTGAGCTCTTCACTGTGCACCAATGGCGACTCGCCTGTTTTATGTTTGTTCTTGCGATTAGTGTGTGCGTTTTGTTCCTTGCATGTCACTGACCACTGCTGCATCTCATTTTTGCATCGATTTTGCTTGAAAACCCTAAGTCGAACTCCCAACCCAGCTTGGCCTGGTCGATTAATGGCCTGGCTATTCTAGCCATAGCTTGCTCAATCAGAGCCCGAGGTAAGTCTCTTGAACACCTTGTGGTGCTCATATGTGAAGGAATTGCTTTGAAATGCCATGAATCGTGTGATCGAACTTCCATGGCTGTACTCGGTATCTTGCATGATGATCGTGATTTTGTGGATGAAATACTGCGATTCTTAAATATGTTAAACTAGAGGTCATTACGAGTTGATTGGCGCTGGTCTCGTGTCAATCGGTCTAGGTTTGGCCGTTCATCGATGCCGGAGAATTCTCAGCCGTCCATTTCGTCGAGGGCGAGAGGTTGAAGACGAAGCTGACGTGGAAGGTCAACGCATCAGCATCTTAGGTGGCAAAGTGTGGTTGGTCCACGTGGATGTCGAGTCAGCTCGACCGTTAGTTTGTTAGGTTGAATTGGATTAGATCGGACGGTCTAGATTAATCGAGTCCAATTTTTAATGACCGTCCAATTAGTAATTAGGAATATTCGAAAATGGTTTTATAATCAGAAAATAAAAAGTGCAGAAACGCCGCCGTTTAGGTTAGTGGTCAAGCGGCGTCGTTTAGGTCAGTAAAGATGGACGGCCCAGATCGAGTCTAGCCTTCTAATCGTGACCGTAGATTTTGGTAAATCAATCAGACGGCCCTGGTCGAATCTTCGTTTAATCTAGGCCGTAGGCTTTAGTAAGCTGATCCGGTGGTCGTGGAATAGCCACGTGGTTCAATAGGAACCGTCGGATTAAATCCGAATATTCGAAAATAAAAAAGTGCGGAACGACGTCGTTTTGAGCCGTGGGTCGCGCGGGTCTGGGTCTGGGCCGGGTTCCGACTCGAGTGGGTCGGGTCGACTCGGTCCGAATCACGTTTTATAAATAAATAAAAATTCGAAAATGATTTTAAAAATAAAAAAATCGAAAAAATTCTAGAAAATTCTATAAAATGCTAGAAAATCCCAAAAAAATATAGGAAAATTATGAAAAATTCTTAGACACTCTAGAAATTCTCAAAAATTGAGGATTGACCACAAACAACTGGTCAATCCTATTTTTGAGATTTCTTATCCGTTCTTCTGAAAATTGACGACTTTACCCTTTAAGGGTAAATCGCCTCAGCCATGTATTCAAGATGAGTCGAGGACGCCAAGATAAGGATTAGGGTCAGTTAGGTGACCAATCCTTCTACTTGGGTTCCCGAGTCTTGTCTGTTCTTTAAAATGACGATTTTACCCATTAAAAGGGTAAATCGTCTTTCCTACTCCAATCGAGTCTTGAAAATTGCTTAAAATTAGGGTTTGGGTCAGGTGGTCGATCAATCCTAATGTTTGAGATTTTCACTTCTCGTCCTCGCTCAAAATGACGATTTTACCCCTCCAAGGGTAAAATCACTTTTAAAATCCAGAAAAATTCTGAAAATTCTCGAAAAATAGGAAATGGATTGGTTTGGTCTTCAATCCTATTTCCGCCATCTTTTGACTTCACATTTAATCTGAAATGATAATTTTGCCCTTTTGGGGCATATTGTCTCCAAATTTCTCAAAATTACGATTTTGCCCATCATGGGTGAATCATGTCAAAATCACTCCTAAGCTTTGATTGATATTTCTCTAGGCTAATAGGGCCTCACTAGGGATGTCATGTTGCTTTCATGTGATTTATCCGCATGTTTTAGATCCTTGATTTGCGCAATCATTTTATTGGTTGTTTTTGCTCGGATAGTCATTCCTATTTGCATGAACTCCAAGATTTAGATTCGTACCCCTACTCATCTGTATGAAATCTTAAGATTAGATAAATCATTTAGCTTAGGTGCCGAAATGGTGTCAACTCTGACAGTTGGCGTAACAAAGTCCCCGATCCCGCTTCTCTGGTTTTCGCAGAATCGAATAGATCGCTCCCAACTATTCGATAGGGTTTTCGATTGTACCCTCCACGAAACGATTGGTAGCGACTCTTTGGCATGTACACATATCACATGTCACCAAACCGCACCGAAGGTCGACCACGTATTTCCAACCGTTGCGATTTGGGTAATGGACCTTGGGAGAGGTCCGCGTCCGATTAGGCGACATCGGGCGGCCCATTAGCCCCCTCCTTCCCGAGAGAAGGTCGCGACAGACTGGCGACTCCGCTGGGGAGTTATTCCAAACCAGAATATCTGGTTAAGAATTTTAGAGGACTTGAACCGATTAAAAAGTTGATTGATTTATCTAATACCATTTTCTGCCGATGCTCTCGAAGGTGAGGTACGTACGCTAACCATTATGTTAGATGTTCTTGTAGGTTGGAGAAATAAGGAGTGTAGCGATTGTTGACATTTTTCCTGCAGGTTGGAGCTGGGATTCTATGTTTATTTTTAGCACATATTGAAGCGGTGTTTGATACAAACTGCTGTGCATGACTTGCATTGTGATGATCACGGAACATCGCACACATTGGCGGTCAAACCCCGACTGCAACCACTTCTAGGTTACCTTAGATAGGGAAAGGGTACGAAAGGATCTTGTGTTTGATGGCACTTGAGACTTTCGTGTTCGTTCCCGCTCACAATCTAAATTGGCGATATCTAGCCCTCTTGGGTGGGTACTTTTGGGGAGAAATATGCCTTATTTGGATCGTGGAGCTTGAGCCATAGGTTACTCACCTGATTTTCGATTTCTAGAGTATATCCACTTGTCTCATGCGCATGTTTATGGAAGGTTGGTATACCTAAAATCGTCCATTATTACAGGGGAACATTTGACATTCCCCGAGTTTGGTTGGTAAGGCATTTACTTTCAATGTACTTCATTATTCCCTATTTCATAGTATGATTCATGCATACACATCATTTCATAAATCATGAAATCACTCAAGTGACTAATTGAAATAACGATGATAAAGGGGTAGAATGTCGTTGTTTCCTAGAAGTTCGACAGAGTTGGTAACCTTCGAATACCTAAGGAAAGTTACTCGCCCTGGGCCGAACACAAGGCTGCACTTTACCAGATTCGTGCATGGCCGAGAGCTAACCGGACGCAAGTTGGGATACGCCGAAGATTGCCAAACCCGTTACTATGTCGACAACCTCAGGTTCAAGCGACAAGCAGACGAAATGTTCAAGAATTACTTGGAGATGAAGAGACAACATCGTAATTGCCTAGCTAGAGACGCATATGCCCGTCGAAAAGTTGAACGTCAAGCCAAGGAGAACAAATCGATGATCACTCTTTGGGGAAAGAGAAGACGCCCTACAACCAAGACAAAACCAAAGCGCATCGTACTCAAAAAGGCGAAACACGAGAAGACCCTTGAAGTCATTATACCATGGACCAGAGAATGGCCAGAGGAGCTGAGGCACCTCAACCGATCCATTGAAGATAATTTCTTACATTTGAAAGAACGCTCAACTATAGGGGAGGTCCCAACTATCGAGCCAAATCCTGAAAGGGAGACAGATGAAGATACCTTTGGGAAAGAGCCCCCGACCGACTATCATTCTGAAGAAGATTAAGCTTTTGGGGAGGGGTAGCTTAGATCCACACATTCCATTGGCCTTTTATGGCTTTTTTGTTTACAGAAACTCTCTCTAAACTGTTCTTTCAATTGGCATCCTAATTGTAATAAGGGGCTTACTTTGCTCCACTCCCATATGATGAATTGACTAATGGAATGTGACGTTGTTATTTTCTTTAGTCACTAGAGTGAATCTTGTTAAATTGCACAATTCAATTGCTTGAAATTCAAATTAGACCTTAAGTTAGATCTCTCATACCTGAAAAAGGCTCTAATTTCCATTTCTCGAATTGAACTATGCAATTAAGTCAGTCCATGCATATTTCACGACATTTGCATAGTCACATGTTTAAAGTAATTTTTGGCGATTGACTTTTCAAAATCTTTTGCATATTTTAGACTTGATGGGAAAGAACGATATTCAAGTATTCGAAGTCCCCCGGATTGAGCTCCTAACTTGGTGGGACAGCATGGGAGAAGCTAGCCAGAAATACACAAAATCACGATTGGGATATTTATTGGAGCTGTTGAAGATTGAGTGTCCACCCATCTTCATTCAAGCCATGGCGCTCTATTGGGATCTTACCACTGCTATGTTTTGCATGGAAGGATTGTAAGTTACCCATACTCTTGAAGAATATAGTGCCGCCATTGGAGTTGAGTTTACTCACTTACTAGTCCAACATCCTATAGGGTTTGAGCCTTTGAGTCAACTAGCTGAATTCCTTAATACAAACCTCAATGAAGTCAAAGCAGATGCCAAAAAGTAATTCTGGACGATTTTCCCAATCTTTCCTTCTAGATAGATTTCCTAACCTCCCTACTGCCAAAGGAACTAAATCGGGTAGAGCCTTTATCTTAGTTTTCTTTAGCTTTGTGCTGTTCTCGATCTCGTCTGTTACTTTCGACCCTATCATGGCTGTAGTGGTCAGACAAGTTTGTTGTGGGTGGGATTACTCGAACGTTATCCTTACTAAAACTTTCCTTTCCCTAAACCGCTTCAAGAAAAACAAAAAAGGAATCTTTAGAGCCTCTAGTGATTTTATATATCTGTGGTTCACATCTCATATCAGAAAATTTCATATCCGTATGGGTTCCACTGAGATTAGCTCCGATGCCCATCCTCTTAAAACTTTCGTCAGGACCCATACACGTATTCCTAAGTTCAACTTTATAGAATGGAAGAAATTCCTTGGAACTCTAAGACCAGAACAGCTCCGATGGCGGCTTAGATTGCCAACACTGGGTAAAGTCAGGCTCGCGTGTAATGACGAAGACCCAGTCCCTTTGTTAGGATTCACAAGCGTTACTGCGTACTATCCAAAGAGGGTTATTCGATAGTTTAGAGCGTTGTAGGAGATCCCTTCACCACCGCGACCAGGTATCTTCTCGTTTGACATGCCAAAGGAGACCCTCACAGAAGAAAAGAAGAAACAGTTTGAAGCCACGGTGGAATTTATTATACGCTCTTTGAAGAACTCCCAGGCTGAAAACATAAGATGGCCAGAAGATATGACTCGTGAGGAGAATATTCATAGGGCCACTACAGGATACATTCAACACTTTGAGGCGACTAGATGCAGCTTTGTCGAGCCTTATGTACCTGAATATATCGTACCATACGTGCTTGGAATAGAGCCGTATATACCTGAAGACATGGGATCGCCGTCCTACTCAGGAGAAGAAGAATCCCAAACTGAGGGAATTGATCTCTACTGGGACGATGAGGATACCTTAGACCTTAAACGCCCTAGACTTGAATAGACTATTCTGTTAAGTGTAAAATGTGTGAACATTATGATGCCTTATCAGCATACTCATTTGTATTAAATGATACTTTAGACACATATGCATGAATGAGGACATGTTTTATAGATGTATAAAAAAAAACTATCGCCAAAGATTACGCTTCTTTTAATTTCATGAATTCTTTTGGGGAATAATTAAAAGAACTGCTCAGGTGAGACTAAGGCTCGCAAGGTAGTCCTTTTTCTCATTCCTCAATAGAAAACATGCAATTAGAGGAATCCAGTACTTTTTCTGCTAATCCTAAAGAAATACTTACTTGTTATTTTTAAATAAACATGTGCACTCTAATCATGGAACTACCAACGCATCATTTTCGTACTCGACTTAATACGAGAATGGAACAACAGGAGCTGACCCCACGAGTAGGCCTGTTGGAAACCCAGATGACTACTATGGCAACTATGATGGAAGATATTAAAGCAATGTTGGAAGCCTCCCAAGCCAGACAAGCAGTGGCACCTAATCAGAACAACTCAGGTCAATCCTCAATACCTCATATGTCTGACAAAGAAATGGCAGAAGATGCCCAACGTACCGAGGAAGATATCCGTATACCGAATGTCCAGTCACAGCCAAAGGCACCCCATGTTGTCATCAACCTCGAGAAGGAGGAAAAAGGGAAACATACTGTGAAAAATAAAGCAGAGGCTAAGAGAATAGCCAAAATCGAAGAGTATTTGAGTAGCCAAGGTTATGAGCTGGCCCGTTTTGACAAGATATCTCATTTCACCAAGGTGGAGACCCCTCCTGATTACAAAGAGCCAGACTTCGTGAGAAAGTATAATGGGACAGGCTGTCCCCGCGCTCACCTCAAATATTACCTGCGTAAGATGGCGCAATATTCGGATTACGTTCCATTGCTGATGAATACGTTCCAAGAGAGTTCGGCTGGCGCCGCTCTGGTTTTTGTTCATTGAGTTAGACCTGGATGACTATGATGGGTGGGAGGATCTTGCGGAAGACTTCCTAAGGCAATATAAGTTTAATACAGCTACGGCCCCGACGAGGGAAGACCTACTACGAACTCTGAAAGCGAGGGGTGAAACAATCAAGATATATGCCCAGAGATGGCAAGCTCTGGTGACCCAAGTAAAACCGCCAATCCCTGAGGAGGAGTTGATCGACTTGTTCTTAAAAGCACTTCCGTATGAATACTTTGACAGATTGAACACTTCAGAATGTCAAACCTTTACACACTTGATAAAGGTAGCCGAAAGACTCGAATGTGCCTAAAGAGAGAGTAGACCACACGAAACTTTTGCAAGAAAGCAATACCCTCCGAAAAAAGAAATAGAAACTAGGCTCGATGTAGCCTTCATACCAGATCCCCATAAGCCCAAGGTGTTCAATAACTCCAATCTGATCGAGGGAGGATCATCATGGTCAACACCAAAAGGGCAAGAGCCTATGAAGAGGCACCCCTAAAAATAGTTTTCTCAGCTCCCGAGACCCTTATCCAGACTGCTTCCGATGCTGCTAAAACAACACTTGGTGGAAAAAAAACCCTAGAGCAAATCCCGTTAAATATCTTGGTTTTGATGAGAGCCAGACCTGTGTCTATCACATGGGTGAAAGAGGACACAACATAGATAATTGCTATATCCTTAAGCTGAAGGTGCAAGCTTTGATCGACAGTCAGATTTTGAAGTTCGATGATATGGCTTCGAATGTGCAAGAGAACCCGCTTCCTGATCACCAAACAGTAGGGGTAATATTCGCTAATGAAGAGGAAAACCACCTTGAACTGAAGGTGGATATACCTAAGCTAACCAGCATTCTGGCGATCACTTCATTATATCCAAAAGAGGGAGAAGTGTCCGCTGACAGGAAGAAGTTGTGTATCGCTAAGATGATGAGCTTAGAGATAATGTCGAACGTTACCGATGAAAGATTCAAAGGAGTTAAGGCCTCTGTAAGCTTGGAATGGAACCAATTTGTGGTTGAAACTGAACAGGGAAATATGTGGAATGTCCCACATGAAAGTCTGGTAGGTGACCTTGAGTTGATTGTCGAACCAGAAAAAGAACTTGACGATGATGAACTAAAAGCTAGTAGGCGAAGTCTGGCAGATCGCAGGTTTATGGCTAAAGCGCTAGAGAGAGGCGAAGTCATAGACAATCTGGGGGATACAACTTTAAAGTAAAATATTCGGCTCCTCCTAGTTTCTATCAGAGAATGGATGATATCATACCAGACGGATGGGGAGGTATGGATGATCCTGTTCAGCCAAAAATCCAAAAGGATGAGGCAAAGCCTTTTATGAAGGAATCTAAATCGTCGCTTGACCAGACGATAAACGCCAAGCTTAACACAGAGTAGTACGCCAAGGCGGAGAGATCGAAAGCTCAGCAGCAAAACTTGGTTGAACCATTCAAGGGAATGAAAAAGTACCCAAAATTTGCAGTAACAGCAGAACCAAGTAATATTAACGGGCATCGTCAGCTGGAATACGAAATTATCACGAAAGACTTTAGCGACACTGTGTCAATGATTGAAGCCGCTACGACTGTGGTGATTAAACTAGAAGAACTTGATAGCTTGAGTCAGGAAGAGGATTGTCTGTTGACACCTAAATTTTGACTAATCTTTGTCAGCCATTAAAAAAAAATTAGAACTAATTTTTAGTTCGAAACAAAAAAAAAATCATTTTGACTAATCTTTGTCAGCCATTTCTATGTAAAAAAAAAATATAGTTCTAAACAAAAAAAAATCATCAATTGCATTTTAGCATATATTGCACTTGCATCTAATTTAAATCCACGATGATCTATGCTTCGTTTCTAACATAGGGCTTGTAAGCGTTTCATCCATTGCAGATTCCGTTCACCTTAAGGTAAGGATCCCATCGAGGCGAGAACTGCACGGGAGGGACACCATCATTCCAACAAAATGAGGGAAGTCGGCAAGAGAGGAAAATTCGCTTTCGGTGGAAGGAGGGAGATGAACCAAAAGGTTGATGGAGGTCCATGAAATGATGGTGTTCCATGGAATGATGGTTTTCTTCATGTTCTTGGGAGGAGCATAAAAGAGGCGACGCATGAGAAAATGAGGGAAGTCGGCAAGAGAGGAAAATCCGCTTTCGGTGGAAGGAGGGAGATGAACCAAAAGGTTGATGGAGGTCCATGAAATGATGGTGTTCCATGGAATGATGGTTTTCTTCATGTTCTTGGGAGGAGCATAAAAGAGGAGACGCATGAGAAAATGAGGGAAGTCGGCAAGAGAGGAAAATCCACTTTCAGTGGAAGGAGGGAGATGAACCAAAAGGTTGATGGAGGTCCATGAAATGATGGTGTTCCATGGAATGATGGTTTTCTTCATGTTCTTGGGAGGAGCATAAAAGAGGCGACGCATTTGAAAATGAGGGAAGTCGGCAAGAGAGGAAAATCCACTTTCGGTGGAAGGAGGGAGATGAACCAAAAGGTTAATGGAGATCCACGAAATGATGGTGTTCCATGGAATGATGGTGTTCCATGGATTGATGACGTTCTTCATGCTCTTGGGAAGAGCATAAAAGAGGCAACGCATGAGGACATGAAGGAGGGGGAGAGGGTGGAGAATTGCTCAAAATATTTTCGGTAGACATATTCTAGAGAGTATACGTGACAAGTGCAAAAGAGGGGAGAAAAAAAAAGAGAGAGAGAAAACTCTTCTCATAGTGTTTCATTTCTTGTACTTCCATCCGAAGACCTTTTTGTAATTCTTTCGTCGATGTAATCAACCTTCTCATTGTGGCATTTTCTGCTCTTGTTGACATAACGCAAGTGGCAGCTTGCGCGAGCAGATTTTTTTCGAGCAATTGAAGGCAACTTTCTACCACTTTAGTATGCAAAGATGTGATTGATGGCTTGAGTTCGTATTTTATTTGAGTTTGTCTCTTTTTTAAATCGATACGTCTTTTACTAAAAATCATTTGCATTGCATTGCATTGCATCCAATAAAAGTTTATTTTTTCTATATTTTGCCTATCAGATCCAGAATCGGAAGGCCGAGCCTCCTATTGGTGTCCAAGGCATTGTATTCATTTATTTTCTGCAAGTTATGTTTTGCTACCCTAGAATCGGAAGGCCAAGCCTCCTGCTAGTGGTTTATATCCCCATATCTTGTTTCACGAACACCGACGGACTCCGACGTCGTAAAATTCACAGGATCCTATCCCCTTTCTTTATGTTTATGTTCTTTTAATATATGTTTTTTTTTATTATAATTTGTATTGCATTGCATTTTATAAAAAAAGAAAACCCTAAACATTCATAAGAAAACCAAAAAAAAAAAGTATTGCAAAAACCAAAAAAATTGCATCTTTGAAAATTCATCAAATTTGCCAAAATCAGACATTTTCATGGAAAGGGCACCGAAAGGGCATTAATTAAAAAATAATGTAACCAAGTCCCGAACTCAAAATCTTTGGCTCGTAGGAATAAAATAGTTTCTCCCGCTATTTTATTCAGGTTTCTAATCAACCTGCCAATAATGATTAGTGGCTACTCCAAAACATATCTTTGCAAGAAATTGATTTTAAGTTGCGGTTTGGTAGGTCTTGGGAGAGTCGACGTTAGGTTAGTTAATTTAATTAACCTAATAATCCATTAACCTAAAAATATATATATTTTAGGTCACGACAGCTTGGCGACTCCGTTGGGGAATTTGTTTTTAATTTTTCGAAAAAAATTAAAACTTAACTGGTTCACTTGAATCTTTTCGGAAAATAAAAGTCTTAGAGGATTTAGGCTTGATGAAAATTCCATGGATGTCTCGCTTTTGGCGATCTTGTTTGAATCTAATCTTTAGGTGTTAAATGGTTTTTGCAGAAAGGGAGTTATAAGGGGTGGAGTGATTGGCTAACCCTTTGTTTTGCAGGCTTGGTGAATTGGAAATTATGTTTTAATTTATGAACTATTGGAGCGGTGTTTGCATTTAAATGTTGTGCATGTATTTACAGTATTTGCACTACACCGCATTCAAATCGTGACCGGACCCAAGTCACCCAATAGTTTTAGGATGGTATTTAAGTGTTTCTTTAACCTTGGCTATCAGGCTTCGCTAAAGGTTATCCCACTTGGATCCCGAAATCTTAAAAAAAAATGGCTCAAGGGTCGTTCTCATGCGCACGAGGTAGCGATGCATGGGCGTTGTCCTTGTCGACCGAACCAAGCCGGAATGTTTGGACCCGACTAGTCATGACTATGTATGCGAGGCCTCAACTATGTCATGGTGAACGTGCGCGAGGCTGCGACGTGTCGTTCTGTCCTTCATTTCATTTTGCTAAGAATTAAAATTGAATCCACGATTCATGTGCGTGTCTTTGTGATTGACATTTTCTCTCCTCAATGGCGGTAACTTCTTGTACTTTATCTCTTTGTCATCTCATTTCATTTTGGGGTCGGTCCATGATCTAGGTTGGCTTGTCTTGGTGTGTGATCTATATACAAATGGGTCGTGACGATATCCGTTTCGTGCCTACTCCAAAGCTAGAGCTCGAGAAGTTATGGCGGCAGTTGAAGCTGGATGGTCAGCGGTATGTGCTCGAGCGTATTGGATTCATGTTGCCAATACTTGACATTGATGTTCAGAGCGGAATCATGCATGCACTTGCTCACTTTTGGTGCCCTGAGACGACCACATTTGTGCTGGGAAGTAAGTTTGAGCTCACACCCACTCTAGAGGAATACAACGTTGCCATTGGAAAATCAATTGGGCTAGGTATAGCTGAACCTCCCATTCGAATAGACCCCGTGGTGGCACTTACTGAATTTTTGGGTTTAACCAAAAAGACAATTGAAAAGGTGCTAAAGGGTAATTGTCAGGCATGTCCATTGTCTTTCCTCATCGAATGTTTTGAAAATAATATTGACCTCATGAGGTCTAGGATTTTTATCTTGGCCTTTTTCGGACTTATCATTTTTCCATTCCGTCAGAACACTATTGACCCGGTGATAGCCTGGACAGTAAAACAGATTTGTGGAGGAGTTAATTTTGCAAATACTATTCTTGCTGAAACTTTCATTTCCTTGACACGTTTCAAATCTTTAAATAAAGAACAAAGCAAGAAAGGAAAAGATAAGACTTTTCGGGCTCTAATTGAGCTTTTACAAATCTGGTTTTTCTCACATCTTTCTTAATTTGGGGAAGGCATGACTGTATTTGAAATGGGTATGACTGATAATCCTATTTTAAGATTTAAACAAATACAAAATCAAACTAAGAAGTTGCACTACTCGCAATGGGTCGAGCTATTCGAGAATCCGAACTCTAAGATTTTCCTTTGGCAAGCTGTATGGTTCCGAGTGGTTGAGGCTCGGCTATACCATGGTGATCAGAAACCCATACCATTGATGGGTATTTACGAGGCAACCAGCTATCAGCCTCTTCGAGTTGCGCAACAATTTCGAGTTCTGCAATATATCCCGCCTTCACTTGGGCCCAATGAATTTCAAGTCCAGCTCGAGAAAGGCGAGAACTACAAGGCCGAACTCAGGCGTCATTTTGAAGCTTGGCAGAAAAGAAAGATTGTTTGATTTATTGTTTTTATTTAAGAAGTCGCATTGTCATGTTTTCAAATTCGCACTTTGAATTATTCGTCGGATTTTAGATTTGTTATTTACACTTTCAGTCGGTATTTCAGTTCTGTTTTCTTTCCGACCTTGTTGGCTTGCTCGATTTTTTACACTTTATTCGAATTGGATCTAGTCTCAACACTTCAAATGAAAAATGTTCGTAAGATTCACAACTACCATGAGAAAAAAAAGTATGGTGCTAATCCGATGCGTTTTCTATTTAATATGGAATTAATGGCCATAGTGGAGCGGGCTGAAATTTCACACGTTTTTTAGACTCCATAACATTTTGCAAAATACCTCTCATAAACGAATCTCTTTGCTAAATCTCCAAACTTGAAAGTTGTAGGTTGAAGTCTAAACTAGTAACCTGCAAAATTCCAGACTTTAAATCACATTTTAAAGGGGTCCTTCGTTCATTTTACAAAAAAACAGATGAAACAGTTTTCTAAACAAAGATTTCCCAAATAGGCATTAAACTGTATTGATCGGTCGATTTTTAGCCGTGAGTATGAACATGAAATTTGTTTATCGTTGAGTCCCGTATCAGCTTGTAAAATTTGGGAATTTTCGATCAACGTACGAATTATGAGGAGTTTTGTCGTAACGGCATTCCAGATCGAAAAACTGCCTCATTTCACTTCTTGCGCGTATCTGTCTTGTTGAGTCTAGAGAGTTGTCATGGACCGGCTCATTAGTCTTGCTCATTATACTAATCTTTGCTTTGTCATTTCCTGAAGGTAACTTACCACTGGTCATCCACACATCACAAGGTCAGTCACAAAGAAAATGGCCGACAAAGCAGAAATGAACGCCGCAATCCAAGAGGTCCTCCAGGAACGCATAGACAACCTCAACAACAAGATGGAAAGCATGGTCTCCCAGATGGCAGAGAAAATGCTAGCAAGTCTCATGGGCAAGATGCAGCTACTTGGCCAAACCTACCAACCAATGGCACCTCCGCCTACTACAGCTGATGATCCAACCAAGGATCAAGAGCAGTTACTAGAAGACATGTCGTCCCAGGCTCTAGTATGAATGCTCCGCCGGTGCCTCCGGTTCACCTAGTCAGCCCTGTGATACCAGAGCAGGCTTACGATGCAGCAAAGCTGATGGCTCAAATGGAGCAACATATGGAGCAGAAGATGGAGGAAAAGCTCCGAGAGATTCAGGGAGCGCACAGTACCCCTCATATCGACTTTTCTGCATTCACAAAAGTTGATGTGCCAGAGAAGTTCAAAGTACCCGATTTTGAGAAGTATGATGGCACGTCCAATCTTGTACAGCATGTTCAAATATACCAAGCTAGAATGAGCAAATATGCTGACAACGGTCCTCTATTGGTTCAAACTTTCCAAGCCAGTCTGAAAGATGCAGCCATGCGATGGTATATTGACTATGAAGTATACAGCATGGGGAATTGGAAACAGGTGGCAACCGCTTTTATCAAACACTTCAGTTTTAACATAGACGTCCTCGTCTCTAGAGAGGACCTGGAACAAGCCGAAATAGAGAAGGGCGAGACGGTCAAGCAGTATGCTACCAGGTGGAGGAACATTGCGTCCCAACTCAAGCCAGTTCCTCCCGAAAGGGAGCTCATGAAGCTGTTTGTCTCTACCCTTCCGCAGACTATGCGAACACGAGTCCTTGGCACTTCTGCGATATCATTTGCTCACCTCATAGCAATGGCCAAAGAAGTGGAAGGCGGCATGAAAAAAGGTTGGTACGGAGATATTGGCACGCCTGCAAGACGATTCAGAATAAAGAGGGACAAAGAGGTCGCTCCCTAGATCAACATGACAAGTTCCGTGCCGACTGTACAAGTTCCCGCCAAGCAGCGAGGGAACTTTGACGAGCAGAAGCAGAGGAGAAATTCACGCCCACCTCGACAATACACGCCTTTGCTCGGGACGCCCTCTCAAGTTTTAGCCGTCCTCCGCAAGAAAGATCTGTTGTCAACTGAACCTCTGAGACTGAATTATACGTCATATGCAGGTTATGACCCGTCCAAGAAATGCGATTATCATCGCGGTGAGGTGGGCCATGATACAGACAATTTCTTCGTGCTTAAAAATCGCATCCAGGACTTGCTCGACACAAAGGCATTTTCGTTCCAGTGCGGCACCCAGCCCAATGTCCGGAATAATCCCTTACCCGATCATTCTTATAAAGTTAATGCTGTGTTTAATTGTGATACCCAACCGGCATGCAGATTTAAAGTCCGGCTAGCAGACGTTCTCGATACTCTGGTTATAGCAGGTTATTATCAGACGAGGGGGTTACTGCCGCTGGGTCAGCTTAAGAAGACGATTGCGATTCTAGTGAGGAATGGTTTAATAGTTAAGGTCATTCAGACAGAAACAGTTGCCACTATATCTTAGATCGTCATTGATTGGGACCAGGAGTTCGCCGCTCTGACCATGACTCAGTCTGAGCATTTTCCAGAAATAGAAGTAGCGAAAACCAATATAGCAGATCTGGTTAAAGCTGATCTGGATTTGTTTGACATACCTCCCCTAGAAAATGCATTGGGGGATGAGTTGGGGATTGTCATACCGGAAGCCCTAGTAATCACCACGCCTCAGCCGTTTCCTTACAAGGACGATAAGGCCGTTCCTTGGTCTTACGATCTAGCCCTAGTAACAAGGTCTGGTCGCGCTTATAACGAAGAACAACCGACCAAGATGGTCACAGAGAAAGATGCGAAGGAGTTCATTGCCATAGTCAAAACGAGCGAATATAGTATCGTCGACCAACTACGGAAGTTGCCAGCTCAGGTTTCTCTGCTCGAACTTTTGCAGTCGTCCGAAAAACATCGAGATTCTTTAATGAAGGTGTTAGGACAGGTGCATGTCCCGAAAAATATTGACCAGGACAAGCTAGAGAATTTTGTCGGAACCATCCTTTTGAAAGATCAGATGGCTTTTTCTGATGATGAGATTTCTGTTGAAGGACGTGGTCACAACAAAGCCCTACACATAATGGTAAAGCACAAGCAAACTCTAGTAGCACGAGTCCTCGTTGACAATGGGTCGGCACTAAACATCTGCCCTTTAGCCACTTTGAATCTGCTAGGGGTAGATCTGGCCAGGATTCAAGCTGCCAAGACCTCAGTCAGAGCCTTTGATGGCATGAAGAAAGATGTCATGGGACAAATCAATCTAGATATCACAATTGGTCCTTCCATGTTCGACGTTTTGTTCCACGTGTTGGATATTCCGTTAGCTTTCAACCTCCTACTAGGCCGACCGTGGATCCACAACGCGGGAGCTGTGCCCTCAAGTCTTCATCATAAGATCAAGTTCGTCGTTGATGGAAAGCTAGTGATCGTTCATGGTGAAGAAGATCATCGAATCTTCAATGAAACAGCTATTCCTTACATTGAGCCAGCTCACAATGAAGAAGACTCGTATCATGCTTTTGAGCTAGTGCAGACGGTTCATGCATCACTAGAAAGCCCTCCACTAGTTCCTGAGGTATCAGACGCTTCCATCATGGTAGCAAAGGTAATGGTGGGCAATGGATTTTGACCTGGCACAGGCCTAGGCCGGCAGGGTCAAGGGATCCGTATCCCAATCAAGCTTAATGGACAATCTCATACGGCCGGTCTGGGACACCGAGGGTGTGGCCAGTCTAGACGAGGTAGACGACTTGGGATGAGTCATGGAAGGTTGGAATCTAGCCCTCTATCACCTCTTCTCCACACTACCTTTCGATCAGCTGGAGTGATCGGTGGTTTTGATAAACCAACCCAATTCGAAGATAATCTAGGGATTGCATTCCCCGACTCACCAAAGGACCACATTGCTTTGGCGGAAGAAGAACATACAGCTGATGATGGGTTCCTAGATCTCATTGGTTGTTTCGATGACCTCATTATTGGAGCCATATCTGAAAATCCCGTACAGGACGATAAAGCATTTGAAGAGGAGCTTTATATGGCGTCTGATTCCTCGAACCCTTCTGTTAAAGCCGTGATCGACGATACAATGGAGGGATCAGAGTAACATTTCCAAGATTTTGCAATCCCCTGCGCGGGATCTTTCCGCTTTCCTTCAGTTTCCAGGATGCATTAAGATCTTTTTCAATTTATCTCGCATTTTAGGCTTTCGTTTCAGTTTAATGTTGCATTTCCATTCAATAAGATGTAATGAATTGATTTTATATCAATGAAATTACAAATTTCCTTCACTAAAAGTTTTTGAAACCTTGATGAAGTATCCCAAACCGACCCGATGACGATAACCTACGATCGAACTAATTTGTCATCCATGGTAAGAAACTGAGGGTTGGGCCTCTTCAAGATTTCTTGTCCCGCAGTCTTTAAAAAAAATCAAAATCAAAGTTTTCGAAAACGACACATTGGATTTCGAAAGTTGCAAAGATGCATTTTTTAAACCCTGCTTGTTTCTCTGACTTTGCCATTCTATGTTTCAGGGGCAAATATGAGGAGGGTGATCCATTGGATTCTGGAATATATGACTTGGACGAATTCACTCATGATTATGAAGAAATACGTGAAGACTTTGAACAGAATGAGATGACTGAGCCTCTGACTGGCGATGAGACGATATCAATCAATTTAAGCGATGAAGAAAATCCAAGAGAAGTGAAAATCGGAGCGAATCTATCTACTGAAATGACGAAACGTCTTACCAAACTCTTGAAAGATTACCAGGATGTCTTCGCCTGGTCCTATGCAGATATGCCCGGCCTTGATCGATCAATCGTCGAACATTGCTTACCGACCGACCCCTCAGTCAAGCCAGTAGTACAGGTACACGAAGGGCTAGGCCAAAGCTAGCGAAGAAAATCAAAGAAGAGGTCATGAAGCTCCTCGACGTCGGATTTATTGAGGCTACCCAATACTCTGACTGGGTAGCTAATGTTGTCCCAGTGCTGAAGAAAGAGGGACGAGTTCGAGTTTGTGTCGACTACCGTGATCTAAACAAGGCTAGTCCTAAAGATGATTTCCCGCTCCCACACATTGACGTGCTCGTAGATAGCACGGCTGGATTCGAAATGTTTTCATTCATGGATGGTTTCTCAGGAATTCAGTGATCAATGCTTAATCCTAAAGGGCTCACTATCTAATTGTCCCCAAGTCATCGCTCCTTATCACTCCAAACCTCAATCATGTTGGATTGAGCTAACCTGGCTCTGATACCAAATAAATGGTGATGTCACGCCCCGCGTCCTTTATGAGCGCGCTAACATCCCTTTCTGCTATGCCTTCGCGATACGTCCCAAGGATCGACTCGTCTATCGATATGCTCGCGGAATGAAATGCACATGCGGAAGTGATAAACCAAACTCCATACATACAACTTCACAAGATGACTTACAATGTGTTCAATATAATTACAGAATAGTCGGTTTACAATATTTAGCTTGAAATAATAAAACATGACTGGGTCGGTCCTAAACTTCAAACTGTTTATTTCTAGGAAACATCCGAAAAGAAGTGGTACGACTACTCCTACGCCTCTGGTTTGACAACATCCATCGACTTTAGTCCAGACTCTCCAGCTTCAAGTTCAGCATCGAGACTCTCCTGTATATCATCGGGGTCAAGGCTTGGGGTCTGAAAAAGTGGGTCCCACGACGGGGTGAGATAAATGTCAATAAGCTAATCCTAACCCTAAGCTAGGCACTTAGTACTTCCAGACACTCCCAAACACATGCGATGACCAAACAACAAACGCAAGACAAACGGCATGCGGCAATTCGATTAATGCTTATAACATCGTAACATTCATAATTCTAGGCTAGGCTTCGTACTTTGGCACTCAAATACTCATCTCATCTAAAATAGCACTCATGCTTGGTACAACCTTACATTTCGTGGTCAGGCCCGCGTCATATAGGCGCCTTAGGCATTTTCATCAAATAATCCCGCGTCGTATAGGCGCATCAGGAATTTCTTATTACACAATCCCACGTCGTATAGGCGCATCAGGATATTCTCATTACACGAAATCCCGCGTCGTATAGGCGCATCAGGATGTTCTCATTTCACACAATCCCGCGTCATTACACACAATCCCGTGTCGTATAGGCGCATCAGGATCCCACGTGCACATAAACCCACGATTAAATCAATTATAGATAAACGCATCCCGTTGTGTATTTTATCAATTCAAGGCATCATTTAATCATCACATCCTCGATCTCATATCACGAAACCACATTGCCTCAATCAATTAAGCTAGGCCATATTAATACTTCGCGATCGAATGTAATTCGATTGAATAAAACCTCATTCGTCATTATCACTATTCGGCCATGGCATGAATCAATGGGGCCGCTCAATCAATTAACTCATCCAAGGCATTAATTCCTCACACAAGGCCAAATCCACTTCTATGGTGTCATTTCAATCAATTAAACCCCCATTTCATTACACGGCCAAAATAAGACTAAGGGCCATTAGGCCACTTTCATGCAATATAACACTATCTTCACCATGGCCGAACTCACCTAGGCTTAATCAAGGGATTTTATTAATTTAATCAAGCACATCAAGCTCTAGCGCTCCCTATGGCACATCAAGGTGTTCGGTTCAAGCAGGATCAACTCCATTAGCCTAGTTCAACCATGATATCAACCCTACAAGTACCACAACTCATCAATCACCAACCTTCCTTAGCATCACAAATTCGGTCCTCATTAAACTCTCCTTAGAACAACCCACAAATTTCTTTAAATCTTACTCTCACTCGGTCCTTACATGATCTAAGGTACTAACTAAATGTTAGAATAAGCTTACCAAGGCGACAAGCGACCAAAAAGCTCTAGGGATCTTCTTTGGAGTCGGCGGTCGGAATAGGGTCGAACAAGGATCGGCTCGGTTCCTTGACGAACATCCAAGATATCTCATTAAAACTCACATCTAAGTTAACCATTATCTCGACAAAAGGCTAGGAGGATCTCTAGGAGTAATTTACCTTAGACTACACAAGAAAGCTTCCTAGAATCACCCTTGAATCCCACGGCTCCTCCTCTTGATCGGTGATGGTTTGAGCGGCCAAGAGGGAGAAACGAGAGAGAGAGCTTGAGGAAGAAGAGGAGAAATGAAAGTGGAGAGTGAGAGGGAGGAGTGTTCGGCATTGGGGAAGAGAATGAGGGAGATAGGAAAAATGAAGTGGATTGATGATCTTGATCTCAAATAATGCAAGGGAGGGAGAGAGAAGTAGGTGGGGTGGTTGAGGGTCAATCACCTTGATTGATTAGGTTTGACATGAGTTGACAAGTGAATAGTGTAGTTGGTAGGATATTTTCAAGAAAGGGTCCCACAATAATTTACTAGCTCTTGAATTCAAGAAGGGCAAAAAGGGTAATTCTCAATCAATCTAAATGACTACCATGCCCTTAGATATTTTCGGCCACTTGAGGAGGTCTAAAGACCAAAATGCCATCATGCTAACTTGAGGAAATGAGCTTAATCCGAGGGAAAAAGGAGAATTTTCAATCCTCGTTTGAATTTCACTTTTCTAAACGATAGGGGCAAACCGTAACCTTAATGGTTCTTGATGAGGCGACGTCCAATTCATTACTGTTGGAATTCTCGAATACCCGATGCCCAATTCCGAAGTCCAATTCGTGGCAATCTTACTTTGAAAAGGGGGTCAGATTTCAGAATGTCACAAGAGAGGTGTAAGAATAGAAAAGCCCGAACCAAGGGATACAAGGGCCATTCGCATCGATTACATGGATTGGGAAGACGGAGGCATTCATTCTTCTCCACAAACACTACAGGTAATTATTGATAAACCCTTTGAGCGGTGGTTTTCATTTCTTAACCCTGTCAAGAGCCACCCCACATTGGGGTTATACAGAAGCCGTCCAGTGGCATGAACAGGTAAATAGTTAGATATCTTTTTGCTCGGACTAACATCAATCTTCGTGTGTTGATGTGTATTGATCCAGGCACCTTAGGATGACGAAAAGTTTTTATCAATATTCCTCGAAAGAAAGCATACTATTGAAAGGAATGTAATTCACAATAATTGCTTTTGATCAATTTCGAGAGGAACGAATTACTCAAAAGTGTGAGGCATAATAACGTGTTTTAAATTTAATTGAAGATACGGCATCCAAATCAAGGCCGTTTTATTAAGAACGAGAGTAATTTGGACATCTATCTCGTCATTAAATTCAAAACAACGCCGATATTCTCGATCAATTATCGTGGATTACCAGCGACGTAAAACAGGCATGGACCAATTCAAGTGTATAATTCCTTCTAGCGAAATTGGGGTTGGATTACCCTATACGACCAAAAAGGTCGTGTAAGATTTCCAATTTTAATTTCCTCTAAAGGAATTATAAACTTGACTTGGGAGTATTCGAATGATTAGAGAAAATGCCACTATCACATTCCCATGACCTGTCAAAAGAAATACAACCAAGTTCCATCTAAATATATACACCAATAGATCCCTAATACAATCACTCTAAGGGGTGAGATAGAGAAAGCCTCGATAAAAATAAACCCTATACAAGAGGACTAGTAATGGAAAATGAAACAAAGGAATGTGATCCTAACGTTTAAGGATGCCCCAAGTTCGATCTGTGACTTCCGGATCACTTGCCCCAACTCGTCATCTTCATTGGACGATATCTCAATAATGTCCATAGTAGGCTCCTTTGTTGCTCACTCGGTGCTTGTCATGGGATATCATCCTCTTCGTCTTCTATCAAGGACGTTTGGGAAAAACACACACATCTATCCTTGAAATGGCATTTAATCTAATCACCAGAATGCAATGAATGAAATGCCTATATTTATATGAACTGTAATAGATTCGAGGTATAGAGAGTCTTACCAACCAAACTCGTCGACTTATGTGCGGTTTTAGGTGTACCAACCGCCCAAAGACATGCGCATGAGACAAGTTATGGTGAACTTCTAAAAATCAGAGGGTTTGGCACCTAAGGTTAAGGTTCCCACTTCGAGTTCTAGAAAGAGCCGATTCCATTGCACAGCTATCGTTGCATTGGGACTCGATCCATAGTTCGAAGTGAGCGGAATTGAAAAGTGGATTACCCCGTGTTTTTCCTCACGGAGATTCCATTTTCAATTCCTTCTATTGTGTTCCTAAAGGCGGCGCCCAGGGTTTTAGGCGCGGTTGTGTGTGTCCATGTGTCGTGATCATCACGATGCAAGTCATGCACAACAGTTTATCAATCAGCGCTTCAAATCATCCACACAACATACATTCCTACACCAACCTGCATAAGACAATGTTAATCACAGACTACACCCTTATTTCTCCAATCTACAAAACATATAACACCTATCGTAAGCGGACTTACCTCACCTTCAAGAGCGCCTGCAGGGTTAGAAAAATCACTCAGCGTTTTAATTACGGCCTAAGTCCACTTGAGGTCTAGAACCATAGGCTCTAGAACAAGGTCCCCAGCGGAGTCGCCAGCTGTCGCGACCCGTCCGGAAGCGGACGCGGCTAATGGATTACCGATCGCGGGTCTTGGATCGGCGCGGGCCCTCCCAGGCCCATACCAAATCGCGGCGGGAGTTTTCATTTAACGGGTTCGACGATAAGAGTCGACCGCTCTCGACCTTCAGTGTGATCGTGGTGGCATGTGCAACTTGTGCATGCATTTGGAGTCGCCACCGGTCTTTCTCGGAGGGTAGACCGGAAACCTTATTGACCGATTGGGAGAGATCGATCAATTCTGCGGAACCAGAGATTTTGAGTTCGGGGACTTGGTTACGTTGATGTCATTACCAACGCCCTTTCGGTACCTAACGCGAGTGATTTTCCTGACTAAGAGTTCACGCAGGAGCAATTTTGGGTGGGGTAGGTTTGATTCAGGGTTTCATGCAGACTGGAAGACTATTCCTATCAATCGCAATCAATTTGAATGAAAGCGCGATCAAGTGCATAAATAAATCACATCAATGCACATCAATTCAAATCAACGACTTCCTAATATAGACATAAGGGCTTTGGGGAGGCGTGATTTAGGACCAGGGGTAAAATGGGAAGGTTTGGAGGCGATTTAGCCCGAAGGGCAAAATCGTCAATTTTTGGAAGGTTTGGATACCGAATTACCCAAAATACTCTATGGCCAGTTGATTGTGGCCATTTCCCATTTTTGAGAATTTTTTTGGAATTTCTTGATTTTCTTCAAATTTTTTGGAGGACGATTCGCCCGAAGGGCGAAATCGTCATTTTAAGAGAGACCGGATTCAAAACACCCGGGATGAACCCTGGCCAGTTTGTGGCCATTTCCTATTTTTTTGGGATTTTCCTGGATTTTTTTTAGAATTTTTTGGAAGACGGTTTGTCGGAAGGGCAAAACCGTCATTTCGGAAAAGATTGGGGGTCGAAAGACCCGGAACAAGTCATGGCCAGTTGAATGTGGCCATTTCCTATTTTCTGGAATTTTTTAGAATTTTTCTGAATTTTCCGAATTTTTTTGAATTTTTTTATGATTTTCTATTTTTTTATTGATTTTTGAAAATTTTTTTATTATTTTTTTATTATTTAAGATCATCCGGACCGGGTTGGACCCGGCCCACGACCTGGACCCGCGACCCGGGCCCGGCCCGCCTCCTCCACGGCCAAAACGACGTCGTTTCGTTCAAAGGAAACGAACGTCCCAGATGGCGACACGTGGCAAAGTCACGGCCGTCCGATCTAGTTTTATTTTATTCACGGCCGGGGCCCACCATGCGGACGTGGCCGCTGACGTGGCATGCCACGTCAGCGTTGACCCGCTGACCGTTGACCGCCGGCGACTTCGCCGGAGAAGACGATGAACAGTGTTTCCTCCGGCCATGTCGCCGGAATCTCGCCGGAGCACCCCGAAACCGAGCCAAAACTTGGCATTTCTCGCTCATTTCTTCGGCGTTCGAATCCCCACCAGCCCAGTGTCAATAAACGGCCAAAACATGGCGAGTTTTACGTCGGGACACGGCCGTACCGGACCTCCACAGTCCCGGCGCCGGCGAGCAATTCACAGAAAAAAAAAAGAAAACCATTCTAGCTTAAAGCTTGGTTCTAATTGATCAGAGGGCATCCATGGGGGGTCAGGAAACTTACCTGAGATCGCCCGATCCTCGGTGATGGCTTGAAGTTGCCCGTCAAGCTTATGGTCCCAAACCGCGGCCGGCGGAGCTTCGGCTCGTGTCGTCGGCGCGTTCTCAATGGTTTGGGCTCACCGGTGACGACCTTGGCTCCAGTGAAGGTCAGTCTCGCGTCTTCAAGCTCCAATACCACCTTGCTCCCCTCTGTTTTTTTTTTGCCCGAACACCTCATCCTGTTTTCTCCTTCACTCTCTCTGTCTCCGTTTTCTTTTTCTTTTGTTTTTCTATTCGGCTTTCGTGGCCACCAGTCCACCCAAGTGATCCACCGCTCCCCTTTTGCTTTTTGTTCCCCGCACCCGTCCCCTTCTTTTTCTAAAAAAATCACGCCGCCGCCCGCTTTCCCCCATCTCCCCTGTTTTTCAGCTCGGTGCGCACGGCCGTGTGGGTCTGCAACTTTGTTGCAGACCCGGTCGGACCGGGTCGGGTCGGGTCTGACCCGACCGGCCCGGTTCGGCCAATTTGATCCAATTGGGCCCCAAATTGAATTATTTTCATGAAATTGATGGCAAAATCGGACTCCTTGACATGTTTTCTATCAAATATGGGTATTTTCGTGAATCAATTGGTTGAAATTTAATGAAAACCCCAAATTGTCCCTAGGATCCGAAATTGATTTTTGTTAAATTGAGGGCCCAAACGATTGAATTAGTCAAAATTTAGGCCACCAATACATTCATCATGATGAAAACTATAGGGTAGAAGTGTTTAATTTGAATGGGTATGCCCATATGAATTTTAATTTCAAGGTTTGTGAAACCGGGGACTAAATTGAAAGAAATTTGTGCAATTAAGCCCTTTTGTTCAAAATTGATCAAATTGGAGGGCAAATTGACTCAATTTCACTTCAAGACTTTAGAATTCAATGTCATAGTTTATGAAAAGTGAGAATTGAAAATTAAAAGACTCGAAAAGGAATTTTTTTGCTCGGTCCGGGTTTATGTTTGTGAAGAAACATAGTGACCCGAGCCGAATTTTCAATATTTAAGGTGACACACTTGAAGATGAAATTAAAACAAAATTATTGAATATTTTTGTGTATTTTTCTGACCATGAATGGTATTTTTCTGATTTTTTGGGTATTTTTATAATTAAATAAATTCGAAAAAATATTATAAAATACCAAAAAATATTTTTTGTTCAAAATTGGTCTCCGAGGCTAGGCCAAGGCTTCCAAAGTTGATTTTGTGATTTTATGACCTTTTTTTGATATTTTTAATTAATTTTAAAGAATAAAAATCACAATACTAAATAGTCAAAAATCAGGTGTTAACAATGTGTGCGAAACATTTCTACAACATCACTAAGCACTGCTATATACTTTGATTGCATTGAAATCGAGTCGAACCCTGCTTTTGAATCTCGTCGCCATGGCCGGCCCTGTCGAAGCTTTCCTAGCTCAAGCTAGCCTAAACCAGGTCAATCGGACCTGTAGGTAAGTGTTCGGAACTCGTATAGGTACGATTATGTGAAGGAATTTACTCGATCGACTCTCTGTTGCTCGATCGAACTCTCATGGCCGTACTCGGCGTTTTGCGTGTCGCATGTGATTCAATGGATGAAAAGCTTTGATTCGTACATATGTTAAACTAGAGGTTATTGCGAGTTCATTGATGTTAGTTTCGCGCGATTTCGTCGAGATTTCACCGTCAGATCATCGCCGGAGTCCCCCGGCCGTCCGTCGCGGAAGGAGAGTGCTCGAGGAAGAAGATGATGACGTGGCGGTCAATCGGTAAAAAATGATGATGTGGCGCTGACGTGGCAGCCATGTCAACCGAGTCATTAGATTTCAGTTCGAATCTGTTAGATGATTGAACGGCCTAGGTTATGCCACGTGTGGGCTTGGTGGCCGTTCGATCAATCTTATAACTATTAATAAAAAAAATATATATAATAATAATAAATCTAATCGAACGGCTGACGATTAGCCGAGTCGTTCGATCGTGGCCGTAGGTTTCGGTAATCGGATCTAACGGCTGAGGAATAGTTGGCTTTTGATCTGGGCCGTTAGTTTTGGTCGACTGATCCAGCGGCCGTGGTATAGCCACGTGGTTCAATAGGAATCGTCGGATTAAATCCGAAAAATAGAAAAATAATAAAAAAAGGAATGTCATCATTTTATCGCTGGTCGTGCGGGTCCGGATCTGGGCCGGGTTCTGTCCCGAATGGGTCGGGTCGACCCGGTCCGAATCACCTTTTTAAATAAAAAATCAGAAAATGATTTTAAAAATAAAAAAAATCAGAAAAATTCTAGAAAATCTTAAAAAAATCCTAGAAAATCCTAGAAAATCCCAAAAAAATATAGAAAAATTATGGAAAAATCCTAGATACTCCAGAAATCCCCAAAAATTGAGGATTGACCACAGACAACTGGTCAATCCTATTTTTGGGGTTTCTTATCCGTTCTCCAAAAAATTGACGATATTACCCTTTAGGGGTAAGTCGCATCTGCTGTGTGTGCGAGATAAGTTGATAGTGCCTAGATAAGAATTAGGATTGGTTAGGCGATCAATTCTTGGGCTTGGATTTTCGAATCTCGTCCCTTTTCTCGAAATGACGATTTTACCCCTCAATGGGTAAATCGTCTTTCTTATTCCAATCAAGTCCTGCGAATTGCTTAAAATTAGGGTTTGGGTCAGGTGGGCAACTAACCCTAATATTTGAGATTTTCATTTCTCATCTTTGCACAAAATGACGATTTTACCCCTCCAAAGGTAAAACCACTTTTAAATTCCAGAAAAATTCTGAAAATTCTCGAAAAATAGGAAATTGATTGGTTTGATCGCCAATCCTATTTCCACCATTTTTTTACTACACACTTCATCTGAAATGACGATTTGCCTTGCCAAGGAAAATTATCCCCAAATTTTTTAAAATTACGATTTTGCCCCTCATGGGAAAATCATGTCAAAATCACTCATAAGCCTTGAGTGATACTTCTCTAGGCTAATAGGGCATCATTAGGGATGCCATGCTGCTTTCATGTGGTTTATCCGTATGCTTTGGATCCTTGATTTGCGCATTTATTTCTACTGATTGTGAGTGCTAGGATAGTCATTCATATCTGCATGAACTCCTAGATTTAGGTTCGTACCCCCACTCATCTGTATGAAATCCTAAGATTAGATAAATCATTCAACTTAGGTGCTGAAAAGGGCGTCAAATCTGACAGTTGGCGTAACAAAGTCCACGATCCCATTTCTCAAGTTTTCGCAGAATCGAATAGATCGCTCTCAACTATTCGATAGGGTTTCCGATTGTACCCTCCACAAAATGATTGGTGGCAACTCCTTGGTATGTACACATATCACATGTCACTAGACCGCACCGAAGGTCGACCACGCATATCCAGCCGTTGCAATTTGGGTCATGGACCTTAGGAGAGGCCCGCGTCCGATCAGGCGACATCGGGTGGCCCATTAGCCCACGAGAGCCCTGCAGCGCTCGAAAGGGTCGCGACAGATTAGCGACTCAACTGGGGACTTGTTCCAAACCAGAATCTCTGGTTAAGAATTTTGGAGGATTTGAGCCGATTAAAAAGTTGATTGGTTTATCTAATCCCGTTTTCTACAGATGCTCTTGAAGTGAGGTACGTACGTTAACTGTTGTGTTAGATGTTTTTGCAGATTGGAGAAATAAGGGGTGGAGTGATTGTTGACATTTTTCCTATAGGATGGAGTTGGGAATGTATGTTTATTTTTAGCACATATCGAAGCGGTTTTTGATACAAACTGCTGTGCATGACTTGCATTGTGATGATCATGATACATCGCACACACTGGCGGTCAAACCCCGACTACAACCACCCCTAAGTTACCTTAGATATGGAAAAGGTACGAAAGGATCTTGTGTTTGATGGCACTTGAGACTTTCGTATTCGTTCCCCCTCACAATTCAAATTGGCGATATTTAGCCCTCTTGGGTAGGTACCCTTGAGGAGGAATCTGCCTCATTTGGATCGTGGGAGCCTGAGCCATAGGTTCCTCACCTAATTCTCTATTTTTTTAGAGTATACCCACTTGTCTCGTACGCATGTCTATGGAAAGTTGGTATACCTAAAACCATTCATCATTACAAGGGAACATTTGATGTTCCCTGAGTTTGGTTGGTAAGGCATTTACTTTCAATGTGCTGCCTAGTTCGATTCATGCATTATATGCACCCATTTGCATTTGCATACATCATGAAATCACTCAAGTGACTAATTGAAATAGCGATGATAAAGGGGGTAGGATGTCGCTGTTTCCTAGAAGCTCAACAGAGTTGGTAACCTTCGAATACCTAAGGAAAGTCGCTTGCCCTGGACAGAACACGAGGTTGCACTTTACCAGATTTGTTCATGGCTGAGAGCTAACCGGACGCAAGTTGGGATACGCTGAAGATTGCCAAACCCGCTACTATGTCGATAACCTCAGGTTCAAGCGACAAGCAGACGAAATGTTCAAGAATTACTTGGAGATGAAGAGACAACATCGCAATCACTTAGCTAGAGACGCGTATGCTCATCAAAAGGCTGAACGACAAGCTAATGAAGATATACCCATGATCACCCCTTGGGGAAAAAGAAGACGCCTTGCGATCAAGACAAGACCGAAGCGCATCATACTCAAAAAGATGAGACGCGAGAAGACTCTTGAAGTCATTATACCATGGACCAGAGAATGGCTAGAGGAGCTGAGATCCTTCGATCAATTCATTGAAGACAACCCCTTACACTCAACTGGGGAGGGTTCCCAACTGATTACCATTTTGAAGAAGATTAGACCTTTGGGAAGGGGTGGCTTAGATCCTCACATTCCATCGGCCTTTTATGGCTTTCTTGTTTGCAAAGTCTCTCTTTACCTTTCTTTCGTTAGGCGTCCTGGTTGTAATAAGGGATTCACTCTGCTCTACTCCCATTTGATGTATTGACCAATGGAATGTGACTTTGTTATTCCCTTTAGTCACTAGAGTGAACCTGACTAAATTGCATAATTCACTTGCCTGAAATTCAAATTAGACTTTAAGTCGGGTTTTCCAGACCTGAAAAAGGTTCTAATCTCCATTTCTCCAATTGAACTATGTAATTAGATCAGCCCATGCATATTTCATGGTATTTGCATAGTCATATGTTTAAAAGTAATTTTTGACGATTGACTTTTCAAAATCATATGCATATTTTAGACTTGATGGAAAAGAATGATATTCAAGTGTTCAAAGTCCCCCGAACCGAGCTCCTATCATGGTGGGATAGCATGGGCGAAGCTAGCGAGAAATTCGCCAAATCATGACTGAGGTATTTATTGGAACTGCTGAAAAATGAGTGCCCACCCGCCTTTATCCAAGCCATGATGCTCTATTGGGATCCTACCACCGCTACATTATGCATGGAGGGACTGGAGGTTACCCCTACTATCGAAGAGTACAGCGCCGCCATTGGAGTTGAGTTTAGTCACTTATTAGTTCAACCTCCCATAGGATTTGAGCCATTGAGTCAACTAGCTGAATTCCTTGATACAAGCCTCAACGAAGTCAAAGCAGATGCCAAAAGTAATTCTGGGAGAATTTCCCTATCCTTCCTTCTAGATCGATTTCCTAACCTCCCTGCCGCTAAGAGAATTAAATCTGGTAGAGCCTTTGTCTTGGCCTTCTTTAGCTTTGTGCTATTTCCGATCTCGTCTGTTACTTTCGACCATATTATGACTGTAGTGGTCAGACAAGTTTGTTGTGGGTGGGATTACTCGAACGTTATCCTTGCTGCAACCTTTCTTTCCCTAAACCGCTTCAAGAAAAACAAGAAGGGAATCTTTAGGGCTTCTAGTGATCGTATGTATCTGTAGTTCACGTCTCATATTAGACAATTCTATATCCGCATGGGTTTCACTGAGATTAGCTCCAAGCCCATCCTCTTAAAACTTTCGTCAGAACCCATATACGCATTCCTAAGTTCAACTTTATAGAATGGAAGAAATTCCTTGGAACTCTAAAATCAGAATAGCTCCGATGGCGGCTTAGATTGCCGACACTAGGCAAGGTTAGGCTCGCATTTAATGACGAAGACCTAGTCCCTTTGCTAGGATTCACAGGCGCTACTGCGTATTATTCGAAGAGGGTTATCCGACAGTTTGGGGCATTGCAGGAGATCCATTCACCACCGTGACCTGGTATCTTCTCGTTTGACATGCCAAAAGAGACCATCACAGGAGAAAAGAAGAAACAGTTTGAAGCTAAGGTGAAATTTATTATACACTCTTTGAAGAACTCTCAGGCTGAAGATATAAGATGGCCAGAAGATATGACTCGCAAGGAGAACGTTCACAAGGCTATCACAGAATACATTCAGCACTTTGAGGCGGCCAGACGCAGCTTTATCGAGCCTTATGTACCTGAATATATCGTACCGTACGTGCCTGGGGTAGAACCGTACATACCCGAAGATATGGGATCGCCGTCGTATTCAGAAGATGAAGAATCCCAAGCTGAATGGATTGATCTCTACTGGGACGATGAGGATACCTTAGACCTCAAGCGTCCTAGACTTGAATAGGCTATTCTGTCAAGTGTAAAATGAGCAAACATTATGATGCCTTTTCAGCATACTCACTTGTATTGAATATTACTTTGGATACATATGCATGAGTGTTGACATGTTTTATGAATGCATAAAAACTATCGTCAAAGATTACGCTTCTTTTAATTTCATGAATTCTTTTGGGGAATAATTAAAAGAACTGCCCACGTGAGACTAAGGCTCACAAGGTAGTCCTTTTTCTCGTTCATCAATAGAAAATATGCAATTAAAAGAATCAAGTACTTATTTTTTTCAATCCTGAAGAAATACTCACTTGTTATTTTTAAATAAACATGTGCATTCTAATCACGGAACTACCAAAGTATCGTTTTCATACTCGACTTAAGATAAGAATGGAACAACAGGAGTTGACTCCACGAGTAGGCATGCTGGAAATCCACATGATTGCTATGGCGACTATGATGGCTGATATTAAGGCAATGCCAGAAGCCTCCCACACCAGACAGACAGTGGCTCCTAACCAGAACAACTCAGGTCCATCCTTCACACCCGATATGGCTGATAAAGAAACGGCAGAAGATACCCAACGTATAGAGGAATATATCCGTATGCCGAACATCCAGTCACAGCCAAAGGCACCCTCTGTTGTCATCAACCTCGAGAAGGAGGAAAATGGGAAGCAGACCGTGAAAACTGAAGCAAAGGCTAAGAGAATAGCCAAAATCGAATAATGTTTGAGTAGCCAGGGTTATGAGTTAGCTCGTTTTGACAAGATATCTCCCTTCGCCAAGATGGAGACCCCTCCTGATTACAAGGAGCCAGATTTCGTGAGGAAGTATAATAGGATAGGCTGTCCCCGCGCTCACCTAAAAAATTACCTGCATAAGATGGCGTAATATTCAGACTACGTTCCGTTGTTGATGAATACGTTCCAAGAGAGTTTGGCTGGCGCCGCCCTGGCTTGGTTCAACGAGTTGGACCTAGATGACTATTATGGGTGGGAAGATCTTGCAGAAGATTTCCTTAGGCAGTATAAGTTCAATACAGTTACGACCCCGACGAGGGAAAACCTGCTACAAACTCTAAAAGCGAGAGGTGAAACAATCAGAACATACACCTAGAGGTGGCGAGCTTTGGCGACCCAAGTAAAATCATCAATCCCAAAGGAGGAACTGATTGACTTGTTCTTAAAGGCGCTTCCCTACGAATATTTTGACAGATTGAACACCTTAGGATCTCAAACCTTTACTCATCTGATAAAGGTGGCCGAGAGACTCGAGTGAGCCTTAAGAGAAAGGAGGCCGCATGAAACTTTCACGAGAAAGCAATACCCCCTGAAAAAGGAGAGAGGGACCGGGCTTGCCATAGCCTTCATACTAGACCCCCATAAGCCCAATGTGTATAACAACTCTAATCAGACCAAGGGAGGATCATCGTAGTCAACGCCAAAAGGGCAAGAGCCTAGGAAGATGCACCCCCAAAAGAAGTTCTCTCAGCTCCCGAGGCCTTTATCCAGACTGCTCCCGATGCTACTTGAACAACACTTAGTGGCAAAGGAACCTCCTAGGGCAAATCCGGCTAAATATCCTAGCTTTGATGAGAGCCAGACCTGTGTCTACCATATGGGTGAAAGAGGACACAATGTAGATAATTGCTATATCCTTAAGTTGAAGGTGCAAGGTTTGATCGACAGTCAGATTTTGAAGTTTGATGATACTGCTCTGAACGTACAAGAAAACCCGCTCCCTAATCACTAAACAGTAGGGGCAATATTCACTGATGAAGAAGAAAACCACCTGAAACTGAAGGTGGATATACCTAAGCTAACCAACATTCTAGCAATAACGTCATTATATCCAAAAGAGGGGAAGTTTCTGCTGACATGAAGAAGTTGTGTATCGCCAAGATGATGAGCTTAGGGATAATATCGAGTGTTACCGATGAAAGATTCAAGGAGTCGAGGCCTCTGTAAGCTTGCAAGGGATCCAGTTTGTGATTAAAATTGAACATGGAAACATGTGGAATATCCCGCACGAAAGTCTGGTAGGCGATCTTGAGCTGATTATGAAGCCAAAAGAAGAACTTGATGGGGACGAACTAGAAGCTAGCAGGCGAAGTCTGGCAGATCGCAGATTCATGGCTAACGCACTAGGAAAGGGAGAAATCATAGACAATCTGGGTGAAGATTCTGGGGGATACAACTTTAAGGTGAAATATTCTGCTCCTCCTAGTTTCTATCAAAGAATGGAAGATATCATACCAGATGGATGGGGAGGTATGGATGATCCCGTTCAACCAGAGATCCCGAAGGATGTGGAAAAGCCTTTTACGAAGGAACTTGAATCATCGCTTGACCAGATGATAGATGTCAAGCTTAACGCAGAGCAGTATGTCGAGATGGAGAGATCAAAGGCTCAGCGAAAAAACTCAGTTGAACTATTTAAGGGAATGAGAGAGTACCCGAAATTTGCGATAACAGCAAAACTAAGTAATGATGACGGGCATCGTCAACTGAAAAACGAAATTATCTCAAAAGACTTTGGCGACACTGTATCAATGATTGAAGCCGCTACGACTGTGGTGATCAAATTAGAAGAGCTCGATAGCTTTAGTCAGATAGAGGATTGTCCGATTAAACCTGTTGTGGTACAACTGCCAAGAGATGAAGCAGACAATAGAGTTGAACCAGAGGCGTCGTACCTGACGACAATAACTATAAAAGTCCCTCTAGTAGAAGAATACGACCCTAAGGCAGTCCACTAGGACTATGGGACGAAGGAAGTAGATACGGTAATGAGTCTGGACGATTTTACGCCCCTAGGGAAGGCGAGTCCGAAAAGAAAGAAGTTTCAAAAGAAGACGCAGAAAAACTCATGTCCATCATTAAAACCCGTGAGTTTGAAGTGATAGAGCAATTAATGAAGATGCTTGCCCAAATATCTCTGTTAGATTTGTTCATCAACTCAGAGAAGCACAAAGATGCACTGTTGAAGATACTAAATGAGGTGCATGTCCTTGAAACGATTAATGATGTGCAGTTAGGGGATTTTGTGGGGGCGATTCTTCTAAAAGACCAACTAAGCTTCTTTGATGAAGACTTCCTCATGAAAGGGAAAGGGCACAACAAGGCTTTATACATTACAGCACAGTGCAATGGAAAGAGAATAGCGCACGTATTAATTGACAACGGATCCGCTTTTAACATCTGCCCTTTAGCTACATTGAGGAGTTTGGGCATCAAAGAAGAGATGGTTAAAACCTCCAAAATAGCCGTGAGAGCTTTTGATGGAATGAAGAGGACTGTGGTAGGTGAGATTGAGCTCGATGTGCTCATCGGCCCAACCAAATTCTCTATAAACTTCCAAGTGATGGATTTGCCTAGAGCATTCGGATTCTTGTTGGGAAGACCTTGGATTCATGTGGCTGGAGCCGTACCTTCAAGCTTACATCAGAAAGTACGATTCGTAGTGGATGGGAAGGTGGTTACCGTACATGGAGAAGTTGATCTCCAAGCATATCACAGCAGTACCATTCCCTACATTGAACTCGAAATTAAGTTGGAAGCAAGCTACCATTCCCTAGAGCTGGTGGCAGTGGTGCACACTCCCGTGGGGGCAAGATTGAAAACTCCTTATATCTCTGAAGCCAACCTTTTACCAGCCAAGATGCTACTAGCGTACGAGTATAACCAGGAGAGGTTCTGGGCAAGTACGGTCAAGGAATGAATACTCATATACAATTGAAATCCAACAAGCATAAGATGGGCTTGGGGTATCAGAAAATCCGCATGAGTGAGTTTGCCCCTAAGACATCAGGCCGAGGTCGAGGCAAGAGCCAGGGACGCCATGGAAGCTAGAAAAATCAGAAAGATTCATTCATTGGTTCTCCAGCTTGGAAGGGCAAATCTAAGATGTTCAGCAACCCTTTGAACGAATATTTCAGCAAGAACTCTAGGTGGTTGTCAGAAGAATATATAATTCTAGCAGCAGAATTAGAACTGGCAAACCCTTTCCTGGAAGACGACTTCGTGAATGTCATCATAGAGTGGCTGGGTGATAAAGCCACTACTTATGACTAAAGAAACATCTTCCCTACTCTTGATACTGCATTTAAATTTCATGCATTTTGTCGCACTTTTAGTTTCCGTTGTTTGAAATAAATGTAGGAAGACGCCTTTGGATCTCCGGCCGTTGGTCCAAATAGCATAACTTGTAATGCGGCCCATTTTGCATTCAATAAAATCGCACAAGTTTTGTTAAGGACATGTGAAACCACAAATCAGCCCGATGATGACATTAGTCCTCCACACAGAAGCTTGAGGCCTGATTTTCCATATTATTCCTAATTTCTAAAAGATTTCTGAGGAACAAGGATGTCCCAGGATATGAGGACTAGTTCCATTTACGCCTGTACTTATTTTAAAATCTCTTTTGAAAATTTTTTCACACTCATGCATGGCATTTCTATATAAAGTGTAGACTAACCATGCTCATGACATTTTAGGCATATCATCTCAAACATACATACCAAGTTGTTATGCGATTCGGATTGCCACGTTGGTTGTTCCTACAACATTGAAAAGGATGAGATGAAGGTTATGCATCTATCTGTAGAGAATGGAGTGCCTTCGAAGAGTCGATGCCTCCCACTTCAGAAGAACTAGTTGTTATTAACTTGGGTGACACCACAGATATCAAGGAAATCAAGATCGGTAGACATTTATCTCGAGATGAAAGGCTAAGGTTTACAGAATTACTGAAGGAAATCAGGATGTCTTTGCATGGTCATATGCTGACTTGCCAGGTTTGGATCCCAAAATTATGGAACACGCATTACCTACAGATTCTAGTGTTAAACCTGTCATGCAAGGCAGCAGACGGATGAAAGCCGAGTTAGAAGACAAAATTAAGGAAGAAGTGATGAAACTTCTTAGGGTAGGCTTTATTGTAGCTATCCCGTATTCGGATTGGATTGCAAATATGGTCCCCGTCATGAAAAAGGATGGCAAAGTTCGGATCTGTGTGGACTATCGAGATTTGAATAGAGCGAGCCCGAAAGATGATTTCCCACTACCTCATATTGACGTACTGGTGGATAGCACTGCATGATATAAATTATTCTCATTCATGGATGGATTCTCCGGATATAACCAGATCCTCATGAAGCAGGAGGACAAATCGAAGACTGCATTTACCACGCCTTGGGAAAACTTTTGCTATAAGGTTATGTCCTTCGGATTGAAGAATGCTGGTGCCACCTATCAAAAGGCTATGATCACACTATTCCATGACATGATCAATAAGGAAATCGAAGTATATGTCGATGACATGATCGCCAAGTCCAGGAAGGGACATGATCACATTCAGGTGCTAAGAAAACTATTTGAGCGACTACGCAAATACAAGTTGAGGTTGAACCCTAACAAATGTGTGTTTGGGGTAAAATCTGGGAAACTTCTCGGATTCATGGTCAGTAACAGGGGCATTGAGATTGACCCTTCGAAGATTCAAGCTATCCATGACCTAGCAACTCCCTCAATAGTGAAAGAAGTAAGGAGTCTTCTGGGGAGATTAAACTATATTGCCAGGTTCATCAATCAGTTATCAGATGTGGCTAAACCGATTTTCAGACTACTCAAGAAGGGCGCAAAAGTGACATGGTACACAGAATGCAGCCAGGCGTTCCAGAAGATCAAGACCTATCTAGTCACTCCACCCGTACTTGTGCCGCCCATCCCAAGTCACCCCTTGACCTTATATTTGACTATATAGCATGAATCTTTAGGAGCCTTACTCGCCCAGACAAGCCTAGTAGATGGTAAGGAAAGAGCCATCTACTACTTAAGCAAGAAATTCACCTTGTCTGAAACAAAATACATACCTGTTGAAAGGACTTGCGTAGCAACTGTATGGGTACTTCGCAGGTTAAGACAGTATACCCTACATCACCATATTCAGCTGGTAACAGAAAATGACCCTATCAAATACCTCCTGGAGAAACCCGCTCTGATTGACAAGTTAGAAAAATGGCAGGTGATGTTATCCGAATTTGACATCAGGTGTTCTCCATAAAAATCGATAAAAAGGAGGGCCATAGTTGATATGTTGGCAGAAAATTCACAAAGTTGCAAGTCTTCTGGAAAGACAAAGACGGAAGATCAAGTTTTGAACTTGGCAGAGGATAAGTGGGTCATGTATTTCAATGGTACTGTTAATCTGTCAGGAGCCGGCACTGGGGCAGTACTAATATCCCCTGATGGTCAACATTATCCTGTTGCATCAAAGATGACTTTTCCTTGCACCAACAATATTTCAGAATACGAGGCGTGTATTATATGCTTACGGTTAGCCATCTCCATGGAAATACCTATGCTACAAGTTTATGGAGATTCCATGCTCATTATTTTATAGACACAGGGGGAGTGGAAAACAAAGGACGTAAAGCTCATCCCCTATCATGAATATCTTGAAGAGTTGACACTTAAGTTCGCAGAGGTGTCATTTGAATACCTGCCAAGATCTCATAATCAATTTGCAGACGCATTAGCCACGCTGGCCTCAATGTTACAAATAACTGATGGGTTAGAAATAGAACCACTAAGGATCGGCATAATTGAAAAACCGGCCTACTGTATGATGATAGAAGAAGAATTTGACGGAGAGCCGTGGTACTACGATATCAAGAATTATCTCTTAAAGATGGAGTTTTGATGTGGACATCGAACCATATCGAGGAGGAGGTGCTAGGGACTCGTTGTTCTATCCGCTTGGCCCAATTACCCGAACGAGAGCGAGGGAATTCAAGCAAGCTATTGGTATCATGGTTCAAGATCTTTGGAGTAGAGGTGATCTTGATCCGAGAATTGAAGATTCTGAAGCTCCTTGGCGCAACACGATTACATTTAGCTTCACGAATTCTGAACGAATTTAGGGCTAACGAGCTCTGAATGAGCTCAAATTTGGTCAGCTGAAGAGAAACGGTGTCCTGATCAATACTATGGCCATGAGCTGCAATGAATTTCGGCCATTCGGCATCGTTTAGATGGACTTTTAGGCATTTTTCTATTTTTAGACGAATTTTTATTAATTAAGGGTATTTTTGTAATTTTTGCCTTTTAGGGTTAGCACCATATGTAAGGGTGCTTATGAGTTTCTGAAAACACAACATTGATTCAGAATTTTACACAGAGAGTTTTTCTCCTCTTTGAGTTCTCTTGAAGACTAGATCCTATCAAGGCTTCCTTGTGGCGATTGATCGACTTATCGACCAAGATTGCGAATTCTCTTGTTCGTGGCGTCTATAGCGTGGATTAGTTGACACAGGTTCGTCAACAGGTCATGCCCATACCGAGGTTACCAATCACAGGTTCGATTGGGGGTCAAGGTTAGCAATTCGCAACCCTTGGATCTTCGTAGAACGATCAATTTCCGCAGCGATTCACATCATCTGGTATCAGAGCTGGTTCTACAAGGTCTAGTTATCTTACTTTTACTGATTTTAATTCAGCAATCTACGGTTTATAGAATTATGGTTTATAAAATTGGAGATCTGTTACTAATCGAATTAGGATTCTGAATTGTTCTTGCTGCGATTTCAATTTTTGACTTAGGGTTTTCGGTCCTAGTTGTCTTGATTGTATTGAGTTCGTCAAAAAAAATCGACAAAAAAAAATTCAGTAAAAAAAAAACAAAAAAAAGTATCGGTGAAAAAAAAAGCCGATTAAAAAAAATTGAAAAAAAAAGGTCGAAAAAAAATCAAGAGGACGACTCGTTTCTTTTTATTATTATTATTGTTAGTTGGACCGGATAGAAAAAAAAAGTAGCAAACATTTAACCTGAATTCAAATTTAGCAAAAGTTGCTGAATTGCTGAATTAAGCAGTATATTGCTAAATTGATCTTGCTTGGTGGTTTAGTCGACTGTTATGAGGTGTTTGTGAGAATGGAATTCTAGTCTGATAAAGAGCTTGAAAGAAGGAAACGAGAGGAAAAAGGCAAGAGTGTGTGAGTTTAATTGAGGGAAGAAAAAAGCCGAGATTGAGTTAAACACAAGAGGAGTGACAAACACCTTGAGCGAAACACGTGAGGGAGTGTGGTAAGATTTCTTTTATTTCTAACGTTATCTTGCAAGTTTAGTTTAAAAAAAAAATCATGGCAGACCAAGAAAGCGTAAATCAAATGGAGGATGGCACCATTCCAAGGGATTATGCAATTTTAGCAGGCATCCAGCAATTGAGCTTACAACTTGAAGCACTTAGCAACCGAGTTGTGAGGTGTGACACGAGGCTTGATGGTGATCGAGAGCCACCACGAAGGAGGCCACAAAATCAGCGAGATGAGCCTAGGGCGCAACCCAGATGGCAGCGGCAATTTGACGATGAATATGTGTCCGATACAGAAGATGACCGAGATGGCAGGTTTGGGAGGAGAAACAGACGCCGAGAGTTCAGACATCGAGAAGATGATGAGCTTAGCAATGTCAAGATGAAGATTCCATCTTTCCAAGGAAAGAATGATCCTGATGCATACCTAGAATAGGAGAAACGAATGGAGATGGTATTTGACTGCCAGCGATATTCGGGGCTCAAGAAGGTAAAAATTGCAGCTGTTGAATTCACTGATTTTGCTATAATTTGGTGGGATCAGCTTGTGAATAGCAAGAGACGCAATGGTGAGAGATCGGTAGAAACGTGGGATGAGATGAAAGCGGTGATGAGGAAACGCTTCATACCAAGTCATTACCACAGAGACTCGTTCCATAAACTGCAAAATCTCACACAAGGTAACAAGAGCGTGGAAGAGTACCATAAAGAGATGGATATTATCATGATCCGTGCTAATGTGGTAGAGGACCGCGAAGCTACTATGTCACGATTGTTATGTGGTTTGAGCCGAGGTATAGCAAGAGTGGTAGAGCTGCAACATTATGTCGAGTTGAAAGAATTGGTAGACAAAGCTATCAAAGTAGAGAGGCAATTGAAGTTGGACCGAAATTACAGGAGTGGTGGAGGTTCAAGCTCGAATTGAAAATCCAATTGGAAGAGAGACGAGAAGCCGAACTAGAAGGGAAACAACACCAAGATTGAAACTTCAAAGGAGAAGAAGAAAGATGGTAGAGTTGGTTTGAATCCGGCTTCAGGTAAAACTGAAAATCCTAACACTAGAACTCGTGAAATTAAATGTTTCAAGTGTTTAGGCAGGGGTCATATGGCGAATCAATGCCCTAATAGGACTGGACCTGGAGATGTTCAATCTGAAAGTGACAGGGAGGAAAAGGATGATGTCATGCCGCCATTGGAGGACTATAGCGATGTCGAGATGCCAGTCAAGGGTGAATTGATGGTGGTTAGACGTTCTCTTAGCATGCAAGTCAAGGAGGAGGAGCATCACCAGCAACGTTATAACTTGTTCCATACAAGATGCTTGGTGAATGGTAAGATTTGTAGTTTAATTGTTGATGGAGGTAGTTGTACAAATGTGGCAAGTTGTACTATGGTGGAGAAATTAGGATTGAAAACTATAAAGCACCCTAGACCATATAGACTTCAGTGGTTGAATGATAGTGGTGAAGTGAAAGTTTCGAAGCAAGTCCTAGTTCCATTTGAGATAGGGCGATATAAAGATGAGGTGGTGTGTGATGTTGTACCTATGCAAGCGGGACATCTTTTACTTGGTAGACCATGGCAGTATAATCGGAGGGTACATCATGATGGATACACTAACCGATATTCATTGGTGATGAATCATAAGACTTATACTTTGGTGCCAATGACACCTACTGAGGTGTATGAATATCAATTGAAACTACAACGTGAGGCTGAGAAAGTGAGAAAACTAAGAGCTTGCATAGAGAGTATGAGACGCAAGGAAAATGAGAGACAGAGAAAAACAGAGTGGTAAAAGCTGAGGGAAAAGCATAGAGAAAAGAAAAGAAAGAAAAGAATTTCTATACAAGATCGAGCGAAGTGAGGAGAGCTTTGGTTCTGGACCTACCGATGCTTGTACTTTTGTACAAGGAGGCATTGTTTACTACTAACGATCTTGACCCGAGTTTGTCTAGTTCTGTTGTGTCTTTATTGCAGGAATTTGATGATGTCTTTCCTTATGAGGTTCTTGGAGGTCTACCACTGATTCGAGACATAGAGCATCAAATCGACTTGATACCTGGAGCTCCATTACCTAATCGACCCGTATATCGAAGTAATCCCGAGGAGACAAAGGAACTTCAGCGGCGAGTTAGTGAATTACTGGAACGAAGATATGTGCGAGAAAGTCTTAGCCCGTGTGCTGTTCCTGTTTTGTTAGAACCAAAGAAGGATGGGACTTGGCGAATGTGTGTCGATTGCCGAACAATCAACAATATTACGGTAAAGTATCGACATCATATTCCTAGATTATATGACATGTTAGATGAGTTACATGGAGCTTGCATATTTACTAAAATTGATCTGAAAAGTGGTTATCATCAGATTAAAATGAAAGAAAGGGGATGAATGGAAAACTGCATTTAAGACCAAGTATGGGTTGTATGAGTGGTTAGTCATGCCATTTGGTTTAACTAATTCCCTTAGCACTTTCATGCGACTTATGAATCATGTTCTGCGTGCTTTTATTGGTCGATTTGTGGTTGTCTATTTTGATGATATTTTGATATATAGTCGAAGCCTTGATGACCATATTGAACATGTGCGAGCTGTTTTACAGGTTTTAAGGGCCGAGCAACTATATGCTAATATGAAGAAATGCTCTTTTGTGACTAACAAATTAGTATTTCTAGGGTTTGTTGTTGGTGCTGATGGAATACAGGTTGACGAAGAAAAGGTGAAAGCGATCCAAGAATGGCCAACACCTAAGACTGTAGGAGAGGTGCGCAGCTTTCATGGCTTAGCCAGTTTCTATCGCAGATTTGTGAATGATTTCAGCACCATCACCGCACCTTTAACCGAGGTCATCAAAAAGCACGTGTGTTTCGCGTGGGGAGAAGAGCAAGAGAGAGCATTCAATCTGTTGAAGGATAAGCTAACTAATGCTCATTTGTTATCTTTACCAAATTTCAGTGCTACTTTTGAAATAGAATGCGATGCTTCTGGTACGGGAATTGGAGCTGTGTTGATGCAAGGAGGACGTCCCATAGCTTATTTCAGCGAGAAGTTAAGCGGAGCAACATTGAATTATCCAACTTACGATAAGGAGATGTACGCTTTGGTGCGAGCTTTGGAGACTTGGCAACATTACTTGTGGCCAAAGGAATTTGTGATCCATACCGACCACGATACATTAAAGTACTTGAGGAGACAGCAAAAATTGAACAAAAGACATGCTAAATGGATATAGTTCATCGAGACTTTTCCATATGTAATCAAGTACAAGAAAGGTAAGGAAAATGTGGTAGCCGATGCACTTTCTCGAAGGTACGCAATTCTAACTAATTTATGAGCAAAGTGCCTAGGTTTTGAGCATATCAAAGAGATATATACTGATGATGATGACTTTGGAAGAGTGTTTGAAGCTTGTGAGCATGCTGCGTTTGAAAAATTCTATAGGCATGATGGCCATCTCTTTCGTGAAAACAAGTTATGTTTGCCTAGATGCTCTTTGCGAGAGTTGTTGGTGTGAGAGGCGCATAGTGGTGATTTAATGGGACATTTTGGAATCAATAAAACTTATGAAGTGCTGCATGAACATTTTTATTGGCCACAAATGAAACGAGATGTCACACGTGTTTGTGAAAGGTGCATTGCATGTAAACAGGCTAAGTCTACAACTAAACCACATGGTTTGTATATACCTTTGCCTATCCTGACGCATCCTTGGGTTGATATTTCTATGGATTTTGTGCTAGGATTGCCTAGGTCTAAGCATGGTAAGGATTTTATTTATGTGGTTGTAGATCGATTTTTAAAAATGGCTCATTTTATACCATGTCATAAATCCGATGAAGCATCACATGTTGCTGACTTGTTCTTCTGTGAGGTTGTGCGTTTACATGGCATGCCTAGGTCCATTGTCTCTGATCGAGATACTAAATTTCTTAGCTACTTTTGGAAGACATTATGGAAGAAATTAGGTACACAACTTTTATTCTCTACTACTTGTCATCCACAAACTAATGGTCAAACCGAAGTAGTTAATAGGACTTTAGGGACATTGTTACGTGCTATTATTAAGAAGAACATTAAATCTTGGGAAGATTGTTTACCGCATGTTGAGTTTGCATATAATAGGAGTGTGCATTCTACTACTAAATTCACATCGTTTGAGATTGACTATGGTTTTAATCCATTAACTCCATTAGATTTAACTCATTTTCCTGTTGAAGAGCGTGTGGATTTAGATGATGCTAAGAAGGTCGAATTTGTGAAGATATTGCATGAAAAGACGCGGCTGAATATTGAACACAAGACAGAACAATATGCAAAGCAAGTCAACAAAGGGCGTAAGAAAGTAGTGTTTGAACCTGGCGATTAGGTTTGGATTCATATGCGCATGGAGCGTTTTCCCGAGCAACGACATTCTAAGTTATTACCGCACGGGGATGAACCATTCATGGTGTTGGAGAGGGTCAATGATAATGCCTACAAGCTTGATCTTCCAGGTGAGTATGGCATTAGTGCTACTTTTAATGTTACTGACTTGACTCTTTTCGATGCAGGTGATGATTTGAGGGCAAATCCTTTGCACGGTGGAGGGAATGATGTGGACATCGAACCATATCGAGGAGGAGGTGCTAGGGACTCGTTGTTCTATCCGCTTGGTCTAATTACCCGAGCGAGAGCGAGATAATTCAAGCAAGCTATCGGCATCATGGTTCAAGATCTTTGGAGTAGAGGTGATCTTGATCCGAGAATTGAAGATTATGAAGCTCCTTGGCGCAACACGATTACATTTAGCTTCACGAATTCTGAACGGATTTAGGGCTAACGAGCTCTGAATGAGCTCAAATTTGGTCAGCTGAAGAGAAACGATGTCCTGATCAATACTGATGGCCGCCATGAGCTGCAATGAATTTCGGCCATTCGGCATCGTTTAGATGGACTTTTAGGCTTTTTTTCTATTTTTAGGTGAATTTTTATTAATTAAGGGTATTTTTGTAATTTTTTCCTTTTAGGGTTAGCACCATATATAAGGGTGCTTATGAGTTTCTGAAAACACAACATTGATTCAGAATTTTACACAGAGAGTTTTTCTCCTCTTCGAGTTCTCTTGAAGACTAGATCCTATTAAGGCTTCCTTGTGGCGATCGATCGACTTATCGACCAAGATTACAAATTCTCTTGTTCGTGGCGTCTATAGCGTGGATTGGTTGACACAGGTTTGTCAACAGGTCATGCTCATACCAAGGTTACCAATCACAGGTTCGATTGGGGGTCAATGTTAGCAATTTGCAACCCTTGGATCTTCGTAGAACGATCAATTTCCAAAGAGATTCACATCAAGTTTCCTGAAGGGTGTCAGGTAGGAGACCGGAAGTACATAGCCAGGATGGCCAGCAAGTTCTTCCTCAGTGGACAAGTTTTGTACAAAAGATCGTTTGACTCCACTCTGTTAAGGTGCGTAGATGCTAAAGAAGCAAATGTTCTCATGAAGGAGATCCATGAAGGTATATGTGGGCCACATATGAACGGCCACCTCCTCGCTAAGAAAGCCATGTGACTTGGCTATTATTAGATGACCATCAAATCAGACTGTTGTCAGCATGTCCGGTCATGCCACTAGTGTCAAATATATGGCGATAAGATTAATGCGCCCCCGAACGAACTGCATCAAATGTCCGAAGCCTGGCCTTTTTCTATATGGGGGATAGACATGATAGGGCCTATCAATCCAACGGCTTCAAATGGTCATCGCTTCATCCTGGTGGCGATCGATTACTTTACAAAGTGGATAGAGGCCAATTCTTACAAGAATGTCACCGCAAGGAATGTGGCAAGGTTTATTAAGAGAGACATAATCTCTCGATATGATACCCCATCAAGTGATCATCACAAATAATGGGTCCAACCTGAACAACAAGATTGTCGACGATCTGCTGGATCGCTTTGGTGTTCGACATATTAATTCTTCCCCTTACCGCCCGCAAATGAATGGGGCAGTAGAAGCCGCTAACAAGAATATCAAAAAGATCCTGGCTAAGACTGCAGAAAATTATAGGGATTGGCATGAAAGGCTACCATTCACCTTAATGGCATATCGAACTTCGATCAGAACTACGACAGGGGCAACTCCTTATGCTCCGGTATACGGGATGGAAGCTGTCCTGCCAGTGGAGGTTAAGGTTCCCTCTTTAAGAATCTTATCAGAGGCTAAATTCTCCGAGACAGAGTATTTCAAACACAGATGTGAACAGCTGAATTTGATAGACGAGAAACGTCTTAGAGCAATCTATCATGGTCAAAGTTATCAAAAGAGGGTGGCCAAATCATTTAATTGGAAAGTTAGAGCCAAAATTTTTGAGGAGAATGACATGGTGGTAAAGAAGACTTTGCCAAATGATATCCATCCGAGAGGCAAGTTTGCCCCGAATTACAAAGGCCCTTACATTGTCAAGAAAATTCTCACAGGAGGAGCATTAATTCTTGTAAATTCTGAAGAAGAATAATTGGGGCATCTTGTAAATTCAGATGCTGTGAAGAAGTATTATCCTTGAAATGAAATCAGATATTGATTATGTGGCTTCTCCCAAAACGATCCAAGTCGCCATGACGGTCATTACATAAGCACACCATGCATCTATGCATACATTAGCATGTGTTCGGTTTTGCAGGGTTCCAAGAAGTAGACTCAAAATCGGATGGAACCCTAGACAGAAGAATCCTCGACATCAAGAACCAAGTGATATGTATCTGTTCTGTCAAGGGTTAAACCATCTTTCACTCACGGAAATGTCTATTCTATTTTACATATAGGATTGCCTGATGAAGACAGAAGACAACAAAGGAGAAACACTGTAAAGTCTCTCACCCCCTGTAAGATGAAAAGAGCAGGAGAATGAACAATCATATGGTCGAACTTAGGAATAAACCTCATTTTTGAAAAATGAATTCCTGACACTTATTGCACACTTGTCAGAACCGGAGATTGTCCAAGCATGGTCAAAGTATACATGATGCATCATTGAAATCCCCTGTGGAGTAAACTGCATGGAGAAAAATAAAGTGATTTTTCCAAAAACACGGCTTGCTTAGACTATCTAGCAGGGATATTCCTCTAGATGAAAGGAAAACCTAATCCAAACACGTCCTACACACACTCGAGAGATGAGAGAGGTATGAGGATAGAAAAGCCTGAACCTGAGGATATAAGGGCCTTTCGCATCGATTACATAGATTGAGATGACGAAGGCATTCATTCTTATCCATAAACACTGCAGGTAATCATTGACAAACCCTTTGAGTGGCGGTTTTCATTCCTAAACCCTGTCAAGAGCCGCCTCGCATTGGGGTTATACAACAGCCGCCCAGTGGCTTGAACAGGTAAATGGTTAGAAATCTTTTTGCTCGAACTAGCATCAATCTTCGTGTGTTGATATGTATAGATCCAGGCCCCTTAGGATGACGGAGAGATGTTCGTTTTTCTACCCTACACACTTATATCCATTGTATAACCAATTTGAGCCTACGCATTCGTTTCGTATACCCTCGTTGGTGATCATTGTACAGTCCCAGGGGAAAGATGACCAAGACATTGGTGGACATAAAAGCTCAAAAATAGGAGCTACATGCAAGTCTCAGAAAGCGAGGTATTCAAGACAGAAAGGGACTCAAATCACGTGCCCCAAAGAACGATCAGAGATCCTAGCTCTTAGGAAAAGACAAGGAAAAGGCGGGATCGAAAAAAGAGAAAAAGCCGAATCCTCATGTATTAGTAAAGAAATCAAAAGCCTGACAAGAACAGGGCTGATCTCCACCAAAATGCTGGGGGATCATAAGGCAGAATTTTGGTGATATCAGGGGATTACGGGATATTTCTACCTCCCCAACAAATTTCAAGATGAAGAAGGACCTTCAAGACTTGTGTAATAAGAGGCTATCCTTCAAACGGAATTGTAGCCAACTGCCAAAACGGCGAGCAATGTCTTTCAAAAGACAAACTCATTCTCAAGACGCATAATAACAAGAAGACTAAAGGCGTCCTTTGAAGAACTATCAATCCGGGATGGAACAGAGGACTAATCGGCAATGATCACCAATGTCAAACCCTTCGTGATTCTAGGCCAAAAACAAGCCTTTTTCTGTCCATAATCCTACCAATATTACAAACCTGTGCAGTCTTTTCTGACTAAGACGCCTAGTTTGATACATACCTTAGCTCGAAGAGATACGAGCAAGATTATTTCTCTCTCATTTTTGCAGGGTTCTTGACTTGTAAACCAGGAGCAGATGAAGAAAATTTTTTCATTCAAAAAAGACCTGACTCAGAGAATGAGTCCCCCTTGGGAAATCATACCCAAGCCCAACGTTACGGTCCCGTAAAGACCTCCCGATTAATCGAAATGTATGCGCTGCGAATGCCCCCGAAAACCCAAGTACAGGTTATTAGGAAATTCGAGTGCTTTTGTTGTGAAAAGACCAAAGTCAAAGAATTGGTAAGAAACCCTTTTTGACGGAAACATTCCAATAGAATGCTTGAAAGTAAGCTTTGGTTGGAAGCTTCAAATTGTTTGATCCAAGGATTTCCTTAAAGAGATTCTTGGTCATCTTTGTATGCTTTGAGATGTCTTGGATAACCTCCAGCGTCCTAAGTCATTTTGCATAATTGTATAGGTTAAAATGAGCCTTTACTTTTATTATAATTATCATTACCTCAAGATGACTGATATCTTTTCAAATGAGGAATGAACTCTCAAGTCTAAGCTTCTATGAGACTCATGGCAGCCCTAGGTCCAAGAAGTACACTTTGCTCCGCAATGAAGAACTTCAGAATTGTCTTTCAGCGAGATTTCAGGGTTGAGTTTTCTGCAGAATACTTGGAGAACCCAAATCCCAAAACACCACCTAACATGTCAAAAGGACAATTTTCAGAATCTTCTTTCTGCGAGATTTCAGGCAACCCCTAAATCCCAGAAAAATATTATCAATGTTCTTACAGGTTTGAGTTTTCTACAGGATACCTGGAGTCCCCAGATCCCGGAATGTCACCTCCCATGTCGAAAGGACAATCTTCAGGACCAGCTTTCTGTAAGGTTCTAGGTAATCCCTAAGCCCAAAAGTTAGGTACACCTCATTTGTTTAAACCCTCGTTGATTCATCAAGATGTAGGATCCGCTTAGTTGTCGACAATCCCTACAGAACGGGTGCGTCATCCATAGGTTCCTAGCAGAAAGGAGTCCTATTCACGGCCTGATCCCCTGACAGGATCAAAATTTTCGACAATCCCAACAGAACAGGTGCGTCATCTATAAGTTCCTAGCAGAAATGAGTCTTATTCACGGCCTGATCCCCCTGATGGATCAAAATTTTCGACAGTCCCTACAGAACGGGTGCGTCATCCATAGGTTCCTAGTAGAAAGGAGTCTTATTCACAGCCTGATTCCCCTGACAGATCAAAATTTTCGACAATCCCTACAGAACGGGTGCGTCATCCATAAGTTCCTGACAGATAGGAGTCCTATTCATGGTTTGATCCACCATACGGATCAAAACCTTTGACAATCCCTAAAGAACGGGTGCGTCATCCCTAGGTTCCTATCAAATAGGAATTCCACTCTGGTTTAGCCTGCCATACGGGCTAGAGTTTAACCGCCCTAGGATACTCAAGAGACGAGTCCCAAGGTATTCACTTGAATCCGCTATACACAGCGCATGCCTCACGAGCATCAGACATGTGAGTGACAGGTAAGCATCTCTATTCCACCTCTCTCTCTCTCTCTCTCTCTCTCTCTCTCTCTCTCTCTCTCACATTGGCAGAGATAAAACAAAGCATTCACCAGCAAAACAAGAGAGATTGGATGTCAAGATTCATTTTTCTATCCCCCAATAGAGTCGATCTAGACTTAGGTGTCACCTGTCTTTCAGTGAAACCTCTCGCGAGATTCCTCTCAAAGAGGGGCTGCTGTTGACTCCTAATTTCGGATCAACTTTTTTTAGCTAATTCTTAGCAAAATTCATAAAAAAATTCATAAAAAGTCAACAAATTGCAAAATCAACTTTGGTGCCTTGGCCAAGCCTAAGGAACCATTTTTGACAAAAAAATAATAATTTTTCGAATTTTTTTGGTATTTTTAGAAAATAGAAAAATACTCGAAAATTCAAGAAAAATAGCATTCGAGGTCACAAAAATATGAAAAAATAGTCAATATTTTTATTTTAAATCCTTTGTCTTTTTTACCTCATGAAAAATCCAAAATCAAATTCAATTTTAGGTGTTCCTTTGTTACACATATGATTGAATTTGATAAAAAAAAAAAAAAGGTCAATTGAGTCTTTTAATTTGTAATTTTAGTATTTTTTAGAATATTGACATTCAATCTAAGTGTCCCTCATTGCAATTTAGCCCAATTTTTGGCACAAATTGCTCAATTGCATGAATTGGGCAAAATTGCATACTTAATTGTATTTTAGTCCTTGAATTTGAGCATAATTGAAATTATTTTCAATTCAAGGACTACCATTACAAATTAAAGTCACTGCCCAATGCTTTTCATCATTTTGAATCGATCGGCATAGGTAATTTGGTCCAATATGATCATGTGAGCCTTCAATTTCACAATTTGCCAAATTGCAATTAAGGACAAATTTGGGGCTTTTGTAGAAATTGACATAAAATTTTGGGCAAAACCACATTTTCAGATAAATTTCATTCCCTAAGTTCGATTCTGAGGTTCAATTGCAAAAATTCCCCATCAATTTGGGTTTAATTTGAAAATTTCAAGTCGAAACCGGTTCAGACCGGTTCGCTACAATGCATCTTCTTCCTCCCGTCCGCGCCATTTTAGCAGTTCGAATAAGTGGATTTTGAGTGCAAAATTGGACCATCAATTGGCTTCGATGGGTAAAATTGATGGAGGCATTTTGTAGGCCATGAAGTCCTCTGTCGAACGAGACCGGTCCGACGACTTGGGTCTACCGGAGCATCGCCGGCGATGGCTGTGAAGGCGTCAGCCATTTTCAGCGCAAGGTGCGGGATCAAATGCACACTAAATTCACGCAAAATGTGATCACCGGAGGTTCTAAACGGATTGGCCATTTCATTCCCGTCGATTGTCGGTCGTCGGTGACCATTTCGCACGTGTTTGCACGTACGGAGGTTACCGACCCTCCTTTCCCCGTTCGGCGCCAGAATTTGAAACAGATAAAAGGCTAATTGATCTTCTAGAAGGGGAAGTTGGTTCAGTCAGTTGTTGAAGCTCAACAGAATCGAGAGGAATAGAGAGAGAACTGGCTCTCCGACCCCCGTCGTCGAGAGTTCGAGCTCGACCTGTGAGTGATCGGTGACGGCGATTCAGGCTAACCGAGTCGTAATTCCATTCGGAGAAGTTTGCTAGAGCTTTGCAGAGTCGATCGCACTAGCCCGCGTTACCTGTGATCTCGAAAAACGGTAAGTCAACCTTCGAGCTCCATTTCTGACCTTTAATGGCGGATCTTCATTTCGATTTCGATTCTTGCGATTGATGAGTGCGAAACATTTCTACAACATCACTAAGCACTGCTGTATACTTTGATTGCATTGAAATCGAGTCGAACCCTGCTTTTGAATCCCGTCGCCATGGCCGGCCCTGTCGAAGCTTTCCTAGCTCAAGCTAGCCTAAACCAAGTCAATCGGACCTGTAGGTAAGTGTGCGGAACTCGTATAGGTACGATTATGTGAAGGAATTGACTCGGTTGACTCTCTGTTGCTTGATCGAACTCTCATGGCCGTACTCGGCGTTTTGCGTGTCGCATGTGATTCAATGGATGAAAAGCTTTGATTCGTAGATATGTTAAACTAGAGGTTATTGCGAGTAGATTGATGTTAGTTTCGCACGATTTCGTCGAGATTTCACCGTCAAATCATCGCCAGAGTCCCTCGGCCGTTTGTCGCGGAAGGAGAGTGCTCGAGGAAGAAGATGATGACGTGGCGGTCAATCAGTCAAAAATGCTGATGTGGCACTGACGTGGCATGCCACGTGGCAGCCGCGTCAGCCGCGTCAGCCGAGCCATTAGATTGCAGTTCGAATCTGTTAGATGATCGAACGGCCTAGGTTATGCCACATGTGGGCTTGGTGGCCATTCGATCAATCTTATAACTGTTAATAAAAATATAAAATATATATATATATATAATAATAATAATAATAAATCTGATCGAACGGCTGAGGATTAGCGGAGTCGTTCGATAGTGGCCGTAGATTTAGGTAATCAGATCTGACGGCTGAGGAATAGTTGGCTTTTGATCTGGGCCTTTAGTTTTGGTCGACTGATCCAGTGGTTGTGGAATAGCCACGTGGTCAATAGGAACCGTCGAATTAAATCCGAAAAATAGAAAAACAATTAAAAACGGAACGTCGTCGTTTTATCGCTGGGTGTCGCGGGTCCGGGTCTGGGCCAGGTTCCGACTCGAATGGGCCGGGTCGACCCAGTCCGAATCACCTTTTTTAATAAAAAATCAGAAAATGATTTTAAAAATAAAAAAAATCAGAAAAATTCTAGAAAATCCTAAAAAAATGCTAGAAAATCCTAGAAAATCCCAAAAAAATATAGAAAAATTATGGGAAAATCCTAGATACTCCAGAAATCCCCAAAAATTGAGGATTGACCACAGACAACTGGTCATTCCTATTTTTGGGATTTCTTATCCGTTCTCCTAAAAATTGATGATATTACTCTTTAGAGGTAAGTCGCATCTGCTGTGTGTGCGAGATAAGTTGATAGTGCCTAGATAAGAATTAGGGTCGATTAGGCGATCAATTCTTGGGCTTGGATTTTCGAATCTCGTCCCTTTTCTCGAAATGACGATTTTACCTCTCAATTGGTAAATCGTCTTTCTTATTCAAATCAAGTCCTAGAAATTGCTTAAAATTAGGGTTTGGGTCAGGTGGGCGACTAACCCTAACATTTGAGATTTTCATTTCTCATCTTTTCCCAAAATGACGATTTTACCCCTCCAAAGGTAAAATCACTTTTAAATTCCAAAAAAATTCTGGAAATTCCCGAAAAATAGGAAATTGATTGGTTTGATCGCCAATCCTACTTCGACCATTTTTTTACTGCACACTTCATCTGAAATGACGATTTTGCCCTTCCAAGGCAAATTGTCCCCAAATTTCTCAAAATTACGATTTTGCCCCTCATGGGCAAATCATGTCAAAATCACTCCTAAGCCTTGATTGATACTTCTCTAGGCTAATAGGGCCTCATTAGGGATGCCATGCTGCTTTCATGTGGTTTATCCATATGCTTTGGATCCTTGATTTGCGCATTTATTTCTACTGATTGTGAGTGCTAGGATAGTCATTCATATCTGCATGAACTCTTAGATTTAGGTTCATACCCCCACTCATCTGTATGAAATCCTAGGATTAGATAAATCATTCAACTCAGGTGCCGAAAGGGCGTCAACTCTAACAGTTGGTGTAACAAAGTCCCCGATCTCATTTCTCTGGTTTTCGCAGAATCGAATAGATCGCTCCCAACTATTCGATAGGGTTTCCGATCGTACCCTCCACGAAACGATTGGTGGCGACTCCTTGGCATGTACACATATCACATGTCACCAGACCGCATCGAAGGTCGATCACGCATATCCAGCCGTTGCGATTTGGGTAATGGACCTTGGGAGAGGCCCGCGTCCGATGAGGTGACATCGGGCGGCCCATTAGCCCACGAGAGCCTGGCAGAACTCGAGAGGGTCCCGACATAAGGGATTACTGGATATTTCAACCTCCCCAACAAATTTTGAGGTAAAGAAGAACCATCAGAAATTGTGTGACAAGAGGCTACCCTTCAAATGGAATCATAGCCAACTACCAAAGCGGCAGGCAATATCTTTCAAAGATTAAACCCATTCTCAAGACGCGTAATAGCAAGAAGACTAAAGGCGTCCTTCGAAGAATTATCAATCCGGGATGGAACAGACGACTGATCGGCAATGATCACCAATGTCATTCCCTTTGCGATTTTAGGCCAAAAAACAAGTCTTTTTCAATCCCCAATCCTACCAACGTTACAACCCTTTGCAGTCTTTTTCGACTAAGACGCCTAGGTCAATATATACCTTAGCTCGAAGAGGTACGAGCAAGATTATGTTTCTCTCATTTTTGCAGGGTTCTTGACTTGTAAACCCGAAGCATATAAAGAAAATATTTCATTCAAAAAGACTTGACTCAGAGAGTGAGTCCCCCTTGGAAACCATGTCCAAACCCAACATTACGGTCCCGTAAAGACCTCCCGATTGATCGAAATGTATGCACTGCGAATGGCCCCGAAAACCCAGGTACATGTTATTAGGAAATTCGAGTGCTTTCATCATAGAAAACCAAAGTCAGAAAAATTGGTAAGAAGCTCTCTTTGACGGAGATGTTCCAATAGAATGCTTGAAAGCAAGCTTTGGTCGGAAACTTCAAATTGTTTGATCTAGGATTTTCCTTACAGGGATTCTTGATCATCTTTGCATGCTCTGAGATGTCTTGGATAACCTCCAGCGTCCTAAGTCATTTTGCATAATTGCATAGGTCAAAAGTAAAGCTTTGCTTGCATTATAATTATCATTGACTCAAGATGACTGATAACTTTTCAAATGAGGATTGAACTCTCAAGTTTAAACTTCTATGAGGCTCAGGGCAGCCCCAGGTTGAAGAAATGTACTTTGGTCCGCAATGAAGAGCTTCATAATCTTCCTTTTGCAAGATTTCAGGTTTGAGCTTTCTGCAGGATGCTTGGGGTCCCCAGATCCCAGAATGTCACCTCACATGTCAAAAGGATAATTTTCAGAATCGTCTTTCTGCGAGATTTCAAGTAACCACTAAATCCCAGAAAAATCTTATCAAAGCTTTGTAGGTTTGAGTTTTCTGTAGGATACTTGGAGTCCCCAAATCCCAGAATAACACCTTGCATGTCAAAAGAACAATCTTCAGAACCAGCTTTCTATGAGGTTCTAGGTAATCCCTAAACCCAGAACAGCTCCTTTGGTAAACCTAAGAGCTAGGTATACCTCATTTGTATAGACCCTCGTTGATTCCTCATGGTGTAGGATCAAAACTGTCGACAATCCCTACAGAACGGGTGCGTCATCCATAGGTTCCTAGCAGAGATGAGTCCTACTCACGGCCTGATCCCCCAGACGGATCAAAACTTGTCGACAATCCCTACAGAACGGGTGCGTCATCCATAGGTTCCTGATAGATATGAGTCCTATTCACGGCCCAATCCCCTTGACGGATCAAAATTTTTGACAATCCCAAAAGGACGAGTGCGTCATCCATAGGTTTCTAGTAGAAATGAGTCCTACTCATGGTTTGATCCACCATATGGATCAAAATTTTTGACAATCCCAAAAGGACGGGTGCGTCATCCATAGGTTCCTGATAGATAGGAGTCCTATTCATGGTTTGATCCACCATACGGATCAAAACTTTTGACAATCCCTAAAAAATGGGTTCGTCATCCATAGGTTCCTGTCAAATAGGAATCTCACTCTGGTTTGGCCTACCATACAGGCTAGAGTTTAACCGCCCTAGGATACTCAAGAGACGAGTCCCTAGGTATTCACTTGAATCCACTATACACCGCGCATGCCACACGAGCATCAGGTAGGTAAGTAACAGGTAAGCATCTCAATCTCCCTCATACGTCAACAAAAGAATGATGAGCAGAGCGTTCACCAGCAGGAAAAGAAGAATTGAATGTCAAGATCCATTTTCCTGTTGCAATTCGGTAAATCGTGAAATTGAAGGCTCAAATGATCAAATTGGCCAAAACCACCTATGCCAATCAATTCAGAATGATGAAAATCATTAGGTAGTGGCTTTAATTGATAATGGTAGTCCCGAATTGAATGTAATTTCAATTATGCCTAATTTCAAGGACTAAAATGCAATTAAGTATGCAATTTTGCCCAATTCATGCAATTGAGCAATTTGCGCAAATAATTGGGCTAAATTACAATAAGGGACAATTAGATTGAATGTCAAGATCCTAGAAAATACCAAAATTACAATTTAAAAGACGCAATTGACATTTGTTTTTATCAAATTCAATCATATGCGTAAAAAAGGAACACACAAAATTGAATTTGAATTTGAACTTTTTATGAGGTCAAAAGGACAAGGGATTTAAAATAAAAATATTGACTATTTTCCATATTTTTGCTACCTCGGATGCTATTTTTCTTGAATTTTCGAGTATTTTCATATTTTCTAAAAATACTAAAAAATGTGCAAAATATGAAAAATTATTATTTTTTGTCAAAAATGGTTCCTTAGGCTTGGCCAAGGCCACCAAAGTTGATTTTGTAATTTTTTGACTTTTTATGAATTCTCTAAGAATAAGCTGAAAAAAGGCTGATCCGAAATTAGGTGTCAACAGCTGCCCCTCTTTGAGAGGAATCTCGCAAGAGGTTTCTTTCAAAGACATGTGACACCTAAGTCTTTCACCGGATCCCATCTCCTTTGCTTATGTTTATGTTGTATAATGACTTAATATCTTCTTTATTTTTTGCATTGTGTTGCGTCCTATAAAAACAAAAACAAAAAATGCTAGATTGGATGGTTGCAGATGAGCCACGTGTCGTGATCCGATGATTTTCAGAATAAAAAAAATATTTTTAACATTAAAAGAAATAAAATTCGAATTTTACAACAATTAAAATGATTCGATTGTCACCGAGACGCCACGTGGCGAGTTAGGGACCGTTCAGTTGGGACTTATTTTCAGGAAATTTATAATAAAAAAAATCAAATAAAAAAAATTCAAAAAAAGTGAATACTAAGGAAAAATTCAAAAAAACAAATTGAGAAAAATTGCAGAAAATTCAATCAACTTAGGTACCGAAAGGGCGTCAACTCTAACAGTTGACGTAACTAAGTCCCCGAACCCATTTCTCTGGTTATCGTAGAATTGAATAGAAACTCCCGACTATTCAATAGGGTGGTCCAATCATACCCTCCAAAAAAATGATTGGTGGCGACTCCATGGCATGCACACTTAGCACATGTCACTAGATCACACTGAAGGTCGACTACGCATACCTCCGTTGCGATTTGGGTAACGGGCCTTGGGAGAGGCCTGCGTCCGACCAGACTGGACGGCCCATTAGCCCTCGAGAGCCCACGGCGAATCCCCAGTGGAGTCGCGAGCTGTCGCGACCCGTCCGAAGCGGACGCGGCTAATGGATTACCGATCGCGGGCCTTCCCCCGCACAAGGGTGCAGATCGCGGGCTTTGGATCGGCGCGGGCCCTCCCAGGCCCATACCAAATCGCGGCGGGAGTATTTTTCAAAGGGATTCGACGATAACAGTCGATCGCTTTCGACCTTAGTGTGGTCGTGGTGGTATGTGCAACTTGTGCATGCATTTGGAGTCGCCACCGGTCTTTCTTGGAGGGTAGACCGGAAACCTTATTGACCGATTGGGAGAGATCGATCAATTCTGCGGAACCAGAGATTTTGAGTTCGGGGACTTGGTTACGTTGATGTCATTACCAACGCCCTTTCGGTACCTAACGCGAGTGATTTTCCCTAACTAGGATTTCATGCAGGCGCAATTTTGGGTGAGGTAAGTCTGACTTTGCACATTAACCAGTTTAACATGCTCACGTAATCATAATAAATAAATAGATGCCAATCACATAAACATCTATCCTACGTGGTGACCATGGAATTATGATTTAATGGGTCTCGAGCCAATGAGACCACATTTAATCATTTTAATATTTTAATAACGGAGAGCCGCTCTTCGCTTCTTCTTGGTTTCTTGAACTCTTCAAGAATCGGGCCCCAAAGAGCTCGCCGACTTAAAAGGCTCCTCCACGTAATCCTCGTAGCATTTACATCAACAATTGACTATGCTAAAAATAAAGATTACATGAAAAATAAAAGGAGTACGCAGCCTCCATTTAATAATTACAACCCCAAATATATAAATAATCACCATACATTCATACATACATCAATCACATTGATTAGGGATTTTTCCATGATCACCACCCTTCCACGTAAGTAATAAATTCACAATTTAAAACTTAGGAAGGCACAATAAAAATTCTACGTTGAATCATATTCAGAATTTTTACGTAAAATAAGATAGCCATAAATTTTCGATTCAAAATTGATTTAGTCTCAATTTTTGCTACGTTGATTAATTTATCATATAAAATAATCAACCTCCATTAGCCATGTAAGACGAACAATTCGTTAATACATATTGGCCATAGTATTGCAAAAATTGCAAAAAATCAATTAAATGCACGAAAACACCTAAGGATCGGCTCTGATACCACTGTTAGGATCCACGTAACACGTAGCGGAAATAAATAAAAACCCATACATATATCTCCAGAGGCGTACTTCGTGCATTTCAATCGAAAAAAAATCACAAAACCTCAAAGGGAGTAAATAGATTACCTCTCGTAGCGTGCTTGAACGGAGGTGTCGGTTCGATGTTCTTCGATCTCAGCCTCCACAAGTGTTAGGCATCTAGTTCGGATGCACCACCAATTGACGAACGGGGAGACGACTAATAACTCCACAACAATTGTGCTAGCAATATGCGGAATCAATATTCCGAACTTAGTATATTTTGCTCACTCAAGATTATGAGAATATAGAGAGTGTTTGTGTTCTTCTCTCTAAGCTCTCAAAAATTTGCACACTCTACAAAATGTCTCTCCCCGTTCGTCAATTGGTGGTGCATCCGAACTAGATGCCTAACACTTGTGGAGGCTGAGATCGAAGAACATCGAACCGACACCTCCGTTCAAGCACGCTACGAGAGGTAATCTATTTACTCCCTTTGAGGTTTTGTGATTTTTTTTCGATTGAAATGCACGAAGTACGCCTCTGGAGATATATGTATGGGTTGTTATTTATTTCCGCTACGTGTTACGTGGATCCCAACAGTGGTATCAGAGCCGATCCTTAGGTGTTTTCGTGCATTTAATTGATTTTTTGCAATTTTTGCAATACTATGGCCAATATGTATTAACGAATTGTTCGTCTTACATGGCTAATGGAGGTTGATTATTTTATATGATAAATTAATCAACGTAGCAAAAATTGAGACTAAATCAATTTTGAATCGAAAATTTATGGCTATCTTATTTTACGTAAAAATTCTGAATATGATTCAACGTAGAATTTTTATTGTGCCTTCCTAAGTTTTAAATTGTGAATTTATTACTTACGTGGAAGGGTGGTGATCATGGAAAAATCCCTAATCAATGTGATTGATGTATGTATGAATGTATGGTGATTATTTATATATTTGGGGTTGTAATTATTAAATGGAGGCTGCGTACTCCTTTTATTTTTCATGTAATCTTTATTTTTAGCATAGTCAATTGTTGATGTAAATGCTACGAGGATTACGTGGAGGAGCCTTTTAAGTCGGCGAGCTCTTTGGGGCCCGATTCTTGAAGAGTTCAAGAAACCAAGAAGAAGCGAAGAGCGGCTCTCCGTTATTAAAATATTAAAATGATTAAATGTGGTCTCATTGGCTCGAGACCCATTAAATCATAATTCCATGGTCACCACGTAGGATAGATGTTTATGTGATTGGCATCTATTTATTTATTATGATTACGTGAGCATGTTAAACTGGTTAATGTGCAAAGTCAGACTTACCTCACCCAAAATTGCGCCTGCATGAAATCCTAGTTAGGGAAAATCACTCGCGTTAGGTACCGAAAGGGCGTTGGTAATGACATCAACGTAACCAAGTCCCCGAACTCAAAATCTCTGGTTCCGCAGAATTGATCGATCTCTCCCAATCGGTCAATAAGGTTTCCGGTCTACCCTCCAAGAAAGACCGGTGGCGACTCCAAATGCATGCACAAGTTGCACATGCCACCACGACCACACTAAGGTCGAAAGCGATCGACTGTTATCGTCGAATCCCTTTGAAAAATACTCCCGCCGCGATTTGGTATGGGCCTGGGAGGGCCCGCGCCGATCCAAAGCCCGCGATCTGCACCCTTGTGCGGGGGAAGGCCCGCGATCGGTAATCCATTAGCCGCGTCCGCTTCGGACGGGTCGCGACAGCTGGCGACTCCGCTGGGGACCTTGTTCTAGAACCTATGGTTCTAGACCTCAAGTGGACTTAGACCGTAATTAAAACGCTGAGTGATTTTTCTAACCCTGCAGGTGCTCTGTCGCGACCCTCTCGAGATTCGCCGTGGGCTCTCGAGGGCTAATGGGCCGTCCAGTCTGGTCGGACGCAGGCCTCTCCCAAGGCCCGTTACCCAAATCGCAACGGAGGTATGCGTAGTCGACCTTCAGTGTGGTCTAGTGACATGTGCTAAGTGTGCATGCCATGGAGTCGCCACCAATCATTTTTTTGGAGGGTATGATTGGACCACCCTATTGAATAGTCGGGAGTTTCTATTCAATTCTACGATAACCAGAGAAATGGGTTCGGGGACTTAGTTACGTCAACTGTTAGAGTTGACGCCCTTTCGGTACCTAAGTTGATTGAATTTTCTGCAATTTTTCTCAATTTGTTTTTTTGAATTTTTCCTTAGTATTCACTTTTTTTGAATTTTTTTTATTTGATTTTTTTTATTATAAATTTCCTGAAAATAAGTCCCAACTGAACGGTCCCTAACTCGCCACGTGGCGTCTCGGTGACAATCGAATCATTTTAATTGTTGTAAAATTCGAATTTTATTTCTTTTAATGTTAAAAATATTTTTTTTATTCTGAAAATCATCGGATCACGACACGTGGCTCATCTGCAACCATCCAATCTAGCATTTTTTGTTTTTGTTTTTATAGGACGCAACACAATGCAAAAAATAAAGAAGATATTAAGTCATTATACAACATAAACATAAGCAAAGGAGATGGGATCCGGTGAATTTTACGACGTCGGAGTCCGTCGGTGCTCGTGCAACAATGTGTGGGGGGTATATACCACCAGCAGGAGGCTCGGCCTTCCGATTCTGGGGTAGCACAATATAATTTACAGAAAATAAATAAATAAAACACCTTGGACACCAATAGGAGGCTTAGCCTTCCGATTCTGGGTCTTTTATGCGAAATATAGAAATGCTATGACATAAAGTAAATACACAGCAAATATTTAGACACCAACAGGAGGCTCGGCCTTCCGATTCTGGGTCTTTTATGCGAAATATAGAAATGCTATGACATAAAGTAAATACACAGCAAATATTTAGACACCAACAGGAGGCTCGGCCTTCCGATTCTGGGTCTAATAGGTAAAATGTAAGGAGTGAAAGGTGGTCTTACCAAGATTGAACCCAAAACAAGCTCGGAAATCCAATTTGGCACTCGCGGACTCAAGTCTGATCAGTCTGACCTTTGCTCCTTCAAACAGCTCTACGGGACAAATGGCTTGGCCAAATTGGACTCACGATATGTCATTAGAACGGCAAGAGAATAAGCTTTCTAACAGTATATGGTTCGTTCCCATACGATTCCTAACGAAAGAGTTATGGCCGAAAAACCGGACGGTTTTCAATCGCCCAATGACCAGAATCTGTCCCAGAAAACTCCTTCAATTCAACCATTAAAACCCATCCAAAACTCAACTAGACTACAATCTCAGCTTGCTAGATTCCTAATTTAGGTGCTAGAGACATCTTATCGAATATTGGAAGCAAGGCAAGCCCTTGAATCACTCACAATGTTCACGGCACCACCTTGACAGAACCGGTTCAGATTTTTCGAACAAAACAATAAGGGATCAGCCCTTAAATCCAAATATAATCCATCTTCAAACCATAAAACACAATAATATATGTCTTAACAAGGAGTGAGAGGTGGTCTTACCAAGATTGAACCCAAAATAAACCCGAAAATCCAATTTGGCACCCGCGGACTCAAGTCTGATCAGTCTGACCTTTGCTCCTTCAAACAGCTCTACGGGACAAACGGCTGGTCCAAATTGTGCTCACGATATGTCATTAGAACGGCAAGAGAATAAGCTTTCCAATGGTATATGGCTCGTTCGCATACGATGTCTAACGAAAGAGTTATGGCCGAAAAACCGGACGGTTTTTTATCTGGACGGCGAGCTGAGCGAGAGGAAAAACGAAAATGAAAGAGAGAGAGTTGAGGGAGAAGGTAGCCGGCCGAATGATCAAAAGGAAGAAGAGAGCGTGAGAAGAGGAAAAAGAGAGGGAGAGAGAGAGAGATTTTATTATTTTTTTTTATTCCCCATCATTACTCAAACTTTTCTTTTCTCTTTTACTTTTCTTTTGAATGATGATGTTTTCACTCCTTTTCCTTTTAATCATTACTAATATTTTTGCCAAATTCAATTTTATGGTGATCAGAAAACACCCAAAATCGAACATGAATTTTACTATTTTATGAGGTTAAAAATAAAAATACTGACTATTTTTCTATATTTTTGTGACCTCGAATACTACTTTTCTTGATTTTCTTGATTTTCTTTTTTTCTCTTTTTTTTTGTATTTTTCGAAAATATATTAAAAAATGAAAATTATGAAAATTCTTTTTTGGTCAAAATGGTTCATTTAGCTTGGCTAAGGTCACCAAAATTGATTTTTTCAATTTTCAACTTTTTATGGATTTTCTATGAATTTTCAAAAAAAATAAAAATAAAAAAAGTTGATCAAAATTTAGGTGTCAACAGCTGCCCCTCTTTGAGAGGAATCTCGTTAGAGGTTTCTCTCGAAGATAAGGTGACACCTGAGTCCTGATCGACTCGACTCGGGAAACTAAAGGAAAAGGAGTCATGACATCCAATCTTCATGCTTGTCCATGTATGCTCTTTCTTGAAGGGGGAAATGTTCATGTGACATGAGAGAGTGAGATAATAGAGAGACATACCTGCCACTTACCTGTTCGATGTTTGTGCGATTTTCGCGGTGTTTGATGGATTCAAGAGAATTTCTAGGAACTCGTTACTAGAGTATCCTAGAGAGGTTAAGCTCTGACCCGTATGGTAGGTCAAACCATAATGGGATTCCTAACTTATAGGAATCTAAGGAAGACGCGTCCCATTTGAGATTTGCCAATGATTTTGATCCGTATGGTGGATTGGACCATTGAGTTGACCATTTAAGTGATTTTCACTATTGGATTGACCCTTCAGGCGGTTTCTACCTTTGATTGACCCTTCAGGCGGTTTCTACCATTATTTTGACCCTTCAGGCGGTTTCTACCTTTGGTTTGACCCTTCAGGCGGTTTCTACCTTTAGTCGACCCTTCAGGCGGTTTCTACCTTTGTTTGACCCTTCAGGCGGTATCTACCTTGAATTGACCCTTCAGGCGGTTTCTACCATTGTTTGACACTTTAGGCGGTTTCTACCTTTGTTTTGACCCTTTAGGCGGTATCTACCTTTGATTTGACCCTTCAGGCGGTATCTACCTTAAGTTGACCCTTCAGGCGGTTTCTACCTTTAGTTGACCCTTCAGGCGGTATCTACCTTGAATCGACCCTTCAGGCGGTTTCTACCTTTGGTTTGACCCTTCAGGCGGTTTCTACCTTTAGTCGACCCTTCAGGCGGTTTCTACCTTTGTTTGACCCTTCAGGCGGTATCTACCTTGAATTGACCCTTCAGGCGGTTTCTACCATTGTTTGACCCTTTAGGCGGTTTCTACCTTTGTTTTAACCCTTTAGGCGGTATCTACCTTTGATTTGACCCTTCAGGCGGTATCTACCTTAAGTTGACCCTTCAGGCGGTTTCTACCTTTAGTTGACCCTTCAGGCGGTATCTACCTTGAATCGACCCTTCAGGCGGTTTCTACCTTGTGTTGACCCTTCAGGCGGTATCTACCTTGGTTTTGCTTTGAAAAGGGGTCTCATGACGAGGGTTCTCCACGTCCAATGAGACTGCCTGGTTTTTGAAAAGGGGTCTCATGACAAGGGTTCTCCACGTCCGATGAGACTGCCTGATTTTTGAAAATGGGTCTCATGACGAGGGTTCTCCACGTCCGATGAGACTGTTTGATATTTTTGAAAATGGGTCTCATGACGAGGGTTCTCCATGTCCGATGAGACTGCCTGATTTTTGAAAAGGGGTCTCATGACAAGGGTTCTCCACGTCCGATGAGACTGCCTGATTTTTGAAAATGGGTCTCATGACGAGGGTTCTCCACGTCCGATGAGACTGTTTCTTTTTTAAAATGGGTCTCATGACGAGGGTTCTCCACGTCCGATGAGACTGTTTCTTTTTTAAAATGGGTCTCATGACGAGGGTTCTCCACGTCCGATGAGACTGCCTGATTTTTGAAAATGGGTCTCATGACGAGGGTGCTCCACGTCCGATGAGACTGTTTCTTTTAAAAGGGTTTTTCTTCCCCTTTTTTTTTTAGAGATCCCGAAGTTTGTCGGGAATTCAGTTTTGAAGCAGTGAAAGATTTTATTTTGACAAAGCTTCACTTGAGTTTGCTGAGCCGACATTCTGAGAGCTGGGTTCTCCAGGTATCCTGCAGAAAGTTCAAACCTGAAAGATTTTTCTTCACCAAGAAAATGTTAATAATCTTTGGGAAGACAATAATTGTCCAATTGACAAAATTTTATGACTTAAGTTTTAGTCATGAAATGTGCATTTTGATGCTGGAGGTTATCCAAAGCATTCTTACAACATGCAAATGTGATCACAAATTCCTTGCATGGAAAATTCGGATCAACAGTTTGAAAATTCCAAAAAGAGTTTGTTCAAAACATCAATTGGAATATTTCTCGACAAGGAGGCCATCTCATCTGTTTTGAGGTAATGATTTTTATAGGGGATGTACTCAATTCCCTACTGACCTGTGCCTAGGTTTTAGGCTCATTCGCAGCGCATACATTTTGATCGGTCGGGAGGTCTTCCATGGGACCGTAATGTTGGGCTTGGTTATTGATCTTCAAGAGGGACTCACTTTTGAGTCAAGGTCATTTGAATGAAATTCTTCACCATGTGCTCCGGGTTTACAAGTCGAGAACCCTGCAAAATGAGAAAGAAATAGTCTTGCTCGTACCTCTTCGAGCTAAGCTATATGTTAACCCAAGTGTCTTTGTCAGAGAAGACTGTTCCAGGGTTATGATGTTGGTAGGATTGGGGACCGAAACAAGCTTATTTTTGGCCCAGAATTTATGAGGGGATTGACATTGGTGATCATTGCAAACTTGTCACCTGTCTTTTCCATTCCGTATCTTCCATTTTTGAGGCGTGCAACTGCTTTTGAGGTGTGCACAAACTCTTTAGAGAGCGTCTCTTGTGGCGTTCAGAGAGCGACTCTCTCTATGTCTTTGTTCTGCGCTTGGCACCATTTGGGGAGCAGCTCTTTTGGATTTGGCTCCTTCAGAGATTTCCTCTTTTCCCATCCGGCTTCATTGCGGATTAATCAAACAACTTACACGAGCATCGGCCTTGCTTTTACCAGGCACTTTGCTTTTTCTTAATGCCGTGGATTTTTCTCATTCATTTTTGAAATCCCACTTTTTCTCATCTTCATGGGATCATGTTAGACATATATCTAAACATGCTTTAAATATCAGTCCGGGAATTCTCTTCGTAATCCCTGAGTCTTGTACTCTTCCATTTTTGAAGTGGTGGGATGATCACCAATGGGTTCATGAAATGAATTTGCAGGCTCAGGTTGGCTGTGCAAAGGATTCAGTGTGTGGGATAGAGAAATGAATGCTTCTCGTCATCCTAATGGCACTTGGATTTCCATATAAACAACACACAAAGATTGATGTTAGTCCGAGCAAGAAAATTTCTAACCATTTTCTCCTGATGCTGCTGGACTCACCTCCATTTTGCCCCGATGTAGGGTGGTTCTTGACAGGGTTGAGAATGAAAACCGCCATTCAAATGGGTTGTCAATGGTCACCTGTAGTGTTTGGGGATAAGAAACGAATGCCTCCGTCGTCCCATTCCATGTAATCGCTACGGATGGTCCCTACTTCCGTAGGTCCAGATTTTGCTATCTGATCCGCTCCACTTCTCTCTCAAGTGTGTATAGGACGTGTTTGGATTAGGCTTTGCCTTTCGTCTTTTGAGAAAACGTCCTTTTGAAAGTTTTGAACTTTTGATTGGAAAAAATCTCTTTCATTTTCTCCAAAAATTTTACCCGTCAAGGGGATTTTATGATGCACCATGCATGTTCTTATTCATGTTCAGACAACCTCCTGTTTTAAAACATGAATGCCAATGAAGTTTGAATTCTATGTCTTTTCTAGACATTTGATTCTGAAAGCTTTTCTTTTTCTCTCTGTTTTTTATTTAACATCTTCAATGGATTGGGGAAAGGGATACTTACCTGTCCCCCGCGGCTGGAGATCCCTGAAAATGCGGAAGAAACATGTTATTGTACGTTCACGAATTTTTCAAAAAATTAGAACGATACAATTTACCCTTGGTCATGTATTCCAACGGGTAATACATAGGATGTGAAAACCCGTTTTGCCTTGATGGCGAGCCCCTGTAAAAAACAAACAATAAGTGTCAGTTTGCGTTCCAAAATTCAAGACAAATTGGAACGATACCGCCTTGTTCTTGCTTGGCGTTTTCATTTGAACACAAACGCGCGGCTTGCAGAAATTGGCCAACTATATTGTGGCAACGATCCATCCGTTTGGTTGGCGATGAATCATTCTCGAGGATTTGCCCCAGAGGAGATCCATTTGTGTTTTTGGGCGCATTCCAGCGCCATTCCTCAAAGTTCCTTTTATTCAAGGAAAAAGGAAATTGTTATCGGAATGCATGTCAAAGCATGATGTGTGGAAGCGATACTTTTTACCCTCCACTCGATCTTATAATCAAAGACCATTTCTTGGAGTGCATGACTTCCAAGGCCGATAATTTTGTTCGCTCCCCAATTAGTGAGTTCTTTTCTTTTGTGGCTTTCGGCGCCAACGCCTACCTGCTAAATGAGGAAAAACTCATGTTACATGTGGGATCTTTGGAGATCAAATTGGAACGATACAAAGTTACCGTTCACCTAAATTTGTATCTTGGGGTTTACTTCTGATGCGGACGACTATGTCATTGCGTCCCTGGATTTTGCCAGAGAAGAAACGTCCGGCGTACAAATGATTCACTTGCCCCAGTTAGGCATGGTTTTTCATGCCTGCCCCAACTAAATTCATTCCTGCATTTTGCTGCAATCATCACCCACTTTGGGAATGTCTTCTCTTGTCTGTATTTATGGGTGTTGTTCGTGAGATTAACGGCCGTTCTGCCCCAGTTGGGCGACGTTTGTCCTGGCAATATGCCTTAGCACTTTCTGTGTTTGTTGGCAATTTTCAATTCAATTTTGACAACGTCCATGCACCTGCACATGAAGAAACAGGTGTAGGTTTTGACTTCATTTGAAATTTCAGGAAAGAGATACTCCCTTCGGGGTTTCCAACATTTGAAGGGACGATGTTCTTCAAGTATTTTGCCTTGGTAAGGCTTGTCTTGATGTTTGTTATCTCTGGATTTAATAACCCTGGTCCGATGCGTCTTTATGGGGGATCATGAGAGTTTGCCCCCGGTTTGGCCTCTTCAAAGAAAATGGGAGAACTCACTCCCATGGGTTTCACCGATTCTGATCTTCTATCTCAATTGTCAGAATCTTCAATTATTTTTATCCATCTCTAGATGGCTTGACGGTCTTGGGATTTTTCGTGTGGCGGTTTTGTGATTCTCTCGATCATCGTCGCCATTTGAAGTATTTGATGTTTCTCTTTTCCGGGTAGCGGAGCGATTTGTCCCCAGCCACTGGATGCTTTGTCTGGGGCTGGCTGATTTAGTCGTAGGCAATTTGATCCTGCCGCATTGACGCATTCAGGCTATTTGACATCAGTAAGCTTGGGTTTACTCGTGATTGAGTACTTCAACAACCTGCGCGATGAAAGGAGTGAAAGAGTCAATCGCCGCGTAATGAGCTTTAATTGAAACGATTACGGATTTACTATCCCCGCTCTGGTCACTTCTAGCGTCCAAGACGGTGGAAATTCTTCAGTGGTCCCATTCATTCTCGTCATCACCTGCAAGAATGAAAAACCATATCAACTCGTGAACCAGTCAATCTGATTTGGAACGGATACAACTTTTTCGACTTAGGGAGAGCCAATCCTAATTAGGTTGCTCCTTCTTCATAATTTGATTTAATTTGTCATTGCAATCCCAATGGGTGACATCTGCTGAAGGCACATTTCTTTCTGTCTTATAGGGAAGACAAATTTTCTTTCGTTTGCCTTTGACCATCTTATCCTGTAGACAAAAGACATAAAGGTCCCCGTCAGGTATAATATTCAAAGAGCTTATTGGAACGATTACAGTTTCACCATCGTTCCATGATCATCTTGCATGTGATCGGATGAGGACATTTTTGACAAATGTATGCCATGTAAAACATGTCCCTTGTGTCTATCCACAAATGGATTTTCCTTCTGTACCTGTTTTTCACCTGAGAGGAAAAGATAGGAAATATTATGCCGGTATCTGATTGAAAATCAATTAGGAACGACACGTCTTTACACTTGACCCGGCTGCCCCGGTCAAAAGGCATTTGCCCTCATCAGTTGACTCTCCAGGGTGGTCCAGCGCTTTTCCATGCCATCCTGGTTCGTTTAAACTCGCGACTGATTCTTCACACAAGTCTTTGGATTTTGATTCATAAGCGGCGCTGAATGACCTTTTGGTTTCGAGGTGTACCAATCATTCACATACATGCGCATGAGACCAGTGAGGTTTGACTTCTAAGAATCAAAATAGGGTTTGGAACCTAAGGCCAAGGCTCCCACTTCGAGTTCTAGAAAGGGTAGATTCCATTGCACAACTATCGTTGCATTGGGACCCAATCCATAGTTCGAAATGAGCAGAATTAAAAATGGATTACCCCGTGTTTTTCCTCACGGAGATTCCATTTTCAATTCCTTCTATTATTTTCCTAAAGAGGGCGCCCGAGGTTTTAGACGCGGCTGTGTGTGTTCATTGTGTCGTGCTAAAGCAATAAACATGCATTTCATTTAGCAAACACCGCTTCAATATAAACATCCACACAATCATACATCCTAAACTCCTACCTGCATAAGACAGAGTCAACGAACACTTCACCCCTTATTTCTCCAATCTGCAAAAACATTTAACACCTCAATGGTTAAAGTACGTACCTCAACTTGAAGAGCATCTGCATAAAACATGTCAGAAAAACCAATCAACTTTTTAATCGGCTCAAGTTCTCTAAGTCCCCAGCGGAGTCGCCAGTCTGTCGCGACCCTCTCGAGATTCGCCGTGGGCTCTCGAGGGCTAATGGGCCGTCCAGTCTGGTCGGACGCAGGCCTCTCCCAAGGCCCGTTACCCAAATCGCAACGGAGGTATGCGTAGTCGACCTTCAGTGTGGTCTAGTGACATGTGCTAAGTGTGCATGCCATGGAGTCGCCACCAATCATTTTTTTGGAGGGTATGATTGGACCACCCTATTGAATAGTCGGGAGTTTCTATTCAATTCTACGATAACCAGAGAAATGGGTTCGGGGACTTAGTTACGTCAACTGTTAGAGTTGACGCCCTTTCGGTACCTAAGTTGATTGAATTTTCTGCAATTTTTCTCAATTTGTTTTTTTGAATTTTTCCTTAGTATTCACTTTTTTTGAATTTTTTTTATTTGATTTTTTTTATTATAAATTTCCTGAAAATAAGTCCCAACTGAACGGTCCCTAACTCGCCACGTGGCGTCTCGGTGACAATCGAATCATTTTAATTGTTGTAAAATTCGAATTTTATTTCTTTTAATGTTAAAAATATTTTTTTTATTCTGAAAATCATCGGATCACGACACGTGGCTCATCTGCAACCATCCAATCTAGCATTTTTTGTTTTTGTTTTTATAGGACGCAACACAATGCAAAAAATAAAGAAGATATTAAGTCATTATACAACATAAACATAAGCAAAGGAGATGGGATCCGGTGAATTTTACGACGTCGGAGTCCGTCGGTGCTCGTGCAACAATGTGTGGGGGGTATATACCACCAGCAGGAGGCTCGGCCTTCCGATTCTGGGGTAGCACAATATAATTTACAGAAAATAAATAAATAAAACACCTTGGACACCAATAGGAGGCTTAGCCTTCCGATTCTGGGTCTTTTATGCGAAATATAGAAATGCTATGACATAAAGTAAATACACAGCAAATATTTAGACACCAACAGGAGGCTCGGCCTTCCGATTCTGGGTCTTTTATGCGAAATATAGAAATGCTATGACATAAAGTAAATACACAGCAAATATTTAGACACCAACAGGAGGCTCGGCCTTCCGATTCTGGGTCTAATAGGTAAAATGTAAGGAGTGAAAGGTGGTCTTACCAAGATTGAACCCAAAACAAGCTCGGAAATCCAATTTGGCACTCGCGGACTCAAGTCTGATCAGTCTGACCTTTGCTCCTTCAAACAGCTCTACGGGACAAATGGCTTGGCCAAATTGGACTCACGATATGTCATTAGAACGGCAAGAGAATAAGCTTTCTAACAGTATATGGCTCGTTCCCATACGATTCCTAACGAAAGAGTTATGGCCGAAAAACCGGACGGTTTTCAATCGCCCAATGACCAGAATCTGTCCCAGAAAACTCCTTCAATTCAACCATTAAAACCCATCCAAAACTCAACTAGACTACAATCTCAGCTTGCTAGATTCCTAATTTAGGTGCTAGAGACATCTTATCGAATATTGGAAGCAAGGCAAGCCCTTGAATCACTCACAATGTTCACGGCACCACCTTGACAGAACCGGTTCAGATTTTTCGAACAAAACAATAAGGGATCAGCCCTTAAATCCAAATATAATCCATCTTCAAACCATAAAACACAATAATATATGTCTTAACAAGGAGTGAGAGGTGGTCTTACCAAGATTGAACCCAAAATAAACCCGAAAATCCAATTTGGCACCCGCGGACTCAAGTCTGATCAGTCTGACCTTTGCTCCTTCAAACAGCTCTACGGGACAAACGGCTGGTCCAAATTGTGCTCACGATATGTCATTAGAACGGCAAGAGAATAAGCTTTCCAATGGTATATGGCTCGTTCGCATACGATTTCTAACGAAAGAGTTATGGCCGAAAAACCGGACGGTTTTTTATCTGGGCGGCGAGCTGAGCGAGAGGAAAAACGAAAATGAAAGAGAGAGAGTTGAGGGAGAAGGTAGCCGGCCGAATGATCAAAAGGAAGAAGAGAGCGTGAGAAGAGGAAAAAGAGAGGGAGAGAGAGAGAGATTTTATTATTTTTTTTTATTCCCCATCATTACTCAAACTTTTCTTTTCTCTTTTACTTTTCTTTTGAATGATGATGTTTTCACTCCTTTTCCTTTTAATCATTACTAATATTTTTGCCAAATTCAATTTTATGGTGATCAGAAAACACCCAAAATCGAACATGAATTTTACTATTTTATGAGGTTAAAAATAAAAATACTGACTATTTTTCTATATTTTTGTGACCTCGAATACTACTTTTCTTGATTTTCTTGATTTTCTTTTTTTCTCTTTTTTTTTGTATTTTTCGAAAATATATTAAAAAATGAAAATTATGAAAATTCTTTTTTGGTCAAAATGGTTCATTTAGCTTGGCTAAGGTCACCAAAATTGATTTTTTCAATTTTCAACTTTTTATGGATTTTCTATGAATTTTCAAAAAAAATAAAAATAAAAAAAGTTGATCAAAATTTAGGTGTCAACACCCATAAGATTGGATAATTGGAAGATTACAAATTTCGAGGACGAAATTTCTTTAAGGGGGGAAGAGTTGTGACATTTCGAATTTCGACCACTCTCGAGGCTATGGAATGGGAAGATATCGATCGGTGTGCTTCAGTTGTAACTCGCTCGGAGTTAGCCACTCTCGAGTTAACTGACCGAAAGGGAAAGACTACCGCAGAGTCGGATACGTAGACCGGGGGAATTTGAATGAGAAATGGCACTTTGACCGTAATGATTGTCGAGAAAATATTTTGGGCCAGCAGAGATCGATCTAGGAACGATCATGGAATGCCTTGCTAGTGTTATACGTTGGGATGCGGGTGATTCCGCTTAACCAATGTAGAATTTACGAGAATTTCCTAAATCATAATCCGATGATCAGGACCGCATGAGCTAATGATAAACCCTCGCAATTACATGACAACCAAAGTCGCCACGGCTTGAGAAAAAAATCCCAAGGTCGATATGCGTAGCGCCTGCAAGAGTCGCCGTCAGTTAGAGATAAATTGGAATTGCAGTGGACGAGAGTTCGAAATGAAATTTGACCTCGAGATTTGGGTATTGGACATTAAGGAATCCCAACATTTGAAATGAATTTGACGTCCCTTCATCGAGGGTAATTTAAATTGAAAAAGTGAAATTTCGGACGGCGAGTGCAGAATTACCATTTTGCCCCCTCAAGCCTTGCCCTTGCCTTAAGATTTCTAGAAGGGCATTTTGATCTTTTTGAGCCCCATGGGCTGCCGAAAATGGGTCAAGGGAAGCCAACAAGTGGGCCAAGATATTTACTTAGATGACGACAAGTGTCACTAGGAGACATAATCTTATCCCTTTGGAATTAAATGCTCATCTTGTCTCCAACAACTCTTCTAGAAGATTGTCAAATTGGATTCAGGGAGAGTCTTCTTCCTCCTTCACATTTTCGGCCACCATCTCTCTCATCTCCTCCATTTTCATGATTTCTTCCTCTCGGCCGTTCTGCCCTGCCCGACCAGAACTGACGACCTCCCTTCCTCCGGTCATAACTTTTTCGTCTGACATCGGATTGAAGTAAAACCACCTCCATCTAAAATTTCATTATCTTACCTTTCCAAGGATATATTATAAGCTCGATTTGGCTCAGCCGTTTGTCCCGTAGGTCGGTTTGAATGGACGAAGGTCAGGTTGAGAAAGAATCTGACCAGTTTAGGGGAAAGATCTGTTTCATGGGCTTCGAAGCTTCAAATGGCTCCAAATTTTCGGTGAGGTCTTCTACACTCATAGCACTTGAGTTGGTGGAACTAGAGTTACAAGTTTAATTGAGTTTAGATTGATTTCCATGGTTTATTTGAGGTAGCTTCTATGGAGCAGAATCTGCTCGCCTGAGAACCGAGTAGGAACGAACCGATTGGAAGACCTAAAAGGGTTATCTTGCTTTCAAATTTACGGTGAGCCTTCTAAACTTGTAGATGGATGTATTAGCAAGTCAGTTTTGTGAGGAATTTGGGTTAAGAGTTGATATGAGGGCTGTTTGGGTGTGATGCAAGGAGGACCGGTTATGTCCCATGCACCAATTAAGGGAATCGAGCACTGTGGGAGCTCGTGGGGGTGTCGCTTTGCCTTAAAATTCACGGTAAGACATCTTGGGATGTTAATTGATGTGTTGGTAAGGTGTGTGCACGATGGAATTGGTTTTAGAGGAGGATTCATGGCCGGTTTGTGCGAAATTTCTAGGAAACAATTTTGCCCAGTTTTGTCGATTTGTTTTAGAAGACTTCAAGTGACTAATTGTGGAATTTTACTTGCTGAATTGTGCGGTAAGTTGATTCTAACCCTTCTCTAGGATGTTGGGTTACTAAGGGTGGATCTTTTGTGAAATTAAAGGAGATTTTAAAGGCTGTTTTAGTGAGAAACACGTGAGAGACACGAAACCGCCAAAATCTATTTTCAGCGTGCACCAATTTTAAAATGGCCCGTTCTAATTCATTTGATATCCAAATTGAGTACCGTTTTCGCCCACACTTTCGTAAGATCTTGAAGGACAAGACTCTAGAATTTAATTTCTTGAAAATCCTGTGGAAAAATGTCAGTTTACTCGTGAGTGAACCTGGTCGTGAGTGGACAGTTTTATGAATTGAGGTTTTGATGATTTGTTCTTGATTGAGTATCATGTTTTCATGCCTAGGAATCATTGAGTTAAAGCTGTGAATGCTTGTTAACAATGAGCCATGTGCGAGATGTGGTGTGTGATGATAAATCCTGATTCTAATGCATGGTTGCGCATTTGATGGTTATGTGATTTAACGTGAAGGCATGAGTGGTGTGCATGATGACCGAAGGGTATGCTTGATTTGATGAATCAGATGTGCTTGAATTTATGAACTCGATGTGTTTGAATGATGTGCCTTGAATGGCGATAGTATGAAATGCCTGTGATTGGGATAAAAGGCTTAATGAGAAAGATCCACTATTCGTTTTATGGCCAATGCATTGAGCTGGGGAGAGAGTTACTCCCATTGACCTGACGAGATCTTGCGGCTAGAGAGTCCTACCTTGACCGAATCATCTCGAAGGTTGTAAGAATCGAGAGTTAGGTAGTGACCGAATCATCTCTAGGTCCGGACGCGAGAGTCCTATAGTCGATCGAATCATCTCGATGGCGCGGAGTGTCGAGAGTCGCTATAGAGACCGAATCATCTCACAGCGAGAGTCATGATGACCGAATTATCTCGATAAGACGTCGAGAGTCATGTGATTGACCGAATCATCTCGCAAGGAGGCCCTTGATGGGCGTAAAGAAGATAAAAGACTGAAACATGATTTTGATGTGTTTCCGAGTCTATATGCTTGAATTGGCTGGAATGGAATGCCTAGAATGCCTAGAGTGCATGGAATGTCCATTGTGCCTGTATGGCTTGAGAAATTCGGATTGGAAAGTGAAAGTGTGAAAGACATGAATCTGATTGCCTTGTTATGCCAATTGCTTGAATGTCATGTGTGCAAACGATTTTTCAAAACTTGCACGTTTTCAAACGTACCTAGAGGTACCAATAGTCTAGCTTAGGGTTAGGGTTAACTTACTGAGATTGTTATCTCACCCCGTCGTGGGACCAACATTTTCAAGTTTCCAACAAGGGAAATCCTAACTTGCCATAGACTGACGTTGGAGGACAACTTTGAAATAGAATAGATGGTGGCCTGTCGTAACCTTATGGATTGCCTTCAGAATTTGGGAACTTGAAATTGTAACCCCGAAGAGTGATTGACTCTAATGAAAAGAATACCATTTTTATCCCAAGTTATCTTGTGTTGTTACATTTTTATGGAGTTGTCTTCGCTTTCACTTGTATGCTTCATATAGGTCTTTAAGTTTTTGGCCGTTGGATCCTGGGAGTTCATTAAAGGTAACGGCGAAGGTGGGATGCTCGCGTGCTCGCCGGGCTCGGGGCATGACAAAAACTTTCACCAACATTAAATAAAGCATGATTAAGGACAACATATTCAGCTAATGTTTATTTATAAAGTTCATGAGTGTAATGGAATAAAGGATGATGGTTAGGATTGGCGTATCCGAAAATTTGTTGTTGGTTAGTGTCGATCCTCGTTTGCGTTGGATGTTTTTTGGTCAGATGCTGACGAAATTTTCCTTAGCCATCTCCTTTACCAAGTTTGTATGTTTGCAGACAATATTTACAGCTTATATCAAACTTGCCCTTGTTTTCATTGCATTGCTTGTTGAAGTGTAGCCATAAGTCGGATGTACCCTCTAAGCTCTTCCGTCCCGGCTCCTTTGCTATTGATGTTTCTTCGACACCAGTAGGAGGATGAAGACTTTCTTGCGATGGGACGTACACGGCGTTGGGATTGGCAACATAATTGATATTAACATTGTCATCTGCCCAACATGCATATTCACGAGGATCATATGCAAGAATAGGATAATCGGATTCTCCCATCGGACTCTTTCCCTTTTTGACATTTTCGCTTCCACTTGCCATTTTTTTTAGAGAATTGATCGGAAAGTTGATTCAAATAATTAAGACGGAATTGAGAGAGAATATCGGATAGAGAGAATTTGAGCGAATTTGAGAGATTGTGAGTATTGGAGAGAAATTATGAGAAAAATGAAGAAGGGTAGCCCTCTTATTTATAGAATTTTTTTATTTTATTTTTTTAAAAAGAAAATTGCAACGGCCACAAAGGTGGCCGTTGCAATTGCAATGGCCCGAAGAGGTAGCCGGCCCCATGTAGGGCCCGCCTGGCCAAGGGGAAGAGCCGTTTGGCTATTCCTCCTGGCGAAAAGAGCCAAACGGCTCTTCCCCAGGCAAGGCGCCCCCCCACCCCCACCCCTCAACACGTCTTTTTTTTTTTTTTTTGCAGTTCGGAACCTGGCTCGAAACAGCCGGTTCACGAATTTATGGAACCATGGGCTCGGTCAACAGGCCGGTTTCGGGCTGGTTCCAAGTCCATAGTTCCAAATGGCCACGTCTAGGTGTGATGACGATATATTTATAAAAAGCGTCTAAACTAAACCCTTACATTATTTACGAAGTCTTTTCACGTCATCAGTTTCTCACATACATAGAACGTGCTATTCAGAGAAACACACACCATCAGTATCGGAGGGGGTAATCGTTGAAGTTTGTTTTAAAAAAATAAATAAAATATTGCATTTTTTGCATCCCACGTAGGATGAAAGGTACATAGCAAGTTAGTTTATTAGTTAAAAGGCTGATATAATCTTTCAAAGAAAGAAATGGACAAGTGGGCTATACCACACTATACCCTTGAGCCGGTGCGCGCGTGATTGCCCAACTTTGGGGCGATTATTAGGCTCATTTAGCACTTTGCATGCTTGTTGACACTTGATTTTTAATTAGTTTTTCTTTAGAAAAATCTTCAAAAATCCATAAAATTTCATAAAATTGTAAAATCAACTTTGGAAGCCTTGTCCAAGCCTAAGGAACTAATTTTGAATAATTTTTTTGGCATTTTGTCGCATTTTTTTAATTATTTTTTATATATTAGAAAAATACCTAAAAATTATATTTAAAAAATAACATTTTTGGCCAAAAAAATATGGAAAAAATATCTAATATTTTTATTTTAATTCCCTCTTTATTTTGGCCTTTTTAAAATTTGGAAAATTCAGTTTGGAGTCACATGAGTCTTCACAAATGTGAACCCAAATTGAGCAAAAAAAAAATTCATTTGAAGCCTTTCTAATCCTTTTCTCACTTGGTCAGAGTTATGACAATTGATTCATATACATTTAATTGCATTTTGGTCCAATCAATTTCAATTTTTGAGCCGATTGTAAAATGGACCTCTCTACACTTTCGATTATGGTCAAATTGGTCATTTAAAAAGCAAATCCATGCACTGATAAACCTTGACCCATAGGTTTTTCAGCATTTTAAGAACATTGGTATGGTCAGATTGACACAAGTTGGTAATTAAGGACCCTAATTGAGAAGATTTCATATTTGGGTTAAACCGGAAATTTCGGGCTTTTGCATAAAATTGAACCGGTTTAATTCAAAGTTGACATTCCTAGATGATATCCATGCTGTGCAATTCAATTTTGGCATCAGTTTTGTGAGAATAGGTCAGATGAGCAGTCAATTAGGCTATAAAACATGAAACCGGGTCAATTGTGTCGGGTTGACCCAGTCCAGTCAACCCGGTTGACAAAAGCTTTTTTTTTTGGGGGGGCGGGGGAGGGGGTCAAAACCTAAGCCAGTTCACAGAGGCGTTTTTGCACGCTGTTCTTGCGCCCAGAGACACCAAGGGAAGAGATGACCAAATCAGACGACAAATGAAGACACCCAGACTTCAAGCCAAAACCCGATCGACAACCCACACCATCATGGCGACCTCTGGCTGACCAAAATGCACTCCACACGTGTAGATCCAGGCTAAAGTACCCATAACAGATTTGAGGCGCCAAACCGAAAAGTGGAAGTCTGCTGAAAGAAGAGGGGATTCGGTTCCAACGGGGGAACAGATTCGGGAACTGTGATAGAGAGAGAGAGAGAGAGAGAAGAGTGAGGAGGTTGTTGTCGCCTGAGAACGATTCGAACCAGTTGGGATGTTAAGATCATTTCTTTCGAGTTCAAGGAGGCTCAAGGATCATCGTAGTTGAGCGTCGCCATCGCCGCCAAACAGGTGAGTTCTTCTCGTTGCAATATTGCTTTGTTTTTCGTTGAACTGGCTGTCCAAGCTTTGCCGTGAATTGTTAGACCTGTATTCGCGTAGCTTGCACTTCGATTAGCAATTAGCATCTAGAACGACTTCTAAGCCTAGCCTTGATCTTTTTTTTACATCGAACATCGATTTCCCATGGTCGAACCTTTCACGAACCTCACTGGAGTCACGTGCTACTAGCCTTCAACGGACGGTTGTCGAGTGCTTAGGATGATCAGGTAAACTTTTTGAGACCTCATGGATTCATGTTGTGTAGTGAAGGTCGAGTTTGAATGCATGAAAACTCGAGAACTCGTGCTCACCGGAAAAGTAAATTTGGCCGGAAAGTGCAGGTCGTTTTAGATTAGTTCAAAGTATTTTCTTTGACGAAATTTGAAATATGTTTATTAGGCTTGGATGAGGTTTAGATTGGTGTAGAAATTGCCGAGTTTCGGGTGTTGTTGACGCCGGAAATGAAGTTCTGGCAAGGCACCGTCGATCATGTCTTCTACGTCGAAGTGTTGACCGGTCAACGAGAGTTCACCTGGTTAATGATTTTGTGGCGTTGACATGACAGCCACGTCGCTGATCTTTTGTTCCCATTTTTCTAAAACGGAAAAATTGGTCTGATGGTGGATGTGGGTGCCACATGTTGCGGTTGCGATTTTTAGAAATAAAAATCATTTTCTGAAAATAAAAAGGATTTTTGAAAAAAAAAATTAAAAAAATGTTTTGCGATCATGTGGCCTAGGTTTGGCCACATGTTGCAATTTGAACCGTTTGTCCATTTTTTTGAATAATAAAAATTAGGTCTTAGATCGGATGGTTCTGATCATGCCATGTGTCCCCATCTTAGTCGTTCATTCAAAATTCGAAAAATTTTCAAGGGAAAATGAGAGTTTGCTTCACAAACCTCAAAACTACGTTGTTTTGGGTTTATTTATTTGCTAAACACAAAGTGACATCGTTTTGGTCTAGCCGGGTTTGGACCCGTGTGGACCGGGCCAGGTGCCCGTGAGGTTAGATTGGGTCAACCCAACTCGATCCAGATGACTTTTTCTTGAATAAATTTTTTTTTCCGGAAAATGTTTTAAAAAAATTGAAAAATCCTAGAAAATTCATAAAAATTTGAAAAATTAGGAAACAATTCTAAAAAAAATTCTAGAAAATCTCAAATAATTAGGATTTGGTCACATTCAACTGACCAATCCTATTTTTGATATTTCACCTTCCCGATCACTTTTGAAAATAACGATTTTACCCTTTAAAAATATATTGTCTTTGAAAAACTTCAAAAAATTCCAAAGGCTCCCAAAATTAGGAAATGACCATATTTAACTAGTCAATTCCATTTTTGGGGTTTTCACCTCCTGTTTCCTTTTGAAAATGATGATTCCCCCTTAAGGATAAATCATTTTAAAAAATTCTAGAAAATTCAAAAAAATGTCGAAAATTAGGAAATTGGTCATTTCAACTGGCCAATCCTATTTTTGACACTTTGGATTCCTTATTCTTTCCAAAATAATAATTTTTTATTATCTTTTTTGGCAAATTCCCCCCAGATTTTTCTGAAATTATGACTTCGGCCCTCATGGGCGAATCGCTTCCAAATAGCCCTTGAATCCTCTCTTCCTATGCTTTGAATGTCCCTTTGCTAAGCCAATAGGGCTCTATTAGGAATGCCATGATTGATTTGATGTGTTTTATCTGCATGTGATGGATTCCTTGATCTGTGCGTTTATTTCATTGATTGTGATTGCTAGCGTAGTCACTCATATCTGCATAAACTCCTAGATTTAGGGTTCGTACCCCTACTCATCTGCAAGAAATCCCGAGGTTAGAAAATTTATTCAACTTAGGTACTGAAAGGGCATCAATTACGTAATTGGCGTAACTAAGTCTCTGCTCTCATTTCTCTGGTTCTCGTAGAATATAAAGACTCCCGACTATTCAATAGGATTTTCCAATCATACCCTTCAAGAAATGATTGGTGGTGACTTTGAGGCATGCACACGTACGCACATGTCACTGGACCACACTGAAAGGTCAACCTCGATTTTAATTCATTCTCCGTTGTGATTTGGGTAAAGGTAGACGTGACCGGTTCCGATTCCATAAAAAAGGCGGAACTGGAGGTTCCGAGCCAGTTCCCTGCTCCTGTTTCGGTTCTAAACTTTTAATTTTAATATTTAAAATAATAAATAATGAAATAAAATTAATAAATTATTAATTATAAACTATAATCAAATTGTACATTGTAATAAATTTTGAAAAGAGAGAGAGAGAGAGAGAGAGTATAGGAATTGGCTTTGAATTATTATTATAATGTAATTTTATAAAATATTATAAATTATAATGTAATAAAATCTAGTTCCGAACTTTTAATTTTATAAATTATTATAAATTATAATATAGTAAAATCCGATTCCGAAAAATATGGAACCAGAACAAGCCCTTGAAGGCTGGTTCTAGTTCCGAGCCAGTTCCGGGTTCACAATTCCGGTTGGCCACGTCTGGGTAATTGGTCTTGGGAGGGGCCTGTGTCTGCAATCCAATTACCGCGAATTGGACGATGATGACCCGTTAACCCTCGCTCCCGCATCGAAAGGGTCACGACAACATTTGTGCGGCCACGGTGTCGAAATTGGCTCTATTCAACAAGTATTTTTATTTATTTATTTATTTATTGAAATTATTATTGTATAAATAAACTTCGTGACTTGTTGAAACCGTGTGACTGTTCCTGGATATAAGACATTCTTATATCTTTTGGAAGGTTTATGTCTGTTCGGACGTAACTACCAAACTGACAATCTTATAACCTTTGGAGTGTTTGTGTCTGTTTGAAAATAACTACCGATTCAGACATGAAAGGTATAATTGGATGTATAGTTTCGAATATGAAGAGGTGTATCTAAACTATCCGCTATTAGACAATAAAAGTCACAATCTTTCGTACTTAAATTGTTTTGGAAAATTGAAAAGGTATGATCGAATAAACTATTTTGGACAAGAAGATTTACATGAGAATTAACTACTTTTCGGACGCGAAACGGTGTGTTCATTTCTCGTTATATGTTCAAGTGTTCTTATTATTTTCAGAATCTATTTCACTTTCAATTTTTCGTTTTTGATACACAAGAGAGATACAACTTTCCTTTCTGATTGTTTCCTAGAGAGTTTTTGGAGAAATTTTAGAATTGATATCTAAAATTCTTGCTTGAGACTTTGTTGTATCCAGGAAGATTTTTGCTGGTAATCATTAGCAAAGTTGTGGGACAAATAATTCTTTAAAGAGAGTGCTATCACGCTCAGAGTATGATTTTTTAGTCATTCCATTCGACCATATTTTACTAACAACAATTGGCTAGAAGTATCCGTTTTCGCGGTCGTTCAACACTCATATCCGTAATTGTCTGACGCCATCAATGGTTGAAGGTATGTAATCGGCTCTTCACGTTTCCGCGTTCGTTTTCAATATTCATGACTTTTGTTCATGAATTTAATAATCAGGTTCCTTAGTTTCTCTGATTGTTTAGTCTAACAGGAACATGAGGGGCAGAAATGGTGGAAATGTAATGAAAAGGGTCATTGACAATGAACCTTGAGGATTCTTACGTCGGACAAAATGAGTCATTTTTTGTCTCGCAAAAGATTGGACATTTTTGCAAAATATTCTTGTAAAAACGGTTATATTTAAGCAAGGTAATTTAATTTTCATGTGGTTTTGTAAAATTTATTAGAAAAGCTAGAAATCATATTCTTGTATTTGCCAGAAATATATTTTTTTGAACTTATTTTTGACAAATGGACAAGAGACTCTCATTTGGACCCCAAAGCTTTTTAGAATTAGACCCATTAACAGGTAACCCATGGGCTTATTGCCTGTATGAGCACTCCAAGGTGGGCCCACAATCTTTGGGGTATTTATATTGAAGCCCGAGTGAATTCTGGGCGTATCAACTGGGTACTCGGGTCTGGCCCGGGGAGCCTCCACGGGTGCACCGAGGTTCCCAAGTCCGACCGCGGAAGATTGTTGCTTAAAGCTTGACCAACCATCTAGAGAGTCTGGAGCGACGACCATGATCTCTTGACCTTCTCTTATTTTATTTCGGCCAAATGCCAACAACAAATGTATGAAACTTAAATCCGTTTACCCAAAATTAGACTTGTCAATACCAAAACCCATTTAATAACCCACAAGTATTTAAATGGGTCAAGGCAATTAGCAGTAATGGGTCTAAAAAATAAAGATGTCAAAATAAGTGGGTTGTAAATTAGCCTATTGAGTCTGATAAAAAAAATGAGTCTATTGTGAACCCATTTACAACCCACTTGAGACAACTCATTTAAGAGATCTCTTACCTTTTCATTATCAGCTGGACTTAACTCATTTAAGAGACCCAACAATTAACAAGATTTTTATGTTTTTTTGAATTTATTTATGAATTTATTTTTGTTTTCTTTTTCATTTTTCTCCCTTTACTTTTTTTTTTATGAATTTCGGTGAGAGTTGCTGATCGACCCTTGCCGCCACCAGGAGATGGATGCCAGCTGACTCTCGCCAGTCACTGGTTAAGGTTGGCTGACCCTCATTGCCACCAAGCAAGGTCCTACCGACCCTCGCCGATAGCAGGCGAGGCGGTGGCCCTCACCCAAACGACCTCGCCTACTGTTAGCGAGGGCTTCATAGCCCTCGCTTGTGCCAGCGAGGGTTGACTAGTGATTCTCACTAGAATTCGTAAGAATAAAAAAAGAGAAAGAAAGAATGAAAACAAGAAAAGAAAAAATTATAAAAAAAATTAAAAATCGTTCTTTTTTGCAAAAAAAATGTAAAAGTTGTCCACTAAATTTGTATGTCAAACCATCAATTACCCTACGCAAAACCTGACCCGACCAACTTGTAAGACAGGTCTAGCAAAAATATACCCCACTTTTTAAACTAATAAAAAAATGCACCTTTTACTAAATGGAAAAAAATTATTGACTAGTTTTTTGTCTGCAAGTTGATATGGCACTTTACATGATTGTAGGGTACTAAACCCTATTCTATATTCAATCTATAATTTGCAGAAACATGCCATATGGACCATTTGATTCACTGATCGATAAAAGCACATTATCAGAACGTACCTTAATAATCACAGGTTAAGAGCCATTTGCGATTGCGTCGAATTCTCTGTCATCAATGTCGAATCAACGATGAGTCGGTAGTGAGGAGCGTTCTGTGTTGGCTGTTTTTGGGAGCGACGGATAAATACGTCGACGACGATTGATGAAACTGACAGGCAAACGTCAGTTTTAACCAAATCCATTCAACGTGACTTTTCACGTTTGAATTGGATAAAGGGGTGCGATTGCCCACATGGGCGCACACCGTAACCCCCATGGACCCCACATCATTATCCAATATCTCCCACTCGCCCATGTAGGGTAAACAACTCCCACTCGCCCACATAGGACGAAACTTAACTCTTAATATTTTCGCAAAGTTTATATTGACAAATAACCCTTGCGACCAGTATACTCTGAGAGCTCGTTGTCATACATCCGTTGGGAGTACATGACAGCTCTAAAAAATGGACATATTCAAATATAGATTTTAGTATGCTGTACCCTAGATCGATCAGTCACATTTGTACATCTCACTAGATCTCATTTAATAGTTAGATACATTATATTCACAATTATGATTACACTAAATAACCATAATTGACCGGTCTGTGAACATAATCCATAATGTGACTAAAAAACTCCAAATCAATCTTCCTCTTTCATTAGACCTCTCAATTTCAGTTTAGCTCGCTTTTCTAGAAGTGTCCCTTTAGATCGAATCAATTTCATGACCATAGGGAACACTCTAAGATAGCAAACACTAAATAGAAATTTCGAGAATAACGAAAAGTCATAAGGGTACTAAAAATTGAGGAATTTTATCCTCGAGAGTCTCACATGGCTAAAGAAAGTTGAGATCATTACTTTTGCTAACTCTCATTGGTCGACTATGCATACGTAATATGAAATACGTATTACGGTATTTTCTCATTCCCCATGGAGCGTATGTCTTTCTATTTTAATACCGTACAGATGATTATTTTTGACACATTCAGTGTCAGACTTGAGTTTACGTAACAACTCCAGCCAAGAGTTTTCATCAAAACTCTCATCTGGCTATAAAGACAGGTAAAGTGAAGTATGTGGGTCATTTCACTTTCGGACATTGTAAATTTTAAGTCCTCATCCTAACATTCAGTTAAGGCGGCAAAAATATTTTAAGTTTGAGCTCTCAATTATCACCTAGATAATAAGCTTAAAATTATATCATCTCTATTCATCACACAGTGAACAGAGGCGATTACCCGTGTGAGTGGGTTTATCTCTCATCTGTCCGACATACCTTTTTCAATATAATGCACCAAGCACTAACATGCATAAATATCAAATAGACTTATAGACTTCCATATTGACAAAACACATCATCAATTATTAATAGTTCAGGGAAAAATACAAATATTCAGTACATCAATCTCTACGCAGTCCTAGAGTCTTTACATGACGAAGAAAGACATCTCTAGGAATTGGCTTTGTCATAGGATCTGCTAACATTTTATGTGTAGATACATACTGTAAGTTTACTTCCTTTCGTGCCACCATGTCCTTGACATAGTTATACTTAATGTCTATGTGTTTGGTCTTGCCATGGAACTTTGGATCCTTAGTGTAAGCTATTGCTGCCTGACTATCACAATAAACCTTCACAAGGTTTGCAGCATCTCTAGTAACACCCAAATGATCCAGAAATCTTCTAAACCAAACACCCTCTTGTGATGCCACTGATAAAGCCACGAACTCGACTTCCATAGTGGATAAAGCTATACACTGCTGTTTCTTACTGCTCCATGATATGGCGCCATTATTCAGTAAGAATACATTTCCAGAAGTGGATTTCCTCTCATCCAAATCTCCTCCCCAGTTAGCATCAGTGTAGCCCTCAAGGTGCAGATCACTTCCTTAGTACTTTAGTGAGTAATCGGCAGTTGCTTTCAGATACCTCAAGATTCTCTTAATGGCAGTCCAATGTGCTTGACCTGGATTGGATTGGTATCTACTGACCAGTCCAACTGCGTAACATATATCAGGTCTTGTACACATCATAGCATACATGAGACTTCCAATAGCACTGACATATGGAACGTTTTTCATATGTTCTTGCTCTTGTGGAGTCTTAGGACACATTATTAGACTCAACCATTTACATTTTGCAATAGGAGTATCAATGGGCTTGCAATCTTGCATACAAAATCATTCAAGGACTTTATTAATATAAGTCTCTTGCGAAAGAGACAATAACCTTTTCGAACGATCTCTCGAAATCTTAACTCCGAAAATGTACGTAGCCTTACCCATATCTTTCATTTCAAAATTTGAAGATAGCCATTCTTTGACTGTCTTGACAAACTCCATATTGCTTCCAGCAATCAGTATGTCATCAACATATAATGACAAAATCACAAAGTGACCTTTGAATCTTTTGATATACACGCAATTATCTTCATTGATCATCTCAAAATCATATGCCACTATGGCATTATGAAAACGTATATTCCATTGTCTAGAAGACTGCTTAAGGCCATATATCGACCTCAGAAGTCGACATACTTTTTGTTTTTGACCTTCTTTAACAAACCCAACGGGTTGTTCCATATAAATTTCTTTTTCTAATTCCCCATTGAGGAATGCAGTCTTTACATCCATTTGATGTAACTCTAGATCCAAACTAGCCACTATTGCCAGAATAAGGCGAACAGAAGTAATTCTAACCACAGAAGAAAAAGTTTCCTCATAATCAATTCCTTCCTGTTGGTTGTATCCTTTTGCAACAAGGCGAGCCTTATGCCTTTCGATTGAACTATCAGCCTTGCGCTTTATTTTGAGAACCCATTTGTTCCCAATGGCTCTTCGTCCTTTCGGAAGATCAACCAGTTCCCAAACGTGGTTTGATCTCATTGACTCCATTTCTTCTTCCATTACTTTCATCCATTTTTTCTTATCAAGGCAAGATAGAGCCTCATTTATATTTCTTGGCTTATCCTCTTCCAGTGGAGGAATCATGAAAGCTTCCCCTTCAATTTCAAAACGTCGTTGAGGAATGCTTTTGCGACTTGTTCATCGTGGAGAAGATTGCACCACCAAAGGTACTTCATTCTCCATAATGCCCCCACTTGGACCAGATAACTGTATCGATTCATCAAGTGGTTGCAATTGAGACTGGTTCGTACACAATTCCCCACTTCTCACATTGCTCCCACTTAGATCATTATATATTGCAGTTCCATGATCCTGATCTAAGATCTCAAATAAGGAACAGTCTTCACCTATTTCGCCCTTTCTTGAAAAATCATTATCTAAGAATGTGACATCTCTTGATTCAAATTCAGTCACGCTTCCACTTTCTTGCTTACCTATGAACACATATCATTTAGAGTGTTCAGAATATCTTATGAAGATACTCTTTTTGCCTCGTGGTCCCAATTTTTCATATTTATGAGATGACTCATGAGTATAGGCAGCACAACCCCAAGGTTTAAGAAAACTCAAATCAGGTTTTCGACCTGTCCATAACTCATATGGGGTTGAAGAGACTGATTTAGAAGGCACTAGGTTAAGTACATAGGCAGCAGTTAATAAAGTATCACCCCAAAAGGTGATTGGTAAATTAGCTTGCGCCATCATGGACCTAACCATTTCTAGTAAGGTTCCGTTTCTTTTTTCAGCCACTCCATTTTGTTGAGGAGTATATGGAATAGATAACTGTCTATCTATTCCCTTTTCATCACATAAGTATCTAAAGTGATCAGATAAATACTCTCGACCTCGATCGGATCTCAAAGCTTTTATTTTCTTATCTAACTGATTTTCCACTAAGGTCATAAATTTCTTGAAACAACTTAATGCTTCCGATTTATGAGAAATCAGATAGATATATCCATATCGAGTATAATCGTCAATAAATGTGATGAAATAAACAGCACCATGCCTTGCTTTCACATTCATTGGACCACAGATGTCAGTATGGACTAATTGCAAAGGAAATTCAGCTCTAGTGCCCTTTCCAAATGGCTTTCGTGTAGTTTTTCCAGCTAGGCAATGTTCGCAAACATGCAATTTGACTTTTTCAATATTGCCTAATAAGCCATCTTTGGCTAATCTATTCATTCTCTATTGGCCAATATGACCAAGCCTAGCATGCCAAACATTCACATCATTCTCACTAGAATTGGAAGATGCGAATAAAGAATAACATATATTCACACTAGTATGTTCAACATCTAATACAATAAATCCATCCACGAAATAACCAGAACCATAAAAGGTTGTTCCCAATAACAAATCCACACCATAGTTATGGAAATTCATGCTAAAACCAAGTTTGACTAACACCAATACATAGACTATATTTCGACGAATCTCCGGAGCATATAGAACATCATGCAGGAATAAAGTGCGTCCACCACGCATGATCAGTTGGCAAGTGCCAATTCCTTTGACTTTCACTTTGGAATTATTTCCCACATAAATCCATCTCGCTCCACTTAGAATTCGTCGAAATTCCACAAACGCACTTCTATCTCTAGCTACATGGTCTGTGGCTCCTGAGTTTACAGTCCACAACGGATGAGATTTAGTTAAAAATACATAACTTGATACATAACAAGCACTTTTAAGTGTTTTAAGGGTTTCTACCTTCTTCGGCTCGGCATAGTCGCGAGCGAAGTGACCCTTCTTGCCATAGTTGTAACATTTCATTCTTGAAATGTTTTTATTCGCGGGACGCTTCCCTTTTCCATGCTTCTCAAACTTTGGTTTCTTCACAGATGGCTTCACTCTTTTGCCTTTCCACTTCTTGAAACTACCAGGGTGCTTGCGCTTGGAACCCGAAGCTCTATGTGAGCTAGATCCAGCAAAATACACATCAGTTTGTGTTTTAGCCGCCAGAAGGCGGTCCTCATCCAACTCCAGATGGCGCATAGTATCCTCGAAGGTTGTGACATTCACATTGTGAGTCAAGTTAACCTTCATATGTTCCCAATTATTAGGCAAAGAACGGATTATAGCCTGCACTTGTTGTTCATTAGACAATATGTGACCAGCATCCTTCAGCTCGCTAATCATGTTCGACATCTTCCTCAGATGTTGTCTCATATTCTGCCCATGTGGCATCTTATATGTATCGAACCTGATTGTCAGCTGCCTCAGCTTAGTGACAGAAGTCTGTCCAAAATGAGCCTTCAAGGTGTCCCACACGTCTTTAGCATTCTCGTGCTGCCTGAACTCTCGCATAATGTCATTATCCATACTGCTCAACAACGTAATGCGAGCAGTTGAGTTCTTTTTCTTCCAGGCAGCGAAGGCTTCCATGTCCCTTCTATGCTGTGCAGTGTTACCATCCTCTGGTTCAGCCATGGTCGGGTTAAGAGCTTCTAATGCCTCAAGCTCCTCTAGCACATACTGGATTTTCATACTCCAGATTTCATAATTCTCTCCATTTAACTTCTCACCCTTGTTGAGTTCAGCAACAATGTTCTTTGAGGCCGTTGCCATGGTATCTGAATATTAGACATTTTGCACAGATTTTAAGTCTATTTGTATGCAACAAATGCAACTCTATTTATGCATTTAGATTATATTGATATATTATTTCAGAAAAGATTCCAAAATCAACGGTTCACTAAGTTCCCCGTCAGCATCTAGATATTCTAATCTAAAACATATATCAATACAATCATTCAAACGTGTTCATCAAACAGTTACTAAAACTTATGAACACTCCCACTAAAAATATATATACAACAACATATATCTCACATTATCAACAACATATAATCATGAATTCAACAACAACATGTTCTTAAAAGTTTCCTAGACATACTTAGAATAAAAAAAAAATAACTAAAGATAATCAAGCGTTGTAACCATTTCTGAGGTTTGACGATTGACCCAGGTTATTTCCCTTGTATGAGTAGGGAATCCACAAGCTCCATAGGGGGATTTCCGACTATATTAGGAGCCCATATTGGCGTCTTAGGAAAACCCCTATGAGTATCATTGGTCTTTCGCCAGAGCGCACTCTTCCTGCGCGATCCATTCATCCTAAGTGACGATGTCTTCGTCGCCCCGACCCTTACAAACTTGTGTAAGAAATGTAACACAAATTTCTTGTATGTATAGATGTCATCAAGCCACCAAATCTGATTCATCAATCCATGCCACTCTTCAGGTATTGAATCCCTTAGTGCATAAAATGCATCTACTAAAGACATTACTCGACCAGCCCAAATGATCTCATTGATCGTTTTGTTGACCGCTATCACATGGGTTATAATGTCGCATACATTATCCCATTGGTAATGACGCAATTGTTCAATCTTCTCGTGAAGAGTTTGTATTTGAGCAAGTTGTTTCGGCCTTATTGGCATTTTTTAACTTCATCTTGCCCATATGTCTTTAGGTCCTGGCCATAATGACATTGTTCCGGCAACGAATGTAGAACAAAGTGGATTACTACAATCCATCAATCATATAAAATTTACGAACATATCGTAATTAAGGACAAATACAAGACATTATACAAACCTCAAGATTGAAAGACCTTTTTTTTTTTGGTCAACAGGTCGGGTCAACGGTCAATGGCCAACGGTCAATGGGTTGGGTCAAACTGGGTCGGGTCAGATCCGGAACTAATCCGGTTCAGGGTTTGGGCTTGTTAACAAAACAGGCCAAGCCTTTTAATTTTTTTTTAAATGGGCTTCGAATTGGGTCTATCCAGGCCCGAATCGCGTGCGGGCCGAGCCCACGTGCATCGTACGTGGCTGACATCAGCCACGCGGAGACGGTTCCCCACGTGCGCCGCACGTGGCTCGTGAGGGTGGCGACGGTTTGCCCCGTCGGCCCGTGCCGGCGCGTGAGCAGCCGTCCGGCCTCCTCCGGCGACCATCGACCCATCAAAATTTTCGTCTCTTCGAGACGAACACGATGGTATATTCACACTTCAATTTTGACATACAAAATTGGCTTAAAATGAGATGAACAGACACGGCCTCGGGGTGACTCCGCCCGCCGCAGCGCGTGTCGCGCGTGCGGCCGTTTCCAGTGTCTCCTCGGGGCCGGCGACCACTCAAAATCATCGTCTTGACGAGCCCGTTCCAATTATATATTCAAAACACATTTTTGACAAACCAAACTCAGAATTTCACTCATGAACAGTACACGTAATTAGGGCTAAATTGTTCGCAATTAACACAAAATCAATCAGGAAACAAGCAATCACGGCTTTGATACCAATGTAGGGTACTAAACCCTATTCTATATTCAATCTATAATTTGCGGAAACATGCCATATGGACCACTTGATTCACTGATCGACAAAAGCACATTACCAGAACGTACCTTAATGATCACAGGTTAAGAGCCCTTTGCGATTGCGTCGAATTCTCTATCGTCAATGTCGAATCAACGATGAGTCGGTAGTAAGGAGCGTTCTGTGTTTACTGTTTTTGGGAGCGACAGACAAATACGTCGACGACGATTGATGAAACTGACAGGCAAACTTCAGTTTTAACCAAATCCATTCAACATGACTTTTCACGTTTGAATTGGATAAGGGGGGTGTGATTGCCCGCATAGGCGCACACCGTAACCCCTGTGGACCCCACATCATTATCCAATAATGATTAACGGCATTGATGTGTAGAAATGACTCGCCAATAAAGTGAAATGACACCATTTTTTGTGAATAAAACGATGTGGTTTTTCGATTTTGGATTGACATACTCGTTTATCTCAGCGAGAAAAGAGAGAGAAAAAACAAGCATATCCAAATTGAAAAATTAAGGTTCTTTAAACGAATTAAAATTGAAAGTTAACGCTTTATTCTATAATTTTAAGCGAAATTGTTATCATTCGATTCCGTCTTAAAGAGGACTCTTGCCCCTCCTCTCCTCCTTGATCCGTTCCATCTTGTGAGGACGAAAGTAAAGGTTTTGCGTTTTCAAAAAAGTGATGATATTATTGTCTAAGTTCATGCATTTCTAGTATTTTTCCTAGTATGCATGCTAGAGACAATTACAAGGTAAGTCAAATTCCGTGCACTTCACTCCTTCAACTTTCGTTTCATGCATTTATGTCAAAAGCATGTCAACTTTTGTAATCATCTTTTCTATCCTAGAAACAAGACCACTTTTACGACACCACGACAAAATAAAAATATATATAATAGATAAAATGAAAATTAAATAAAATTTAAAACTATATCCAAAATTGAAAAACAAAACAAAGTCAAAATAAATATACCAAAGATATTTGGACGAAGGATTAGCTAGTGAGGTTGCAAGGCGCACTGCCATTGCCCCCAATTAGCCAATGAGAGCCGGCAACCCTTGCCAAGCCACGAGCTAAGGCGGCAGCCCTCGCCAAGTGTCCCAACCCTCACATGGTGGTGGCGATTAGACCTATAAAATAGGTGGCCTCCTTCGAAATTCAAATTGGTCAAGACAAATAAAAGAAACCGAGGGTCATCTTTTCTTCTTGCTTCGTATGTATGGTATATATAATTCAAATATAGAAAATATAAAATTTAAAAAAACTGAATTTTTTATTTTCCTTTTTTCTTTTAAGTCTAGCAAGGGCCACAAAGACTTCACCTAGTGGCCATTTAGGTGAGGGCCGTGACTCTCGCTCATTGCTAATGAGGGCCAGGCGAGGGACAATTGGCCCTCGCTGGATTTGTAGGAAAAAAAAAAGAGAAAAAAATTAAAAATAAAGTAAAATATAAAAAATCAGAAAAAAAAAACACGTTTTAAGATCCATCGAAGCATTTATGACCTGCGGCATTATATATTGATTAAAATATGGATCCTAAACTCATTTTCTCATGTCTAGCGGCACGACCTCGTTGCTTACCTGCGTCAGTGGGTGACCCTCACCAGCATATGGGGGGCGGTAGTAGGCTAGTGTAGCTCAGGGCTCCCGCTGCAAGAAATTGCCCCCAGTATCCATAAAATATATTTTACATAATTTTATTTTATTTACTTCTAAACTTATTTTGCCGATTATTTTAGTTGTCATTTTTAATTTGACGGCTACTAGGACTAAAACAAAGCCACGTGGCATTTTCCATCCACAGAGTTAAGCAGGCACCACTGGTATTTCATAGTAGCAAGTTTTAGGATTTAAATACACAAAGAATAAATTTTGAGAACTCAAATATACAAAATTGACAAGTATTAAGACATGCGCATAATTATCTCATTTGTACTATTTGGTGGCCATACCGGAGATCACATCCTTAGCTGACCATCTCTTCTGCGGCTGGGCCGAATGTCCAGGGCTTCATCAAGTTTTAGAATTTATGCTGTAATTATTGTCTAGGGAAAACAGTCGTGTGATGGACCCATTTGTGCAATTTGGTCCACCCGACCTCGATGGCATGAGCCGAAGCGCCGGGGTTCTAGGCACGAGCATTGTGTCTTGGGCCCGGGCTCGATAGACCGAAGCCTGGATAATTAGTGACCCTGGGCCCTGTATCGATCTGTTTTCCCAACTGCCCATACCTAAGTTACTGGCACCATGCATGTCTAAAGCCTGGATAATTTGAATTGATTTTCTGAAGCAGTTTCCATGCGGGTCCTTGGCAAACACTCAAGCAGAACAGTGAGTGTGACCGAGTGTTTCTGTACAGCGTAAAGGAGAAAGAAAAAAGGAAAAGAAGAAGAAGAAGGAAAACAGAGGCCAGAAATCCTCATCTGCGAGTGACTTTGGAAAACCGAGGCCATAGCTAGTGGCCTGGTGGGAGTTTAATGAAGAAGACGAGACAGTAGTGTTTCACAGTTTCGCTGCATTGTCGGCCATTGATGACTTGTTGATCAGTTTAGGAGGGGGGATCTCTGGAGAAATAGCTCTGGGCTCATCTCAAATCGCCCCAAATGAAAAAAAAAAAAAGATTGAAAAAAAATGAAAAATAGAAAATGGCTTCTTTTTCTCTCTCTCTCTCTCTCGGAAGAACATGGCTTCTTGAACGGGTTTTTATTTCACATTAAAAATAACTCTCTAAGTAAAAGGCCCTCCAAGAGTAATTTGAGCTAATTTCGAAGCGTGGGTCACTCTAGTTCATCTTCTCAACTGGATAACCGAGAACGAAACCTAGCTCCAATCCCGACGGTCGACACCATTAATGAGGACCTTCATTTCTGGATCCCACGAAAAACCATCGAAATCAATGGGTTTTAGATGTCGCTACCCCTAATGCATCATCGCAACCACGCAACCACTCAGATTTGACGAGCCTTCTCGATGTGACCTCGCACCCGCCATTTGACAATGAGCGCACAGGACACAGGACACAGGACATATTGGTTAGTTTATCACATCAATGTCCAAGCAGAAGATGTCGATTCTGTCAATTCGTAATAGACTCAGAGTTTACTCCCATATCGACAATCCGAGAAAGTTTGTATTCCTTCTACACTCAAAAAGAAAACTGAGGCCACAAAAATATGGCTTTAATGTAAAGGCAAGAGGTAGAAGCTTCTGTACGACTTGATCTAGAAGATGAGTTACTGGATGACAATTTGCCGCACAAATCACGACCCAGTAACGAGTAAAAGTGATAAAAGAGAGAATTCAAGACGAGATTTATCTTGGTTCTCCCTTAGATCAGGGCTGCATTGGGTAGAGAATTCTACTACAGTTAATACTTTATACTTTCCTGTTGCAACACTCAAATACAAACGAAAAAGAATATATATGACGGTAGCTATTCATGGACCCAAGCCTAGTTTGTCACTAGAATATGAGCTTAAACTATAACAATCCTCTGGCGTCTGTAGTTCGTTGGTGAGAAGTATGAACCACACCCAACAGACTTCTAGCTTGATTTTTCTTTTTTGATCGGAAAGCTAGAAATTAGCAAGTCTGGGATAGTTCATCGTGCTGGGGACAAAACTGTCTCAACCTGTTTGACAGAAGAATTCTTTAAAACAAGTAGGGTTCGGGACTTCAGGTTGAATACACAGAACCAAGAAATTGACTCTCTCACCCGTGCAATGAAAAACGACTCCTTCACCTCATTTGTATACTGACATATATTTAAGTTAGTTTAGTCTACTTTCATTTTCCTTTTTCTTTGGCAGCTAAAATTGGTACTAATCAATATCATACTTTACTAAGGTATTGATAAATGGGTGTGCGTTCTTATATTTCTTCATTTTTCCCCTAAAATCAGTTCATTTCATAAATAATCCAACCAAGCACTCACAAATAAAGTACATAAAGCTAAGTTTTGTCTCAAAAAGTTATTCAGGTGGATCAAATCATGTTTGGGTTGGTCGGACCCGATACGGTTACAATTATGTTCCGGGCAACTTACTTCTTAAGTGCATCATGTTCTAGTCGTTTTCCTAACATCAACAATAGGTTGTGTTTCGGTTGATCTATTTCTAATACGTTATCTAGAAAGAAATGATATAGACACGATTACTAGGCATGAATTACTACACTTGAGTTACCTAAGATCCGTTTTTATTGAAAAAAGTTTCAAAATGTAATGTTTTACTTTCAAATATGGGCATCGGCCACCTGTTTGGCCGATCTTTGTTGGCATGCTTATCGTGGCGCTCATCTTGCAATCGGTCACCATTGAATGCCAATGTTGGTTCATGGTTTTTGTGTTCAGTTCTTACTTGTAACTAGTGTTCTGAAAAGTCTATACAATCTTACCTTATCCAAAAAATATATATATAACACGTTTGACTGCATTTTGGAGATGACTTTAAGGACATAAAATTGGTTTTCCTCATGTTAGTCCCCAGATACTCAGCGGTTAAAATGATCCTAGTAAAACTTTGCTCTTTTCATTTGTAAGTCAAAACAATCATGTGCTTTTGTTTCATTTTTCCAGGAAATTTGCACAATACTAGAAAACCTTGCCTTCTAGCATCCTATGAAATTGATACATAAGTTTGTGGTAGATTGCAAATGGGTATGTAAACAAGTGAATCATGTTCAACACTTACTGACTGCCTGTTTTTTTATTTAATATAGCTATTTATATATCAATTTTAGAATGATGCCAAATGTCTATCGTCTACCACCCAGGCTTTCCTCCCCTTTCCCCTTCCTTTGAGAAAGGGCCACCTTAGCTGTCCTTGAGGAATAGAAAGGTCTCTCTCCCTCCCTCCTTCCTGATTCTATCTTCTCTCTTTGAAGATTCCCTTTTGTGTATGTAAATAAATTTATGCAGTTGATTTTGGGTATACGTAGATATCAATTTGACCATCCGTCCAGTCGATAGCCAATGAGAATGATGTTCGTGACGTGGTTCCATAACTTCTTCGAGATTAGGTCGTTCTCCTCTCCCGATTTAGATTTAGGTCAAGATTTAAAGGTTTTACTCTCTCGAATAAGATCTAGCTATAAATCTGGGAGTTAGTTACATGTATTTGATCTGTGTTCTTTCCACATATCGATATTGGTGTTTCTGTACGACGATGATGATGAGGACGTTAGACCTAGATACACACTACAAGCCGTTGCAAATAGAGTGAGAGATCTCGACGTGTGCTCATCACTAAATCTGATCATCGGCCATTGAAGTTTTACGGTGTCAGATTTGTTTTGAGAAATGAGAATGCGCTTTTAGCTACGGATCGTGCTTATTATTTGCTTTCCGGCTTTCACTTTATTCAATAATAATTTGGAATTTGCTAAAATTGGAAGGTGTCACTCTCGAAAATCATAATAATGATATATGAATGGCATCTTTCTTTCAATAAAAAAAAAGGTGATGCTTTTTTGTGACCATTCGCTTAAGTGGTTGTTAGTAGCCTAATTAGTCGTTAGTTAGTCACGTCAAGCAGCCCCAATCACCGGCAAGAGAACTTTTCCATCAAAAGTTGTCCGCACAGCCGCGTCATTTTTCAAATGTCCGAATATTATGAAGTCGGAAGCAGTAGGGCCTCGACTTCTTAAATACTGAAATAGACATTTCTCTTCTTCATTTGGGAGAAAAGCGATGCACACCGAGGATGTGAATTCTCTACAATTAACGAACGATTAACACATGGTACACAAACCTTTTAATGCCACTGCTCTTTTTTGTTTTTCTGATAATGCCAGCACAAGTCCTAAACTTGCCTAAAAATGCAATTAAATCCTAAATATTTTAGTCGGTTCAATCAAACCCTAAACTTACTGTAAAATACAATCAAGTCTTAATTATTCAATTGTTACCGAAAATAGTATTAAGCATTATAGGCAGGTTTAGCAGTATATCTAGAAAGATTTTAATTGCATCAATGAAAAAATTGTCCAAAAAGTCCTAAACATATTGCATTTTGCCCAGTTCAGTTCTAAATCATTCAATTTTGTCAATTAAGTTTTAAATCTTCTAACACTTTGCCAATTGAATTCATTCAGTCAATTTTAGCTGGAAAGCGTTGACATGGACACTAGAGGTCTAACATGGCACGGCCACCGCTGACTTGGACAATTTATATAAATTTTTTAACAAAAATTTTCGGCTTTTTTCCTTCTTATTTTTCTTTTCTTTTTTGTCTTTCTTTTTTTTTTCCCAATTTTTGCCAAGCCCAGCGAGAGTCGCTGGTCAACCTATGCCTGTAGGCAAGGGCCACGAAGCCCTTGTCAAGAAAGAAAAAGAAAAGAAAAGAATGTGAAATAAAAAAAGAATAAAAAATTACTTACGTCAATGCCGGCCATCCTACGTGGCACCACTGATATCCGGGTTAGCGATATCCAGTTAAAAATGGTTGGATAGACTTAATTGACAAAGTTTCAAGAGGTTTAGCACTCAATTAGCAAAATTGAAAGTTTAGAATTGAATTGGCCAAAGCGCAACAGATTTAGGAATTTTTGGATAATTTTCCTTGCCATCAATAACATTTGTTTAGCTAAATGCATTAAATTACCCTTCACTCTCGTACTAAATTAGATGAAGTTTTTAACTTAAACGTGTCTTTGAAGTTAATTCTATTTAAGAGTACCAAAGGAGTTTAATCAAAGTGCTGAATTTTCAATTCTCAATACCTATTGGGTCGTCAAGCAAGTGCTTACAAACTTCGCTGACCATGTGAAATAGATTTTTTTTTTAAAGATATATCCTGTGGAGGCAACTAACAGGGGTAGAGGATCGTTATCCAACTGAACACAAGACACTTCTGATTTTGTCGTAGTAGCTGCCTACACGACAGACAACGGCGTGATGGAACAAGATACTGTTGGAAAATTGAGATATTTTGATGGGAAAGTGAATAAGAAATTGTTTCTCAAAGAACACTCTTGAGTTGGAAGTGGGAAGTAAAGTGCACTAGTCCCACATTGGAAAGGAGGAAGGTCTTGGACTGCTTTATATAGAGTTACACTCCTTTAGAGTGGTAACTTTCATATTACATGCGCTATGCCTAGCGCGCACGCGCAAGGGAGGGGGGGGGGGTGCAAATCCCATACCCCAACGAAGGCCCGACAAGTGGAAACTTGGGCGCAAGCGCATGACCTGCGTACATGAATACAGGACCGGTAATGGGCCCCGTGACAAGCCCATTTTACCTTCTGTTTTAAGTTTTTCCAACTCAAACCGTTACAAATTTTATGTAACAGCTATTGAGCTATTTAGTGGCTTGTTAATAGCATTAACTAAGTAACGGTTCTGCCATTATAGAATTGAATGCATAACGATTTTGTCATTTATGGCTCTACCGTTAACAGAAACATAACGGCTCTACTATTATGGTTCTACCCGTTATGGTTCTACTGTTACATAATTAAAGTTATAACGGAAGATTTATTTAGTCGTTATTTCTTGTCTCCGAAATGCCCCCACTGACCTTATATATATGTATATGTATGACCTCCCATTCTACGAAGAGAGAGATTTGAGAGATTCCGAAAAGAAAAACTTCCATCTCTTTTCATTCTCTGCATCTGCATCGGTTTTGATAGTGTTCGCGTTTGGTCTGGTTCGCCGAAAGCTCCGGAGTGTTGTGCTTGCCTCTATAGCTGTTTTACCGTTGTATCTTGGGAGACAGACGTTCAAGAAACCTCAAAGTACATACGGGAGGGGACAAATCTGTCTTAAGAAAACTGTGTAGACAGGCCTCGGTATTTGTGTCAATTTCAATTTTTAGACTTGTCATTATAATTTCAGTGTGTTTAGTTCTGATTTAATATCAGCGGATGTACTGTCCATCGAGCTAGTGCTTCTGCCGATCTCGTGTTGTGCTTCTGCCGATCCAGTGTTGTGCTTCTGCCGACTCAGAGTTTTTTGTGCTTCCGCCTAATTTAATTTTGTGTCTTTGTCATTTGATTGTAAGCCAGTGCCATTGTGAATACCCTCCAACAATCTTAAGATAGATTTCGTATCTTAAATTCGATGGCTACTGAAAAAGAAGCTCTTGATATGTCTGTTGACGAGACTACCAAAGGCTCTGTCACTACTGTGCAACTGCCTCTGCTTGAAATCATCTCTGCCTCTACTGTCCAGATGCCTCTGCCTGGATCATCCGCTGCCTCTGCCGCCGTTCCTGTTCACCATGGTGAACAACTTGAGAAGTTCAACGGATCAAACTTTAAAAGATGGCAACAAAAGATGCTGTTTTATTTAACAACACTGAATCTTGCGAGATTCTTGACTGAGGAACCTCCTAAGGTATCTGATGGAGAAACGGATAAGCAAGCCTTCAACGCTGTTGAGGCTTGGAAACATTCTGACTTCATATGTAGGAATTATGTCATGAATGGACTACATTATGCAATAAAAACGGCAAAGGAGTTATGGGAATCCTTGGACCGAAAATATAAAACAGAGGATGCCGGAGCAAAGAAATTTATTGTCGGTCGATTTCTTGATTATAAGATGGTGGATTCCAAGACTGTGATCAGTCAAGTGCAAGAAATTCAAGTGATTTTGCATGAGATTCAAGCTGAAGGAATGAACTTGAGTGAAACCTTCTAAGTGGTTGCTATTATTGAGAAGCTACCTCTTGGGTGGAAGGATTTCAAGAATTATCTCAAGTACAAGCGAAAAGAAATGAACTTGGAAGAGTTTATTGTTAGACTTCGAATCGAAGAAGACAACAGAAGCTCTAAAAGCAAAGGATTTAATCGTAGCACAGCTAAGGCAAATGTTGTGGAGCACATGCATGGCCATAAGAACAACAAGGTCGCCAAGCCAAAGTTGGGACCAAAAGGAGGAGTTTTCAAGAACAAGTTTCAAGGAAAATGCTTCAACTATGGCAGGTTAGGCCATAGATCTGTGGATTGCAGACTTCCAAAGAGGAAGAATTTTGAGACAAATATGGTGAATGACATGACAAAAGACATGTCAAACATAAACCTTTCTGCAATGTTATCTGAAGTGAACTTAATTGGGTCCAATCCAAAGGAATGATGGATTGACACTGGGGCAACTAGGCATGTGTGCTCCAATAAGGACTTGTTCACAATTTTCGAACCAATTAATGGGGAGAAAGTGTTTATGAGAAACTCTGCCTCCTCAGCTGTTGAAGGTCAAGGGAAGGTACTGCTGAAGATGACTTCTGGGAAAGAGTTGACTCTGAACAATGTCTTATATGTGCCAGAAATCCGAAAGAATCTGGTCTCCAAATCTCTGTTGAACAAGCATGGGTTTCACATGGTGTTTGAGTCAGATAAAGTTATTCTGTCTAAATCTGGAATGTAAGTGGGGAAGGGATATGTATCTGATGGGCTTTTTAAGCTCAATGTAATGACAATTATCAATAAAGATAATAAGTCTTCCGTCTATATTGTTGAGTCCTCCAATTTATGGCATGTTAGACTCGGACATATTAATTATGATACATTGCGTAGATTAATTAACTTGGAACATATACCTTCATTCCAAGTTGATTCAAAACACAAATGTGAAATTTGTGTTGAGACGAAATTAACGAAATCATCGTTTCGATCGATTGACAGAAGTACTGTACCTCTTGAATTGATTCATAGTGATGTTTGTGATTTGAAATTCATACAAACAAGAGGTGGTAATAAATATTTTATTACCTTTATTGATGATAGCACTAAATACTGCTATGTGTATTTGCTTAAAAGTAAAGATGAAGCCTTAGAGAAATTTATTCTCTATAAGAATGAAGTTGGAAATCAACTTGATAAGAAAATCAAAAGATTGAGAAGTGATAGAGGTGGTGAGTATAAAGTACCAATTGGTGAATTCTGTGCTCAGCATGGAATTATACATGAAGTAACTGCGCCCTACTCACCTCAATCAAATGGTGTTGCTGAACGTAAAACTCGCACATTGAAAGAAATGATGAATGTGATGTTACTAAGTTCAGGTTTACCTCAAAATATGTGGGGTGAAGCTATTTTGTCAAGCAATTACCTTTTAAATAAGGTACCTCGAAAGAAAGAGGATAAAACACCTTATGAGCTATGGAAAGGTAGGAGACCATCCTATAAATGCTTACGAGTGTGCTGATGTCTTGCAAAAGTTATGGTTCCAACACCAAAGAAAACTAAGATAGGTCCTATGGACTGCATCTTTATAGGCTATCCATATAACAGTAATGCATATCGATTTCTTGTGCATGAATCTAAGATTCCAAATATACACAATAATACGATCATGGAGTCAAGGAATGCTTCATTTTTTGAAGATGTATTTCCTTATAAAGCCAATGATGGATCAAATTCGTCCAAACGAACGAATGAAACTATGAATGATGAAAGTCATGATTCATATCATGAACTGAGATGTAGCAAAAGAGCAAGAGTGGAAAAATCATTTGGAAATGATTTTCTAACTTATTTGTTAAAAAAAGAACCACTAACTTATACATAAGCTGTGAGTTCTTCTGAGGGACCTCTATGGCAGGAGGCAATAAAAAGTAAAGTTGATTATATTTTGCAGAATCATACTTGGGAGCTAGTGGATCTTCCTCTTGGTTGTAAATCTTTAGGGTCCAAATGGATCTTTAAAAGGAAGATGAAGGCAGATGGCTCCATTGATAAGTATAAAGCCAGACTTGTAATCAAAGGATATAGACAACGAGAAGGCTTAGATTACTTTGATACTTATTCTCCTGTGACGAGAATAAACTCAATTAGAATGATACTTGCAATTGCAGCATTGCGAAATCTAGAAGTACATCAAATGGATGTAAAAACAGCTTTCGTAAATGGTGATTTGGATGAATAAATCTATATGGAACAACCTGAAGGTTTTGTAGTTCCAGGACAAGAAAGGAAAGTTTGTAAATTGGCAAAATCATTGCATGGTCTAAAACAAGCGTCAAAGCAGTGGCATGAAAAGTTTGATAATGCAATGATTACCAATGGTTTTAAAATCAATGAATGTGACAAATGTGTCTACATTAAAGAGACAGAGAATGGATATGTCATTCTATGTCTGTATGTAGATGACATACTCATTGTTGGTAGTGATGACAGAATGATCAAATCTACCAAGAATATGTTGAATTTAAGATTTGACATGAAATATATGGGACTTGCTGATGTGATTTTAGGGATTAAGATCACAAGAATGTCAGAATGTTTAGTTTTAAACCAATCACACTATGTGGACAAGATTCTTGAAAAATTCAACAAGAATGATTCTGGTATTGCTAGAACACCATTAGACAATAGCCTTCATCTACCCAAGAATAGAGGATAGGGTATTTCTCAAGTAGAATACTCCAGAATTATTGAAAGTCTAATATACTTAATGAGTTGTACTAGAGCAAATATTACCTATACGGTTAGTAGATTGAGTAGATATATGAGCGATCCGAGTGCTGTCCATTGGAAAGCAATAGTGAGAGTACTCAAGTACCTACGGTATACTCGGAATCATAGCCTGCACTATACCAAGTATCCATCTGTATTAGAATGATACAGTGATGTAAACTGGATATCTGATATAAAAGACTCAAAATCTACTAGTGGATATGTTTTCACACATGCAGGTGCGGCTGTATCTTGAAAATCCTATAAACAAACTGTTATAGCTAGATCCACAATGGAATCCGAGTTTATAGCTTTGGATAAATGTGGTGAAGAGGCTGAATGGGTACGCCATTTCCTAAAGGATATTTCAAAATGGCAAAAACCTGTGCCACCAATCCGTATACATTGCGATAGTCAATCTGTGATTGGAAGAGCACAAAGTAACATGTATAATGGTAAGTCTAGACATATACGTCGTAGACACAATACCATTAGACAACTACTCTCAATTGGAATTATCTCTATTGACTACGTAAAGTCAAAGGATAATATTGTGGATCCGCTAACCAAAGGGTTAAACAGAGAGTTAGTTGAAAAGTCAATAATAGGAATGAGACTGAAGCCTATTACAGAAAAGTTGATATAAAGGAAAACCCAACCTAGCTGACTAGAGATCCCAAGATCTAGGTTCAAAGGGACAACCTAATTATATGAACTGAATGATATCATTGTGGGGGGTCTATCCCTCAAACCATTCCTATAAAAGAAATAGTGATTTGATATCCTTCACATATGTGGAAAAAACCCAATTATTGTGGGGGTTTATCAGGAAAAGGATAGCAATTATGCTTTAATGATTCTTAAGTGGAGTAAATCAATTACTCAAGATTAAGTAATCACCTATGTGAGAGAGAAGTGGGGCCGCTTCAAAGGAGAATTATTGAGGGCTGAATTCTTTAGAAACTCTCGCAGAACCAGGACGATGTTCAGGGCTAAAACGAACATACCAGTGAGAACTGAACAAACGCTCAGATGATTCCTGTGTGAAGTGTGTGGGTTATTTACTAATAAAGCATGACAGTTCAAGGACATCTAGTCTACTGGACAGCTGGTAAATTAAGTGCGTTTTCACAAGGGAAGGTTCAAAGGGTGACACCTACCTATCCTATGCAGGTTTCATTTGGTGAACACTATCACAGATTGTTGGAAAATTGAGATATTTTGATGGGAAAGTGAATGAGAAATTATTTCTCAAAGAACACTATTGAGTTGGAAGTGGGAAATAAAGTGCACTAGTCCCACATTGGAAAGGAGGAAGGTCTTGGAGTGCTTTATATAGAGTTACACTCCTTTAGAGTGGTAACTTTCATATTACATGCGCTATGCCTCGCGCGCACGCGCAAGGGGGGGTGCAAATCCCAGACCCCAACGAAGGCTCGACAAGTGGAAACTTGGGCACAAGTGCACGACCTGCGTATGCGAATGCATGACCGGTAATGCCCCCGCGACAAGTCCATTTTGCCTTCCGTTTTAAGTTTTTCCAACTCAAACCGTTACAAATTTTATGTAACAGCTGTTGAGCTATTTAGTGGCTTGTTAATAGCATTAACTAAGTAACGGTTCTGCCGTTACAGAATTGAATGCATAACGATTTTGTCATTTATGGCTCTGCCGTTAACAGAAGCATAACGGCTCTGCTATTATGGTTCTACCCGTTATGGTTCTACTGTTACATAATTAAAATTATAACGGCATATTTATTTAGCCGTTATTTCTTGTCTCCGAAATGCCCCCACTGACCTTATATATATGTATATGTATGACCTCCCATTCTACGAAGAGAGAGATTTGAGAGATTCCGAAAAGAAAAACTTCCATCTCTTTTTATTCTTTGCATTTGCATTGGTTTTGATAGTGTTCGCGTTTGGTTTGGTTCGCCGAAAGCTCCGGAGTGCTGTGCTTGCATCTGTAGTTGTTTTACCGTTGTATCTTGGGAGATAAACATTCAAGAAACCTCAAAGCACATACGAGAGGGGACGAATCTGTCTTAAGGAAATTGTGTAGACAGGCCTCGGTATTTGTGTCAATTTCAATTTTTAGACTTGTCATTATAATTTCAGTGTGTTTAGTTTTGATTTAATATGAATTGAACATATTCAGCGGATGTACTATTCATCGAGCTAGTGCTTCTGCCGATCTCGTGTTGTACTTCTGCCGATCCAGTGTTGTGCTTCTGCCGACTCAAAGTTTTTTGTGCTTCTGCCTAATATAATTTTGTGTCTTTGTCATTTGATTGTAAGCCAGTGCCATTGTGAATACCCTCCAACAGATACAGCTAGAACTTCTCCTAGACGACCCGCATTCTTCTCCCTCCTCGTGCCGCGGCGATTTTCTAGATGTGGGAGGAATGCAAGACTTTAAAGGGTGCATTTGGTGACAATTTTGATCAAAAAAACATATTTTGTTTAGAATAGATTTTTTTTATTCTGTTCCCTAGACGAGTTTTAGAGAATTAAATGGCGACTATATAAATTTTTTTCCACGAATTTGCTTTAATGAGCTTATGAGAAAAGTTTGAATAACCCCTAGACTGATCTATGATGGTATTGATAATGTCAATACGAATTGAACATAAGTTCAATGGTACCACTTCACGAAGTTTGCAATTAAATTGCTTGCTATGATAAACGTAAATGTTGCAAAGTATTTAAAAAAACAAAATTACAAAAGTTGAAAACACAAAGTCATGGAATTTCAGAACGCGTTTGGTAACTGCTAAAATTTTTGTTTCAGGAACAGAAACGCATTTGGTAACTGCATAAAATTTTCGTTCCCAATTTGCATTTAAATTAAATAATTATATAATCATATTTGATGACAAAGAAAATGGAAAATAATTAAATCAAATAGTGATTAAGAAAAAAATGAAAAAAATAAAAAAGAGTTGCGAAAAAGAAAGTTAATATTTTTTAGATTTAAAAATACCATCTTGAAGAGGAAATTGAAATAAAAATATCAACTATCTTTGTGTATTTTTCTGACCACGAATGATATTTTTCTAATTTTTTGGGTATTTTATAAGTAAAAAAATTTTAAAAAATGAAAATATTTTTAATTCAAAATTGGTTCCTAATGCTAGGCCAAGGCTTTCAAAGTTGATTTTGCAATTTTTATGATTTTTTTGTTACTTTTAAATTAATTTTAAAAATAAAAATAAAAATAAATAAAAATAAAAATATAAATATAGATCAGGTTTTAATAAGAACTGAAAGTATCAAGGAAAAATTCATAGAAGTATATCGTGGAAAATAATGATTCTCAAAAGTGTTCTGGAACAAAAGAACCAATTTTTTTTTTGTTCTGAAAAGTGGTCCAAAAGTGTTCCCGGGAAAAGAATCAGAATTATAATTATTTGTATTACCAAACATGTTTCTGTTGTTTACTGTTCCCGGGAACAGAAACATAGAAATGGGAACATTGCCAAATAGACCCTTAGAGAATCAAAACGTGTTTGGTAATTGCATAAAATTTTTATTCTTGGAACAAAATGTGTTTGGTAAATACACATAATTTTTGCTCTCGGGAACAATTGTTCTTCCAACTTTTGTCATTTAAGTCAATTATGTAGTGACTTTGTGAAATTTCATCATACATTCCGAATTAATCGAAGATTAATTCATATTGATTCTCTTATATAATATATTGTATATTGAAATGTAAAAAATAAATATCAAGAATCATCACAAGTCATTTTCGCCATTTATTTTGTGATTTTGTCCAACTCTTTTAAGCGAGTGGGTAACCAATACGAGCGATACCTTTATTTTTTTCAAGGAAAGCGCACCACACTAACCTGCATTGGTGTGCATTTTTGGTTCAAGGAAATCAAATCTTAGTCTTAATTCATTCAAAAGAACGAGAGATTGCTAAATTTTCATGCTAGTTATTTAATTTTTTTTTCATAATTTTCTAAAGTACATAAACCTACGGAAATCACAATCAATGAAATCAAGTGCACAATCAAGGAATCATGACATTGATGAACTGCATCATGAAACTCTAATGAAGCCCCAAGTGCTTAGAAAAATGTGGTTTAGGCTTAATTTCAAAGGTGCTTATGATTTTTATAAAAAAGAACAAAATCAATGAAATATAGGAAATTTATGCCCAAAATTTATGAAAATGAGGTCAAACTAGCCTAATCTAAGCTTCTTCTATTTTCAGGAATTTTCTAAATTTTTTGTGAAGTTTTAGAAATTTTATAATTTTGTTCTAATTTTATTTTTTATTTTTTTATTATCTTTTTTATTTTTTGAAAATAAGACCTCATTGTTCTGTTTTAGGTTGGAGGATAAGTGACTTTATTTTGTTTTGTGATTTTCAATAGTGATTCGTTTTTCTAGACCAACTTTTTTTGCTTTAAAACTGATTCTGATTATCTAAAATCTATTTTGGGAACGAAATCAGAATCAAAATCATTTACATTACCAAACATGGTTCTCATCTTCTTCTTTTTTTTTTTGTTTTTGTTTCGGAAAACAGAATCAGAGAACGATAATGGTTGTCATGCAGGCCCTTAGTGATTGAATTTATTGCCTCTCTAGAGTCACATGAAAAAAAATACTTATTTTACAAGCCTTTCAGTTTAAAATAAATATACGTACTCATAAATCTAAAAGTGGCAGAAAGAGTTCATGGAAAAATAAAAGAGAGGGAGGAACTTCAAAGGAAAAATATCAATCTGCATTGTTAATGTCGAAATAAACTACAATGCCGCTCTTGTGAAAATACGACCACCTAAAAAAAATTGTTTCTAAAAAAAAAATTACCGAGTTAATTATATTGAAGAAAAAGGAGATACATACAATAATTAAGTACATTGTTAATTATCGTAATTGGTTCATATATAGAATAAGGGTACAATTAGCAAGTATTTTCAAGATACTATTAAGTAGACTTAATTTGAGAGCCCTCCTTGAGCCTTATCATTTTGTTGATCTTGTCTCAAAAGTGATTCTGGAACAAAGAGTCAACTCTTTTTTTTTGCTCCAAATCTATTCCTAGGAACAAAGTCAAAGAATTTGAGAATTAGAATAATTTACGTTATAAAATAGGTTTCTCTTATTTTTCTATTTCGAGAAATAAAATCAGTGAATCAAAATCGTTGTTAAACATGCTCTAATGTATGACCTTCATATTTTTGTTTGCATTACAATCATAAAATGATGCCACGTCTCTACACATAAATTGCACAACTCTTCAGGAGATTGGGGGTCAGGGCCCTAATCGGGGCTTAACTTTGGACTAAGCCTCTTGCAACTTGGTCGTTGTCCGGCCATTGTTTATTTTTGTTGATCGATGCGAGAGATTAGTGCCGTCAGAGATATCCTAGTTTATCAAACAGCCCTTTCCCCATAATGTCATTTGCTTCCCCAAAGTTGATTTGCAGTTTAAGGATAACGGTGTTGCTTATTTGATGGTAAGTCTTGTCTTTGTCTTTTATTCTCCTTAATTTGAGTAGCATTTACTTGAAAAGAACGCCTACAAGCTTAGGGTTAGGTCATTAGAATGCATGATAGAAACTTGTCAAAAGTGTTGTAGGTACCGTTAGCATACCTTGTCTCTAGTTAGCGTTTAGCTGAATAGGGCATAAAATGTTACCATAATTAGCTATTTTGGTGGCTCTGTAGCCCGAAAATCAATATTGATTTATGAGAGACACTAGATATTAGCTTTGGGTAATCACTTAATAAAAAGAAAAATATTCTGCCTAGGATGTAAACATGACATTTTCTGGTAAAAACATTAAAAATGCACTCGTCTACAACTCTAAGTCAAGTATAAAGAATAAAAACGGCGAAGTTCCTTAGGGCGTGAATAACAGTCATTTTCTTTCGGGCTATGTTTCTGGTTAGAAATAGATTTTTTTATTTTTATTCCTTAGACGAGTTTCTAAACAGAGACACTAGTTTGATAATGACACAAAATTTCTGTTTCCAGAACAAAAATTTGTTTGAAACAACATAAAATTTCTACGGTTGGGCGATCAACTGACAATGGCCAATGGATCAGAGATTGGAGACCAGCGATTAGCGGAGGGCAGTTGGAGATCGACAACAGGCAGATGGAAAATGACAGTCGCGGGCTAGAGATCGATGAATGGTGAACATCGACCTGCAAACGAAAAATGGCAGCTGAGGACTAGAGACTGGTGGCTAGTATACTGTTGTGGCTAGCGTTATCACCTAGAGGGGGTGAATTGGGGATTACAATGCAATTTCAGCATTTATCACGGAATTCTAATTGCACAGGCGTTAATATGACACTCAGATGATTAAAACACAGTATATCACTATGAACAATTCATATGCAGTTCATCTATCACATGATATTGTCGCGACCCGTCCGAAGAAGGACGCGGCTAATGGATTACCGATCGCGGGCCTTGGATCGGCGCGAGCCCTCCCAGGCCCATACCAAATCGCGGCGGGAGTATTTTTCAAAGGATTCGACGATAAGAGTCGATCGCTTTCTACCTTCGTGTGGTCGTGGTGGCATGTGCAACTTGTACATGCATTTGGAGTCGCCACCGGTCTTTCTTGGAGGGTAGACCGGAAACCTTACTGACCGATTGGGAGAGATCGATCAGTTCTGCGGAACCAGAGATTTTGGGTTCGGGGACTTGGTTACGCTGGTGTCATTACTAACGCCCTTTCGGTACCTAACGCGAGTGATTTTGCTGGCTAAGAGTTCATGCAGGCGTAGTTTTGGATGGGGTAAGTTTGATTCAGGGTTTCACGCAGATTGAAAGACTATTCCTATCAATCACAATCAATGACAGCGCGATCAAATGCATAAATAAATCTCATCAATGCACATCAATTCAAGTCAATGGCTTCCTAGCATAGCCATAAGGGCTTAGGGAAGGTGTGATTTCGGACCGGGGTAAAATGAGAAGATTTGGAGGCGATTTAGCCCGAAGGGCAAAATCGTCAATTTTTGGAAGACTTGGATACCGAATTACCCAAAATATTCCATGGCCAGTTGATTGTGGCCATTTCCCATTTTTGAGAATATTTTGGAATTTCTTGATTTTTCTTCAATTTTTGGAAGACGATTCGTCCAAATGGCGAAATCGTCATTTTAAGAAGGGTCGGGGTTCGAAACACCCGGGATGAGTCTTGGCCAGTTGATTGTGGCCTTTTCATATTTTTTTGGGATTTTCCTGGATTTTTTAGAATTTTTTTGAAAGACGATTTGCCGGAAGGGCAAAACTGTCATTTCTGAAAAGATCGGGGGTCGAAAGACCCGAAACAGGTCGTGGCCAGTTGAATTTGGCCATTTCCTATTTTTCTGGAATTTGTTTATAATTTTTCTGAATTTTCCGAATTTCTTTGAATTTTTTTATGATTTTCTATTTTTTATTGATTTTTTGATTTATTATTATTTTTTATTATTTTCTGAATTTTTTAATATTTAAAAATATTTTCCGGGCCGGGTTAGACCCGACCCACGCCTCTCGGGCCCCGGTCCGACCCTACGGTAAAAAACCGGTCTAACAAAACGACGCCGTTTTTGATTTTTTTTTGATAATTTTCCATTTTTTTAACATTTTTTATTATTATCCGAAAATCCACCGAATCTAGCGGTCCGTATCGCGCCACGTGGCCTCATTTCGCACGTCCGATCTTCCATTAGATCAGACGACCCACGGAGAACCACGTGGCTCAATCCTAACCATCAGATCAAAATCAATTTATTTATCTGAAAAATCATTTAATAAATCTTAAAAAGCCGAGATCACGGCACGTGGCATCACCACGGCCGTCCGATCTGTTTTATTAAACCGAACCGGCCCCACCGCTGACGTGGCCGCCGACGTGGCATGCCACGTCAGCATTTGACCGATTGACCGCCGGCGATAGTCGCCGGAGAAGACGATGAACAGTGATTATTCCGGCGACTATCGCCGGAATTCTCGCCGGAAAAAGCGAACCGCCCCCGAAACTTCAAATTTTTTTTGCCCAATTTGTATCATTCGACTCTTTAGACCTTCAGCATCAATATACAACCAAAAAAAGACAAATACCACGTCGGAAAATGGCCGGAAGAAGCCTCGACCGAACCGGCTCCGGCGAAAATATTTGCAGAAATTTTTTTTTGCTCAAAGCTCGGTTTCGTTCCATCACATGGTATCCAATGGCGGTTTAGAAGCTTACCTGAGGTTCCTTGATGGTCGGCGACCGCTCGAAGTTCCCCGTCGAGCTCCCGGTTCGAGCCACGGCCGGCGAAGCTTCGGCTCACGTCGTCGGCGCGTTTTTTAATGCAAAACAAACACTAAGACGGGCTTATAACAAGTTCTAATGAAGCTTAAAGGCGGGTTTCGCGCAAATAGAGCTCGGGGATAGCTCGGCCGAGAGCCAAAATATCAAGCCCTCATTCAGGCATTTTGTCGAACACGTTATAGGCACGCGAGAAATGGAGGTCGGGAGAGAATACTGTAACGCCCCGAATCCCCAAAGGCGCACATCATCGCCTTACAACCAGTTCTTTGTTTGTATGATACTCAGGATCCAACGACGCGCGCTAGACTATGAAACTTATATGCACATGTGGAAGCGACACTCAAAACTCCTACCATATGTACAACTTGATGGCTTGAGGAAAGCATAGCACTTAATCATAACATAACACAACATCAGTTTTACAACATAAACATAGATAGGAAATACAACACTAGGGATCAGGGGAGATGGTTAGCCTAATCAAAAGAGACGACGGGCTAAGGGTCAGGCACTACTCAAAAGTGGAACTCCAAAAAGTCGTGGATGCCTAGGCTATCTAAGGGTCGAGCTCGCGGTCATCGTCAGAATCCTCGCGGTGCACCGGGTCGTACTCCTCCAGGTCTTCCTCTTCTTCCTCTTCCTCTTCTTCTTCTTCTTCAAACTCTGGCTCTGGATCTGCCTCATCTTCGGGCTCGGACTGATCCTGGTAGATGGCCTCTCCGTCGGGGTTGTACTCCTCCTCCAAAGGCTCGTCCTCGGGATCGTCTAACTCTGCCTCATCCTCTTCGGGCTCGGACTCGTCCGTCTCCATGGGATCTTCGGCGTCGGAGGGCCCCACGATGTCGCCATCAACGTCGAGGTTCTGGGACGGTGCCGACGGAAGGTCTGGGTCAGGTGCGGTCTCAGAGTCGGTGAGCTCCCCATCAGCAGGGTGTACGATCGAAGGATCCTGCTCGCCTATGACATCCCCTGGCACGTCGAAAGTCCTCAGCGGCCCGACCTCAAGGTCTCCATCGCGATAGAACCATGCTGCAAACTTGTCCGCTCTCCAATCTGCTAAGCCTATATCCATCCAGATGGTGCCATACTTTCTAATATAAGCTTTCCCCTCTCCCACCGGGTACTCCGTGGAATACTGCTCCAACCAGACGGGCACCCCAAAAATCGGCGGCGGCGGCATGATCAGGGTTGGGGGTCTGAAAATGGGGGTCCCACGACGGGGTGAGATATACTCAGTAAGCTAGCCTAACCCTAAGCTAGACCCTTGGGACTTCCAGACACTTCCCAACACATGCAATGTCCAAACTATCAAACAGCAGGCAATGGCATATAATGGTTCAATTAGAAATATACTTAGTCATGAAATTCACAGGCTAGACTAAATAAGACTTGTACTTGGGCACTTGTTATAACATCATTTAATAGGTAATTCACCATACGATATAATCGAAGCTCTCATGGCTTAGCCCGCGTAATAACGCATCAGGCTTAAAAGAACGAAGAACCCGCGTTTAACGCCTCAGGTTTCCGATGCCAATTCTCATGACCCGCGTTTAACGCCTCAGGTCCATCCCGCGTTTAACGCATCAGGATGTCTTACATACGTATACTTATAATTTCTTTCCCTCGCCATAACTAATTCAATCATGCGCACTCTCATCAAGTCGGGCTCGATTCGACCCCTCGAGCTACCATCCCACATCATGGCAATACATCGTAAAATTCAACAATTCGAGTTCATGGCAATGTTATACGGTCGATAACACATCAATTGAGCTGATTCCATACTTCCTTAAATGGCCATTCGGTCATGTCACACCTTCAATTGCACATCAATTGGTCAAGGCTTATATCTCACTAATTAATCATACTAGGCCCAAATCACTAATATGGGGTCACTTAGCTCAATTGAATCTATTGCAATTTTCCATGACTAGGATACGATCCGTAAATTAAAGGTCATGTGTTCAATGCGTTCGCACGATTGTCCCGAACCGAACATCCCTAAGATCCATTTACGGTTCCATCAAGTTAATAGGGTGTAAATCAAACTCTAGCTCATCCTAAGGTGTCATAGGGTATTCGGCCCATACCTAGGAACATCCACCAATTTATGTCATCCATGGTTCTTGACATTCAATCATCAAAACACATCAAGGAAATTTCTAATCACAAATTGCAAATTCGGATCCTTGAAGGACTCTACCGAAACAGCCCCCTATACACTTCAAAATCCACTCTAAATGGTCTTTCCATGCACACAAGGTCCTAACTAAAGGTTAGGGGAGCTTACCCAAAGCCGGGAGCCAAGGGACGGTCGGTTGGAGCGGCGAGAGTGGCGCGGCGCACGGCGGTCCTCGGCGATCAGACCTGGTCCGCGGGGTTCTAGGCGAAGATTGTCACAAACAAACCTTAATACTACTTCTATGACAAGTCTAAAACCTCTTAATATGTCTACTTAAGCACTAAGAGCAACTCACCTCAAGATCAACCAAGAACTCCCAAGAACAGCCCTCTCCTCCTTCCTCTCGGCTCGGTCCGGTCTTGGGGTCTACGGGCGGCTCACGGCTCCAACGACGGCCCAGCTAGGTTTGAGAGGGAGGGGAGAGTCGCCTAGGTGGTGGTCGGAGCAGGCGGAACGGCGGCGAAGCGGCGGTCGGCCGCGGCTCGGCCAAGAGAGAGCGAGAGGGCGACGGGCGAGAGTGAGAGGGAGAGAGAGCGAATGAGAGAGGGAGATGGAGGGGGTGTCGTCCGAATGGAGGGGAGGGAGAGAGAGAGAGAGAGGAATAAGAGGCAAAGGAATTTTGGAGGGAAAGGGTGAGTGGAGTGGTTCATGGGGTAAGGACATGAATAGTGTCTAGGAATGACTTGGGTTAGTGGGGTAGGTTTAAGGGAAATTGTCCAATCAAATTGTCTTCTCAAATCTTCAATAATGCAAGGATCAAATGACCATGGTGCCCTTGGGATTTTCGGCTGAAGGTGGGGGAGGCAAATGACCATTTCGCCCTTGCTTCGGTCTTGGAAAAGCGTGCTAATCCTATGGGTAAAAGGGTCAATTTCGCTCGTCGGTTCGAATTTCGCTTTTCTAACCTATGCGGGACTATTTCTAACCCTAATAACCCCTCGATGAAGCAACGTCCAAATTTACTCCGTTGTGATCTTCGAAGGTCCGGCCTCCAATCTCGAAGTCCAATCTATGGTCAAATTCAGTCAATTGTCATTCCAGTGCGTCTCAGACTAACGGGCGGCTCTTAGGAGTTACGCGTATCGACCCGCGACTTATGTCACGTTTAAGGGTTACTTAAGCCACGGCGGCTTTGGTTGTCATGTAATCGCGAGGGTCAATCGCTAGTCCCGAAGGTTACGACCGTTAGGAATCGAGTTAGGTTAATTCGCAAATCATGTCATGGTCATACGGAATCACCCGTGAACCAATCGCATGACACTAGCAAATCGTCCTAAAACCATTCTTAGATCGACCTTTAGCGGTTCAGAATATTCCCTCGACGATCCTTATGGCCAAAGTACCGACTCGTGGTTAAGTTCTTTGGTCCACGTATTTTAAATCCTATACGGCCATTCCCCATTGGTTTGTCGACTCGAGAGTGATCAGTTCTGAGCGAGGTTAACTGGGATACATCGATAGACATTCATTCACTGATAAGTTTCGAGATAGGGTCAGAATTCAGAATGTCACAAATACCGACCTGTTTCGGGTGTTGCCGGCGACCGTGGCTGCTTTGGCGATGTGGCTTCAAGTCCCCTGCAACTTGGAGAATACTCCTATGGCTCCAACTCTCCCCGAATTTTGCTCGAAAATTTCTTTCTCCCTTTTTTCTTCTCCTCGGTTCCATGGCCGAGACCCCTATTTATAGGGGATTTTGGCGACTATTTTATGGCCGCCGGCGACCCCCACTTCCACCATCGTGTTGCTCGTCGACTCAGCTCCACTTTCTTCTTCATGGCCGACCACTTTCGCGCGCTGAATCATCCTCCATTTCCCCTCCAAAGTGCGCCACTCGACCTCAAGCTTTCGGCCATGGTGGGTCTGCAAGTTGCAGACCCGGTCGGACCGGGTTGGGTCGGGTCTGCCCGACCGGCCCGGTTCGACCAATTTTGCAAAATTGGGCCCCAAATCGACCACTTTTCATGAAATTGATACCAAAATCAGATTACTTGACATGTTTTCCATCAAATAGGGGTATTTTTGTGAATCAATTGATTCGAATTTAGTGAAAACCCCAAATTGTCCCTAGGATCCGAAAATGATTTTTGCTCAATCGAGGGCCTAAATGACCAAATTAGTTAAAATTGAGGCCACCAATGGATTCCTCATGATGAAAAATATCGGGTAGAGATGTTTAATTTTAATGGGTATGCTCGTATGAAATTTAATTTCAAAAATTGTGAAACCGAGGACTAAATTGAAAGGAAATTGTGCAATTAAGCCATTTTGGCTAAAATTGATCAAATTGGAGGGTAAATTAACCCAATTGCACTTCAAGACTTTATAATCCAATGTCATAGCTTACAAAAGGTGAGAATTGAAAACTAAAAGACTCGAAAATGATTTTTTAGGCTCAGTTCGGGTTTATGTTTGTGAAGGAACGTAGTGACCCGGGCCGAATTTTCAAGATTTAAAGTGACACACCTTAAGAGCAAATTAAAAAAAATTATTGAACATTTTTTGTATTTTTCTGATTACGAATGGTATTTTTCTGATTTTTTGAGTATTTTTAATAATTAAAAAATTCGAAAAATTATTAAAAATTATGAAAAATATTTTTTGTTCAAAATTGACTCTTGAGGCTATGCCAAGGCCTCCAAAGTTGATTTTGTAATTTTATGAATTTTTGGATATTTTTAATTAATTTTGGAAAATAAAAACTAAAATGATAAAAGACCAAAAATCAGGTGTCAACAGCTGCCCCTCTTTGAGAGTGAGCTCGTTAGAGGTTGCTTTCAAAGACAAAATGACACCTGAATCTTGACTGACTCGACTAGGGAAAAGAAATGCTATGACATTGGAACCTTAAGCCTTTTGATGAATGTTCAAATTAATCCCCGGTTTGTTCTTGCAATTTGAACTTGAGCTGGAGTGAGAGAGGCTTACCTGAAGCTCACCTGTCGGATGCTGCCGGTTGCGATAACTTTCAAGAAGATACCTAGGACTCGTCATTCAGGATATCCTAGGGAGATTAAGCTCTGATCTTGTGTTGACCCTTCAAGCGGTATCTACCATGAGTTGACCCTTCAGGCGGTATCTACCATGAGTTTTGACCCTTCAGGTGGTATCTACCTTAAATTGACCCTTTAGGCGGTTTCTAACATGAGTTGACCCTTTAGGCGGTTTCTACCTTGGTTTGACCCTTTAGGCGGTTTCTACCATGAGTTGACCCTTCAGGCGGTTTCTACCTTGATTTGACCCTTCAGGCGGTATCTACCATGAGTTGACCCTTCAGGCGGTTTCTACCTTGAGTTGACCCTTTAGGCGGTATCTACCATGAGTTTTGACCCTTCAGGCGGTATCTACCTTGAGTTGGCCCTTTAGGCGGTTTCTACCTTGGTTTGACCATTTAGGCGGTTTCTACCATAAATTGACCCTTCAGGCGGTTTCTACCTTGAGTTGACCCTTCAGGCGGTATCTTCCATGGTTTGACCCTTCAGACGGTTTCTACCATTGTTTGACCCTTCAGGCAGTATCTACCGTTGGTTTGACCCTTCAGGCGGTTTCTACCTTGATTTGACCCTTCAGGCGGTTTCTACCTTGAATTGACCCTTTAGGCTGTTTCTACCATTGTTTTGACCCTTCAGGCGGTATCTACCGTTGGTTTGACCCTTCAGGCGGTTTCTACCTTGAATTGACCCTTCAGGCGGTATCTACCTTGAGTTGACCCTTTAGGCGGTATCTACCATGAGTTGACCCTTCAGGCGGTATCTACCATGGTTTAACCATTCAGGCGGTTTCTACCATTGTTTGACCCTTCAGGCGGTATCTACCGTTGGTTTGACCCTTCAGGCAGTTTCTACCTTGATTTGACCCTTCAGGCGGTTTCTACCTTGAATTGACCCTTTAGGCGGTTTCTACCATTGTTTTGACCCTTCAGGCGGTATCTACCGTTGGTTTGACCCTTCAGGCGGTTTCTACCTTGAATTGACCCTTCAGGCGGTATCTACCTTGAGTTGACCCTTTAGGCGGTATCTACCATGAGTTGACCCTTCAGGCGGTTTCTACCTTGAGTTGACCCTTCAGGCGCTTTCTACCTTGAATTGACCATTTAGGCGGTTTCTACCATGAGTTGACCCTTTAGGCGGTTTCTACCTTGGTTTGACCCTTCAGGCGATTTCTACCTTGAATTGACCCTTCAGGCGGTATCTACCATGGTTTGACCCTTCAGGCGGTTTCTACCTTGTTTTGACCCTTCAGGCGGTATCTACCTTGAGTTGACCCTTCAGGCGGTTTCTACCATGTTTTGACCCTTCAGGCGGTATCTACCTTGAGTTGACCCTTCAGGCGGTTTCTACCATAGTTTTGACCCTTCAGGCGGTATCTACCTTGAGTTGACCCTTTACGCGGTATCTACCATGAGTTGACCCTTTAGGCGGTTTCTACCTTGGTTTGACCCTTTAGGCGGTTTCTACCTTGGTTTGACCCTTTAGGCGGTTTCTACCTTGGTTTTGACCCTTCAGGCTGTTTCTATCTTGGTTTGACCCGTCATGCGGTTTCTACCATGGTTTGACCCTTCAGGGGGTTTCTACCTTGGTTTTGACCCTTCAGGCGGTTTCTACCTTGGTTTGACCCTTCAGGCGGTTTCTACCTTGGTTTTGACCCTTCAGGCGGTTTCTACCTTGGTTTGACCCTTTAGGTGGTTTCTACCATGGTTTTGCTTTGAAAAGGGATCTCATGACGAGGGTTCTCCACGTCCGATGAGACTGCCTAATTTTTGAAAAGGGGTCCCGAGACGAGGGTTCACCTGGTCTGATGGGATTACCTGATTTTTTGAAAGAGGGGTCCCGTGACGAGGGTTCTCCACGTCTGATAGGACTGCTTAATCTTTTGAAAAGGGTTCCCAAGACGGAGGTTTTCCACGATCGATGGGATTACCTGTTTTTTGAAAAGGGTTTTCCCATGACGGAGGTTTTCCACGTCCGATGGGGTTGCTTGATTGATTTTTGGAAAGGGTATCCTAGGACGAGAGTTCTCCACGTCAAGCTAGGACTGCTTGATTTTTTGAAAAGGGTGTCCTAGGACGAGGGTTCTCCAAGTCCGACGGGATTGTTTGATCTTTGAAAAGGGAGTCCCGAGACGGAGGTTTTCCACGTCCACGGGATTGTTTGGTCTTTTGAAAAGTGGGTCCCGAGACGGAGGTTTTCCACGTCCGACGGGATTACCTGATTTTTTGAAAAAGGTTCCCAACACGGAGGTTTTCCACGTCCGATGGGACTTTCTTGTTTTTTGAAAAGGGTTCCCAACACGGAGGTTTTCCACGTCCGATGGGATTGCTTGATCTTTGAAAATGGGTCCCGAGATGGAGGTTTTCCACGTCCGATGGGACTTTTTCTTTTAAAAGGGTTTTTCTTCCCCCCCTTTTTTGAGAGATCCCGAAATTCGTCGAGAATTGAGTTTTGACGCAGTAAAAGATTTCATTTTGGTGAAAATTTCACTGGTACGCTGATGATGCGGGAGGTGACTTTCTGGGAGCTGGGTTCTCCAGGTATCTTACAGAAAGTTAGATTTGTAAGTTCTTCTCTTCAGAGCGAGGCCTTCTTCTGGGGATTTGGTGTCTCGAACGGATCCTGCAGAAGTTCGAGCCTGAAAGATTTTCCTTCACCAAGAAAACGTTAGCAATCTTTGGGAAGACGATGGTTGTCCATTTGACAAAACCGTATGATTTAAGTTTTAATCATGAAATGTGCATCTTGATGCCGGAGGCTATCCAAAGCATTCTTGCAACATGCAAATGTGATCACAAATTCCTCGCATGGAAAATCTGGATCAGCAGTTTGAAAATTCCAAAAAGAGTTTGTTCAAAACATCAATTGGAATATTTCTCGACAAGGAGGTCTCCTCACTTGTTTTGAAATAATGATTTTTATAGGGGATGCACTCAATTCCCTACTAACATGTGCCTAGGTTTTAGGCTCATTCGCAGCGCATACATTTTGATTGGTCGGGAGGTCTTCCACGGGACTGTAATGTTGGGCTTGGATATTGGTCTTCAAGGGGGACTCACTTTTGAGTCAAGGTCATTGAATGAAAGTTTTCACCATCTGCTCCGGGTTTACAAGTCAAGAACCTTGCAAAATGAGAAAGAAATAGTCTTGCTCGTACTTCTTCGAGCTAAGCTATATGTTAACCCAAATGTCTTAGTCAGAGAAGACTGTTTCAGGGTTATGATGTTGGTAGGATTGGGGACCGAAAAAGGCTTGTTTTTGGCCCAGAATTCATGAGGGGATTGACGTTGGTGATCATTGCAAACTTGTCACCTATCTTTTCCATTCCACATCTTCAATTTTTTGAGGTGTGCAACCGCTTTTGAGGTGTGCACAAATTCTTTAGGGAGAATCTCTGGCTGCATTAAAAGATTGACAATTCTGTCTGCGTCTTTCCTCCACGCTTGACATCATTTGGAGGAGCGACCTTTTGATCTGACTCCTTTAGGGGTCTTTCTCCCTTACCAACTAGGCTTCATTGGGGATCAAGCAAACAGCTTGCACGAGCATCGGCCTTGCTTTTACCAGGCACTTTGCTTTTTCTTGATGCTGAGGATTTTCTCTCATTTTCATTTTTTTTCTCATTTTTCTTTTGAAATCCCATTTTTCTCATCTTCAGGAGATCACTTTAGACATATGATCGAAAGTCTAAACATGCTTTAACCATAAACCTAGGAATTTCTTTGTAATCCCTTAGTCTTGAGCTCTTCCGTTTCTGAAGTGATGCTGCATCCATCTTGAAATGTGCAATGATTACCAATGGGTTCATGAAACGAATTTGCAGGCTCAACTTGGCTGTGCAAAGGATATGGTGTGTGGGATAGAGAAACGAATGCTCCTCGTCATCCTATGGCATTTGGATTACCATATAAACAACACACAAAGATTAATGTTAGTCCGAGCAAGAAAATTTCTAACCATTTTCTCGCGATGCCGCTGGACTTGCTCCCTTTTTGCCCCAATGTGGGGTGGTTCTTGACAGGGTTGAGAATGAAAATCGCCGTTCAAATGGGTTGTCAATGGTCACCTGTAGTGTTTGGGGATATGAAACGAATGCCTCCGTCGTCTCAATCTATGTAATTGCAGCGAATGGTCCATACTTCCGTAGGTCCAGATTTTGCTGTCTGATTCGCTCCACTTCTCTCTCAAGTGTGTATAGGACGTGTTTGGATTAGGCTTTGCCTCTCATCTTTTGAAAAAACGTCCTTTTGAAAGTTTTGAACAACTTTTGATTGGAAAAATCTCTTTCGTTTTCTCCAAAAATTTTACCCGTCAATGGGATTTTATGATGCACAATGCATATTGCTATTCATGTTCAGACAACCTCCTGTTTCAAAACATGAATGCCAATGAAGTTAGAATTCTATGTCTTTTCTAGACATTAGATTCTGAAAACTTTTCTTTTCTTCTCTTTTTTTTTAACATCTTCAATGGATTGGGAAAAGGGATACTTATCTATCCACCGTGGCTGGAGATCCCTGAAAATGTAAAAGAATCATGTCATTGTATGTTCACAAATTTTTCAAAAAAATTGGAACGATACATCTTACCCTTGGTCATGTGTTCCAACAGGTAATACATGGGATGTGAAAACCTGTTTCGCCTTGATGGCGGGCCCCTGTCAAAGACGGGAATTATGTGTCAGTTTGCGTTCCAAAATTCAAGACAAATTGGAACGATACAGCCTTGTTCTTGCTTTGTGTTTCCATTTGAACACAAAGGCGCGGCTTGCAGAATTTTGCCCTCTATCTTGTGGCCATGATCTCTCCATCTGGTTGGCAATGGAACCTTCTTTAGGATTTGCACTAGAGGAGATCCTTTCATGCTTTTGGACGCATTCCAACGCCACTCTCCATAGTTCCTTTTATTCAAGGGAAAAGGAAATTTTTATCAAAATGCATGTCAAAGCATGAAGTGTGGAAGCGATACTTTGTACCATCCACTGGGTCTTATAATCAAAGACCATTTCTTGGAGTCCTGACTTCCAAGGTCGATAATTCTATTCGCCTCCCTGTTGGCGAGTTCTTTTCTTTTGTGGCTTTCTGGCGCCAACAATTCTCTGTTCATCTTGATGGCGAATCCCTGTCAACGATAAACATTAAGCGTTAGTTTGAGTTCCGAAATTCAAGATAAATCGAAACGATACTGCTTTACTCTCGCTTCGCATCAAAGATGTGAGGTTCGCAGAAGTTCGCCATCTAGCTTGTGGCCATGATCTATCCATCTGGCTGGGCAGCGAATCCTTCTCAAGGATTTGCACTGGATTAGATTAATTCATGCTTTTGGACGTATTCTACGTCATTTTCCAAGGTTCCATTTCTTGGCAACCTGCCCCCTAAAACTGATATTTCTTTTCGCCTCCATGTCGGCGAGATCCTTTCTTTTGTGGCTTTCTGGCGCCACCAATTTTCTGCCAAATGAGAAAAAACTCATGTTAAGCATGGGATCTTCGGAGATCAAGTTGGAACGATACAAAGTTACCGTTCACCCAGGTTGGTATCCCGGGGTTTAATTCTGATGCGGACGACTCTACAATTGCGTCCATTGACTTTGCCGAAGAAGACACATCTTTCTTTGTCCATCGTATAAATGATTCACTCGCCCTAGTTAGGCGTGATTTGTCATAGCTAGGTGACGCTTGCCCCAGCTAACTTTATTTTTGCATTTTGCTGCAATCCCCATCCTCTTTGGGGATGTCTTCTCTCATGATGACGTCTTATTGACGTATTCCTCTCTTTCGTCGATTGTTGACGCGCCACATTTGGTGAGGGTTATTTCAGTATCGTATACTGATGTGGACGATGAATGTTGCTTCCTCTCGTCTGCACTTGTGGGTGTTCTCCGTGAGATGATCCTCGATCACGTCAACAACTGTTTTGCCCCAGTTGAGCAACGTTCGTCCTGGTAACATGCCTTAACACTTTCTATGTTTGTTGGCAATTTTCAATCCAATTTGAAGACGTCCATGCACCTGCATATGAAGAGACATGCGTTGGTCCTTATCTGACTTCATTTGAAATTTCAGGAAAGAGATACTCCCTTCGAGGCTCTGTCCTTTCAACGTTTGAAGGAACGATGCTTTTCCAATATTCTGTCCCAATGAGGCTTGTCTTGATGTTTGTCATCTCTAGGTTTGATAACCCTGGTCTGATGCACTTTTCTGGGGGTTCATGAGAACTTTCCTCCGGCTTGGCTTCTCGAAGAAAATGGGGGAACTTGCCCCCATGGTTTTTGCTGATTCCAGTCATCTATCTCAATTGCCAGAGTCTTCGATCATTTTCTTCTGTCTCTAGACAGCTTGACATTCTTGGGATTTGTCATGTGGTAGTTTGGTGATTCTCCCGAGTACAGCCGCCATTTGAGGTATTTGATGTTTCCCTGTTGAAGAGAAGAAACCTCATGAGTAAAGGGCATGTATAACTGACTATTGGGATCGATACAATTTACCCTTGAAATTCGTCCTGCGGTAACCGACATTTCTCCCTTTGGGTTCTTTGTGTGCAGGATATGTGCATGATATGCATGTTGCATGTTATGTATGCTTGCAACGAAAACTGAGTTCGTGCTTTTCACTCTACTCAAGGAAAGTATTTTTATTAGATGTGTCAATCTGTAAAACTTGAATTTTTCTCGTCAAGTGTTCTTTTCACAGAGATTTCTAAATGATGAGAAACTTACTGAGGTTTTCTCAAAAGTTTTGTTCACAAATTGAGCCATTAGAATGCTCTTGAAAATATTTAGCCAGAATGCATGTCTGAGATGCCATGAAAAGGGGCACTCCCTGTTTATTATGTGAAGGCACTGCGTCTTGGGTCCTTTGCTTTTGATCACCACTTGAGAGGGAAAAGAAAGGAAGCATTATTCTCATATCAAGAAAATAATCATTTTGGAACGACACATCCTTTTACACTTGATTCGCACTCCTTGCAAGATCAAATTAAAGAGATTCCTTCCTTTGGATCAGATTGCTTTTTCAAGCTAGTGATCCAACAATTTGTCTTCGCCCTGTTTCCGAATGAGATGGGCCATGTTCAGTAGGTAACATCTGTAACTGCCCTCCGGATTGGGCTTGAGTCAAGGATTGTATCTCCGAACTCGATTTGGGGGTCATCATTCTATTCCTTTCTTATCTTCTGTTAGAAAGAAAGAAATCACATCAAATATGAGATCAGAAAGGATAAATTGGATTGATACAGAATTTACCCTTCACTTAGCCAATTGGGCATTTTGCATTTTCATTTCACCGACTTCACTGCTTGGTAAAAATAATTGAGCATGTAGCCACCCGGAATTTTAAAATCGTCCCAGGTTCCGTAACCGTCTGGGTTGATCTTCAAAAGGCATCGAACCACCTCGCAACACCTTTTTTTATATTGATGTCAATCCAAGGATCGAATCCAGGACGCTTCGAATCAATGTCTTTCCTTTAATCACTAGGCCGTGGTGTTGCCGGAGTTCATGAGGGTTTATTTTTATTCTAAAATTCATGAGGTAGTTCACGATCTCCTGTCAAGAATGAAATAAGTTCGACTCAACAATCGAAAGGTTTAAAGGTGAATCGGAACGATACAGTGCTACCCATTTTCGAGCTTGCTTGGGCTTTACTCGTATTTCCAAACGTGAAGTATTTTCGACGCTTCTCTTCACGGCGTTGATTCGATTGCCTCGAATCTAATCTAAAAGGGGATTGCCGAACTTGAGCACGATGATGCTTGCGGGTAGCGATGGGTTTGCTTCTCTTGAGAATTCTCAATGATTGAGCGGCTGCGCCTTGAACCTGGTACATAGTCGCCGGCCTCGGATCACATCTTCGGAGGCCCATCAGTAGTAAATTAATTGATCATGATGGCAAGCTCATCATCCAGATAATCTCCCGACTCTTCAAATAATCGATGTTCGAATTGGGCAGCATCGACTACTAGCGATGGATTTCTCCTTCTGTTTTTGCCAAGGGCAACCTAATTCTTGGAGCTAGAGCTTCCGTCATTATTTGGGTGTAAATGGGGATGGTAGGCTAGCCTACCACGGCCAGCGCCCTCCATTTGAAAACTGGAGAAGAGGGTATGCTGAGAGCTACTCCACATATGTTCGTCGAGAGTCATATGTTCGAACTGCGTGGTTGAAAAATTTGATTCTTGAATATGCGGCATGATGACCTGATTGACCATAGAATGGGCACCAGTGAAAGGTAGATGTTCGAGCCAGGGAGTCTGCGTCGGCTGCCCATCGTTCAGGCTTGAATCCGCTTCGTTTCGGCCTTCTTGACTTAGAGCTGCATCGTGCTCTCTCAGTTCTTTTCTGTATTTCTGAAGGTGACTCGCAATGCTAGTTCTAGTGAGTCCTGATACATTCATGACCTCCATTATACGTTTCGAGCGTGCTGAATTGACCCCTAGCTGTTGGACTGTATCAACAAACTTACGATGAAGATCCGGGGACCAATCGAACCTTGTCTTCTTGCGCCCCACAACGGCGTCGTCACCTTGATTATGGCCGTCTCGATCGTGTAACTGCTTTCTTATCACATGTTGCCACAGATTTTGAAGCACTCGGACCTGAGCCGGCTTCGATATGAAACCCTGAGCCCCATGCAGTACAGCTTTCGTTATAATCGACTGATCATCACTTGCTGACACGATGATAATCGGCACGTTCATTTCGGAGTTGATGACTTTTACAAGATCAAAGATGTGCATGTCGAACACCGTCGTGGCAGTGACGACGATGTTAAACCTGCCCCTATTCCGCTTCAGCGCTTTTAAGGCTTCAGTTGCTCTTGTTCGGCCTATAACCTTATACTGGCATTTTCTCAGCACAACAATGAGCACTGAGAGAGAGACTGGATTGCCATCGATGGCCATGACTCGCAGACTCTCAGGGCAGTGAGCTTCTGTTAACGTCTCGGTCGAAAACGTGTCTTCCCCATCAATCTTCAGCATATTCGCAGATCAAGGGATGGCCTAGGGAGAAGGGTTTGATGAAGGAAACGCCTTGACAATTTTTGAGTTCGCCCAAGATAAATGAGTCTCCTCACGAGATTAGTGGTGACTCATTATGGTGGGCTCTAGGGATCGTTGAATGTTTCAGAAAAGAGCTTTGGAGGCGTAAGTTTCTGGTTCTTCAAGCGCAGAACCTTTCCTTTTCTCTTTGATGCAAACAACACGGCATGAAGGTATTTTCTTCCTGCGGATGAAAGCAGATCGTTTCTTTTTTCTTGATTCGCGCATGCCTCAAATTTCAATCTGCATTGCAATCTTGTCTGCCACCTAATCTGTCTTCTTCCTTTAGTCCTCGATGTAGTGAGATTTCTTTTGATCACGCTGGAGCCGCTCATGATGGTGTCCTTGGAGCTTTCGGTCGAGGAGACAGCCTACAACCTTCGGTATAGGCAGCTTTCTAGCGTCACCGACGATCGAGGTTCAGTGGCTATTGATGCTCCCATCAACAAGACGCCAAAGCTGGGTGCCAAGCTTTCTTCTCGCTTTCGGCTCGACGAGACTCGGGAATTATAAGCTTCGAGACCCCATCTACTTTGGGACTGGTAGCAAGCTTCTCATGATGATGCATGCCCCGCCTTTCGAATGGCGTTTGGTACTGATCTCGGAAGCGTGGTTTCCTTGTGTACATCTCTCACATAACCTGATTTCGCTGAAAAATGCCCCATGGAGTGTGTGGGAACATACATTTTCAATCCTCAAGTATAGCTCATTAAGGAATGTCCCACTGATAGCACTAGGGTTATTGGTTTTAAGACAAACGGTGATGTCAAGAACTTCGTTAAACCTTGTTTTCATCACTCAAAGCTCCTCAAATGCTCAATCTAAGGAGACATTCCTTAATTGAGGTTGTTCCTCCTTTGTATGCTTCCGAATTTACTATCCCCAGGAAGTATTTTCACAGCTCCCGTCACTTTGAGCATCCAAGACGGGGGCAATTTTCCGTAGTTCCATTCATTTTATCATCACCTGCAAGCATGGAAAACCATATCAACTCATGAATAAATCAGTTTAATTTGGAACAGATACACCCTTTTTAACTTAGGGAATGTCAATCCTAATTAGGTTGCTCCTTCCTCATAATTTGATTCATTTTTTCTTTGCACTCCCAATGGGTGACATCTGCTGAAGGCACATTTCTTCCCATCTTAGAGGGAAGACAAATTTTCCTTCGTTTGTTTTTGACCATCTTATCCTGTTTTTCACCTGAGAGGAAAAGATAGGAAATATTATGCCGGTATCTGATTGAAAATTAATTAGGAACGACACGTCTTTACACTTGATCCGGCTGCCCCGGTCACGTGGCTTTTGCCCTAGTTAAGTGGGATTTGCCCCGGTATGCTGTCTTGGTGAGAAGTCGACTTCTTTGTCTGACTTCAAATATCCATCCATGTGGCTTGCGTTGTTCACTAGCTTCGATATTCTTGAAGGACCACTCCTGAGGATCAATAAAACATAATCAGCATATTTTCAAATTTAAAGAGATTAGATTACAGTTAATTCTCTTCCGCATGTGGCTCCTTTGATTGCATGTCGTTCCACGTCTTGAAAGATGGCAAAATTTCCTCATCAGTTGACTATTTTTCTTGAGGATTCCCTGGTCGGACAGTCAGGTTAGAATTTAAGGCTGTCGGGGTACCCCCCTGTGTGGTGAGGATGAGTGTCTTCATCTTGTCATCATTGCGACCACCTAAGCCAACTGACTCTCCGGGGTGGTCAAGCGTTTTTCTATGCCATCCTGGTCCATTTTAACTTGCGACCGATTCTCCACACAAGTCCTCGAATTTTGATTCTGGAAATTACCTGTTCGAATGATAGGAATATGTCAGAAAAGGAAGTAAAGCATAAATCCTTTCAATAATATGCTCTCTTGTGATTAACGAAGATAAGGACTTTTACACAAGCCTTAACCTCATGTGAAAAATTCTTATCGATGTTTTTCAAGAGAAAACATAAAACTAAAAGGAGCGTAATCCATGGTTATCACTTTTGGCAAATCCCCAGAAAATCTGTGGAATTTCCAAGAAGATAAAAATGCAATTCCAATGTGTCCTAAACTCGGTGAGAGATAGGACATCCAAATTGAAATGATTTCCCGAAGGTAATTTGGATATCATGTCTCCTTTTGAATTCAGGAATCATGACCGACTTTAGTTAATTACCAAGGATTACCAATGATGCATGCTATAGACAGGTTCAATTCCATGTCCGGCGCACCATGAAATGAATGTTAGATTCTCGTACTTGGGTTAAACACGCCAAGTGTGAGTTCTAACGAAAATTTCATCTGGGTAAGACACGCAATTGAACCGAAAAATTCGAATGGTTGAGAGAAATTCCAGTGTCACATTCCAATGTCAAGACACTTAGGTAAGACTTAGGAATCGAGGTGTAAAAGATAGATGGGAGACCCACAGACGGGTGTTCCTTACAGACTCGATGATCCTGATAAAAGGAAAGGGACGATTGGAACGTGGCCCTTAAGAACCTAAAGAGATGCCCCAAGTCGGGTCTTCAGAGGACGGCACTTGGTGTCTTTGGTTCGGCTATTTCGGGTCTTCGTTTTCATCAAATGCCCTTTTGATAATGCCCGGTAGGTGTCTCGAATTTGCTGTTTTTCGCCTGTCCTTCAACTTTCGGTATGGTTACTGGACCATTCCTTGGACAGCTTGAAAAGGGTAAACTCCGTTGAATGTCCCGACAGTCCGATGGCGGATGACACGTCGCTCATACTTGAATACGTCCGGGATGTGGGACCGACTTGGAGAGATCATCTCTACCCTATCCATACTCTATAATGGAATTGGACTCAACCCTCGGATTTGATGAATGCAGCATGTTGTGCAAAATAAAAGGCTGCAAGTGAATTTAAATAGAAACGGCAGGACCTTACCATGAGAGGTACCCAATGATTTTTTGGTTTTAGGTATACCAACCATCCTATACATGCGAATGAGACAAGTGAGGCTTGACTCTAAAAATCAAAAGGGTTTGGAACCTAAGGCCAAGGCTCCCATCTCGAGTTCTAGAAAGAGTAGATTCCATTGCACAACTATCGTTGCATTGGGGTTCGATCCATAGTTCAAAATGAGCGGAATTGAAAAGTGGATTACCCCGTGTTTTTCCTCACGGAGATTCCATTTTCAATCCCTTCTATTGTTTTCCTATAAGCGGCGCCCGGGGTTTTAGGCGCGGTTGTGTGTGTCCATGTGTCGTGATCATCACAATGTGAGTCATGCACAACACTTTATCAATCAGCGCTTCAAATCATCCACACAACATACATTCCTACGCCAACCTGCATAAGACAAAGTTAATCACGGACTACACCACTTATTTCTCCAATCTGCAAAAACATATAACACCTATCGTAAGCGGACTTACCTCACCTTCACGAGCGCCTGCATGGTTAGAAAAATCGCTCAACGTTTTAATTACGGCCTAAGTCCACTTGAGGTCTAGAATCATTGGTTCTAGAACATTCCCCAGCGGAGTCGCCAGCTGTCGCGACCCGTCCGAAGAAGGACGCGGATAATGGATTACCGATCGCGGGCCTTGGATCGGCGCGAGCCCTCCCAGGCCCATACCAAATCGCGGCGGGAGTATTTTTCAAAGGATTTGACGATAAGAGTCGATCGCTTTCGACCTTCGTGTGGTCGTGGTGGCATGTGCAACTTGTACATGCATTTGGAGTCGCCACCGGTCTTTCTTGGAGGGTAGACCGGAAACCTTATTGACCGATTGGGAGAGATCGATCAGTTCTGCGGAACCAGAGATTTTGGGTTCGGGGACTTGGTTACGCTGGTGTCATTACCAACGCCCTTTCGGTACCTAACGCGAGTGATTTTCCTGGCTAAGAGTTCATGCAGGCGCAGTTTTGGATGGGGTAAGTTTGATTCAGGGTTTCACGCAGATTGGAAGACTATTCCTATCAATCACAATCAATGACAGCGCGATCAAATGCATAAATAAATCTCCTAGCATAGCCATAAGGGCTTAGGGATGGTGTGATTTCGGACCGGGGTAAAATACGAAGATTTGGAGGCGATTTAGCCCGAAGGGCAAAATCGTCAATTTTTGGAAGACTTGGATACCGAATTACCCAAAATATTCCATGGCCAGTTGATTGTGGCCATTTCCCATTTTTGAGAATATTTTGGAATTTCTTGATTTTTTTTCAATTTTTGGAAGACGATTCGTCCAAAGGGCGAAATCGTCATTTTAAGAAGGGTAGGGGTTCGAAACACCCGGGATGAGTCTTGGCCAGTTGATTGTGGCCATTTCCTATTTTTTGGGATTTTCCTGGATTTTTTAGAATTTTTTTGAAAGACGATTTGCCGGAAGGGCAAAACCGTCATTTCTGAAAAGATCGGGGGTCGAAAGACCCGAAACAGGTCGTGGCCAGTAGAATTTGGCCATTTCCTATTTTTCTGGAATTTTTTTAGAATTTTTCTGAATTTTCCGAATTTCTTTGAATTTTTTATGATTTTCTATTTTTTATTGATTTTTTGATTTATTATTATTTTTTATTATTTTCTGAATTTTTTTAATATTTAAAAATATTTTTCGGGCCGGGTTAGACCCGACCCACGCCTCTCGGGCTCCGGTCCGACCCTACGGTCAAAAACCGGTCTAACAAAACGACGCCGTTTTTGATTTTTTTGATAATTTTCCATTTTTTTAACATTTTTTTATTATTATCCGAAAATCCACCGAATCTAGCGGTCCGTATCGCGCCACGTGGCCTCATTTCGCACGTCCGATCTTCCATTAGATCAGACGACCCACGGAGAACCACGTGGCTCAATCCTAACCATCAGATCAAAATCAATTTATTTATCCGAAAAATCATTTAATAAATCTTAAAAAGCCGAGATCACGGCACGTGGCATCACCACGGCCGTCCGATCTGTTTTATTAAACCGAACCGGCCCCACCGCTGACGTGGTGTTGACACCTGATTTTTGACCATTTATTATTGTGATTTTTATTCTTTAAAATTAATTAAAAATATCAAGAAAGGTCATAAAATCACAAAATCAACTTCGGAAGCCTTGGCCTAGCCTCGGGGACCAATTTTGAACAAAAAATATTTTTTGGTATTTTATAATATTTTTCGAATTTATTTAATTATAAAAATACCCAAAAAATCAGAAAAATACCATTTGTGGTCAGAAAAATACACAAAAATATTTAATAATTTTGTTTTAATTTCATCTTCAAGGGTGTCACTTTAAACTTTGAAAATTCGGCTTGGGTCACTATGTTGACACCTAAATTTTGATCATTTTATTTTGTTTTATTTTATTTTTTTTTATTATTATTATTATTTTATTTTTAAGGAAAAACATAATCATTTAAAATAAAAAGCAAAAGAAAAGAGGGATATTTGACCAATGATGTTGTCTTGGCTTTTATTTTTATTTTATTTTATTTATACTATTTTATTTTATTTAATATTATTAATTTATTATTTTATTTCCCCACTCACATGCTCCCTCACCTTTCTCTCTCTCTCCCCTCCACGTGAAAATGGACTCTCCGGCTCTCTCTTCGTCCTTCTTCGCTCTTCTCTTCTCTTTCGGTTTTTGTGCAAAAACTGAACCCACCAAGCCATCACCAACTCCTCCAGCATCTATACCACCTTCCACCACCGTCGCAGCGCCATCACAGTCGCAGGAATTGCCGAAAATAGCCCGGAGCTCAGACTGCTCTATTTTGCGCAAGTTTCGGGTCCCCTCCTATCCAGCTCGTCCCGTGCCTCTCCATCATCACCATCGCCTTCAACCACTTCGGCGAGAACCGGGTGCACGCATTCCCCGGTGCCGCCGCGGCTACATCCACGTCGTCACAACGACTTCAGCAGTGGGAGAGGTGCATCATCGGCGGCAGCGGCAGCCTCACCATTAACGGTCAGGGCAACCGCTATATCGCCACCTCTAACCGTTTCGTTGCCCCCGTCGAGCTCATCCTCACCGCGGCTCATCACTCCGTCACCTAGCCTCGACAGCCGCCCGAGCTCGCGCCAGCCGTCACTCCACCACCCCTCCAGCCGTAGATCTGGAGCCGCAAGGCCTATGAAGACCGAGAACCTCCCAACCATCATCCCGTAGCTCAAGCGAGTGGTCCGAATGTTCAGGACTGGAAGCTAGATGGATTTTTCGTCAGGATGCAGCTCAAGACCACCGCGGAAGTTTAACTCGTTGCCGTCGACACCATCTCCGTAGCTGAATGCGGTGGTAACGTGAGCTCGTTCGAGCTTTTACACTCAGGCTCGTCCACGGTTCGACGGTCATCGCCGTTGCAGCCCGTGGTTGAAGGCCACTCGGGTAAGCTTCTCGATCTTCATTAATAGTCGTTGCATGCTCGGAGTTGGAAAGCCGAACAAGGAAATAAATAAAAAATCAGCGGCCAAGTTATTTGATGCGCGCGAGTGTGGCAATGGTTATTTCGGTTTGGCTTCTGTGAGTTGGGGAGAAGACAATGCAAACTACAAATCCAAGAAATAATAAAGAATGAAAAGCTGAGGGCAACTAAGGGAGTGGCGTGTTATTTTTTTCTTGTGTTGAGCATGTGGGCTGCTTTTAGGATTGGGTCACTAATGGAACTTACGGTCTGAGCCTCTAATGGAAAGAATTAAAAGAAATTGGGCCATGTCCAAATTAAGTCAAGTTGATCTTGATAAAAGAATGGGCCTTTCTCATTTTAGGTTTTATTTGGGCTTTTGGTTGGCATTTGGTCATGAAAGGAGTTGGGTTTAGGGGTCCAAATCAGATCACCATTTTCGAATTTAAAAAAAAAAAATTAAAAAAATTATTACTAGAAAAATCCCCAAAAAAAATAGAAAATCATAAAAAAATTCAAAAAAATTCGAAAAATTTAGAAAAATTCTAAAAAATTCCAGAAAATAGGAAATGGCCACATTCAACTGGCCATGACCTGTTTCGGGCCATTTGACCCCCGATCTTTCCAGAAATGACGGTTTTGCCCTTCCGGCAAACCGTCTTCCAAAAAAATTCTAAAAAATTCCAAGAAAATCCCCAAAAATAGGAAATTGCCACAAACAACTGGCCAGGACTCATTCTGGGTGTTTTGAACCCCGACCCTTCTTAAAATGACGATTTCACCCTTTGGGCGAATCGTTTTCCAAACAATTGAAGAAAAATCAAGAAATTCCAAAAAATTCTCAAAAATGGGAAATTGCCACAATCAACTGGCCATGGAATATTTTGAGTAATTCGGTATCCAAATCTTCCAAAAATTGACGATTTTGCCCTTCGGGCTAATCGTTCCCAAATCTTCCCATTTTGCCCCTGGTCCTAAATCACGCCTTCCTTAAACCTTTATGGTTATACTAGGAAGCCATGTGATGTGAATTGACTTGCATTGATGTGATTTATTTATGCACTTGATTGCGCTTTCATTTAAATTGATTGTGATTGATAGGAATAGTCTTCCAATCTGCATGAAACCCTGAATTAAACCTACCTCACCCGAACTTGCGCCTGCATGAACTCTTAGCTAGGAACATCACTCGCGTTAGGTACCGAAAGGGCGTTGGCAATGACACCAGCGTAACCAAGTCCCCGAACCCAAAATCTCTAGTTCCGCAGAACTGATCGATCTCTCCCAATCGGTCAGTAAGGTTTCCGGTCTACCCTCCAAGAAAGACCGGTGGCGACTCCAAATGCATGCACAATTTGCACATGCCACTACGACCACACTGAAGGTCGAAAGCGATCGACTCTTATCGTCGAAGAATACTTCCGCCGCGATTTGGTATGGGCCTGGGAGGGCTCGCGCCGATCCAAGACCCGCGATCGGTAATCCATTAGCCGCGTCCGCTTTCGGACGGGTCGCGGCAGCTGGCGACTCCGCTGGGGACCTTTGTTCTAGAACTAATGGTTCTAGACCTCAAGTGGACTTAGGCCGTAATTAAAACGCTGAGTGATTTTTCTAACCATGCAGGCGCTCTTGAAGGTGAGGTAAGTCCGCTTATGATAGGTGTTATATGTTTTTGCAGATTGGAGCGATAAGGGGGGTAGTCTGTGATTAACATTGTCTTATGCAGGTTGGCGTAGGAATGAATGATTGTGTGTTTGTTTTATATTGAAGCGGTGATTGTTAAATAAGATGCATGTTTATCGCTTTAGCACGACACCGAAAATACACACAACCGCGCCTAAAACCCCGGGCGCCGCCTATAGGAAAACAATAGAAGGGATTGAAAATGGAATCTCCGTGAGGAAAAACACGGGGTAATCCACTTTTCAATTCCGCTCATTTCGAACTATGGATCGAGCCCCAATGCAACGATAGTTGTGCAATGGAATCTGCTCTTTCCAGAACTCGAGGTGGGAACCTTAACCTTAGGTGCCAAATCCTCTGATTTTTAGAAGTTTACCATCACTTGTTTCATGCGCATGTCTTTGGGCGGTTGGTACACCTAAAACCGCACATAAGTCGACGAGTTTGGTTGGTAAGACTCTCTATCCCTCAAATCTATTACAGTTCATATAAATATAGGCATTTCATTCATTGCATTCTGGTGATTAGATTAAATGCCATTTCAAGGATAGATGTGTGTGTTTTCCCCAAACATCCTTGATAGAAGACGAGGAGGATGATATCCCATGGCGAACACCGAGTGAGCAACAAAAGAGCCTACTATGGACCTTATTGAGATATCGTCCAATGAAGATGACGAGTTGGGGCAAGTGATCCGGAAGCCACAGATCGAACTTGGGGCATCCTTAAACGTTAGGATCACATTCCTTTGTTTCATTTTCCATTACTAGTCCTCTTGTATAGGGTTTATTTTTATCGAGGCTTTTTCTATCCCACCCCTTAGAGTGATTGTATTAGGGATCTATTGGTGTATACATTCAGATGGAACTTGGTTGTATTTCTTTTGACGGGTCATGGGAATGTGATAGTGGCATTTTCTCTAATCATCCGAATACTCCCAAGTCAAGTTTATAATTCCTTTAGAGGAAATTAAAATTGGAAGTCTTACACGACCTTTTGGTCGTATAGAGTAGTCCAATCTCAATTTCTCTAGAAGGAATTATACACTTGAATTGTTTCGTGCATGTTTTACGTCGCTGGTAATCCACGATAATTGATCGAGAATATCGACGTTGTTTTGAATTTAATGACGAGATAGATGTCCAAATTACTCTCGTTCTTAACAAAACGGCCTTGATTTGGATGCCGTATCTTCAATTAAATTTAAAACACGTTATTATGCCTCGCACTTTTGAGTAATTCGTTCCTCTCGAAATTGATCAAAAGCGATTATTGTGAATTACATTCCTTTCAATAGTATGCTTTCTTTCGAGGAATATTGATAAAAACTTTTCGCGCAAGATTAAAACCCTTGTAAAAGTTCTTGTCCTTATTAATCACGAGCAAGCATAAGATTGAAAGGGGTCTATGCTTTCTTTTTCAGATTATTCCTTCTGACTCGGTCTTTTCATTTGCAGGTGAAAAACAAGCAGTATAGAGAAATCTTCTCTTGGACAAATCTGCAACTATTCTTCCATCTGATCATGAGCGAGTTATAAAATCAGGACGTATTTGCTCGGCTTATTGATATTATGGTTCGGCTCACCCAAGTTGAAGATGTTTGGATGCTCGAAGAAATGAACCATACAGAAGTTAAAACACACACACGAGAACTTTCATTTATTTTGCTCGGCGGAGGGTTTTCAGAAGCAGGTCATACAAGTCGGGGTGGAAAAGTAAAGCCAAAGTGAGCCCTAATTAACGACACAAAGGATCCCAACTGACCCTCCATGTTATTAATGCTCTGCTCATACTCCCAGCTCCGCATGTTGTGGTCGGCAAGCCTGAGGAGAAGACTTCTGCATTCTCCCTTAACTTCGGCGACCTTGGCCTCGTGTTCTTCGGTGACTACTTCCAGGTCCCGAACCAGTCCATTCCCGCGAGCTATGTCCTCGGTTATCTTGTCGAGCCGTTCTTCCTGCCAGTCGCTCTGAAGCCTCAACAGGACGTTGCGGCGGTCATGCTCGCCGGTGGTCAAGGATATGGCCAATTGATCCACCAGATTTCTCCTCTCGCGAAGCAACGTCGCGACCCGCTCATTAGCAAACTCGACGGCCTTTTTGTAACTATCAACCAGATAGTTGGTCAGCACCAAATGATCAGATCGATCCTCATAACGAGCCCGCAAGACGCGAGCCACCAGAATCTCCCGATTAGCAACACGATAGGCCTCTAAGGAGTGTGCAAAGAGAGTCGGGAAAGTTTTATATTCCCTCCCCAGTGTAGTACCTTCGAGAGAAGTGGTATCAAGGTCCTCGAGCAGGACACAGATTGCATCCTCGGTTGCAGAATGATCGGTTATGTGCGCGTAACCGCGACCCAGTAGGTTATAAAGCTTTTCCCACTGGGCCAAGACATCAGTTGAAAAAGTGCGTACGGGAGAGGAGGCCATTTGCGTTGGGTTGGCTTGAGAATAAGACGAGTTTAATAGAGAGATTAGAAGGAAGAGGCTGATTATGCGAGAACGTTAACCTTCCATACATTAATTCCTCATTTTATAGCAACTCGAGGATGATGAAGGGTCTCAGTAATAATGCTGGTGGAGCCCAGTTAGGGGGTAAAGCAGGAGGTCCCCTCACGAGAACCAATGGATTCATTTCGATCCGCGATTTCCGGCTCATCAATTAAAAGATGTAAAAGATTTGTCGGGATCATCATTATTGGAGTTAGGTGGAAGGTAAGCGCAACTATCGAAGAGAGCCCTAACAGGATTTGGCAGTCCCATCACGTTGAAAAGCTAAGCGAGAAATTCAAAGTCTTGAGGGGGAACGTTTGCCTAATGATGCTTGAAGAGCGTCTCCTGAACATACGAAGTCACTCGAAGAAAACTTTATAGGGGGTGAGCATACAGGAGAGAGTGGAGAACTCTGAGTGGGCAAGAACCAATCAAACATTTCTCAATCCAACATATTTAAGAGGTTATTGTCAGCTGCTAGAGGCGACTGACTCAAAAATCTCAGAAATTGAACTACAGAGGGATCTCGAAGATTCCAAGATCAAGTCTAACGCCAAAACCATGGAGCCAAACACTTCTGGCAACGAAAATCAAGATCACGGCGACGACGACAACGACATCCACGATGCTCAACTCGGGAAAAGAAGACGTCCTCACCAATACTCTCAGGAGGAAACCCAAATGCTGGAAACCCTTTTCAGTAAAAGCCATTACATGAAAAAGAAGTGGAGAATTGAATTGAGCCGGGAGTTGGGGATTAATCAGTCGAGGATCCAGTTTTGGTTTCAAAATAGGAGATCCAAATCGAAGGCTCAACGCAAACGTCAGGTGGTCGAGATTTTAAAGGAAGAAAACCAAAAGCTGCGAACAGAAAACATGAGGTATGAAAAAGCTCTCAATATTACCGTTTGCCCTCATTGCGATAACCTCATCGCCCGCGGTAAGATATTCCCCGATAAGCCTCACGCAATGATTGAAGACGTTTATTTACCACCCTACTCCCTCGGGGCATCTCCTGCTCACCCAGATTTTGCCGGAGTCACGCATGAGCAGGATGATCCTACGAAGACGATACAAACGCCTCCTGGGGGATGGGATTTGTATCGCTTTGATTGGAGTTACAGTTTCAAGGAGCTGGATGTTACCGCCGACCAGCTCAAAGCATATCAGCCTCATGCACAACAATTTTTGATAGGGTCGGGTCCTGCTGGAGATGAGTTAATCAGTCGTCAAGCCATCGATGCAATTTTGGGCCACGATAAGAGGAGGTTCGCTTGGCCCCCTGAACTGCATTCCAGATTCCTAGACGTGGTTCACCAAATGGGGATCGATTCAGCAACTCCGACGCGCATATTTAAGGCCATGAATGTACCGGGGCTTAGTAAGGAACTGGTCAGGAATCACCTTGCTGCCTACAGAAAGTTATTAAAACAACGTCGAGCGGAGCTAAACCGGGAGGAATCCGTCTCGAGCTCAAAAGCTAGGGGCGACCGCCATTGTAATGCTCAGGCATCAAGAGATACCCGGCCAAATCTAAGCATCAATCAAGCTAGCAACTCGACCACCGGCAAACTGAAAGCTGATCAGAATGTCCTCCCGGGCCATTTCAACACTTCTCAAGAGCGCGTGTCACAAGTACAGCGAGTGCGCACTCCTCCATTCGAGCAGCAGTCGGCTGGTGCTCTGTCTGCCGCTAGTCAACCCACAACAGACGATTTCTTCGATGAGGGGCTCGATACCTTGTTCAATCAGTGGGAAGCTGACATACTTGGACAGCCATGATCTAGCACCTGACTCGGGGCACGATGGGTTGGTCGCTACGATCACCTATGGAAAGAAGAGCATGTTCACGAGTGGATCACTCTTTTTATCCATTGTAAAGTTCCTATGGGAACATTTTTCTTTAATGGCTATAGTTAATTATGTATGAAAACCAATGCTATCGACGAACATCGTCATGCTCAGTTGTGATGATCCCTTGTTAGATTAAGTCTGAAACTAGAGACGGTCTTTAAAATTTTGAGTGGCCACGAACTCATTCCTCACCAAGCGCCCGTGATGCTGAAATGAAGAGTAACAGCATGCACAGGGAAAATGCCACTTTCGTTTGAACGATGAAAAGGGGTTGAGAGAAGATCATGGCGTTAATTCCCATGGAGCTAAATGAATTAAACGGAGTCATTAATTGCGGGTCCACCGCTGCTCCCCACGTTCTCGGGCCTAGCAAATCATAAAAGGCGCCGAAAGATTGTAGACCCACCACTTTGAAGACTGAACTAGGGGACGAGCGCATTACTCGATGAAACCGAATCAATGCAAGAGAGTTTGTGATCCTATCACGAGGAAAAAGAAAGGGGAATACAGACGATGAGTAATTGCAGGATCTCGGGAGGAGCGCTTGCTTGCTGGTCTTCATATGCAGCCTGAAGGATGGTTCCAGGACACGCACAATCACTTGAGAAAATTTCTAGAGTGAGCAAACACGTAAGAGCGAATTGAGAAAGCTAAGTGAACTAGATCAGCCCGAGATACCCCGATCCATTATGTTTAAAAGTTATTCCCATCTGCTAGAAACGCCCGACCTGGACATTTCTGAGCACGAACTGCTGGGAGACTTTGAAGATCCTGGAGCTGAATCCTGCCTGAAGGCCATAGAGACTGACTCCTCCAGCGATGAAATTCTAGGTTTCAGCTACGAAGAAGGAGTATACAATGATGACCGGAGTCGGAAAAGGAAGCAACTACAACGCCACACTCCAGGCCAAATCCGAGAGCTCGAAGCTTTCTTCAATGAATGCCCCACTCCAAGCAGACAACAGAAAATGGAGTTGAGCCGAAAGATAGGATTGGAGCTTTCGAAGGTCAAGTTTTGGTTCGCCAACAAACGAACCCGGGTGAAACAGCAATACGCAGACCATGAGTTACTGGTCCTGAAGGAGGAGAATGAGAAGCTTCAAGCTGAAAGCGCGAGATATAAGGAAGCTCTGACCAAGGCCACCTGCCTTAATTGTGGTAATCCTGTTGTCCTCGGCGAGGTGTTCCTCGATGAACCATCCCTGTTGACGAATAACGCTCAGCTGTTACCGTATTCTCCACAGCATTTTCCGACACAGCCAGATACCGCCGGAGATCTGCATGAGCAAGTCAACACCATAGGATCAACACCAACATCCTCTGAGAAATGGGATATGAATCATCACAGGGGGAATTCTCTCAATGACGAACTCGCTGTCGCAGCCAGCCAATCCAAAGTCGGTGAGTCCCTCCCTGGACAACTTTTGAAACGACTAGATCCCGTAGAGAATAGCTACCGAAGTATTGACGATATTTTGGGTGATAAGAGAACAAGGTTTTACTGGACCTATGAACTTCACACCAAATTTGTTGATGCAATTCGAGAGCTGGGAGTTGATTCGGCTAGCCCACTACGCATACTCGAGATCATGAATGTGCCGGGGCTCTCTAGAATTAACGTTGAGTCTCACCTCAAGTACTATAGGAGATTGCTAAGGGATGGAAGGATAGCGTTAAACCATCATAAAGCCAGTTGGAGCTCAAGTGCTGGGCAGAGTTACAACCATGATGATTGGAGAGCCAAGAGCACCCAACCGTGTTTCAGCAATGACGGGACTAGCAGTCGTGTCAGCGACTCCTCTAACCCAAATCAGAATGCTCCGCCGAGCTATCTCAATACTCCTCAGGAGTATATGCCACAGTTCCAGCACATAGAGATTCCTCAGTTTGAGCGCGAATCAGTCATTAATGCTGTCCCTGAAGCGGATCTGGCATTGGTAGAGAGTGCACATATAAACCTGCCGGTCATTGGAGGAAGTTCCAATTCGAAGGGTCAAGTTGCTCACGGCGAGAGCAAAGAGAGGAATCCCTCGCCTGCAGTCGACGACAGCCAATCTGGGCACCAAGGGCTAGAAAAAACAGGCGATTTCCTTGAGGAGGAGCTGGACACTTGGATCAATACTCTTCAGGAATGTATGTCTCGACCCCAACAGGGCAATGATGAAGGTTCCAGCTCAAAGACTCCAGTTCCTCACAATGAAGGCGATGAGGGAAATCTGCCCCCAACAATTGTTGATACCCAACTTGAGCATCAATGGCTCGAAGACCAGAGCAATTTCCTTGGCGATGAGTTCAATCTTTGGCTCGATCAATTTGGAGCCGGAGGGCCATCACAGTGGTGACGCAAGGCAGGTGACCAAACGTCTGATGCAAGGCATGGTTACTCGATGAAAAATGCTTAGACGAAAGGGGTGGAACACTCCTATTGAATATGTTGTTGATCGCACTGTAAGGTTCCCACGGGAACATCTTTCATTAATGTCTAGAACTAATTGCGCGTGAGTGTCAACATCACCCTTTGAGCATCTTCAAGCCGAGGGCCGTGGATTAATCGCTTAATCCGTGGAGCAAGTTCCCCGAACAATGACTATCACCCGCGGAGTATAATGGGATCTACCCCTTCAATACGAAATACGTTTGGCCGCGAAGCCACCTATTTGGTAAAACGATGTATCGTTCCTAAACGATCTTCAATCGAATACCGAAGTAATGTCTCCTTTCTTTCCCTTCTCAGGTGATAAACGTGGATAAATCACTCAAGGAGCCATTTGTTCGAATAACAGAACAGACGTCGCCTAACTGGGGGCAGATGAACCATTGATGTTGCAAACACTCCAAGAATGGATAGGCGGATTTGATAGATGTTGTTCATATCAATACGCAATATCAGAACGGGATGAGAACCAAGAGTAAAGTTGTATCGTTCCAATTTGTCTTGAATTTGAGAATATGAATTGATACTCGTTATTTATCCTTGACAGGGGAATCGCCTTACAGACGAACAGGTTTTCACATCCCATGTATTACCCGTTAGAATACATGACCAAGGGTAAATTGTATCGTTCTAATTTTTTGAAAAATTCGTGAACGTACAATAACATGTTTCTTCCGCATTTTCAGGATTTCCAGCCGCGGGGGACAGGTAAGTATCCCTTTCCCCAATCCATTGAAGATGTTAAATAAAAAACAGAGAGAAAAAGAAAAGCTTTCAGAATCTAATGTCTAGAAAAGACATAGAATTCAAACTTCATTGGCATTCATGTTTTGAAATAGGAGGTTGTCTGAACATGAATAAGAGCATGCATGGGGCATCATAAAATCCCCTTTGACGGGTAAAATTTTTGGAGAAAATGAAAGAGATTTTTCCAATAAAAAATTGTTCAAAACTTTTAAAAGGACGTTTTCTCAAAAGACAAGAGGCAAAGCTTAATCCAAACACGTCCTATACACACTTGAGAGAGAAGTGGAGCGGATCAGATAGCAAAATCTGGACCTACGGAAGTAAGGACCATTCGCAGCGATTACATGGATTAGGACGACAGAGGCATTCGTTTCATATCCCTCAAACACCACAGGTGACCGATGATAAACCCATTTGAACGGCGGTTTTCATTCTTAACCCTGTCAAGAACCACCCCACACCGGGGCAAAAAGGAAGTAAGTCCAGCAGCATCAGGAGAAAATGGTTAGAAATTTTCTTACTCGGGCTAACATTAATCTTTGTGTGTTGTTTATATGGTAATCCAAGCGCCATAGGATGACGAGAAGCATTCATTCTCTATCCCACACACCATATCCTTTGCACAGCCAAGTTGAGCCTGCAAATTCATTTCATAAACCCATGTTGGTGATCATGGGATGTTTCAAGATAGAAACTGCATCACTCCAAGAACGGAAGAAATCAAGAGATGGGATTTATAGAAAAATTTCATATCGGCGTTTAAATGTGCTATGATTCAAGTTGTATATCTAGCACAATTTTCTGAACATCGTGGTTCCAAAGGAAAAGAAAAGGCGGGATTTCAACAAAGAAAAAAATCCCCAGCATCAAGAAAAAGCAAAGTGCCTGGTAAAAGCGAGGCCGATGCTCGTGAAAACTGTTTGATTGATCCCCAATAAAGCCTAGTTGGGAAGAGAGAAAAACCCATAAAGGAGTCAGATCAAGAAGACTGCTCCCCAAATGATGTCAGCCGTGGTGCAAAAACACGGACAGAATTGTCAATCTCTTAATACCACAAGAGACGTTCTCTAAAGGACTTGTGCACACCTCAAAAGCGGTTACACACCTCAAAAATGGAAGATGCAGAATGGAAAAGACATGTGACAAATTTGCAATGATCACCAATGTCAAACCCCTCATGAATTCTGGGCCAAAAACAAGCTTTTTTCGGTCCCCAATCCTACCAATGTTACAACCCCGAAACAGTCTTCTCTGACTAAGACACTTGGGTTAACATATAGCTTAGCTCGAAGAAGTACGAGCAAGACCATTTCTTTCTCATTTTGCAGGGTTCTTGACTTGTAAACCCGGAGCAGATGGTGAAGATTTTCATTCAATAGCCTCGACTCCAAAGCGGGTCCCCCTTGAAAACCAATATCCAAGCCCAACATTACAGTCCCGTGGAAGACCTCCCGACCGATCAAAATGTATGCGCTGCGAATGAGCCTAAAACCTAGGCACAGGTCAGTAGGGAATCGAGTGCATCCCCTATAAAAAAATCACTATCGCAAAACAGGTGAGAAGACCTCATTGTCTAGAAATATTCCAATTGATGTTTTGAACAAACTCTTTTTGGAATTTTCAAACTGTTGATCCAGATTTTCCGTGCAAGGGATTTGTGATCACATTTGCATGTTGCAAGAATGTTTTGGATAACCTCCAGCATCAAAATGCACATCTCATGACTAAAGCTTAAGTCATAAAATTTTGTCAATTGGACAATTGCTGTCTTCTCAAAGATTACCAATATTTTCTTGGGGAAGAGAAACCCTTTTAAAAAAAATCCTTTTCAAAATCAGACAGTCTCATTGGACGTGGAGAACCCTCGTCATGAGACCCCCTTTTCAAAAATATCAAACAGTCTTATCGGACGTGGAGAACCCTCGTCATGAGACCCCTTTTCAAAATTTAGGCAGTCTCATCGGACGTGGAGAACCCTCGTCATGAGACCCCTTTCCAAAGCAAACTGAAGGTAGATACCGCCTGAAGGGTCAAATCAAAGGTTGATACCGCCTGAAGGGTCAAAATTATGGTAGATACCGCCTGAAGGGTCAACACAAGGTAGATACCGCCTGAAGGGTCAAAATCAATGGTAGATACCGCCTGAAGGGTCAACACAAGGTAGAAACCGCCTGAAGGGTCAACTCAATGGTAGAAACCGCCTGAAGGGTCAATCAATGGTAGATACCGCCTGAAGGATCAACACAAGGTAGAAACTGCCTGAAGGATCAACTCATGGTAGAAACCGCCACAAGGATCAACACAAAGGTCCTATCCACCGTAAGGATCAAAATCCTTGACAAACCCCAAAGCGTGGGATGCGCCTTCCTTAGGTTCCTACCAGTTAGGAATCCCATAATGGTGTGACCTACCATACAGGTCAGAGCTAAATCTCCCTAGGATATTCTCAATGACGAGTCCTAGGTATCTTCTTGAAAGTTATCGCAACCCGCAGCATCCGACAGGTGAGCTTCAGGTAAGCCTCTCTCATCCCGGCACATGGTCAAGTTGTTGGAGTAAACCATGGATTAATTTGAGCTCTTATCGGGAGCCTTAAGGATTCGATGTCATAGCATTTCTTCTCCCATTTGAGTCGGTTAAGAATCAGGAGCCGTCTTATCTTTGAGAAAAACCTCTAACGAGATTCCTCTCAAAGAGGGGCAGCTGTTGACACCTGATTTTTGACCATTTATTATTGTGATTTTTATTCTTTAAAATTAATTAAAAATATCAAGAAAGGTCATAAAATCACAAAATCAACTTCGGAAGCCTTGGCCTAGCCTCGGGGACCAATTTTGAACAAAAAATATTTTTTGGTATTTTATAATATTTTTCGAATTTATTTAATTATAAAAATACCCAAAAAATCAGAAAAATACCATTTGTGGTCAGAAAAATACACAAAAATATTTAATAATTTTGTTTTAATTTCATCTTCAAGGGTGTCACTTTAAACTTTGAAAATTCGGCTTGGGTCACTATGTTGACACCTAAATTTTGATCATTTTATTTTGTTTTATTTTATTTTTTTTATCATTATTATTATTTTATTTTTAAGGAAAAACATAATCATTTAAAATAAAAAGCAAAAGAAAAGAGGGATATTTGACCAATGATGTTGTCTTGGCTTTTATTTTTATTTTATTTTATTTATACTATTTTATTTTATTTAATATTATTAATTTATTATTTTATTTCCCCACTCACATGCTCCCTCACCTTTCTCTCTCTCTCCCCTCCACGTGAAAATGGACTCTCCGGCTCTCTCTTCGTCCTTCTTCGCTCTTCTCTTCTCTTTCGGTTTTTGTGCAAAAACTGAACCCACCAAGCCATCACCAACTCCTCCAGCATCTATACCACCTTCCACCACCGTCGCAGCGCCATCACAGTCGCAGGAATTGCCGAAAATAGCCCGGAGCTCAGACTGCTCTATTTTGCGCAAGTTTCGGGTCCCCTCCTATCCAGCTCGTCCCGTGCCTCTCCATCATCACCATCGCCTTCAACCACTTCGGCGAGAACCGGGTGCACGCATTCCCCGGTGCCGCCGCGGCTACATCCACGTCGTCACAACGACTTCAGCAGTGGGAGAGGTGCATCATCGGCGGCAGCGGCAGCCTCACCATTAACGGTCAGGGCAACCGCTATATCGCCACCTCTAACCGTTTCGTTGCCCCCGTCGAGCTCATCCTCACCGCGGCTCATCACTCCGTCACCTAGCCTCGACAGCCGCCCGAGCTCGCGCCAACCGTCACTCCACCACCCCTCCAGCCGTAGATCTGGAGCCGCAAGGCCTATGAAGACCGAGAACCTCCCAACCATCATCCCGTAGCTCAAGCGAGTGGTCCGAATGTTCAGGACTGGAAGCTAGATGGATTTTTCGTCAGGATGCAGCTCAAGACCACCGCGGAAGTTTAACTCGTTGCCGTCGACACCATCTCCGTAGCTGAATGCGGTGGTAACGTGAGCTCGTTCGAGCTTTTACACTCAGGCTCGTCCACGGTTCGACGGTCATCGCCGTTGCAGCCCGTGGTTGAAGGCCACTCGGGTAAGCTTCTCGATCTTCATTAATAGTCGTTGCATGCTCGGAGTTGGAAAGCCGAACAAGGAAATAAATAAAAAATCAGCGGCCAAGTTATTTGATGCGCGCGAGTGTGGCAATGGTTATTTCGGTTTGGCTTCTGTGAGTTGGGGAGAAGACAATGCAAACTACAAATCCAAGAAATAATAAAGAATGAAAAGCTGAGGGCAACTAAGGGAGTGGCGTGTTATTTTTTTCTTGTGTTGAGCATGTGGGCTGCTTTTAGGATTGGGTCACTAATGGAACTTACGGTCTGGGCCTCTAATGGAAAGAATTAAAAGAAATTGGGCCATGTCCAAATTAAGTCAAGTTGATCTTGATAAAAGAATGGGCCTTTCTCATTTTAGGTTTTATTTGGGCTTTTGGTTGGCATTTGGTCATGAAAGGAGTTGGGTTTAGGGGTCCAAATCAGATCACCATTTTCGAATTTAAAAAAAAAAAATTAAAAAAATTATTACTAGAAAAATCCCCAAAAAAAATAGAAAATCATAAAAAAATTCAAAAAAATTCGAAAAATTTAGAAAAATTCTAAAAAATTCCAGAAAATAGGAAATGGCCACATTCAACTGGCCATGACCTGTTTCGGGCCATTTGACCCCCGATCTTTCTAGAAATGACGGTTTTGCCCTTCCGGCAAACCGTCTTCCAAAAAAATTCTAAAAAATTCCAAGAAAATCCCCAAAAATAGGAAATTGCCACAAACAACTGGCCAGGACTCATTCTGGGTGTTTTGATCCCCGACCCTTCTTAAAATGACGATTTCACCCTTTGGGCGAATCGTTTTCCAAACAATTGAAGAAAAATCAAGAAATTCCAAAAAATTCTCAAAAATGAGAAATTGCCACAATCAACTGGCCATGGAATATTTTGAGTAATTCGGTATCCAAATCTTCCAAAAATTTACGATTTTGCCCTTCGGGCTAATCGTTCCCAAATCTTCCCATTTTGCCCCTGGTCCTAAATCACGCCTTCCTTAAACCTTTATGGTTATACTAGGAAGCCATGTGATGTGAATTGACTTGCATTGATGTGATTTATTTATGCACTTGATTGCGCTTTCATTTAAATTGATTGTGATTGATAGGAATAGTCTTCCAATCTGCATGAAACCCTGAATTAAACCTACCTCACCCGAACTTGCGCCTGCATGAACTCTTAGCTAGGAACATCACTCGCGTTAGGTACCGAAAGGGCGTTGGCAATGACACCAGCGTAACCAAGTCCCCGAACCCAAAATCTCTAGTTCCGCAGAACTGATCGATCTCTCCCAATCGGTCAGTAAGGTTTCCGGTCTACCCTCCAAGAAAGACCGGTGGCGACTCCAAATGCATGCACAATTTGCACATGCCACTACGACCACACTGAAGGTCGAAAGCGATCGACTCTTATCGTCGAAGAATACTCCCGCCGCGATTTGGTATGGGCCTGGGAGGGCTCGCGCCGATCCAAGACCCGCGATCGGTAATCCATTAGCCGCGTCCGCTTTCGGACGGGTCGCGGCACGTGGCCGCCGACGTGGCATGCCACGTCAGCATTTGACCGATTGACCGCCGGCGATAGTCGCCGGAGAAGACGATGAACAGTGATTATTCCGGCGACTATCGCCGGAAAAAGCGAACCGCCCCCGAAACTTCAAATTTTTTTTGCCCAATTTGCATCATTCGACTCTTTAGACCTTCAGCATCAATATACAACCAAAAAAAGACAAACACCACGTCGGAAAATGGCCGGACGAAGCCTCGACCGAACCGGCTCCGGCGAAAATATTTGCAGAAAATTTTTTTTGCTCAAAGCTCGGTTTCGTTCCATCACATGGTATCCAATGGCGGTTTAGAAGCTTACCTGAGGTTCCTTGATGGTCGGTGACCGCTCGAAGTTCCCTGTCGAGCTCTCGGTTCGAGCCACGGCCGGCGAAGCTTCGGCTCACGTCGTCGGCGCGTTTTTTAATGCAAAACAAACACTAAGACGGGCTTATAACAAGTTCTAATGAAGCTTAAAGGCGGGTTTCGCGCAAATAGAGCTCGGGGATAGCTCGGCCGAGAGCCAAAATATCAAGCCCTAATTCAGGCATTTTGTCGAACACGTTATAGGCACGCGAGAAATGGAGGTCGGGAGAGAATACCGACCTGTTTCGGGTGTTGCCGGCGACCGTGGCTGCTTTGGCGATGTGGCTTCAAGTCCCCTGCAACTTGGAGAATACTCCTATGGCTCAAACTCTCCCCGAATTTTGCTCGAAAATTTCTTTCTCCCTTTTTTCTTCTCCTCGGTTCCATGGCCGAGACCCCTATTTATAGGGGATTTTGGCGACTATTTTATGGCAGCCGGCGACCCCCACTTCCACCATCGTGTTGCTCGTCGATTCAGCTCCACTTTCTTCTTCATGGCCGACCACTTTCGCGCGCTGAATCATCCTCCATTTCCCCTCCAAAGTGCGCCAATCGACCTCAAGCTTTCGGCCATGGTGGGTCTGCAAGTTGCAAACCCGGTCGGACCGGGTCGGGTCGGGTCTGACCCGACCGGCCCGGTTCGACCAATTTTGCAAAATTGGGCCCCAAATCGACCACTTTTCATGAAATTGATACCAAAATCAGATTCCTTGACATGTTTTCCATTAAATAGGGGTATTTTTGTGAATCAATTGATTCGAATTTAGTGAAATCCCCAAATTGTCCCTAGGATCCGAAAATGATTTTTGCTCAATCGAGGGCCTAAATGACCAAATTAGTCAAAATTGAGGCCACCAATGGATTCCTCATGATGAAAAATATCGAGTAGAGATGTTTAATTTTAATGGGTATGCTCGTATGAAATTTAATTTCGAAAATTGTGAAACCGAGGACTAAATTGAAAGGAAATTGTGTAATTAAGCCACTTTGGCTAAAATTGATCAAATTGGAGGGTAAATTAACCCAATTGCACTTCAAGACTTTATAATCCAATGTCATAGCTTACAAAAGGTGAGAATTGAAAACTAAAAGACTCGAAAATGATTTTTTAGGCTCGGTTCGGGTTTATGTTTGTGAAGGAACATAGTGACCCGGGCCGAATTTTCAAGATTTAAAGTGACACACCTGAAGAGGAAATTAAAACAAAATTATTGAACATTTTTTGTATTTTTCTGATCACAAATGGTATTTGTCTGATTTTTTGAGTATTTTTAATAATTAAAAAATTCGAAAAATTATTAAAAATTATGAAAAATATTTTTTGTTCAAAATTGACTCTTGAGGCTATGCCAAGGCCTCCAAAGTTGATTTTGTAATTTTATGAGTTTTTGGCTATTTTTAATTAATTTTGGAAATAAAAACTAAAATGATAAAAGACCAAAAATCAGGTGTCAACAGATATATAATATAATTAGAGTAAGGATAGAGAAGACTGCACAGAGGGTTTATAGTGGTTCGGCTTTGGTTAAGCCTACGTTCACTTCTTCGGCTATCGGCCAATCGGTTGGATTCCATTAGTAAACTGCTTGAGATGTTACAGCTTAGTGATACCCTTGAAACGCAGGATTCTCCACCCAGCGCTTAACACTCTTGTGTACACCTCCTTACAATTAAAATGGATGAATCAAGAAGTGTATATGAAATGAAGTACTCTCGATCTAAGAATTATGAACACTTTTCCCTCTTAACGTCAATCTTATTTCCCTCCGACTTTGAGATGTCTTTTATACTCCTCCGCCTCCAATCTAACCGTTGCAAGGCTTCTAGAAAAGGTCTCTCCAAAACTTCCCATTTGGACACGACAGATACCAAAAGAAGATTTTGTAGCCGTTGGAGATTGCCAAAGGAAAGTCTTCCCCATTTGGATCAAATCGCCCATACAATTATGATCCTCAGTTTCCATAGATGGTTTCTTCCATTTGGCAAGTTGTGTTCGTCTCCGTGATTTCGCATTCTTGATTGATCTCTATCCCCGAGAATCCTCAAGAATGATCTAACTCGATTGTATCCATTGTAATGTATCAATTAAGTACATTTCGAAGTCCTCTTCAAGTTTTGATTACTGCACGTGAATACTCCACTCAGAGCTTGAGCATCATTCCAACATCTGAGGTATCCCCACTCAACGTCTGAGTTCGACACATCATTTGAATCCCTCAGAAATCAACATCTGAGCTAAATCTTTTTGTCAGATTCAATCCTGTGCATCCTCGCACCAAAGGATAATCCGCAAAATAAGTAATTCACGGTATTATCTCGAAACTTAAGAGTACTTGGATTGTTTTGTCAACTTCAAAATTATCTAGGGGTTTTTCTTAACAATCTCCCCCTTTCTGATGATGACAAAACTATTCACAAAAGTAACAATTGTATGAATAGTAAAGATGAGCAACTAGAGTCTAGTTGCTCTTAGTAAAATCTTGATAATTTTTTTTTATGAATCTGTCCTTTCTAGCAAGAATAAGTTATGATGTTCAAAAGTTGATATTGCAATATTACAATCAATCTCAAAACTTGTGATAACTCTTAAAATTTAGAATTTCAAGAGCATTTAAGAAGCATAGTCATGTGATTCTAATTGATTTCATAGGATCTTAACCACATGTATGATAATCTTGAGAAGCACAGTAAGTAAGAACATAATACTTGTGATTTGGAATTACTACACAATAGCTTAGAACTACATGCTCAGATTATAGCAATTGTAATATGCTTGAGTTAACCTGTTTAGGAAAATAAATTACCAAACATAGAGATTAATGAAATGCTCAAAGTAAGGAACTTGTTCACTTGTTCGGCTTAGAAATGATATTTCTTTTCAGATCTTGTTTCTGGTGAACATGGGAGCTTACATTCTCACATTTCCAATTTGACAACCTGTGTCATGCCCCGCGTTCCATTTACGAGCACGCCACATCTCCCACTGCCGTTTTAATACGTAAACATACCCAGGATCCAAACGATCGTGGCATATGAATGAAATAAAACACGCATGCGGAAGAAAATAAACAACTCCATTCACCTTTACAAAAAGATGATCTAGGATAACGAAATATAAACACATAATATAACGCGAGGAGTTTTACAAAAAGCCATGGTCAAAGTACAACCACAGACTAGGGAAAATAGAAGGGGGACCACAGACCATCCAAAAGACATCGATCTAGGTCCTAACAAAAATCCCTCACCAAAAGACGACATCCCAAAGTACCCACGACTACTAAGGCTACTAAACAGAACTACTAGCCTCGTCTTCATCTTCGTCGGGATCATAGTCAGAAAAGCTTTCGGAATGCACTTCCATGGAGTCATCCTCCTTGTCGCTCTCAGAAGCAGATAATTCTATAACCTCGATGTCCTCTTCAACTGTCGGGGTCTTCTCAGGAACGTTCCTCGAACCAACTACCGAAACCTCAACCTCGACCTCGACCTCATCGAGAATAGGATGACACCAATCGGGCACTTCTCTAGGGACTTCGGTAGGCTTCAAAGGACCAGTGGTACTATCCCCGACTTGTCGAAACCAAGCCTCATAGCGATGAGGCTTCTGTTGTGGAAATTCTCCTGTATTTTGATTCTGACAAAACTTTCAAAAGAAATTGTTTAATGATATGTGATGCAGGAAAAAAAATGTAAAAGCAGCAGGTTGAATGATTCCAATCCTGTCGCACTGACGAAGGGTCAAATGGAAGTACTCCTGACGAAGGGTCAGATGAAAGTACTTCTGACGAAGGGTCAGATAGAATGCTTCTGACTGAGGGTTAGATAGAAGTGCTTCTGACGATCTAAACAGTGACGGATGGATCACATCAAATCTCCGTATTACCATTCCGTGTCAACTGATCTAGTAAGAAACAAATCTTCCTATAGACGAATCTGAAGAAAGATCAGTCTCTGCATTTGCAAAACACGAAGACCCACGTATGGCAGGTTTCCGATCAAGGCAAGTGATATTCGATTGCCCTGATATCCCTTCCAATCAATTAAGGGACTTTCTACAATGGGATATCATCTTCTAAGGAATATTTCTTTGGGAACCAACTCAAACTTATCACACTTATGGAAGCTGGAGATTCAGTTGTATGGGCGACTGAATCAGAATGGTTCAACGTCTTACCCAACGGTCTACATATCTTCTGAAAATACAGTCTCGTTCAATCACGATTGATGACGTCCAATCAAGGATTGAAGAGCGATCCCTTGGCTGGAATCCAACGGCTAGTTCGGAGGTAGGGGAGTATAAAAGAAGGATCATGATGGACTAAAGGGGGAGAGCGAACAACAATCCAAAGTGCAAGCATAATCTGAGTTCTATCCGAAAATATTCTATATACTCAAAATCCTTCATTGTGAAAATCTGTGTGAGAAAAAACCAAGTGCTTGAGTGGTTGTAATTCTCTTGATTCTTCATAGTGAAATCCAGCCGATCGGCTGTCATCGTGGGAGAGTGGACGTAGGCTTGATCTAAGCCGAACCACTATAAACGTTGTGTGCAATATTCTCTACTCTAAACTCTTACCTTTGCGTTTAGATTTTCTGCACACTGTTATACTGCTCCTGTTCCTAATCGTACACTGAATTTTATTTATTCCGCAAGAAATTTCAATTTTATTCAGAATCACCTATTCACCCCCTCCAGGAGATATTGCTAGATCCATCAATTGATATCAGAGCAGGTTGCTCATTTTTATGAAGTGTTTATTGACTTCAGAGTTAACGATCTACTATGTCTAGCACTCTTCAGGAACAAGCGATTCGCACTTTGCCAACAAACCACCATACTTTGATGGAAAGGACTACAATATGTGGAGCAACAAGATGAAGTGGTTTTGCAAAGCCTATGATGATCTGATGTGGGATGTCGTTACAAATGGAGTAGTTCCTGCAACTGCTACAAATCCAGCCACTGCTGACGGAGTAAATCCTATTACAACAATGACCGATGCTGAAAAGGCTAAAAGAAGAGGCCTTGACTCTAAAGCTGTCAATGCTCTCTTTTGTGCCTTATCTACCACTCTCTATAATCGTGTCTCAGAAGAGGAATCATCTAAGACAATATGGGATAGACTTCATATTACCTTTCAAGGAACAAATCGTGTAAAAGAAACAAAGCTCAGTATTTTACTGAGTGACTATGAAGCATTTGAAATGAAACCTGATGAATCTATTGCAGATATGATAGATAGGTTTCAGACTTTGGCAAGTGGACTTGCAAGACAAGGCGCACCTATTGCTGAACCAATGCAAGTCAGGAAGATACTGCGTGGACTCACAGATGATTGGAATTACATCAAACCATTAATTCAAGAATGCCAAACAATCAGACCACTCTCGGTGGATGAGTTAGTCGGGACTTTGCAATCTTATGAAACAGAATGAGCAAACAAGAAGGGAGAACAAAAAGGTAAAAAATCTATTGCCTTAAAAACTGAAATTAATCAATGTTTTTCTGATACAGATGATGAAGATGAGGATGATGAGGAATTAGCCCTCATGGTCAAGAAATTTAGGAAGATGGCTCGGAAAGGCAGAAACATCAAAGGGAAGAAACCTTGGAAGAAGAATGATGTGAAAATATCAAGCAACGACTCACAAGACAGCAAAGACGCGATCTGCTTTCACTGTAAGAAGGCAGGACATATCAAACCGAACTGTCCAAATTTGAAGAAGGACAAACTCAAGTATGAGAAGTACAAGAAGGCTCTAAAGGCAGAAACTTTAAGTGATTCTGATGAAAGTGAAAATGATTATGCAAACATCTATCTCATGGCCGAATCAGGTTCAAGTTCAGATTCAGAAACTGAGGTATGTTCATCTGAACTCCCTAATGAAGTTATTGAATATATTGATGAATTGTATAGAAATTACAAAGAAGCTTTTAAAAAGGTTTCTGATTTGAAAAAGGAAAATGCTTCCTTAAAACAACAAAATCTGTCCCAAAAAGAAAAAATTGATTTTCTACAACAAGAGCTTCACCAGATGAAAGAAAATTATGATTTGATTTCAAAAGAAAATGCTTCCTTGAAAGAAAAGGTTTACGATATATCAAAAAAGGTTTTCACAAAGCTCAGAAACTCTGAATAGCATTATTTCAAAACAAATACCCTTCAATGACCGATCTGGGTTAGGTTTTAAAAAGGAAAGTAGTAAAAAAAAATTCCTTTAAAACTGAATTTCGAAAACCAACATTTTCCAATTATAGGCATCATTTTCATAAGCATTTTACTAGATCCTACATTCGACAATCCTGTGTGAACTGTGGTGATCCTAGCCATACCAAGGATTACTGCAAGAAAATTTGGAGACCTATTAAAAGGTCAAAACCTACTAACACAGAAGGACCCTAGAAAGTATGTGTACCAAAGAAACAGTAAGTTGTTTATTTATTGCAGGTACCAAAGAGAAGGAAGAACAAGTGGTTTCTGGATAGTGGTTGTTCAAGTCACATGACTGGAAATCCATATGTATTTATATCCTTCTCAGATTGTGATGGAAGAAACGTGTCTTTTGGAGGAAAGAACAAGGGAAAGGTCATTGGGAAAGGAAATGTAAAGATTGGAAATCTAACTGTTAAAGATGTATCTCTAGTCAGAGGATTGAACTACAACTTAATTTCTGTAAGTTAACTCTGTGACTCTGGATATGATATTTGGTTCCAAGATCTAAAATGCACAGGTATGAGCAAGGACAAGAAGCAATCCTTCACGGGACGAAGGCATGGGAACATTTATCTTTTAGATATTGATGCTGACTGTGAAAGTGCAAAATGTCTTATTTCTGTTAAGGATGAATCTGATCTTTGGCATAGAAAGTTAGGTCATATGAGTGTAAAACATATCTCAAAACTTTCCAAGAAGGAACTTGTTCGAGGGTTACCTCAAACGAAATTTGAGAAAAGTGGACTATGTCATGCATGCACACTGGGTAAGCAGTTTGATGAGAGATCAGATTAAGGAATTTTCTTGGGATATTCAACAACAAGCAAAGCCTACAGAGTATACAACAAGAACACTCGTGTTGTTGAAGAATCAGTGAACATCAAGTTCGATGAAAGCCACCAAAATGATGAACCTGAATCCATTCAAATGAATACACTTCATCAAGTCACAGACTCACGGGTAGATTCAGATGCGAAGCAAGACTCAGATGTGAATATTGGTTCGGAGAATGTTCAGAAGGAAACTTCTTCAGTTGAAGAAAGACCAGAAGATGAACAGAATGAATCCACAACATCCTCAAATGATAGCCTTGACAAAAACTGGAAGCATAAGTCAAGTCATCCAAAGGAACTTATCATAGGAAGCATAAGTGATGGCATAAAGACAAGATCTAAGCTCAAGCAAGCAATGAGCAACATCGCTTTGGTATCTGAATTGGAGCAAAAATGAATTGAAGATGCATTAGCAGATGAGAACTGGATAAATGCAATGCAGGAAGAGCTATATCAGTTCAAGGTCAACAATGTTTGGGAATTGGTTAATCGACCCAAAAATTGTCTAGTAATTGGAACAAAATGGGTATTCAGAAACAAACTTGATGACAAAGGAAAAGTTGTAAGAAACAAAGCAAGACTTGTAGCAAAAGGCTACTCTCAAGAAGAATGAATAGACTACGATGAGACCTACGCACCGGTTGCCAGGTTAGAAGCGATTAGGCTACTTCTTGCTTATGCTTGTTACAATGATTTCAAACTTTTTCAGATGGACGTGAAAAGTGCCTTCCTAAATGGCTACATCAAAGAAGAGGTATACGTTGAGCAACTCCCTGGCTTCGAAGAACCTAGAGAAAAGGATTTGGTATATGTCTTGAAAAAGGCACTCTACGGACTGAAACAAGCACCTCGTGCTTGGTATGAAAGGTTGAGTAACTTTCTATCTCAACACAACTTCACCAAAGGTAATGTAGACACCACTCTTTTTATTCAAAGAAAAGGTAAAGATATCCTTTTAGTTCAAATCTATGTTGATGATATTATATTTGGCTCATCTAATGAGCTTCTCTGCAAGAAATTTTCTAAAGTAATGCGGGATGAATTTGAGATGAGTATGATGGGAGAATTACGGTTCTTTCTTGGTCTTCAAATTCATCAATCTCAGAAAGGAACTTTCATATTTCAAGAAAAGTATGCACTGGAAATAGTGAAGAAATTTGGTCTGGAGAATGGCAAGAAGACAGAAACTCCTATGTCTCACTCCTCCAAATTAGATAAAGATGAAGATGGAAATGAAGTTGATCCCAAACTATATCGTAGTATGATTGGATCATTACTCTATCTCACAGCTTCAAGACTAGACATCCAATATAGTGTCTGCTTATGTACAAGATTTCAATCAAGCCTAAGAGAATCACACCTATCAGCCGTCAAAAGAATAATCAAATACATAGGGACTTATCCCAACTATGGTTTGTGGTACTCTAAATCTTCTGATTTTATACTAAAGGGATATTCAGATGCAGATCTTGCAGGTTGCAAAATTGATAGAAAGAGTACATCTGGAACTTGTCAGCTCATGGGAAACATGCTTGTCTCATGGTATTCAAAGAAGCAAAATACAGTGGCACTTAGTACAGCTGAAGCAGAATACGTATCTTTTGGAAGTTGCTGTACTCAAATACTTTGGCTAAAACAGCAGCTCAAAGACTATGGTGTTGAAGAATCAACTGTGGAAATCCTATGTGACAACACGAGTGCCATAAATCTTACAAAGAATCCCATACTTCACTCAAGAACAAAGCATATTGAGATCAAGCATCACTTCATACGTGATCATGTTCAGAACGGTGATGTTAACATTTAATACATTGATACGAAAAATCAACTTGCAGACATTTTTACTAAACCATTGGATAAACAGACTTTTAATTTTATTAGAAATGAATTATCCATCATTAACCTTCCTTCTTAAGTATACCTTAGAACATGGAAATTCAGAAGGAACGTCAAAAGGAGAGTCAGAAGGAGAGTCAGAAGGAACGAAAGAAGGAGAGTAAAAAGGAACGTCAGAAGGAGAGTCAGAAGGAGAGTCAGAAGGAAGGATAGAAAGAGAGTCAAAAGGAACGACAGAAGGAGAGTCAGAAGGAGCGTCAGAAGAAGCATCAGAAGGAACGTCAGAAAGGCACGTAAGAAGAAATTCACACTTTCTTTTAAAAAAAGGTCATAAATCGAGGTTAGTTATCTCTAAAAACTATCTTTTAGGTAAGTTCCTCATATGAATAGATATCTCCGAATATCTGATTGACGGTGATTAATTGATTTACTAAAGAAACTTTTTTTTTTAAATCAAAATTCCATCTTTTGTTTCCAAAAATAACCGCCTCTTTTATAAAACATCGAACCGTCACATCTATCCTCTCTCTTTCAAAATTTTCTCAAATCAAAACCCTAAAACCGTATCCAAGATCTCTCGCTCTTGATTTCCTCCTCAAAACAACGCTCTTTCACTCAAAGTTTTAAACTTTCTACGCATCAATGGCTCCAAAATCAGCCTCTGACTCGAAAAAGACGTCTCAGTTGAAGAGAAAGTTCTCCTCCTCAACAGCAAGCGGCGCTGAAACTATAGAAACCCAAATCAACGAACAGCGAGAAGCACTTCGCTTGGCAAAAGGTCTGTCTCTGTCCGCCTTTGAAGGAAAAGAAGCTATGGCACATTCTATTAAGCCAATGTATGATAGGATTAAAGCAGCAGGGGAATTTGGTAATGAACTTAGAAAACTACTGAGCACTCATTATTTCGATAGTGAAGGCGAACTATTGGAGTTTCTTAGCTTGCCTGGAAAAATCGTTGAACCAATTGCTATAGAAAAACCTGAATTTGCCTCTAGAAAAGGAAAAGGAGAAAGTGGCAGAGACAAGCTCGAAACAAAAATCATCTCCAATTAGACCTGACGGCACTAAGGCAAACGTCGAAGATGATGATGACATTCTGTTCAATGACTTTATGAAAAATATTGGGTTTATTTTGGATAAAAGCTTTCCTGATCCTTTGTTCCAGAATCAGGCTCACAAAGAAAGGTTTGAAGTCATGAAACAGAGAGGTGTTATACCTCACAGAGTATTTGAGTTAAAGTACTTTGATAGTAATGGTATCTATCTGAGGAAGCATCTACAAAAGGTGAAGATAGATCATTTCATAACGAAGAGAGGCTACACTTTTCCTGACCTGGTAGCCTACTTCTACTCAAATCTTTAGTTTGTCAACTTCAACTCTCTGGCTTTCACGATGAAAAGAAAGCAGTATATTCTGACTGTTGATGAATTGGCTTCTATCATGGGAACCAGAAAGGGAGATTTCAAACCCCTAGATGTCACTGAGGAGAAGTTTTTTGCTTCCTAACTGGCAAATCGAGCTTCTCAAGGGACTCAAAGTCACATATTGCCTACGGTGATTTTCCCTTAAAACACATCATGATGCATAAAGTGATAATCGAATGTCTTAGACCCAAGGCAGCATCATAGACAGATATATCGAAGTATGAGGCAAAGCTATTATGGGGCATCTTGACAGGAAAGAGGATTTCTTTTGCTCACATAGTCCTATTACACATGTACAGATCAGCTCTCAAGCCAAAGGGACAACTTCCTTATGCCGCCTTGATCTACAGAATAATATATCATTTCAAGATTGGTGGCCTGAGTGCCTTTATCAATCAAGAAATTCCTCTGATGACTACTGGAGAGACTATGGTAACAAAGATGGGATACAAGATGACTCCTGCTGGATGGAGAACAAAGAATAATGAACCAGTCATTGTGGACTTCGAGGATGAGTCCAAGTAGAAATCTCCAAAGAAGAGAAAAGTTATGGCTGTCAAGGGGCAACAAAAAGACAATCCTACTGATAAGGAGCAATAGAAAGACAGTCCTACTGATAAGGACTCAGAAGCAAGTGAAGAAGGAGCAGGGGAATATGATTCTGAAGCTACACAATCTCAACGTGGATCAGATGAAGAAGGTAAGTCTGGAAATCATAGTGCTGAAAGAAATGAGGAAGAAGGACATGAAGCAGGAACACAACCACAAGAAAAAGTTGTGTTTCCTTGTGATCTGACTGAGGAAGAATTCCTCACAATGTGGAATGAGGAGCAACCTGCCAGAATTGAAGATGACATAGAGTATGGCAACACACTTGTAAACTGTGATCATGAGCAGTTGCTAGCACAAGTTCTAGCAAAGTTGGCTTCAAAAGAACAGGAGGAAGAACAAGATGACATTGAAGCTTATTCTGTATCCTCCACCAGACGAACTATCCACAAAGATGCTACAAGTCTGGCTTCAGCAATTGCACGAGAAGATCAACTGTCGAGTGCACAGTCCATACCAATGGACATTGATGAGGAAATAGTATCTGTGCCAAGCTCAAAAGCAAAAGGGAAAAGGGCTATAACTCAGGGGGAGGGAGAGCCTTTGCCTGCTACATCGGATGTCTTTCTCACTGAAGTACTTGCCTCTCAAACTTTTCCCAAGGCACGAACTGAGGGGAAGAATATAAGTACAAAAGGGATTGACACCTCTTCTCAAGAACCTGCACCTTCAGAACCACAAATGGAACTTCAAGCACACTTTGAAAATTTTCAAAATATTCTTCTTCAGACTCTGGCTGCAATGGAAACAAGGTTTGATCAGAAAATACAGACCTTTGAACAGAAGATAGATAGGAAGCTTCAAGGTATGACTAGTCAGGTGACTAAGCTGGAAAAGGCCATTGATCTCTTTGGTAGAATGTTTTATGCTGAGGTCGCCAACATGCCTACCTACACACTGGTCAGAACGGATAGAACAGCTTCAAACCTATCCACATCTCAAGCTGTAAGAGGCCATGCTCAGAGGATGGGAAGTAGCTATGACGGACCTTCCCGAGTGGAGGCTGATAATGAGCCAGAAGTTCATCCCTCTTCTTCAAAAATGCCTCCACCCACATCTTCCTAATTTCATTTTCTATGTTTCTTGGCAAACGTTGTTCTTTGTTATGCAACAATTCTTACGTCATTCATTTAACATTGATTAGATTAAATTTTATATAGACTCTTTCTGATGTTGACAAAAAGGGGGAGAAGAACTGATTTTTGTGCTTTGTGCAAGATGTATACTCTGATCATGTTCTCCTATGAGAATCATTAGATTACCTCTGATTATACTCCAATTTAGAAAGGGGGAGAAGATTTTACTTTTGTGCAGGATAATCTATTTTGTGTGCAAGATAACCATATTCTGATAGTACACTCAGTATACTCTCATCGTGAAGTTTAGTTTTGTGCAGGATCATTGCAGGATAATCTTACTCTGATCATGTTCTCCTATGAGAACACTTTCATTACAGGATCTCTAATGATGATTACCTGTAGGAGCAAATGTGATGATTACTCGCTTTTATCATTTTATCACTGGTTAAAATTTTTTATTTACTTATTTGTATTTGCAACAAGAGGAGTTTTGTCACCATCAAAAAGGGGGAGATTGTTGTGGAAATTCTCTTGTATTTTGATTCTGACAAAACTTTCAAAAGAAATTGTTTAATGATATGTAATGCAGGAAGAATGTGTAAGCAGTAGGTTGAATGATTCCAATCCTGTCGCACTGACGAAGGGTCAAATGGAAGTACTCCTGACGAAGGGTCAGATGAAAGTACTTCTGACGAAGGGTCAGATGGAAGTGCTTCTGACTGAGGGTCAGATGGAAGTGCTTCTGACGATCGAAACAGTGACGGATGGATCACATCAAATCTCCGTATTACCATTCCGTGTCAACTGATCTAGTAAGAAACAAATCTTCCTATAGACGAATCTGAAGAAAGATCAGTCTCTGCATTTGCAAAACACGAAGACCCACGTATGGCAGATTTCCGATCAAGGCAAGTGATATTCGATTGCCCTGATATCCCTTCCAATCAATTAAGGGACTTTCTACAATGAGATATCATCTTCTAAGGAATATTTCTTTGGGAACCAACTCAAACTTATCACACTTATGGAAGCTGGAGATTCAGTTGTATGGGCGACTGAATCAGAATGGTTCAACGTCTTACCCAACGGTCTACATATCTTCTGAAGATACAGTCTCATTCAATCACGATTGATGACGTCCAATCAAGGATTGAAGAGCGATCCCTTGGCTGGAATCCAACGGCTAGTTCGGAGGTAGGGGAGTATAAAAGAAGGATCATGATGGACTAAAGGGGGAGAGCGAACAACAATCCAAAGTGCAAGCATAATCTGAGTTCTATCCGAAAATATTCTATATACTCAAAATCCTTCATTGTGAAAATCTGTGTGAGAAAAAACCAAGTGCTTGAGTGGTTGTAATTCTCTTGATTCTTCATAGTGAAATCCAGCCGATCGGCTGTCATCGTGGGAGAGTGGACGTAGGCTTGATCTAAGCCGAACCACTATAAACGTTGTGTGCAATATTCTCTACTCTAAACTCTTACCTTTGCGTTTAGATTTTCTGCACACTGTTATACTGCTCCTGTTCCTAATCGTACACTGAATTTTATTTATTCCGCAAGAAATTTCAATTTTATTCAGAATCACCTATTCACCCCCCCTCTAGGAGATATTGCTAGATCCATCAGCTTCCAATGCTCCACCCCCTCATCGACCCATACTGTAGTACCCTTCCTAATATATACTACTCCCTGCCCATATGGAAATTCTTCAAAAGAGGCGGACATGTCCTTAGGATCGCCTAGGAGTATCGGCAACATCTTTAGGGTTTGGGGTCTGAAAAATAAGTCCTACGACGGGGTTAGATTTACATCTCAGCAAGCTGGCCTTAAACCTAGACTAGACCGTCAGTACCTCCAGCCAACATTTTAAGAACAATATCCGAGGACTCATCAAAAGAAAGGCACATAGCATTCAAGTATCACAATTCAAAAGGTACACATAGCAATACGAGACCAAGCTTGACATACTAGCATAAAATAAATTCATAAGACCAGAATTAATCTCCATTTCATCATAGTTCGCAACTCAATGAATTGGCCCGCGTTCTGACGCATCAGGTTACAACAATTCATAATCCGCGTTCTGACGCATCAGGTTTCAAATGCCATACCAAGGCTCGTGTCGACATGCATCAAGCCTATCCCGCGTTCTGACACATTAGGATATCAATCGGCCTTACGTTCTGACGCATCAAGGTGATATGCCCTTTGGCTCAATTCAATCCAAGCTTGCCATAAATTTTCATGCTTCTCATTATCAAGAACTCACAAGCCAAGCTTGTCTCTTAAATAACTCCATGATCGAATATAATTTGATCATATGTGTCTCGCCCCGTGTCCTTGCGAGCACGAAGACATCCCTCCAAGGCCAGTAACTTCAAATACTTCCCAGGATCCAACGGCGAACATCATGATCGTGATATGAAGTGCATAAGTAGAAGCAGAAAAACTCCATACTATTTAAAACAAGACGACTCAAGATGATAAAAGAGGGATTTACATAGGTGCCAAGAATAATCTTCCAAACCTCAAGTCTTTGCTTCAAACACTACAACAGTGAATTCCCAAAATACAACCTTCTCCCACAGCCAATGATAGATGAAACCTAGCTCTACATAACTATACTATATCTAAGTCCACAAAAGAGATACAATCAGGCAATATTAAATATTCATCTACTCCAACAGACTTCTCCAAAAGCCAAACATTGATATCCTCTGAGCTTCGTCGTTCGGGACCTGAAAATGTTATCCCACGACGGGGTGAGAATAAATCTCAATAAGTAAACTCCTAAACCTAGACTAGGCCAGTAGTACCTCTAGATAATCCCTAAACATCCAAATTCTATTCCTCCAAGTCAACATTCTGATCGATCCCTATTAGGTAGTAATATCCATTAAGGCCATCATTCAAATCGATTCCTATCAAGCGATTCTAATCAAATGGGCCAATTCGCTAAGCTAGCCATATAGCAAGGATACATTGCAATCACGAATTCAGGAGTTCACAAGTTAAGCCATGAATCACAATTTATGGTCAAGTTTCGTACTTTAGGCACTTCACAAATCACATACTCATATAGGATATTTCCCAGCACATAACTCAATTCTTAATATCCAGGTCCGCGTAATGACGTATCAAGCTATCATAACGTACTTGGCAAGACCCGCAGTCGCGACCCGATCGCGGTTTCCCTCCCTCGCTGATCCCGGCGGGTTAATGGACTGTCCCGTCTGGTCGGACGTGGGCCTCTCCCAAGGCCCGTTACCCAAGTCGCAATGGTGGTATACGTAGTCGACCTTCAGTGCGGTCTGGTGACATGTGATACGTGTACATGCCAAGGAGTTGCCACCAATCGTTTCTTAGAAGGTACGATTGAAAACCCTATTGAATAGTTGGGAGCATTCTATTCAATTCTGCAAAAATCATAGAAATGGGATCGGGGACTTTGTTACGCTAATTGTCAGAGTTGACACCCTTTCGGCACCTAAGTTGAATGATTTATCTAACCCTAAGATTTCATGCAGACGAGTGAGGTGCAAATCCTAAATTTAAGAGTTCATGTAGATAAGAATGACTATCCTAGCAAACACGGTCAATAAAATGATTGCGCAAATCAAGGATCCAAAACGTGCAGATAAATCACATGAAAGTAACGTGACATCCCTAGTAAGACCCTATTAGCCTAGAGAAATGTCAATCAAGGCTCATGAGTGTTTTCGACATGATTTACCCTTAAGGGGCAAAATTGTAATTTTGCAGAGTTTTGAGGACAATTTGCCCTAAAAGAGAAAAATTATCATTTCAGATGAAATATGGAGTCAAAAGATGATGGAAATAGTATTGGTCATCCAGCTTATCCATTTCATATTTTTCGGGAATTTTCAGAATTTTTCTGAAATTTTAGAAGCGATTTACCCTTTGAGGGATAAAATCGTCATTTCAGGCGAAGACGAGAAGTGAAAATCTCAAACAGAAGGATTGGTCAGCCACCTGACCCAAATCCTAATTTTGAACAATTTTTAGGACTCAATTAGAATAGGAACGACGATTTACCCTTTGGGGGGTAAAATCGTCATTTTTGGAAAAAGAATGAGATTCGAAAATTCAAGCAAAAGAATTGGTCACCTAACTGACCCTAATCCTTATCTTGGCATTTCGACCTATCTCGTATACAGAGCAGATGCGATTTACCCCTAAAGGGTAAAATCGTCAATTTCAAGAATAACATATAAGAAATCTCGAAAATAGGATTGACTAGTTGTCTGTGGTCAATCCTCAATTTTTGAGAATTTCTGGAGTGTCTAGGAATTTTTTACAATTTTTATACATTTTTTTTGGGATTTTTTCGGGTTTTCTAACATTTTTTAGAATTTTCTAGAATTTTTTTCGATTTAAAAAAAATCATTTTTGATTTTTTTTTTATTAAAAAATGATTCGGATAGGGTCAACCCGATTCCTTCGGACTAGAACCCAGCCCATACCCGAACCCGCGCCCCCAGACACCCAAAACGACGCTGTTCTGTCTTTTTTTTTTTTGATTATTCGGATTTAATCCGACGGTTCCTATTGAATCACGTGGCTAATCCACAGCCTTAGTATTGGCTGACTAAAACCTACGGCCCAGATCAAAAGTCGACTAATTCTCATCTATCAGATCTGATTATTTAGATCTACGGTCACGATCGAACGACTCGGCTAATCCTCGACCGTCCGATCAACAGTTTTTTTGTTTGAAAATTCGATTTACATTAACAGGATTTATAAAACTGATAAAACGGTCACCAAGCCAACGTGTGGCACAACCTAGATCGTTCGATCGTCTAACATGCATTTACTCAACTCTAACGACCTAGCTGATGTGGCTACCACGTGGCATGCCATGTCAGCGCGCTGATTGCCACGTCATCGTCTCCTTCGCGAAACACTCTTCTCCTGCGATGAACGACCGACAGCCTCCGGCGATGATCCAACGGTGAAATCTTGACGGAATTGAACAAGACCGGGGCCAATCGATTCGTCTCGACGTTGCGAGTAACATATCTCAGAATCAAACGTGATTATCAACAGGAACTAGACTAATCAAGCTTTAACCAGTTCGGCCATGGCTACTCTAATCAAGCAACAAAGAGCATATCGAGCTAATTCCTTCACAAGATCACATCTATAGGAGTTCAGGATACTTACCTTTAGGTCCGATTGACCTAGTTTAGGCTAGCTTGAGCTAGGGGAGCTTTGACTGAATCGGCAATGGCGACAGGGTTCAAATGCAAGATTTGACTCGATTTCGATGCAATTAAAATACATAACCATGCTTAGTGATGTTTTAGAGATGTTTCGCAAACATCAATTGCAAGGATTGAAACTGAAATGAAGATCCGCCATTGAAGGTCAAAGATGGTGCTCGAAAATTGGCTTACCGATTTCCAGCGTTTCAAACAGCGCCGTCGATCGCGATAGCTTCCTGTGTGCTCCAGCGAACTCCTGCAGGTGGTATTCAGCTTCGATCTAGGCTAGCATGGTCTGACTAGTGCTGTGTTTTTCGAGCTCAAACTCTCGATAATGGCCGTCGGGGATCTCTCTCTCTCTCTCTCTCTCTCTCTCTCTCTCTCTCTCTCTCTCTCTCTCTCTCTCTCTCTCTCTCTCTCTCTCTTATGTCTCCCTTTTTTCGATCCAGTTCCTCTCCTCAAACTGAATCAACTAACTTCTTTTCTAGAAAGCCACCCAAGGCTATATCCCATTCTCCCATTTTTGTCGCCAATCAGGAGGGAGTTAACTGACTCCAAATGGCAAATGACTATTTAAACGGTGCCAGAGACGGTGGGCAATTCCGTCAACTTGAAATCGTCCTCCGGTGCGCACAAATGGACGTCCAATTTGGCCATTCCGTGAAAGTCGACTTTCACGGCTATCTTGAGGTTGACCGACCAATTTCGCCTTGCTCCAGCCACCATTGACGATGCCACCGGTCCTGATCGATGCGTTTCATCCTGAAGATCAAAAGCCCCACCATATATCTGCCAATTATGGTTGATTGAGTCTTCAATTTGATCATCAAAGTTTGGCCTGCCACTATTCATCTGCACGAGCTCTTGGGGAAGAAGATGACACTGTAGCAGACTGGTTCGACCGGTCCAAATCGGTTCCAACTTGCAATTTCCAAAATTAATCGAAATCGATGGGGAATTTTTGTAATTAAATCTCAGAATCGAACTTAGGAGATTAATATTATCTAAAAATGTGATTTTGCCCAAAATTTCATGTCAATTTCTACAAAAGCCCCAAATTTATCCTTAATTGCAATTCGAAAAATTATGAAATTGAAGGCTCAAATGATCAAAATGATCAAATTGGACCAAACCACCTATACCAATCGACTTAGAATGATGGAAAACATTGGTTAGTGGCTTCAATTTGTAAAGGTAGCCCTTGAATTGAAAGTAATTTCAATTATGTTCAAATTCAAGGATTAAATTTGCAATTAAGTACGCAATTTTGCCCAATTCATGCATTTGAGAAATTTGGACAAATAATTGGGCTGAATTACAGTGAGGGACAATCAGATTTAGAATGATGGAAAACATTGGTTAGTGGCTTCAATTTGTAAAGGTAGCTCTTGAATTGAAAGTAATTTCAACTATGCCCAAATTCAAGGACTAAATTTGCAATTAAGTATGCAATTTTGCCCAATTCATACATTTGAGAAATTTGTACAAATAATTGGGCTAAATTACAATGAGGGACAATCAGATTGAATGTCAAGATCCTAAAAATTCCAAAATTACAAATTAAAAGACTCACTTGACATTTTTTTACCAAATTCAATCGTATGTGTAACAAAAGAACACAAAAAATTGAATTTGAATTTGGACTTTTTTTCCATATTTGTGTGACCTCCAATGCTATTTTTCCTGAATTTTTGAGTATTTTCCTATTTTCCAAAAATACTAAAATATGTGAAAAATATGAAAAATTATTTTTTTTTGTCAAAAATGGTTCAATGGACTTGGCCAAGGCCACCAAAGTTGATTTTACAATTTTTCAATCTTTTTTAATTTTTTTATGATTTTTTTAAAAATAAACTAAAAAAAACTAATCAAAATTTAGGTGTCAACAGTTGCCACTCTTTAAGAGGAATCACGCGAGATGTTTCACTCAAAGATAGGTGACACTGAGTCTAGATTAACTTGACTAAAAAAAACACGAATCCTGACATTCTATCTTTCTTGTTGTTGACACCTAATTTCGAATCAGCCTTTTTTAGCTTATTCTTAGAAAATTCATAAAAAAATCCATAAAAAGTCTAAAAATTACAAATTCAACTTTGGTGGCTTTGGCCAAGCCTAAGGAACTATTTTTGACAAAAAAATAATTTTTCATATTTTTCGCATTTTTTAGTATTTTTTGGAAAATAGGAAAATATCTGAAAATTCAAGAAAAATAGCATTCGAGGTCACAAAAATATGGAACAATAGTCAATATTTTTATTTTAAATCCTTTGTCTTTTTGACCTCATAAAAAGTGCAAATTTAAATTCAATTTTGTGTGTTCCTTTGTTACGCATATGATTGAATTTGGTAAAAAAATGTCAACCGAGTCTTTTAAATTACAATTTTGGCATTTTCTAGGATTTTGACATTCAATCTAATTGTCCCTTATTGTAATTTAGCCCAATTGTTTTCACAAATTGCTCAATTGCATGAATTGGGCAAAATTGCATACTTAATTACATTTTAGTCCTTGAATTTGGGCATATTTGAAATTACTTTCAATTCAGGGACTATCATTGCAAATTGAAGTCACTGCCCAATGCTTTTCATCATTTTGAATCGATTGACATAGGTGGTTTTGTCCAATTTGATCATTTGAGCCTTCAATTTCACAATTTGCCGAATTGCAATTAAATGAAAATTTGGGGCTTTTGTAGAAATTGACTAGAACTTATTGGGAAAAATCACATTTTTGGATAAAACTGGTGTACTAAGTTTGATTATGAGGTTTAATTGCAAAAATTCCCCACCAATTTGGGTTTAATTTGAAAATTTAAAGCCGGAACCGGTTCAGACCGGTCAGACCGCCCGGTCGAACCGGTTTGAAATAGTGTCATCGTCTTTTTTAGACTCCCGTGCAGATGAACAGTGAAAGGCCGAATTTCGATGGCAAAATTGACCAAGCAGTCGGCTAGAATTGAAGAAACATTGATGGGGGTTTGATTCTTCGAACCATTCCCCGGCGATTGACGTCGGAAGCATGGCCAATAGTCGCCGGAGCAAGGAGTAATCAGCTGGTCAATCTCGCGGGACCTGCAAAAGTCAACAAAGTCAAGAGCAAACCAAATTCGTGCCAAATTCGCATAAGGTGGAGCTTGTTGGAGGACCAAACGGAGTTGGACGGAATGCCCATCCTCCCCGACGCTGTTTGGACCTAGAAGCATGTGGCTGCACGTGCAATTCGAGAAAGAGGAACTCCCCTGATTCGGCGCCAAAAATTTCAAATGGGTATAAAAGCCAATTGATCCTTCTAGAAAAAGGGAGTTGGTTGATTTGGTTGGGATGATTGAACAGAATCAACACAGAGAGAGAGAGAGAGAACGAGAGGAAGAGAGCTCACCTTTCCTCACCGTGGTCGAGGGTTGGAGCTCGGATTTGCAGAGTACCGGTTGGGCCTTTTCAGGCTAAACCAAAGCTCGACGAGGTCATCAGGAGGTCGTCCAAGCTTCCAGGAGTCGATCGCCGCCGACCGCGCCGCCTGAAACCACGAGAATAGGTAAGTTAGAATTTCGAATTTCATACTGACCATTAATGGCGGATCTCGTCTCTGGCCACGATCCTTGCAGTTAGTATGTGCGTTTTGCTCCCCAAGCATCACTAACCATCATCGCATCTTCATTTTGCATTGACTTCACTTGAATACCTCGAATTGAGTCTCCGAACTTGACCTCCATTGCCGGTCACTATTCAAAGTCGCCTAGCCAAATCTAGGCCGAGCGAGCTCAATCGGAGCTCAAGGTAAGTCTTCTGAACATTGAATGATGCCTCTGTGTTGATGAATTAGTCTAAAATTCCATGAATCGCATGATTAGAGTAGTGATATACGTACTGGTTTGAGCTTGCTTGCGCTCGATTCTGTGGGTGAAATCATGTGATCCTACGATATGTTGCGAGCGAAGCCGAGACGAGTCAATTGCCGCCGGTCTTGCTCGATTCCTTCAAGGTTTCACTGTTGGATCATCGCCGGAGAGTAGTGGCCGTCCGTTCAGAGGCGGTCACGAGGTTGAAGACGAAGATGACGTGGCCGGTTAAGGAGTTAAAGGCTTAGATGTCATCCTAGGATTGGTCCACGTGGTTGCCTAGTCAGCACAGCCGTTAGGGTCTATTATTCGAATAAATTAATTGGGCGGCTCAGATAAATCGAGTCTAAATTTTGGTGGCCGTCCGATTAGTAATTAGGAATATCCGAAAATGTTTTAAAATCAGAAAATCAAAATAAGTCGAAACGGTGCCTTTTAGGTTAGTGGTCGAGCGGCATCGTTTAGCCTAATAAAGATGGACGGCCCAGATCGAGTCTAGCCTTCTAATCCTGACCGTAGATTTTGGTAGGTCAATCAGACGGCCCTGGTCGAGTCTTCGTTTAATCTAGGCTGTAGATTCCAGTCAGATCATTCAGTGGCCGTGGAGTAGCCATGTGGTTCAATAGGAACCGTCGGATTAATTCCAAAAATAGAAAAATAAAAAAAAACACGGGACGGCATCGTTTCGATGGCTGAGTCCGCGTAGGTCCGGGTTTGGGCTGGGTTTCGATCCGAATGGGTCGGGGTCGACCCGGTCCGAATCATATTTTTTAATAAAAAATAAAAAAATGGTTTTAAAAAATAATAAAAAAATTCGAAAAAATTCTAGAAAATCCTAAAAAATGCTAGAAAATTCTAGAAAATCCCAAAAAAGTATAGGAAAATTGCGGGAAATTCCTAGACACCCTAGAAATCCCCTAAAATTGAGGATTGACCACAGATAACTAGTCAATCCTATTTTCGGGATTTTTTATCTGTTCTTCTGAGAATTGACGATTTTACCCTTTAAGGGCAAGTTACCTCAGCCTTGTGTACAAGACGAATCGAGGACGTTAAGATAAGGATTAGGGTCGGATCCTTCTGCTTGGGTTCTCGAATTCTGTCTTTTCTCCGAAATGACGATTTTACCCCTCAAAAGGGTAAATCGTCATCTCTATTCCAATTGAGTCTTGAAAATTGCTTAAAATTAGGGTTTGGGTCAGGTGGTTGACCAATCCTAATTTTTGAGATTTACAATTCTCCTCTTCGCCCAAAATGACGATTTTACCCTTTCAAGGGTAAAATCACTTTTAAATTCCAGAAAAATTTTGAAAATTCCCGAAAAATAGGAAATTGATTGGTTTGATTACCAATCCTATTTCCACCATCTTTTGACTACAAACTTCATCTGAAATGACGATTTTTCCCTTTCGGGGCAAATTATCCCCAAATTTCTCAAAATTACAATTCTGCCCCTCATGGACGAATCATGTCAAAATCACTCCTAAGCCTTAACTGATACTTCTCTAGGCTAATAGGGCCTTACTAGGGATGCCATGCTGCTTTCATGTGATTTATCTGTATGTTTTGGATCCTTGACTTGCGCATTTATTTCTACTGATTGTGAGTGATAGGGTAGTCATTCATGTCTGCATGAATCTTAGTATTAGATAAATCGTTCAACTTAGGTGCCGAAAGGGCGTCAACTCTAATAGTTGGCGTAACAAAGTCCCGATCCCACTTCTCTGGTTTTCACAGAATCGAATAGATCGCTCCCAACTATTCGATAGGGTTTCCAATCGTACCCTCCACGAAATAATTGGTAGCGACTCCTTGGCATGTACACATATCATATGTCACCAGACCGCACCAAAGGTCGACCACGTATATCCAGCCGTTGCGATTTGGGTAATGGACCTTGAGAGAGGCCTGCGTCTGATCTGGCGACATCGGGTGGCCCATTAGCCCCCTCCCCCGCGCGAGAGGGTCACGACAGCTGTCAAGCTCATCTAGTTTGATCACCACAGTTGCAGCAGTTTCAATCATTGCCACAATATCGCCAAAGTCTTATGTGGAGTTTTCGTATTCTAACTGGTAATGCTTGCCAACATCACTTGATTCTGTTGACATCGCAAATTTCAAGTATTTTCTTACTCTCTCGAATAGTTCAGTCAAGCTTTGCCACTGAGCTTTTAATTTCTCCATCTTGACGTATTGCTCTGCGTTAAGCTTGTCATCTGTCGTCTGAGAATGACTGCACTTTGTTAATCGGAATGACATATCCTCCATTTCCCATAAGAGGTCATCTACCTGCTCTTCAATACGCAGGAAATATTCCGACATCACCTGGTTGAGTGATAATTCAGGTTCTTCTATAAAAGGCTCTATCACATCCTCCTAGACCTCTGGTTGAACAGGATCATCCATACCTCCCCACCCATCGGGTATAATATCCTCTATTCTCTGGAAGAAACTGGGAGGAGCAGAGTATTTCACTTTAAAATTGTATCCACCAGAATCTTCACTCAGATTGTCTATAACTTCGCCCTTCTCTAGTGCTTCAGTCACAAATCTGTGATCTGCTAGACTTTGCTTGGTAGCTTCCAGTTTATTTTCGTCGAGTTCTTCTTCTGGTTTGGTAATCAACTCTATGTCGCCTACCGGAATTTCATGTGGGACATTCCACATGTTTCCTCGTTCGGTTTCAACCACAAACTGGTTCCATTCAGGTTTACGGAGGCCTTAATCCCTTCGAACCTTTTATCGGCAACGTTTGACATTATCCTTAGGCTCATCATCTTGATAATACATAACTTCTTTCTATCAGCTGACACTTCTCCCTCTTTTAAATACAACGAAGCGATTGTCAGAATGTTAGTTAGCTTAGGTACATTCACCTTCAGCTCGAGGTGGTTTTCTTCTTCATCAGCGAATATTGCACCAACTGCTTGGTGATCAGGAAGTGGATTTCCTTGCACGTTCGGAGCTACATCATCAAACTTCAAAATCTGACTGTCGATGAGAGCTTGAACTTTCAGCTTAAGGATATAGCAATTATCTACATTGTGTCCTCTTTTACCCATGTGATAGGCCCAGGTTTGGCTTTCATCAAAAGCCGGATATTTTGCCGGATTCGATCTAGGAGGTTCTTTTGCCACCAAGTGTTGTTCTAATAGCATCGGGAGCAATTTGGATAACGATCTCGGGAGCTGGGAAAATTACTTTTGAGGCTGCCTCTTCTTAGGTTCTTGTCCTTTAGACATTGACCATGATGATCCACCTTTGGTCTGATTGGAGTTATTGAACACCTTGGGCTTATGGGAATCCGGTACAAAGGCTATGTCAACTCCAGTCTCTCTTTCTTTTTTCAGGGGATATTGCTTCCTCGTCGAAGTCTCATGCGGCCTTCTTTCTCTTAAAGCCCACTCCAATCTCTCGGCCACCTTTATCAAATGTGTAAAGGTTTGGCATCCTGAGATGTTTAATCTGTCAAAGTATTTATATGGAAGTACTTTTAAGAATAGGTCAATCAAATCGTCCTCCCGGATTGGCGATTTTACTTGGGTTGCCAAAGCCCGCCATCTCTGGGCGTATGTTCTGATTGTTTCGCTTCTTCCTTTCACAGTTCGTAACAAATATTCCCTCGTCGGGGCTGTAGCTGTGTTAAACTTATACTGCTTTAGGAAATCTTCCGCAAGATCTTCCCATCCGTCGTAGTCATCAAGGTCTAACTCAATGAACCAAGCCAGAGCGGCGCTAGCCAAACTCTCTTGGAACGTATTCATCAGCAATGAAATGTAATCCGAATAGTGCGCCATCTTACGCAGGTAATATATTAGGTAAGCACGTGGACAGCCCGTCCCATTGTACTTTCTCATGAAGTCTGGCTCTTTGTAATTAGGGTCCACTTTGGCGAAATGAGATATCTTGTCAAAACGGGCTAGCTCATAACCTTGACTGCTCAAACATTCCTCAATTTTGGCTATTCTCTTAGCCTCGGCTTCAGTTTTCACAGTCTGTTTCCATTTTTCCTCCTTCTCGAGGTTAATGATAACATGGGGCATCTTTGGCTGTGACTAGACGATCGACATACGGGTGCCTTCTACAGCATGTTGGACACCTTCAGCTGTCCCTTTGTCGGCCGTATTAGGCATTGAGGATTGACCTGAGTCGTTCAGGTTAGGTACCGCTGTCTGTCTAACTTGGGAGGCTTCCAACATTGCCTTAATCTCAACCATCATAGTAGTCATAGTAGTCATTTGGGTTTTCAACATGCCTACTCGTGGAGTCAACTCTTGCTGTTCCATTCTCGTCTTAAGTCGAGTACGAAAATGATGCTTTGGTAGTTCCGTGATTAGAGAGCACCTGTTTATTTGAAAATAACAAGTAAGTATCTTTTTAGGATTGATATGGGAAGTACTGGATTCTTCCAATTTCATGTTTTCATTGATGAATGAGAAAAAGGAATACTTTGTGAGCCTTAGTCTCACGTGAGCAATTCTTTCAATCATTTTTCAAAGGAATTCATGAAATTAAAAAAGCGTAATCTTTGACGATAGTTTTTTATGCATCGAAAAAACATGCCTATGTTCATACACATGTACCAAAGTAACATTCAATACAAATGAGTATTCAGATGATGAGGAGACATCATAATGTTCACACGTTTTACACTTAACAGAATAGTCTATTCAAGTCTAGGGCGCTTGAGGTCTAAGGCACCCTCATCGTCCCAGCAGAGATCGAGTCCTTCAGTCTGAGATTCCTCATCTCTCGAATATGATGGCGATCTCATATCTTCATGTATATATGGCTCCACTCCAAGCACGTACGGCACGATGTATTAAGGTACATAAGGCTCGACAAAGCTCCGTCTGATCGCCTCAAAGTGTCGAATGTATTCTGCAGAAGCCCTATGATTATTCATCTCATGAGTCATATCATCCGGCCATTTTACGTCTTCAGTCTGTGAGTCTTTCAAAGAGCATATGATGAATTCCACCCTGGCTTCGAATTGCTTCTTCTTTTCCCCTGGTGAGGGTCTCTCTCGGCATGTCAAATGAGAAGATACCTGGTTGTGGCGATGAAGGGATCTCTTGCAATGCTCCAAACTGTAGGATAACCCTCCTTGGATAATATGCGGTGGCGCCTGTGAATCCTAACAAGGGGACTGGGTTTTCGCCATTACTTGCGAGCCTGACTTTACCCAGTGTTGGTAATCTAAGCCGCCATCGCAGTTGTTCTGGTTTTAGAGCTATAAGGAATTCCTTCCATTCTTTAAAGTTGAACTTAGGAATACGTGTATGAGTTTTGATGAAAGTTCTAAGAGGATTGGCGTCGGAGCTAATCTTAGTGAAACCCATGCGGATATGAAATTATTTGATATGAGATGTGAACCACAGATATAGAAGACCACTGAGGCTCTAAAGATTCCCTTCTTGCTTTTCTTAAAGCGATTTAGGGAGAGAAAGGTTTTGGCAATGATAAGGTTCGAATAATCCCACCCATAACAAACTTGTTTAACTACTACAGCCATGATAGGGTCAAAAGTAACAGAGGAGATCAGAAATAGCACAAAGCTAAAGAAAGCCAAGACAAAAGCTCTACCAGATTTAGTTCCATTGCTAGCGGGAGGTTGGGAAATCTATCTAGAAGAAAAGATAGGGAAACCCGTTCAGAATTACTTTTGGCATTTGCTTTGATTTCATTGAGGTTCGTATCAAGGAATTCAACTAGTTGGACTAATAAGTGGGTAAACTCAACTCCAATGGCAGCGCTATATTCTTCAAGGGTAGGGGTAACTTCCAATCCTTCCATGCAGAACGTCGCGGTGGTAGGATCCCAATAGAGCGCCATGGCTTGGATAAAGGCATATGGACATTCAATCTTCAACAGTTCCAATAGATACCCTAGTCACGATCTGGCATATTTCTGGCTGGCTTCATCCATGCTGTCCCACCAGGCTAGGAGCTCAGCTCGAGGGACTTTAAACACTTGGATATCATTCTTTCCCATCAAGTCTAAAATATGCAAATGATTTTGAAAAATCAATCGCCAAAGATTACTTTAAACATGTGATCATGCAAATGTCATGAAATATGCATGAACTGATTTAATTGCATATTCTAGTTAAAGAAATGGAAATTAGAATCTTTTTCAGGTATGAAAAACCTGACTCAAAGTCTAATTTGAATTTCATACAAGTGAATTATGCAATTAGCCAGGATCATCTCAGTGACTAAAGGAAATAACAATGTCACATTCCATTGGTCAAAACATCAAAAGGGAATACAGTGGAGTAAACTCTTTATTACGAGAGAGGTAAAGAGGAATCTAAAAAAAAAGGGGAAGACACCAATCGACCTTATTCTAAAACAAGAAAGCCATAAAATGCCAATGGAATGTGGGGTCCAAACTATCCCTCCCCTAGGTCTAATCTTCTTTGGGGTGATAGTCCATCAAGGTTTCCTCCTTGATTGCATCTTTGTCTTGCCCCCCTTCAAGATATGGCTCAGTAATCAGGACCTCTCTCCTAGTTGAGTGTCCCTCAAAATGTGAAGAATAGTCTTCAATAGGTCGGTTGAGATGCTTTGGCTCCTCTGGCCATTCTCTGGTCCATGGTATAATGACTTCAGGGGTCTTTTTGATTTTTGTCTTCTTGAGTATGATGCGTTTCGGCTTCGTCTTGATGGCGGAACGCCTCTTCCTTCCCCAAAGGGTTAACATTGGTCTATTCTTCTCGGCTTGACGTTCAGCTTTTTGGAGGGCATATGCTTCTCTAGCTAAACGGTTGCGAATTTGTCTTTTCATCTCCATATAATCCTTAAACATTTCGTCCGCTTGCCGATTGAACCTAAGGTTATCGACATAGTGACGAGTCTAGCAATCTTCAGCGTATCCCAACTTACGCAGTCAGCTCTCGGCCATGCACGAATCTAGTAAAGTGCAACCTTGTGTTCGGTCCAGGACGAGTGACTTTCCTTAGGTATTCAAAGGTTACCAACTCTATCGAATTTCTAGGAAATAGCGACATCCTATCCCCCGTCATTGTTATTTCAATCAATCACTTGAACTATTTCAGAATGTGTGCAATGCATGTAGATGTGAATAATATGCAACGCATGAACATACTATGAATGAAATACATTAAAAGTAAATGCCTTACCAACTAAAACCCGAGGAACGTCAAATATTCTCCTGTAATAATGGGTGGTTTTAGGTGTACCAACCTTCCATAGATATACGCATGAGACAAGTGGGAATATACTCTAAAAATCGAAAATCAAGTGAGGAACCTATGGCTCAGGCTCCCACGATCCAAATATGGCAGATTCCTCCCCAAGAGTACCCACCCAAAAGGGCTAGATATTGCCAATTTGGATTGTGAGCGTGAACGAACACGAAAATCTTAAGTGCCATCAAACACGAGATCCTTTCGTATCCTTTCCTTATCTAATGTAACCTAGAGGTGGTTGTAGTCGGGGTTTGACCGCCAGTGTGTGAGATGTGTCATGATCATCACAATGCAAGGTCATGCACAACAGTTCGTATCAAACACCACTTCAATATATGTGTTAAAAATAAACATACAATCCCAACTCCAACCTGTAGGAAAGATGTCAGCAAACACTCCACCCCTTATTTCTCTAATATGCAAAAACATCTAACACAATGGTTAGGATACATACCTCACCTTATAGAGCATATGTAGAAAACAAGATTAGATAAACCAATCAACTTTTTAATCGGCTCAAGTCCTCTAAAATTCTTAACCAGAGATTTTGGTTTGGAAAAATTCCCCAGTGGAGTCGCCAGTCTATCGCGACCCAATCGCGGTTTCCCTCCCTCGCGAATCTTGGCGGGTTAATGGGCCGTCCCGCCTGGTCGGACGTGGGCCTCTCCCAAGGCCCGTTACCCAAGTCGCAACGGTGGTATACGTAGTCGACCTTTAGTGCTGTCTAGTGACATGTGATACGTGTACATGCCAATGAGTCGCCACCAATCGTTTCTTGGAAGGTACGATCGGAAATCCTATTGAAAAGTTGGGAGCATTCTATTCAATTCTGCGAAAACCAGAGTAATGAGATCGGGGACTTTGTTACGCCAACTGTCAGAGTTGACGCCCTTTCGGCACCTAAGTTGAATGATTTATCTAACGCTAGGATTTCATGCAGACGAGTGAGGTGCGAAACCTAAATTTAAGAGTTCATGCAGATAGGAATGACTATCCTAGCAAATACAGTCAATAAAATGATTGCGCAAATCAAGGATCCAAAACGTGTGGATAAATCACATGAAAGCAACGTGGCATCCCTAGTAAGGCCCTATTAGCCTAGAGAAATGTCAATCAAGGTTCATGAGTGTTTTCGACATGATTTACCCTTGATGGGAAAAATCGTAGTTTCGTAGAGTTTTGAGGATAATTTTCCCTAAAAGGGAAAATTTGTCATTTCAGATGAAATATGGAGTCAAAAGATGATGGAAATAGGATTGGTCATCTAGCCTATCCATTTCCTATTTTTTGGGAATTTTCAGAATTTTTCTGAAATTTTAGAAGCGATTTACCCTTTGAGGGGTAAAATCGTCATTTCAGGCGAAGACGAGAAGTGAAAATCTCAAACAGAAGGATTGGTCAACCACCTGACCCAAATCCTAATTTTGAGCAATTTTCAGGACTCAATTAGAAGAGGGACGACGATTTACCCTTTGAGGGGTAAAATTGTTATTTTTGGAAAAAGAACGAGATTTCAAAAATCCAAGCAAAAGAATTGATCACCTAACTAACCCTCATCCTTATCTTGGCATTCTTGACCTATCTCGTATACAGAGCAGAGGCGATTTACCCCTAAAGGGTAAAATCGTCAATTTCAAGAAGAACAGATAAGAAATCCCGAAAATAGGATTGACCAGTTGTCTATGGTCAATCCTCAATTTTTGAAAATTTCTGGAGTGTCTAGGAATTTTTTACAATTTTCCTACATTTTTTTTTAGATTTTTTAGGGTTTTCTAACATTTTTTAGAATTTTCTAGAATTTTTTTCGATTTTTTTAAATCATTTCTAAATTTTTTTATTAAAAAATGATTCAGACCGGGTCGACCTGATCCATTTGGACCAGAACCCAGCCTAGACCCGAACCCTACGCGCCCAGACACCCAAAACGACGTCGTTCCTGAAGAAATCTTCAGCATGGTCATCTCATCCATCATAATCATTAAGATCTAACTCAATGAACCAAGCTAAAGCGGCGCCAGCCAGGCTTTCTTGAAATGTGTTTATTAACAATGGAATGTAATCCAAATAGTATGCCATCTTGCGCAGGTAGTATTTGAGGTGAGCGCATGGACTGCCAGTTCAATTGTATTTCCTTACAAAGTCTGGCTCTTTGTAGTCTGGGGGAGTTTCCACTTTAGCAAATGGAGATATTTTGTCAAAACGGGCCAGTTCATATCCCTGACTACTTAGACATTCTTCAATCTTAGCGATCCTTTTGGCCTCGGCTTCGATTTTTACTGTAGGCTTCCCTTTTTCTTCCTTCTCAAGGTTAACCACGACATGGGGTGTCTTAGGCTAAGAATGAATATTTGGCACTTGATTATCTTCTAGAATACGTTGGGTATCTTCAGTTGGCTCCTTATTAGTCGTATTGGACACTGAGGGTTGACTTGAGTCACTTAGGTTGGGGGCTGCTGCCTGTCTACAGAAGCTTCCAACATTGCCTTAATTTCGGCCATCATTGTAGACATAGTAGTCATTTGAGCTTCTAATATGCCAACCCGCGGGGTTAATTCTTGTTGCTCCATTTGAATTTTGAGTCAAGTACGAAAACGATGTTTAGGCAGTTCCGTGATTGCGGACACCTGCGTAAAAAGCGACAAAAAGATATTAGCACGTCTTCAGGTTATATGAAATAAGCATTAAATCCTTTTAATTGCATGTTTTCTATTGATTAATGAGGAAAATAGCCTACATATGAGCCTTAGCCTCATATGAGTAGTTCTTTTAATCATTCTTCAAGAGAATACATGATATTAAAAGAAACGTAACCCACGGTGATGGTTTTCTTATATAGATAAAACATGTCCTCGTATGCACTTTATGCAGAAACCAACATTCATTAGAAATGATGTCCCAGTGTTAATATAACGCTCATTTTTTTTATACTTGACAAAATCGTCGTATCCAAGTCTATGGCATTTGGGGTCTAAGGTGCCCTCATCGTCCCAGTGGAGATCAGGTTCCTCAATCTGAGACTCACCATCTTCATCATATATTAGCAATCCCAAGTCTTCAGGTATATATGGCTCCACTCCTAGTACACATGGTACGATGTATTCCAGTATGTAAGGCTCCACAAAGCTACGCCTAGCCTCCTCGAAGCATCGGATGTATTCAGTGGAAGTCCTATGACTATTCATTTCCGCAGTTATGTCATATGGCCACTTTATCTCTTCTGCCTGGAACTTCTTCAAAGAGCGTATGACATGTTGTGGAAATTCTCCTATATTTTGATTCTGACAAAACCTTCAAAAGAAATTGTTTAATGAAAGGTGATGCAGGAAGAATGTGTAAGCAGCAGGTTGAGTGATTCCAATTCTGACGCGCTGACCAAGGGTCAGATGGAAGTACTCCTGACGATGGGTCAGATGGAAGTGCTTCTGACGAAGGGTCAGATGGAAGTGCTTCTGACGAAGGATCAGATGGAAGTGCTCCTGACGATCTAAACAGTGACGGATGGATCACATCAAATCTCCGTATTACCATTCCGTGCCAACTGATCTAGTAAGAATCAAATCTCTTCTAGACGAATCTGAAGAAAGATCAGTTTCTGCATTTTACAAAACACGAAGACCCACGTATGGTAGGTTTCCGATCAAGGCAAGTGATATTCGATTATCCTGATATGCCCTCTAATCAATTAAGGGACTTTCTATAATGGGATATCATCTTCTAAGGAATATATCCTTAGGAATCAACTCAAACTTATCACACTTGTGGAAGCTGGAGATTCAGTTGTATGGGCGACTGAATCAGAAGGGTTCAATGTCTTACCCAACGGTCTACATATCTTCTGAAGATACAGTCTCGTTCAATCACGATTGATGACGTCTAATCAAGGATTGAAGAGCGATCCCTTGGCTGGAATCCAACGGCTAGTTCGGAGGCAGGGGAGTATAAAAGAAGAATCATGATGGACTAAAGGGAGGAGAAGAACAACAATCCAAAGTGCAAGCATAATTTGAGTTTCATCCAAAAAGTATTCTGGGTACACAAAATCCTTCACTGTGAAAATCTGTGTGAGAGAGAAACAAAATACTTGAGTTGTTGTAATCCTCTTGATTCTTCATAGTGAAATCCAGCCGATCGGCTGTCATCGTGGGAGAGTGGACGTAGGCTTGATCTAAGCCGAACCACTATAAATATCGTGTGTAATATTCTCTTCTCTAAACTCTTACCCTTGCGTTTAGATTTTCTGCACACTGTTATACGGTTCTTGTTCCTAATCGTACACTGAACTTTATTCATTCTGCAAGAAATTTCAATTTTGTTCAGAATCTCCTATTCACCCCCCTCTAGGAGATATTGCTAGATACATCAATTGGTATCAGAGCAGGTTGCTCATTTTACGAAGTGTTTATTGACTTCAGAGTTAACGATCTACTATGTCTAGCAATCACTCTTCAGGAACAAACGATTCGTACTTTGCCAACAAGCCACCATACTTTGATGGAAAGGATTACAATATGTGAAGCAACAAGATGAAGTAGTTCTTCAAAGCCTATGATGATCTCATGTGGGATGTTGTTACAAATGGAATAGTTCCTGTAAATGCTACAAATCCAACCTCTGCTGACGGAGTAAATACTATCACAACAATGACTGATGCTGAAAAGGCTAAAAGAAGAGGCCTTGATTCTAAAGCTGTCAATGCTCTCTTTTGTGCCTTATCTACTCCTCTTTCTAATCGTGTCTCAGAGGAAGAATCATTTAAGGCAATATGGGATAGACTTCATGTTACCTTTCAAGGAACAAATCGTGTGAAAGAAACAAAGCTCAGTATTTTACTGAGTGACTATGAAGCATTTGAAATGAAGCCTGATGAATCTATTGCAGATATCATAGACAGGTTTCAGACTCTGGCAAGTGGACTTGCAAGACAAGGCGCACCTATCGCTGAACCAATGCAAGTCAGGAAGATACTGCGTGGACTCACAGATGATTGGAATTACATCAAGCCATCAATTCAAGAATGCCAAACAATCAGACCACTCTCGGTGGATGAGCTAGTCGGGACTTTGCAATCCTATGAAACAGAACGGGCAAACAAAAAGGGAGAACAGAAAGGTAAAAAATCTATTGCCTTAAAAATAGAAATTAATCAATGTTTTTCTGATACAGATGATGAAGATGAGGATGATGAAGAATTAGCCCTCATGGTCAAGAAATTTAGGAAGATGGCTCGGAAAGGCAGAAACATCAAAGGAAAGAAACCTTGGAAGAAGAGTGATGTAAAAATATCAAGCAACGACTCACAAGATAGCAAAGACGTGATCTGCTTCCACTGTAAGAAGGCAGGACATATCAAACCGAACTGCCCAATTTTGAAGAAGGACAAACTCAAGTATGAGAAGTACAAGAAGGCTCTAAAGGCAGAAACTTTAAGTGATTCTGATGAAAGCGAAAATGATTATGCAAACATCTGTCTCATGGCCGAATCAGATTCAAGTTCAGATTCAGAAACTGAGGTATGTTCATCTGAACTCCCTAATGAAGTTATTGAATATATTGATGAATTGTGTAGAAACTACAAAGAAGCTCTTGAGAAAGTTTCTTATTTGAAAAAGGAAAATGCTTCTTTAAAACAACAGAATTTGTCCCAAAAATAAAAAAATTGATTTTCTACAACAAGAGTTTCACCAGATGAAAGAAAATCATGATTTAGTTTCAAAAGAAAATGCTTCCTTTAAAGAAAAGTTTCTGATATATCAAAAAGGTTTTCACAAAGTTCAGTAACTCTGAATAGCTTTATTTCAAAACAAATACCCTTCAATGACTGATCTGGGTTAGGTTTTAAAAGGGAAAGTAGCCAAAGAAATATCTTTAAAACTGAATTTCGAAAACCAACGTTTTCCGATTACAAGCATCATTTTCATAAGCATTTTACTAGATCCTACATTCGACAACCCTGTGTGAATTGTAGTGATCCTAGCCATACTAAGGATTACTGCAAGAAAATTTGGAGACCTATTAAAAGGTCAAAATATACTAACATAGAAGGACCCAAGAAAACATGGGTACCAAAGAAACAGTAAGTTGGTTATTTATTGCAGGTACCAAAGAGAAGGAAGAACAAGTGGTTTCTAGATAGTGGTTGTTCAAGTCACATGACTGGAAATCCAGATGTATTTATATCCTTCTCAGATTGTGATGGAAGAAGCGTGTCGTTTGGAGGAAAGAACAAGGGAAATGTCATCGGGAAAGGAAATGTAAAGATTGGGAATCTGACCGTTAAAGATGTCTCTCTAGTCAAAGGATTGAACTACAACTTGATTTCTATAAGTCAACTCTGTGACTCTGGATATGATATTTGGTTCCAAGATCTAAAATGCACAGGTATGAGCAAGGATAAGAAGCAATCCTTCACGGGACGAAGGCATGGGAACATTTATCTTTTAGATATTAATGCTGACTGTGAACATGCTAAATGTCTTATTTCTGTTAAGGATGAATCTGATCTTTGGCACAGAAAGTTAGGTCATATTAGTGTAAAACATATTTCAAAGCTTTCCAAGAAGGGACTTGTTCGAGGACTACCTCAAACAAAATTTGAGAAAAGTGGACTATGTCATGCATGCACACTGGGTAAGCAGGTAAGAAGTTCTTTTAAGTCCTTAAATCAAGTTTCCACTAAGCATTGTTTGCAGCTACTTCATGTGGACATCTTCGGACCAAATAGAACTCTAAGCATTGGAGGTAAGAAATATTGCCTTGTCATAGTTGATGACTTCTCTAGATTTACATGTGTTTCATTTCTTGCTCACAAAAGTGAAGTTTTCACATCCTTCTCAAAATTTGCTAAAAGAATTCCAAATGAAAAGGGTTACACTATTTCCAGTTTGAGAACGGATCATGGGGGAGAGTTTGAAAATCAAAGTTTCTTAGATTTTTGCACTAAGTTCGAAATTCAGCATAACTTCTTTGCACCTTATACTCCTCAACAAAATGTGGTAGTAGAAAGGAAAAACAGATCTTTGCAAGAAATGGCCAAAACTCTTCTTATTAAGAGTAAAATTGCCTCTAACTTTTGGGCTGAGGCCGTTTCAACAGCATGTTATATCTTAAATCGAATTTCCCTCAGACCTTTTTCTGAGAAAACTCCCTATGAATTTTTCAAAGAAAGAAAGCCTGATGTTGCATACTTTCATGTATTCGGTTGCAAATGCTTTATTCTCAAGAATGCTAATGATCGAGTTGGAAAGTTTGATGAGAGATCAGATGAAGGAATTTTCTTGGGATATTCAACAACAAGCAAAGCCTACAGAGTCTACAACAAGAACACTCATGCTGTTAAGGAATCAGTGAACATCAAGTTCGATGAAAGCTACCAGGATGATGAACCTGAATCCATTCAAATGCATACACTTCATCAAGTCACGAACTCACGAGCAGACTCAGATGTGAATACGGGTTCGGAGAATGTTCAGAAGGAAACTTCCTCAGTTGAAGAAAGACCATAAGATGAACAGAATGAATCCACAATATCCTCAATTGATGGCCTTGACAAAAACTGGAAGCATAAGTCAAGTCATCCAAAGGAACTTATCATAGGCAGCATAAGTGATGGCGTAAAGACAAGATCCAAGTTCAAGCAAGCAATGAGCAACATCGCCTTGGTATCTGAATTGGAGCAAAAAAGGATTGAAGATGCATTAGCAAATGAAAACTGGATAAATGTAATGCAGGAAGAGCTACATCAGTTCAAGGTCAACAATGTTTGGGAACTGGTCAATCGTCCCAAAAATCGTCCAATAATTAGAACAAAATGGGTATTCAGAAACAAACTTGATGACAAAGGAAAAGTTGTAAGAAACAAAGCAAGACTTGCAGCAAAAGGCTACTCTCAAGAAGAAGGAATAGATTATGATGAAACCTACGCACCGGTTGCCAGGTTAGAAGCCATTAGGCTACTTCTTGCTTATGCTTGTTACAATGACTTCAAACTTTTTCAGATGGACGTGAAAAGTACCTTCCTAAACGGCTACATCAAAGAAAAGGTATATGTTGAACAACCTCCTGGCTTCGAAGAACCTAAAGAAAAGGATCTAGTATATGTCTTAAAAAAGGCACTCTATAGATTGAAACAAGCACCCCGCGCCTGGTATGAAAGGTTAAGTAACTTTTTATCTCAATACAGCTTCACTAAAGGTAATGTAGACACCACTCTTTTTATTCAAAGAAAAGGTAAAGATATCCTTTTAGTTCAAATTTATGTTGATGATATTATATTCGGCTCCTCTAACGAACTTCTCTACAAGAAATTTTCTAAAGCAATGCAAGATGAATTTGAGATGAGTATGATGGGAGAATTACGGTTCTTCCTTGGTCTTCAAATTCATCAATCTCAGAAAGGAACCTTCATATTTCAAGAGAAGTGTGCATTGGAAATAGTGAAGAAGTTTGGTTTGGAGAATGGTAAGAAGACAGAAACTCCTATGTCTCACTCCTCCAAATTAGATAAAAATGAAGATGGAAAGGAAGTTGATCCCAAACTATATCGGAGTATGATTGGATCATTACTCTATCTCACAGCTTCAAAACCAGACATCCTATATAGTGTCTGCTTATGTGCAAGATTTCAGTCAAGAACAAGAGAATCACACCTATCAGCAGTAAGAGAATAATTAAATACATAGGGACTTATCCCAACTATGGTTTGTGGTATTCTAAATCTTCTGATTTTATACTAAAGGGATATTCAGATGCAGATCTTGCAGGTTGCAAAGTTGATAGAAAAAGTACATCTGGAACTTGTCAGCTCATGGGAAACATGCTTGTCTCATGGTATTCAAAGAAGCAAAATACAGTGGCACTCAGTACAGCTGAAGCAGATTACGTATCTCTTGGAAGTTGCTACACTCAAATACTTTGGCTAAAACAGCAGCTCAAAGACTATGGTGTTGAAGAATCAACTGTGGAAATCCTATGTGACAACACAAGTGCCATAAATCTCACAAAGAATCCTGTACTTCACTCAAGAACAAAGCATATTGAGATCAAGCATCACTTCATACGTGATCATGTTCAGAACGGTGATGTTAACATTCAATACATTGATACGAAAAATCAACTTGCAGATATTTTTACTAAACCACTGATAAATAGAGTTTTAATTTTATCAGAAATGAATTATCCATTATTAACCTTCCTTCTTAAGTATACCTTAGAACATGGAGCATCAGAAGGAACGTCAGAAGGAGCATCAGAAGGAACGTCATAAGGAGAGTTAGAAGGAACGTCAGAAGGAGCATCAGAAGGAACGTCAGAAGGAGAGTCAGAAGGAACGTCAGAATGAGCATCAGAAGGAGCATCAGAAGTAACGTCAAAAAGGCGCGTAAGAAGAAATTCACACTTTCTTTTAAAAAGGTCAGTTATCTCTAAAAGCTATCTTTTAGGTAAGTTCCTCATATGAATAGATATCTCCGAATATCTGATTGACGGTGAATATTTATTTTATTAAAGAAATTTTTTTATTTCCCTTTAGAAAATCAAAATTCTCTCTTTTGTTTTCAAAAATAACCGCCTCTTTTATAAAAACGCTGAACTGTCACCTTTGTTCTCTCACTTTCAAAATTCTCTCAAATCAAAACCCTAAAACCGTGTTCGAAATCTCTCGCTCTCGATTTCCTCCTCAAAACAACACTCTTTCACTCAAAATTTTAAACTTTCTACGCATCAATGGCTCCAAAATTAGCCTCTGACTCGAAGAAGACGCCTCAGTCGAAGAGGAAGTTCTCCGCCTCAACTGCAAGTGGCGCGGAACTCACAGAAACCCAAATCAACGAACAGCGAGAAGCACTCCGCCTGGCAAAAGGTCTGTCTCTGTCTACCTTTGAAGGAAAAGAATCTATGGCTCATTCTATTAAGCCAATGTATGCTAGGATTAAGGCTGCAGGAGATTTTGGTAACGAACTTAGAAAACTGCTGAACACTCACTATTTCGATAGTGAGGGCGAACTATTGGAGTTTCTTAGCTTGCCTGGGAAAATCGTTGAACCAATTGCTATAGAAAAACCTGCATCTATCTCTAGAAAAGGAAATGAGAAAGTGGCAGAGACAAGCTCGAAACGAAAACCATCCCCAATTAGACCTGGCGGCACGAAGGCAAAGGTGGAAGATGATGATGACATTCTGTTCAATGACTTTGTGAAAAATATAGGCTTTATTTTGGATAAAAGCTTTCCTGATCCCTTGTTCCAGAATCAGGCTCACAAAGAAAGGTTTGAAGCAATGAAACAGAGAGGTATTATACCTCAAAGGGTATTTGAGTTAAAGTACTTTGACAGCAATGGCATCTATCTGAGGAAGCATCTAGGAAAGGTGAAGATAGATCAGTTTATAACTAAGAGAGGCTTCACTTTTCCTGATTTGGTAGCTTACTTCTATTCAAATCTTCAGTTTGTCAACTTCAACTCTCTGGCTTTCACGGTCAAAAGAAAGCAGTATTTTCTGACTGTTGATGAATTGGCTGCAATCATGGGAACCGGAAATGGAGATTTCAAACCCTTAGATGTCACTGCAGGTGAAGCTTTCCTAACTGGCAAATCGAGTTTCTCAAGGGAATCAAAGTCACATATTGCCTACACGGACTTTCCCTTGAAACATATCATGATGCACAAGGTGATCATCGAATGTCTTAGACCCAAGGCAGCATCAAAGACAAATATATCAAAGTACGAGGCAAAGCTGTTGTGGGGAATCTTGACAGGACAGAGGATTTCCTTTGCTCATACAGTACTATTGCACATGTACAGATCAGCTCTCAAGCCAAAGGGCTAACTTCCTTATGCCGCCTTGATCTTCAGAATAATCAATTATTTCAAGATTGATGGCCTAGGTGCCTTTATCAAGCAGGACATTCCTCTGATGACTGCTGGAGAGACTATGGTAACAAAGATGGGGTACAAGATGACTCCTGCTGGATGGAGAATAAAGAACAATGAACCAGTCATTGTGGACTTCGAGGAAGAGTCAAAGTAGAAATCTCCAAAGAAGAGAAAAGTCATGGCTGTTAAGGGGCAACAAACAGACAGTCCTACTAATAAGGACTCAGAAGCAAGTGAGGAAGAAACAAGGGAATATGATTCTGAAGCTACTCAATCTCGAGGTGGATCAGATGAAGATGGTGAGTCCGAAAATCATAGTGCTGAAGGAGATGAGGAAGAAGGAGATGAAACAGGAATACAACCACAAGAAAAGGTTGTGTATCCCTGTGATTTGACTGAGGAAGAATTCCTCACAATGTGGGATGAGGAGCAAGCTGCACGAATTGAAGATGTCATAGAGTATGACATCACAATTGTCAACTGTGATCATGAGCAATTGCTAGCACAAGTTCTAGCAAAGTTGGCGTCAAAAGAACATGAGAAAGAGCAAGATGACATTGGAGCTTACTCTGTCTCTTCCACTAGGGGAACAATTCACAAAGATGCTACAAGTCTAGCTTCAGCAATTGCCCGAGAAGATCAATTGTCCAGTGCACAGTCCATTCCAATGGACATTGATGAGGAAATAGTCTCCGTGCCAAGCTCAAAAGCAAAAGGGAAAAGGGCTATAAATCAGGGGGAGAAAGAGCCTGTGCCTGTTACATCAGATGTTTTTCTCACTGAAGTCCTAGCTTCTCAAGCTTTCACCAAGGCACAAACTGAGGGGGAGACTCAAGAACCTGCACCTTCAGAACCACAAATGAAACTTCAAGCGCATTTTGAAAATCTTCAAAATACTCTTCTTCAGACGATGGCTGCAATGGAAACCAGATTTGTTCAGAAAATGCAGGCTTTTGAACAGAAGATAGATAGGAAGCTGCATGGTTTGACTAGTCAGGTGACTAAGCTGGAAAAGTCTATTGATCTCTATGGGAGAATGTTTTGTGCTGAGATCGCCAACATGCCTACATACACCCTGGTCAGAACGGACAGAACAGCTTCAAACCTGTAATCTTCTCAAGCTGTAAGAGACCATGCTCAGATGATGGGAAGTAGCTATGAAGGACCTTCCCGAGTAGAGGCTGATAATGAGCCTGAAGATCATCCCTCTTCTTAAAAACTCACCCACATTCTCCTTATTTCATTTTCTATTCTTATGGGACGCGTTATTATTTTAAGCAACTTTCAATTTTTATACAAATTTCTTTCTGATGTTGACAAAAAGGGGGAGAAGTTGAATTTACTTTTATGCAGTCTCATTAGATTACCTCTAATTATATTTCAATTTAGAAGAAAGGGGGATAAGAACCTAACTTACCTTTTTGTAAGATAATCTATTAAGTTTAGTTTCGTGCAGGATCATTGCAGGATAATCTTACTCTGATCGTGCTCTCCTATGAGAACACTTTCATAACAGGATCTCTAATGATGATTACCTGCAGGAGCAAATGTGATGGTTACTCACTTTTATTATTTTATCACTGGTTAAATTTTCCTTTAATCACTCATTTGTAATTTGCAACTGGAGAAGTTTTGTCACCATCAAAAAGGGGGAGATTGTTGTGGAAATTCTCCTATATTTTGATTCTGACAAAACCTTCAAAAGAAATTGTTTAATGAAAGGTGATGCAAGAAGAATGTGTAAGCAGCAGGTTGAGTGATTCAAATTCTGTCGCGCTGACGAAGGGTCAGATGGAAGTACTCCTGACGAAGGGTCAGATGGAAGTGCTTCTGACGAAGGGTCAGATGGAAGTGCTTTTGACCGAGGGTCAGATGGAAGTGCTCCTGATGATCTAAAAAGTGACGGATGGATCACATCAAATCTCCGTATTACCATTCCGTGCCAACTGATCTAGTAAGAATCAAATCTCTTCTAGACGAATCTGAAGAAAGATCAGTTTCTGCATTTTACAAAACACAAAGACCCACATATGGCAGGTTTTCGATCAAGGCAAGTGATATTCGATTATCTTGATATCCCCTCTAATCAATTAAGGGACTTTCTATAATGAGATATCATCTTCTAAGGAATATATCCTTGGGAATCAACTCAAACTTATCACACTTATGGAAGCTGGAGATTCAGTTGTATGGGCGACTGAATCAGAAGGGTTCAATGTCTTACCAAACGGTCTACATATCTTCTGAAGATACAGTTTTGTTCAATCACGATTGATGACGTCCAATCAAGGATTGAAGAGCGATCCCTTGGCTGGAATCCAATGGCTAGTTCGGAGGCAGGGGAGTATAAAAGAAAAATCATGATGGACTAAAGGGAGGAGAAGAACAACAATCCAAAGTGCAAGCATAATTTGAGTTTCATCCAAAGAGTATTCTGGGTACCCAAAATCCTTCACTGTGAAAATCTGTGTGAGAGAGAAACAAAATACTTGAGTGGTTGTAATCCTCTTGATTCTTCATAGTGAAATCCAGCTGATCGGCTGTCATCGTGGGAGAGTGGACGTAGGCTTGATCTAAGCCTAACCACTATAAATATCGTGTGCAATATTCTCTTCTCTAAACTCTTACCCTTGCGTTTAGATTTTCTGCACACTGTTATACGGTTCTTGTTCCTAATCGTACACTGAACTTTATTCATTATGCAAGAAATTTCAATTTTGTTCAGAATCTCCTATTCACCCCCCCTCTAGGAGATATTGCTAGATACATCATGACAAACTCCACTTTTGTTTCAAATTGTTTCTTCTTTTCTCCTGTGAGAATTTCCTTAGGCATGTCGAATGAAAAGATGCCTAGGCGTGGTGGCGATGAGATCTCCTGCAATGCCCGAAACTGTCGGATAACCCTTTTCGGGTAATATGCAGTGGCACCTGTGAATCCTAATAACGGGATTGGATCTCCATTGTTGCATGTAAGTCTGACTTTGCCTAACATCAGCAACCTAAGCTGCCATTGGAGTTGTTCTTGTTTTAGGGTTCTAAGGAATTCTTTCCATTCCTTAAAATTGAACTTTGGGATCCATGTATGGGATTGAATGAAGGTTCTAAGGGGATGAATATCGGAGCTAATCTCAGTGAAACCCCCATGCAGATATGGAATTGCTTGATATGAGAAGTAAACTACAGATATAGGAGATCACTAAAAGCTCTAAATATTCCTTTATTTTCTTTTCGGAAACGGTTCAGGGAAAGGAAGGTTTCAACAAGGATAAGGTTTGAATAATCCCACCCATAACAAACTTGTTTGACTACTGTAGCCATGATAGGGTCAAAGGTGACAGAAGAAACGAGGAACAATACAAAGTTAAAGAATGCTCAGACAAAAGCTCTACCTGACTTGGTTCTTTTGCTAGCGGAGAGGTTAGAAGATCTATTTAGAAGAAAAGATAGGGAGACCCACCCAGAATTGCTTTTGGCATCTATCTTTATTTCAGTGAGGCTTGTATCAAGAAACTCAGCTAGTTGACTAAAGGGTTTGAATCCTATCGGCGGTTGAACTGAGAGATGGGTGAACTCAACTCCAATGGCGGCGTTATATTCTTCCAACATAGGGGTAATCTCCAATCCTTCCATACAGAATGTCGCAATGGCAGGATTCCAGTAATTTGCTATGGCTTGGATGAATGTAGGTGGGCATTCAATCTTCAACAGATCCAACAGATGGCCTAGTCGTAATCTGGCGTACTTCTGGCTGGGTTTACCCATGCTGTCCTACCAGGCTAGGAGCTCAGCTTGAGGAACCCTAAACACTTGGATGTCATTTTTTCCCATCAGGTCTAAAATATGCAAATGATTTTGAAAAATCAATCACCATAGATTACTCTAGAATGCGAGTATACGAATGTCATGAAATATGCATGAATTGATTCAATTGCATATTTCCGTTAGTGAAATGAAAATTAGAATCTCTTTTGGATCTAAAAGATCCAGATCGAGGTCTAATTTAAATTTCAAGTAAGCGAAGTATGCAATCAATCAAGATCATCCCAATGACTAAAGGAAATAACGATGTCATATTCCATTGGTCAAAACATTAAATTGTTCGATTAAAAGAGGAACGTAAAGAAGTAGGTTGCTACTATAGGAAAATCTATCATAAGAGACAAAGTGACAAAGGGAAATCTCATATGGAGACACCAATCAATCTTATTCTGAAACAAGAAAGCCATAAAAAATCAATGAAATGTGGGATCTAAACTCTCCCACCCTTGATGTTTCCAAAGTCTGGTTATTCTTCAGAATAGTAGTCGAGTGGAGGTTCTTCTTTGATGGCATCCTCATCGAGTTCTTCTTCAGGATATGACTCGGTGATTAGGATTTTCTTTTTAGTTGAGCATTCTTCAGAATCTCTTTCTTCGAGTGGTCCTTCGTGTGGATCTTTTTCAAGAAGGTAGTCTTCAAAATGTTGCTTAAGATGATCTAATCCTTCTGGCCATTCTCTTGTCCATGGTATGACCACTTCAGGGGTCTTCTCAACCTTCTCGAGTTTTGTCTTCTTGAGTATGATGTGTCTCGGCTTTGTTTTGATGGAAGTCGCCTCCTCTTTCCCTAAAGAGTTAACATCGGCCTCTTTTCCTTGACTTGGCATTCAGCTTTTCGGCGGGCATATGCTTCTCTAGCCAGGCGGTTGTGGTATTGCCTTTTCATCTCCATATAATCCTTGAACATTTCATCAGCTTGTCGCTTGAATATGAGGTTATCGACATAGTAACGAGTCTGACAATCTTCAGCGTATCCAAGTTTACGCCCAGTCAGTTCTTGACCATGTATAAATGTTGTAAAGTACAACCTTGTGTTCGGTCCGGGGCGAATTACCTTTCTCAGATATTCGAAGGTCACTAACTCTATTGAACACTTAGGAAATAGCGACATCCTATCTCTATCATTGTTATTTTAATCAGTCACTCGGATGACTTCAGAATGAATGCCATGCATGTAGATGCATATGGTATGTAACATATGATTATATTATAGAACGGGCATAAGAAAGTGCATTAGGTAGTAAATGCCTTATCAACCTCAAACCTCAGGGAATGTCAGGCGTTCCCTTGTAACCATGAGTGGCTTTAGGTACGCCAACCTTTCATAGACATGCGCATGAGACAAATGGAGGTATACTCTAAAATCGAAAATCAGGTGAGCAACCTATGGCTCAGGCTCCCATGATCCAAATATGGCAGATTCCTCCTCAAGAGTACCCACCCAAGAGGGCTAGAGATCACAACTTTAGATTGTGAGCGGGAATGAATACGAAAGTCTCAAGTGCCATCAAACATGAGATCTTTTCGCATCTTTTCCCTATCTAAGGTAACCTAAAAGTTGGTTACAGTCGAGGTTTGACTGCCAGTGTGTGAGATGTGTCGTGATCATCACAATGCAAGGTTATACACATCCGTTTGAATCAAACACCGCTTCAATATGAGCGTAAAATAAACATACATTTCCAACTCCAACCTATAGGAAAAATGTCAACAATCACTCCACCCCTTATTTCTCCAATCTGTAAAAACATCCAACACAATGGTTAGTGTAATTACCTCACATTCGAGAGCATCTGTGGAAAACAAGGTTAGATAAACCAATCAATTTTTTAATCGGCTCAAGTCCTCTAAAATTCCTAACTGAACATTCTGGTTTGGAATAAGTTCCTAGTGGAGTCGCCAGTCTATCGCGACCCTCGATCACAATCGGGGGCTAATGGACCATCCAGGTCTGGTCATACGCGGGCCTCTCCCAAGACCCATTACCCAAGTCACAACGGAGATATACGTGATCGACCTTCAGTGCGGTCTAGTGACATGTGATGCGTGTATATGCCAAGGAGTCGCCATCAATCGTTTCGTGGAGGGTACGATTGGAAACCCTATCGAATAGTTGGGAGCTTATATTCGATTCTGCTAGAACCAGAGAAATGGGATTATGGACTTAATTACGCCAACTATCAGAGTTGACACCCCTTCGGTTCCTAAGTTGATCGAATTATCTAACCTTAAGATTTCATGCAGATGAGTGGGGGCATGAACCCTATATCTAGGAGTTCATGTAGATAGGAGCGACTACCCTAGCACTCACAATCAATAAGATGAATGCGCAAATCAAGCATTCGAGACTTGCGGATAAATCACATGAACATAGCATGGCATCCCTAGTAAGGCTCCATTAGCCTAGAGAAGTATCTATCAAGGCTCATGAATGATTTAGACATGATTGGCCAATGAGGGGCAAAATCGTAATTTTGAAGAAATCGAGGACAATTTGCCCCAAAAGGGCTAAATTATCATTTCAGAAGAAATCTGGAGTCAAAATGGGTTGGAAATAGGATTGATCATCGAGTCAATCAATTTCCTATTTTTTAGAAAATTTTCAAAATTTTCTGGAATTTTGGGAATGATTTACCTTTAGAGGGGTAAAATCGTCATTTCAGAAGAAGGATGAGGCTCGAGAACCCAACCAGAAGAATAGGTCACCTAACGGACCCTAATTCTTATCTTGACATTTTTGACCTATCACATAGACAAAGCAGAGTCTATTTACCCCTAAAGGGTATAATCGTCATTGTCAAGAAGAATGGATAAGGAATCCCAAAAATAGGATTAACCAGTTGTCAGTGGTCAATGCTCAATTTTTAGGCATTTCTGGAATTTCTAGGAATTTTCTACAAAATTTTCTAATTTTTTTGGATTTTCTAAGATTTTCTAAGATTTTTTTTAGAATTTTCTAAGATTTTTCTGATTGTTTTATTTTTAAAATCATTTTTAGATTTTTTTATTTAAAAAATAAATTCGGATCCGGTCAAGCCGATCCACGTGGACCGAAACCCGGCCCAGTCCCGGACCCGCGCGAACCGACTCCCCTGAAACGATGCTATTCTGCCTTTTTTTAAATTTTTTTTTATTTATTCAATCTGATCCTACGATCCCTACTGAACGACGTGGCTATTCCACTGCCGCTGGATTGGTCAACTAAAACCTATAGTTCAAATCAAAAGCCGACTACCCTCAGCCGTCAGACCTGATTACCTAGATCTACGGTTGAGATCGGACGACTCGGTTAATCCTCGACCGTTCGATCAAACCATTTATTTTTTTATTTTCGAAAACTTCGATTTTTATGCAGACCAACACGTGGCCAAACCTAGACCGTCCGATCATCTAACTGAAATACACCCGACCTTAACAACCTAGTTGACGTGGCTGCCACGTGGCATACCATGTCAGTGTCACGTCTGCGCCACGTCAGCATGCTGACTCGTAACGAACAGCCGAGAGCCTCCGACGAGATCTAACTGTGAAACCTCGGCATAATCGAGCAAGACCGGCATGAATCGACTCGTCTCGACGTCGGACATAACATATCGCAGAGTCAAACATGATCATCCTCAAAAGCTAAGCTAATCAAGCTTCAACCAGTTTGGCCATGTCTACTCTAATCAAGCAACAGAGAGTGTATCGAGCTAATTCATTCACAGAATCACATCCATGTGAGTTCAGAACACTTACCTACAGGTCATATTGACTTTGTACGGTCTAGGATAGCCTAGACAAGCTTCGACTAAATCGGCAATGGCGACGGGGTTCAAACGCGAGGTTCGACTCGATTTCAATGCAATCAAAACACAGAGGTGCTTAGCGATGTCTCAAAAATAATTCGCACACATCAATTGTGAAGATTGAGGACGAACCAAAGATCCGCCATTGAAGGTCAGAGATCAAGCTAGAGAGTTGACTCACCATTTTTCGAGATTAGAGGTGACGCGAGTTGGTGCGATTGACTCTACGGAGCCTAAGCGAACTTCTTGAAGTGAAATTGCAACTCGATCACTTGCAGGCCAAGCTCAAGCTCTCTCTCTCTCTCTCTCTCTCTCTCTCTCTCTCTCTCTCTCTCTCTCTCTCTCTCTCTCTCTCTCTCTCTCTCTCTCTCTCTCTCTCTCTCTCGAGATTCTATTAGTCTCCCTCAACAGAATGGACCCCCACTCCTTCCTCCCAAAGCCTTCGAAGGCTATACCCTTATTTCAAAATTTTGCCATGAATGGAGGGGACTAACTGACTCCAAATGACACATGATCGTGCGTGCCATCTGGTCCAAACGGCGCCGGAGACGGTGGGTAATTCCGTTAAGTTGAAATGGTTCTCCGGTGTGCACGAATGGATGTCCGATTTGGCCATTCTGTGAAAGTTGACTTTCACAGCCATTGCGACGTTGACCGGTCGATTCCACCCTTCTCCAGTGACCATTGGCGACAGGGTTGGTCTCAATCAACCCTTCCTGAAGTGAGGAAGAAAACGCCCTCCATAATCCTTTCAATTATCTTTATATTGGCCCTTAATTTCCTCGTTGAAATTCAGCCTGCAAGTGTTTAAAAATGGCGCGATTTGGGGAAGACGATGCATTGTTCATCCGGTTCGATCGGTCGGACCGGTTCAACCCGATTTTTCCCAAAATTGATCATAATTCATGGGGGAGTTTTTTGCAATTAAGCCTCAAAATCGGATCTAGGGCATGAATACTGTCTAGAAATATGATTTTGCCCAAAAGTCCATGTCAATTTCTATGAAAATCCTAAATTTATTTTTAATTGTAAATTGGGATATTGTGAAATTGAGAGTTTAAATGGTCAAATTGGATCAAATCTCCCATGCCAATCGATTCAAGATGGTGAAAAATATTGGGTATTAGTTTCAATTTGTGAAGGAGGTCATTGAATCAAAAGTAATTTCAATTATACCCAAATTCAAGGACTTAATTGCAATTAAGTATGCAATTTTGTCCAATTCATGCAATTGAGAAATTTGTGCAAGCAATTGGACTAAATTGTAATGAAGGACAATCAGATTGAATGTCAAGACTCTCAAAATGCCGAAATTACAAATTAAAAGGCTTAATTGACATTTTTTTTTACCAAATTCAATTATGTGCGTAGCAAAGGAACACATAAAATTGAACTTGAATTTTAAATTTTTATGAGGCCAAAAATACAAGGAAATTAAAATAAAAATATTAACTATTTTTTTCATATTTTTGTGACCTCAAATGCTCTTTTTCTTGATTTTTCTAGTATTTTATTTTTCCTAAAAATACTGAAAAAATGCGAAAAAATTTTTTTGCTCAAAAATGGTTCCTTAGGCTTGGCCAAGGTTACCAAATTTTTCAAATTTTTATGAATTTTCTATGAATTTTTCAAAATAAGACGGAAAAAGACTGGTAAAAAATCAGGTGTCAATAATAAGCGGCGTATGCCTTTAAATTTTCAAGTGGCAGATCATGTCTTCCTCAAAGTGTCGCCAATGCGAGGACTATCTCGATTTGGAAAGGAAAGAAAGCTAAGTGCAAGGTACATAGGCCCTTTCGAGATACTGAAATGAATTGGAACTTTGGCCTATGGACTTGCTTTGCCACCAAGTTTATCGCAGGTTTACAATGTATTTCACGTGTCGATGATGAGAAAGTACAAATAGGACCCAACTCATGTGTTGGATTATGAATTCATTGAAGTGGATGATAGAGTGTCTTATGTGGAAAGGCCATTTCGAATCGAGGATAGGAAGGAACAAGTCCTGAAGAACAAGGCGATTCTGTTGGTCAAGGTAATCTGGGGGCACCATAGAACGAAATGAGCCACTTGGGAGAACGAGGACGAGATGAGGTGTCTACACCCCCATTTGTTTCAATAGATAGGTTTGATGTAAATTTCAAGGACGAAATTTTTGTAAGGGGGGAAGAGTTGTGACATTTTGAAATCCGACCCTTTTTCAAAGTAAAGAAATGTCATCGATGTATTTCAGTAAATCTTGCTCAGACTTGATCACTCTTGAGTTGACTAACCGAAGGGGAATGGCTAATTTGGAAATGTGTACGTGGACCAAAGAACTTGACCATGGATCGACGCTTTGGTCATAAGGATTGTCGAGGGAAGGTTTAAAACCATTATAGGCCGATCTAAGAATGACTAAGAAAAAATTGCTAGTGTTATACAATTGGATAGCGGGTGATTCCGTTTGTCCATAGTATAATTTGCAAACGTTCCTAAATCGATTTCTCACGATTGCGTCATTCGGAACTAATGATTGACCCTCGCAATTATATGACAATTAAGGTCACTATGGCTTGAGTAAACTTAAAAAATGATATGAATCATAACGTCGATACGGGTAACTCTTAGTGTGGCGTCAACATCTGAATGTGACATTATCATGTCTCGCTAGTGACCTATACATAGGTATCATGCTGTCTTTTGGCATTTTCAAGATCAAACTCATGATACATAAAGGTACAAATATTTGAACGGGCATGGGCCTTGCTTTTACCAGGCACTTTGTTTTTTCTTGATGCCTCAGGATGGAATTTTTCTTTCACTCTCCTTTTTTTTAGGTCCCTTCTTTCTCTTTTGGGAGCCAGGATTTTTCAAATGAATGTGTTTGAGGTACAACTTGATTCTCAACACTCAATCATTAGTCCGAGGATTTACATAAATCATACCTTTCGAATTTTTCTCTCTAGAAGTGGTGTTGCTTCCGTCTTGGAATATGCACAGATCACCAACAGGTTTATGAAATGAATGTACAGGCTCAACTGGGCTGTGCAAAGGATAAAAGTGTATAGGATAGAGAAACGAATGCTTTTCGTCATTGTTGACACCTAAATTTTGATCAACTTTTTTTTATTTATTTTTATTTTTATTTTGAAAATTCATAGAAAATCCATAAAAAATTGAAAAAATTGAAAAATCAATTTTGGTGACCTTAGCCAAGCTAAATGAACCATTTTGACCAAAAAAATAATTTTCATAATTTTCATTTTTTTATATATATTTTCGAAAAATACAAAAAAAAAGAGAAAGAAAAAAAAGAAAAAGAAAATCAAGAAAATCAAGAAAAATAATATTTGAGGTCACAAAGATATATAAAAATAGTCGGTATTTTTATTTTTATTTTATCTATTTTCTAACCTCATAAATAGTAAAATTCAGGTTTGATTTCAGGTGTTCTCTGATCACCATAAAATTGAATTTGACAAAAATATTAGTAATGATTAAAAGGAAAAGGAGGGAAACATCATCATTTAAAAGGAAAAGGGGACTAATGATTTTGTCTTCTCTTTTTGTTATTTTATTTTATTTTTACTTTTTTTATTTTATTATTTTATTATTTTATTATTTTATTATTTTTTTTTTCTTTCTCTCTCTCTCCCCACTCCCTCTCTCCTTCCCGCTGCCTATTTATCTCCTCCCCCTCATCATCTCCCGACTCTTCTTCTCCCTCAACTCTCTCTCTTTCATTTTCGTTTTTTCCTCTCGCTCAGCTCGCCGCCCAGATCAAAAACCGTCCGGTTTTTCGGCCATAACTCTTTCTTTAGACATCGTATGCGAACGAGCCATATACCATTGGAAAGATTATTCTCTTTCCGTTCTAATGACATATCGTGAGCCCAATTTGGACCAGCCGTTTGTCCCGTAGAGCTGTTTGAAGGAGCAAAGGTCAGACTGATCAGACTTGAGTCCGCGGGTGCCAAATTGGATTTTCGGGTTTGTTTTAGGTTCAATCTTGGTAAGACCACCTCTCACTCCTTGTTAAGACATATATTATTGTGTTTTATGGTTTGAAGATGGATTATATTTGGATTTAAGGGCTGATCCCTTATTGTTTTGTTCGAAAAATCTGAACCGGTTCTGTCAAGGTGGTGCCGTGAACATTGTGAGTGATTCAAGGGCTTGCCTTGCTTCCAATATTCGATAAGATGTCTCTAGCACCTAAATTAGGAATCTAGCAAGCTGAGATTGTAGTCTAGTTGAGTTTTGGATGGGTTTTAATGGTTGAATTGAAGGAGTTTTCTGGGACAGATTCTGGTCATTGGGCGATTGAAAACCGTCCGGTTTTTCGGCCATAACTCTTTCGTTATGAACCGTATGGGAACGAGCCATATACTGTTAGAAAGCTTATTCTCTTGCCGTTCTAATGACATATCGTGAGTCCAATTTGGCCAAGCCATTTGTCCCGTAGAGCTGTTTGAAGGAGCAAAGGTCAGACTGATCAGACTTGAGTCCGCGAGGGCCAAATTGGATTTCCGAGCTTGTTTTGGGTTCAATCTTGGTAAGACCACCTCTCACTCCTTACATTTTACCTATTAGACCCAGAATCGGAAGGCCGAGCCTCCTGTTGGTGTCTAAATATTTGCTGTGTATTTATTTTATGTCATAGCATTTCTATATTTTGCATAAAAGACCCAGAATCGGAAGGCCGAGCCTCCTGTTGGTGTCTAAATATTTGCTGTGTATTTATTTTATGTCATAGCATTTCTATATTTCGCATAAAAGACCCAGAATCGGAAGGCCGAGCCTCCTGTTGGTGTCTAAATATTTGTTGTGGATTTACTTTATGTCATAGCATTTCTATATTTCGCATAAAAGACCCAGAATCGGAAGGCTAAGCCTCCTATTGGCGTCCAAGGTGTTTTATTTCTTTATTTTCTGTAAATTATATTGTGCTACCCCAGAATCGGAAGGCCGAGCCTCCTGCTGGTGGTTTATACCCCCCACACATTGTTGCACGAGCACCGACGGACTCCGACGTCGTAAAATTCACCGGATCCCATCTCCTTTGCTTATGTTTATGTTGTATAATGACTTAATATCTTCTTTATTTTTTGCATTGTGTTGCGTCCTATAAAAACAAAAACAAAAAAATGCTAGATCGGACGTCTGCAGATGAGCCACGTGTCGTGATTAGGTGATTTTCAGAATAAAAAAAAAATTCCAAAAAAATGAATTATTAAGGAAAAATTCAAAAAAAAAATTGAGAAAAATTGCAGAAAATTCCTAAAAAAATTCTAAAAATTTTTGAAGGCTGAAAATGACAAAAAAAATTGATTTGTTTCCATTTTTTGGATTTTCTCCCATTTAATCCAAAATGGCGATTTTACCCCTCAAAGGGTAAATCGTCTTTGATATTCCGATGAATTGTGGAAATTGCTTAGAATTTGGTGATGGGCCAGATAGGTGGCTAAACCTTATGTCTAAGATTTCCACATTTCATTCCCATTTTTAGAAAATGACGATTTTACCCCTTCGAATGGTAAATCGGTTTCTAAAATTCCAGAAAATCATGAAAATTGCAAAAAAAAAAAAATAGGAAATGGGTCAATTGAGTGACCAAACCTATTTTTGACATTGTTTTACTCCGGATTCATTCCGAAATGACGATTTTTCCCTTTTTAGGCAAATCGTCCCTTTTGTCTCAAAATTACGACTTTACCCCTGATGGGTAAAATCATGTCTAAATCATTCCTAAGCTTGATTGATACTTATTTAGGCTAATAGAGCCTTATTAGGAGTGTCATGTTGATTTGATGTGATTATTTTACATATTTGGATTCATTGACTTGCGCATTTTATTATTGATTGTGATTGCTAGGATAGTCATTCCTATTTGCATGAATTCCTAGATTTAGGATTCGTACTCCACTCATCTGCATGAAATCTTAGGTAAGAAAATTCAGTCAACTTAGGTACCGAAAGGGCGTCAACTCTGACAGTTGACGTAACTAAGTCCCCGAACCCATTTCTCTGGTTATCGCAGAATTGAATAGAAACTCCCGACTATTCAATAGGGTGGTCCAATCATACCCTCCAAAAAATGATTGGTGGCGACTCCATGGCATGCACACTTAGCACATGTCACCAGACCACACTGAAGGTCGACTACGCATACCTCCGTTGCGATTTGGGTAACGGGCCTTGGGAGAGGCCCGCGTCCGACCAGACTGGACGGCCCATTAGCCCTCGAGAGCCCACATGCAACCTCGAGAGGGTCGCGACAGACTGGCGACTCCGCTGGGGACTTAGAGAACTTGAGCCGATTAAAAAGTTGATTGATTTTTCTGACATGTTTTATGCAGATGCTCTTCAAGTTGAGGTACGTACTTTAACCCTTGAGGTGTTAAATGTTTTTGCAGATTGGAGAAATAAGGGGTGAAGTGTTCATTAACTCTGTCTTATGCAGGTAGGAGTTTAGGATGTATGATTGTGTGGATGTTTATATTGAAGCGGTGTTTGCTAAACGAAATGCATGTTTATTACTTTAGCACGACACAATGAACACACACAGCCGCGCCTAAAACCTCGGGCGCCCTCTTTAGGAAAATAATAGAAGGAATTGAAAATGGAATCTCCGTGAGGAAAAACACGGGGTAATCCATTTTTAATTCTGCTCATTTCGAACTATGGATTGGGTCCCAATGCAACGATAGTTGTGCAATGGAATCTACCCTTTCTAGAACTCGAAGTGGGAGCCTTGGCCTTAGGTTCCAAACCCTATTTTGATTCTTAGAAGTCAAACCTCACTGGTCTCATGCGCATGTATGTGAATGATTGGTACACCTCGAAACCAAAAGGTCATTCAGCGCCGCTTATGAATCAAAATCCAAAGACTTGTGTGAAGAATCAGTCGCGAGTTTAAACGAACCAGGATGGCATGGAAAAGCGCTGGACCACCCTGGAGAGTCAACTGATGAGGGCAAATGCCTTTTGACCGGGGCAGCCGGGTCAAGTATAAAGACGTGTCGTTCCTAATTGATTTTCAATCAGATACCGGCATAATATTTCCTATCTTTTCCTCTCAGGTGAAAAACAGGTACAGAAGGAAAATCCATTTGTGGATAGACACGAGGGACATGTTTTACATGGCATACATTTGTCAAAAATGTCCTCATCCGATCACATGCAAGATGATCATGGAACGATGGTGAAACTGTAATCGTTCCAATAAGCCCTTCGAATATTATACCTGACGGGGACCTTTATGTCTTTTGTCTACTGGATAGGATGGTCAAAGACAAACGAAGGAAAATTTATTTTCCCTATAAGACGAAAAGAAATGTGCCTTCAGTAGATGTCACCCATTGTGATTGCAATGACAAATTGAATCAAATTATGAAGAGGGAGCAACCTAATTAGGATTGGCTCTCCCTAAATCGAAAAAGTTGTATCCGTTCCAAATCAGATTGACTGGTTCACGAGTTGATATGGTTCCTCATTCTTGCAGGTGATGACGAGAATGAACGGGCCCATTGAAAAATTTCTAGCATCTTGGATGCTAGAAGTGACCAGAGCGGGGATAGTAAATCCGTAATCGTTTCAATTAAAGCTCCTTACGCGGTGATTGACTCTTTCACTCCTTTCATCGCGCAGGTTGTTGAAGTACTCAATCACGAGTAAACCCATTTTTGCGGATGTCAAATAGCCTGAATGCGTCAATGCAACAAAATGCAAAAGGGAGTTAGCTGGGGCAAGCGTCACCTAGCTACGACAAATCACGCCCAACTGGGGCAAGCGAATCATTTGTGCGCCGGACAAAGAATATGGGTGAACGGTAACCTTGTATCGTTCCATTTTGGTCTTCGAAGACCACATGCCTAACATGAGTTTTTACTCATTTAACAGGGAGTCGTTGGCACCGAAAGCCTCAAAAGAAAAGAACTCGCCAACGAGGAGGCGAATAAAGCTATTGACCTTGGGAGTCAGCACTCCAAGAAATGGTCTTTGATTATAAGACCTAGTGGAGGGTAAAAAGTATCGCTCCTACGTCCCATGCTTTGACATGCATTTTGATAAAAATTGTCTTTTTTCCTTGAATAAAAGGAACCTTGAAGAATGGCGCTGGAATGCGCCCAAAAACACAAATGGATCTCCTCTGGGGTAAATCCTTGAGAATGATTCATCGCCAACCAAACGGAGGGATCAAGACCACAAGATAGAGGGCCAAATCCTGCAAGCCGCGAGTTTGTGTTCAAATGGAAACACAAAGCAAGAACAAGGTTGTATCGTTCCAATTTGCCTTGAATTTTGGAACGCAAACTGACAACTAATTCCTGTCTTTGACAGGGGATCGCCATCAAGGTGAAACAGGTTTTCACACCCCATGAATTACCCGTTGGAGTACACGACCGAGGGTAGGATGTATCATTCTAAATTTTTGAAAAATTCGTGAACGTACAATAACATGTTTTCTCTGCATTTTCAGGGATCTCCAGCCGCGGGGGACAGGTAAGTATCCCTTTCCCCAATCCATTGAAGATGTTAAATAAAAAAGAAAAGCTTTCAGAATCTAATGTCTAGAAAAGACATAGAATTCAAACCTCATTGGCATTCATGTTTTAAGACAGGAGGTTGTCTGAACATGGATAAGAACATGCATGGTGCATCGTAAAATCCCCTTGACGGGTAAAATTTTTGGAGAAAATGAAAGAGATTTTTTCCAATCAAAAGTTCAAAACTTTCAAAAGGACGTTTTCTCAAAAGACGAGAGGCAAAGCCTAATCCAAACACGTCCTATACACACTTGAGAGAGAAATGGAGCGGATCAGATAGTAAAATCTGGACCTACGGAAGTAGGGATTATTCGCAGCAATTACATAGATTGGGATGACGGAGGCATTCGTTTCATATCCCCAAACACTACAGGTGACCATTGCCAACCCATTCGAACGGCGGTTTTCATTCTCAACCCTGGCAAGAACCACCCCACGTCGGGGCAAAATGGAGGTGAGTCTAGCAGCATCAGGAGAAAATGGTTAGAAATTTTCTTGCTTGGACTAACATTAATCTTTGTGTGTTGTTTATATGGTAATCCAAGTGCCATAGGATGACGAGAAGCATTCATTTCTCTATCCCACACACCATATCCTTTGCACAGCCAAGTTGAGCCTGCAAATTCATTTCATAAACCCATGTTGGTGATCATGGCATGTTTCAAGATGGAAACTGCATCACTCCAAGAACGGAAGAATCCAAGAGATGGGATTTATAGAAAGATTTCATATCGGCGTTCAAGTGTGCTATGATTCAAGGTGTATATCTAGCACAATTTTCTGAACATCGTAGTTCCAAAGGAAAAGAAAAGGTGGGATTTCGACAAAAGATAAAAATCCCCAGCATCAAGAAAAGCAAAGTGCCTGGTAAAAGCAGGGCCGATGCTCGTGTAAGTTGTTTGATTGATCCACAATGAAGCCGGATGGGAAAAGAAGAAATCCCTGAAGGAGCCAAATCCAAAAGGGCTGCTCCCCAAATGGTGCCAAGCGCAGAACAAAGACATAGAGAGAGTCGCTCTCTGAACGCAACAAGAGACGCTCTCTAAAGAGTTTGTGCACACCTCAAAAGCGGTTGCACGCCTCAAAAATTGAAGATGCAGAATGGAAAAGACAGGTGATAAATTTGCAATGATCACCAATGTCAAACCCTTCGTAATTTCTGGGCCAAAAACAAGCCTTTTTCGGTCCCCAATCCTACCAATGTCACAACCCTGAAACAGTCTTCTCTGACTAAGACACTTGGGTTAACATATTGCTTAGCTCGAAGAAGTACGAGCAAGACTATTTCTTTCTCATTTTGCAGGGTTCTTGACTTGTAAACCCGGAGCAGATGGTGAAGACTTTCATTCAATGGCCCCGACTCAAAAGTGAGTCCCCCCTTTGAAAACCAATATCCAAGCCCAACATTACGGTCCCGTGGAAGACCTCCCGACCGATCAAAATGTATGCGCTGCGAATGAGCCTAAAACCTAGGCACAGGTCAGTAGGGAATTGAGTACATCCCCTATAAAAATCATTACCTCAAAACAGATGAGATGGCCTCCTTGTCAAGAAATATTCCAATTGATGTTTTGAACAAACTCTTTTTGGAATTTTCAAACTGTTGATCCGAATTTTCCATGCAAGGAATTTGTGATCACATTTGCATGTTGTAAGAATGCTTTGGATAACCTCCAGCATCAAAATGCACATTTCATGACTAAAACTTAAGTCATAAAATTTTGTCAATTGGACAATTATTGTCTTCCCAAAGATTATTAACATTTTCTTGGTGAAGAAAAATCTTTCAGGTTTGAACTTTCTGCAGGATACCTGGAGAACCCAGCTCTCAGAATGTTGGCTCAGCAAACTCAAGTGAAGCTTTGTCAAAATAAAATCTTTCACTGCTTCAAAACTGAATTCCCGACAAACTTCGGGATCTCTAAAAAAAAGGGGAAGGAAAACCCTTTTAAAAGAAACAGTCTCATCGGACGTGGAGAACCCTCGTCATGAGACCCTTTTTAAAAAAATCAGGCAGTCTCATCGGACGTGGAGAACCCTTGTCATGAGACCCATTTTAAAAAAAAAAATCAGGTAGTCTCATCGGACGTGGAGAACCCTCGTCATGAGACCCATTTTCAAAAATATCAAACAGTCTCATCGGACGTGGAGAACCCTCGTCATGAGACCCATTTTCAAAAATCAGGCAGTCTCATCGGACGTGGAGAACCCTTGTCATGAGACCCCTTTTCAAAAATCAGGCAGTCTCATCGGACGTGGAGAACCCTCGTCATGAGACCCATTTTCAAAAATATCAAACAGTCTCATCGGACGTGGAGAACCCTCGTCATGAGACCCATTTTCAAAAATCAGGCAGTCTCATCGGACGTGGAGAACCCTTGTCATGAGACCCATTTTCAAAAACCAGGCAGTCTCATTGGACGTGGAGAACCCTCGTCATGAGACCCCTTTTCAAAGCAAAACCAAGGTAGATACCGCCTGAAGGGTCAACACAAGGTAGAAACCGCCTGAAGGGTCGATTCAAGGTCGATACCGCCTGAAGGGTCGATTCAAGGTAGATACCGCCTGAAGGGTCAACTAAAGGTAGAAACCGCCTGAAGGGTCAAATCAAAGGTAGATACCGCCTGAAGGGTTAAATCAAAGGTAGATACCGCCTAAAGGGTCAAAGCAAAGGTAGAAACCGCCTAAAGGGTCAAACAATGGTAGAAACCGCCTGAAGGGTCAATTCAAGGTAGATACCGCCTGAAGGGTCAAATAATGGTAGAAACCGCCTGAAGGGTCAATTCAAGGTAGATACCGCCTGAAGGGTCAAACCAAGGTAGAAACCGCCTGAAGGGTCGACTAAAGGTAGAAACCGCCTGAAGGGTCAAACCAAAGGTAGAAACCGCCTGAAGGGTCAAAATAATGGTAGAAACCGCCTGAAGGGTCAATCAAAGGTAGAAACCGCCTGAAGGGTCAATCCAATAGTGAAAATCACTTAAATGGTCAACTCAATGGTCCAATCCACCATACGGATCAAAATCATTGGCAAATCTCAAATGGGACGCGTCTTCCTTAGATTCCTATCAGTTAGGAATCCCATTATGGTTTGACCTACCATACGGGTCAGGGCTTAACCTCTCTAGGATACTCTAGTAACGAGTTCCTAGAAATTCTCTTGAATCCATCAAACACCGCGAAAATCGTACAAACATCGAACAGGTAAGTGGCAGGTATGTCTCTCTATTATCTTACTCTCTCATGTCAAATGAATGTTTCCCCCTTCAAGAAAGAGCATACATGGACAAGCATCAAAATTGGATGTCATGACTCCTTTTCCTTTAGTTTCCCGAGTCGAGTCGATCAGGACTCAGGTGTCACCTTATCTTTGAGAGAAACCTCTAACGAGATTCCTCTCAAAGAGGGGCAGCTGTTGACACCTAAATTTTGATCAACTTTTTTTTATTTATTTTTATTTTTATTTTGAAAATTCATAGAAAATCCATAAAAAATTGAAAAAATTGAAAAATCAATTTTGGTGACCTTAGCCAAGCTAAATGAACCATTTTGACCAAAAAAATAATTTTCATAATTTTCATTTTTATTATATATATTTTCGAAAAATACAAAAAAAAAAGAGAAAGAAAAAAAAGAAAAAGAAAATCAAGAAAATCAAGAAAAATAATATTTGAGGTCACAAAGATATATAAAAATAGTCGGTATTTTTATTTTTATTTTATCTATTTTCTAACCTCATAAATAGTAAAATTCAAGTTTGATTTCAGGTGTTCTCTGATCACCATAAAATTAAATTTGACAAAAATATTAGTAATGATTAAAAGGAAAAGGAGGGAAACATCATCATTTAAAAGGAAAAGGGGACTAATGATTTTGTCTTCTCTTTTTGTTATTTTATTTTATTTTTACTTTTATTATTTTATTATTTTATTATTTTATTATTTTATTATTATTATTTTTTTCTTTCTCTCTCTCTCCCCACTCCCTCTCTCCTTCCCGCTGCCTATTTATCTCCTCCCCCTCATCATCTCCCGACTCTTCTTCTCCCTCAACTCTCTCTCTTTCATTTTCGTTTTTTCCTCTCGCTCAGCTCGCCGCCCAGATCAAAAACCGTCCGGTTTTTCGGCTATAACTCTTTCGTTAGACATCGTATGCGAACGAGCCATATACCATTGGAAATATTATTCTCTTGCCGTTCTAATGACATATCGTGAGCCCAATTTGGACCAGCCGTTTGTCCCGTAGAGCTGTTTGAAGGAGCAAAGGTCAGACTGATCAGACTTGAGTCCGCGGGTGCCAAATTGGATTTTCGGGTTTGTTTTAGGTTCAATCTTGGTAAGACCACCTCTCACTCCTTGTTAAGACATATATTATTGTGTTTTATGGTTTGAAGATGGATTATATTTGGATTTAAGGGCTGATCCCTTATTGTTTTGTTCGAAAAATCTGAACCGGTTCTGTCAAGGTGGTGCCGTGAACATTGTGAGTGATTCAAGGGCTTGCCTTGCTTCCAATATTCGATAAGATGTCTCTAGCACCTAAATTAGGAATCTAGCAAGCTGAGATTGTAGTCTAGTTGAGTTTTGGATGGGTTTTAATGGTTGAATTGAAGGAGTTTTCTGGGACAGATTCTGGTCATTGGGCGATTGAAAACCGTCCGGTTTTTCGGCCATAACTCTTTCGTTATGAACCGTATGGGAACGAGCCATATACTGTTAGAAAGATTATTCTCTTGCCGTTCTAATGACATATCGTGAGTCCAATTTGGCCAAGCCATTTGTCCCGTAGAGCTGTTTGAAGGAGCAAAGGTCAGACTGATCAGACTTGAGTCCGCGAGGGCCAAATTGGATTTCCGAGCTTGTTTTGGGTTCAATCTTGGTAAGACCACCTCTCACTCCTTACATTTTACCTATTAGACCCAGAATCGGAAGGCCGAGCCTCCTGTTGGTGTCTAAATATTTGCTGTGTATTTATTTTATGTCATAGCATTTCTATATTTCGCATAAAAGACCCAGAATCGGAAGGCCGAGCCTCCTGTTGGTGTCTAAATATTTGTTGTGTATTTACTTTATGTCATAGCATTTCTATATTTCGCATAAAAGACCCAGAATCGGAAGGCTAAGCCTCCTATTGGCGTCCAAGGTGTTTTATTTATTTATTTTCTGTAAATTATATTGTGCTACCCCAGAATCGGAAGGCCGAGCCTCCTGCTGGTGGTTTATACCCCCCACACATTGTTGCACGAGCACCGACGGACTCCGACGTCGTAAAATTCACCGGATCCCATCTCCTTTGCTTATGTTTATGTTGTATAATGACTTAATATCTTCTTTATTTTTTGCATTGTGTTGCGTCCTATAAAAACAAAAACAAAAAAATGCTAGATCGGACGTCTGCAGATGAGCCACGTGTCGTGATTAGGTGATTTTCAGAATAAAAAAAAAATTCCAAAAAAATGAATTATTAAGGAAAAATTCAAAAAAAAAATTGAGAAAAATTGCAGAAAATTCCTAAAAAAATTCTAAAAATTTTTGAAGGCTGAAAATGACAAAAAAAATTGATTTGTTTCCATTTTTTGGATTTTCTCCCATTTAATCCAAAATGGCGATTTTACCCCTCAAAGGGTAAATCGTCTTTGATATTCCGATGAATTGTGGAAATTGCTTAGAATTTGGTGATGGGCCAGATAGGTGGCTAAACCTTATGTCTAAGATTTCCACATTTCATTCCCATTTTTAGAAAATGACGATTTTACCCCTTCGAATGGTAAATCGGTTTCTAAAATTCCAGAAAATCATGAAAATTGCAAAAAAAAAAAAAAGGAAATGGGTCAATTGAGTGACCAAACCTATTTTTGACATTGTTTTACTCCGGATTCATTCCGAAATGACGATTTTTCCCTTTTTAGGCAAATCGTCCCTTTTGTCTCAAAATTACGACTTTACCCCTGATGGGTAAAATCTTGTCTAAATCATTCCTAAGCTTGATTGATACTTATTTAGGCTAATAGAGCCTTATTAGGAGTGTCATGTTGATTTGATGTGATTATTTTACATATTTGGATTCATTGACTTGCGCATTTTATTATTGATTGTGATTGCTAGGATAGTCATTCCTATTTGCATGAATTCCTAGATTTAGGATTCGTACTCCACTCATCTGCATGAAATCTTAGGTAAGAAAATTCAGTCAACTTAGGTACCGAAAGGGCGTCAACTCTGACAGTTGACGTAACTAAGTCCCCGAACCCATTTCTCTGGTTATCGCAGAATTGAATAGAAACTCCCGACTATTCAATAGGGTGGTCCAATCATACCCTCCAAAAAATGATTGGTGGCGACTCCATGGCATGCACACTTAGCAAATGTCACCAGACCACACTGAAGGTCGACTACGCATACCTCCGTTGCGATTTGGGTAACGGGCCTTGGGAGAGGCCCGCGTCCGACCAGACTGGACGGCCCATTAGCCCTCGAGAGCCCACATGCAACCTCGAGAGGGTCGCGACAGTCATGTTAAATCACTTGAATCTCCACAGAAGTTAAAATGACAAGCAACACACGAAGATTGATGCAAGTCTGAGCAAGAGGATTTCTAACCATTTACCTCTTGATATGGCTGGACGTATCTCCAGTTTGCCCCAATGTGGGGGTGGTCCTCGACAGGGGTAAAGAATGAAACTGCCGTTCAAATGGCCATCGATAGTCACCTGCAGTGTTTAGGATAGAGAAATGAATGCCCCTGTCTTCCCAATCCATGTAATCGATGCGAAGGGCCCTTGTATCCTCAGATTCAGGGTTTCCTATTCTCACCCTTCCCTCATCTCTCGAGTGTATGGGGGACGTGTTTGGGATCGGGTTTGCCACTCATTCAGAGGGATATTCCTGTTAGATAGCCTAAGCAAGCTGTGTTTCTGGAAAGATCATTTCGTTTTTCTCTAGGCGTTTTACTCCACAAGGGATTTCAATGACGCCTCATGCATATTTTGAACATGCTTGGACACTTTCTGACCTTGGCAGACGTGTAGTAAATGCAAGGAATTTATCATCATTCTTTCATGATAGAATGTTTATTCCTGAGTCCAGCCATGTGAACGCTCATTCCTTTGTTTTTTTTTACCTTACAGGAAGTGAGATACTTTACTGTGCTCTTCTTTTGCTATCTTCTATCTTCAGTAGACATTCTTGCATGTATGATAAAAGAGATGTTCTAGTGAGTAAAGGCCGGCTTGACCTTTGGTGGAATAGATACATTTCACTTAGTATTTGGCGTCGATGACCTTCCTTTCCGGGTTTTGTTTGAATGAGTCTGATTCTGAGTTTGCTTCTTGAAACCCTGCAAAATTGAATACATGCTAGTGTATGCATGGATGCATGATGTGTTTATGCAATGATGATTCGGATTGATCTGGGATAAGCCACATGACTGAAATCGGATTTTATTTCAGGGGTAATACTTCTTCACAGCATCTGAATTTACAGAGTGTCCCAATTCTTCTCCTTCAGAGTTTACAAGAATCAATGCTCCTCCTATGAGAAACTTCTTGACAATGTAGGGGCCTTCGTAATTCGGGGTAAATTTACCTCCCGGATGGACAACATTTGGTAGAGTCTTCCTTATTACCAAGTCGTTTACTTTGATATTTCTGGCTTTAACTTTTCGATTAAATGACTTGGCCACCCTCTTCTGGTAGGTTTGACCATGACAGATCGCTCTAAGACGCTTCTCGTCTATCAGATTCAGCTGTTCATATCTGTTCTTAGAGTACTCTGACTCAGAGAGTTTACCTTCTGATAAGATCCTCAAAGAGGGGATCTTAACTTCCACGGGTAGGACCGCTTCCATTCCGTACACCAGACTGTAGGGAGTTGCTCCTGTAGAGGTCCTGATTGAAGTTCGATATGCCATCAACGCAAATGGTAGCCTTTCATGCCAATCCCTGTAGTTTTTCGCTGTTTTAGCCAAGATCCTCTTGCTGTTTTTGTTGGCAGCTTCCACTGCCCCATTCATCTACGGGTGGTAAGGGGATGAATTCAGATGTCAAATACCAAAGTGATCTAGTAGATCATCGACAATCTTGTTGTTCAGGTTGGATCCATTATCTGGGATGACTGCTTGAGGGGTACCATATCGAGAGATGATGTCTCTTTTAATGAACCTTGCCACATTTCTCGCAGTGACATTCTTGTATGAACTGGCTTCTATCCATTTTGTGAAGTAATCAATCGCCACCAGGATGAAGTGATGACCATTTAAAGCCGCATGATTGATAGGTCCTATCATGTCTATCCCCCACATAGAGAAAGGCCAAACCTCAGACATTTGATGCAATTCATTCGGGGGTGCATTAATCTTATCGCCATATATTTGGCATTGGTGGCATGACCTGACATGCTGGCAGCAGTCTGATTCGATGGTCATCCAATAATAGCCAAGCCGCATGATCTTCCTCGCGAGAAGGTGGCCGTTCATGTGAGGCCCACATATACCTTCATGGATCTCCTTCATGAGAATATTTGCTTCTTTGGCATCTACACACCTTAACAGAGTAGAGTCAAATGACCTTTTGTACAGTATTTGTCCACTGAGGAAGAATTTGCTGGCTATCTTGGTTATGTATCTCCGGTCTCCTGGCTGACATCCTTCAGGAATCTCTCTTTTTGAGAGATAATGCTTGATGTCGTAATACCATGGCTCTCCATCAAATTCCTCTTCGATTAGCATACAATAAGCTGGCTTTTTAACTATGTCGATCCTTAGGGATTCTATTTCTAACCAATCAGTTATTTGTAACATTGAGGCCAGGGTGGCTAGCGCATCTGCAAATTGATTGTGAGATCTCGATAGGTACTCGAATGACACTTCTTCGAACTTAAGTGTCAATTCTTCAAGGTATTCGTGATAAGGGATGAACTTTACGTCCTTGGTCTTCCACTCTCCTTGTGTCTGCAAAATGATGAGCATGGAATCTCCATAAACCTGCAGCTTAGGTATTCCCATGGAAATGGCCAATCGTAAGCCTAGAATGCATGCCTTGTATTCCGAGATATTATTGGTGCAAGGGAAGGTCATCTTCGCTGCAACTGGATAATGTTGATCATGAGAGGATATCAGTACTGCCCCAGTGCCTGCTCCTGATAGATTAACAGCACCATCGAAATACATGACCCACTTATCCTCTGCTAAGCTCAGAACTTGATCTTCTGCCTTTATCGTTTTAGAAGGCTCACCGTTTGACGGGTTTTCTGCCAACATGTCAGCTATAGCTCTCCCCTTTTCTGATTTTTGTGGAGAACATTTGATGTCAAATTCAGATAACATCACCTGCCATTTTACTAATTTTCCAATTAAGGCGGGTTTCTCCAAGAGGTATTTGACAGGGTCATTTTCTGTCACCAGCTGAATATGGTGATGTAGGGTATACTGTCTTAACCTGCGAAGTACCCATACGGTTGCCACACATGCCCTTTCAATAGGTATGTACTTTGCTTCAGACAAGGTGAATTTCTTGCTCAAATAATAGATGGCTCTTTCCTTGCCATCCGTCGGGCTCGTTTGGGCGAGTAAGGCTCCCAAAGATTCCTGTTGTATAGTCAGATATAAGGTCAAAGGATGACCTGGGATGGGCGGCACAAGTACTAGCGGAGTGACTAGGTAGTTCTTGATCTTCTGGAATGCCTGACTACACTCTGTATCCCATGTCACTTTCGCGCCCTTCTTAAGTAGTTTGAAGATCGGTTTAGCCACATCTGATAGCTGATTGATGAATCTGGCAATATAGTTCAGTTTCCCCAAAAGACTTCTTACTTCTTTTACTATGGAGGGAGTTGCTAGATCATGGATGGCTTGAATATTTGAAGGATCAATCTCAATGCCCCTATTACTGACCATGAATCCGAGAAGTTTCCCAGATTTTGCCCCAAACACACATTTGTTAGGGTTCAGCCTCAACTTGTATTTGCGCAGTCGCTCAAATAGCTTTCTTAATACCTGAATGTGATCATGTCCCTTCTTGGACTTAGCGATCATGTCATCGACATATACTTCGATTTCCTTATGGATCATGTCGTGGAATAATGTGATCATAGCCTTCTGGTAGGTGGCCCCGGCGTTTTTTAATCCAAAGGGCATAACCTTGTAGCAAACGTTTCCCCAGGGGGTGGTGAAGGCAGTCTTCGGTTTGTCCTCTTTCTTCATGAGGATCTGGTTATATCCGGAGAAGCCATCCATGAATGAGAATAGCTCGTACCCTGCGGTATTATCAACCAATACGTCGATGTGAGGTAGCGGAAAATCGTCTTTCGGACTTGCATTATTCAAATTCTGATAATCCACGTAGATCCTGATTCTACCGTCCTTCTTCATGACGGGGACTATGTTGGCAATCCAGTCCGAGTATGGGATAGCCTCAATAAAGCCCACCTTGAGAAGCTTCATCACTTCTTCTTTGATTCTGTCTTCTAAATCGGCTTTCATCCATCTACTGCCTTGCCTGACAGGTTTGACACCGGGATCTGTGGGTAAAGCATGTTCCACAATTCTAGGATCCAAACCCGGCATGTCAGCGTAGGACCATGCAAAGACGTCCTGATACTCCCTCAATAATTTTGTGAATCTAAGCTTTTCACCCTGGGATAGATGTCCACTGATCTTGACTTCCTTGATATTCATAGAGTCTCCCAAGTTAATAACAACTGGTTCCTCCGAGGTGGGAGGTACTGACTCTTCGAAGGCACTTCATTCTCTGCGGATAGATGCATAGCCTTCATCATCATCCTCTTCTTCAATATTGTAGGAACAGTCATCATGATGATCCGAATCACAGGATAACCTGGTATGTATGCTTGAGATGATATGCCTAAAATGTCATGAGCATGGTTAGTTCGTACTTGATAAAAATGCCATGCATGATTGTGGAAAATCTTTTCGAAAGAGTTTTCGAAATAAGTATAGGTATAAACGGGACTAATCCTCATGTCATCGGACATCCTGGCCCCGTGGAAATCCTTTGGAAATTAGGAATCATATGACGAATCAAGCCTCAAGCTTCTGTGTGGAAGACTAGTATTAGACTGATTTACGGTACCATATGTCCTTAACAAAACTTGTGTGATTTTTATTGAATGCAGAATGTGCCGCCTTACAAACTATGCTATTTGGACCAATGGCCGGAGATCCAAAGGCTTTTTCTTACATCTAGAACAAGTAATGAAAATAAAATGCAGAAAGTTCTAAGTGTTGTATTTAAAGAAGGAAGGAAGCTTCTTTACTTAGAGGAAGTGGCTTTGTCGTCCAACCACTTTATGATGACATTCACGAAGTTTTCTTCGAGGAAAGGGTTTGCCATATCTGGTTCTACTGTTGGAGTGATATCCTCTTCTGACAACCACCAGGAATCTTTTCTAAAATAGGCGTTCAAAGGACTTTTGGACATTTATGATCTGCCTTTCCAAGCTGGGGAACCAATGAATGAACCCTTTGAGTTGCCCTAGCTTCCACGGCGTCCCAGGCTCTTGCCTCGGCCTCGGCTTGTTGCCTTTGGGATAGACTCGTCCATGTAATCCTTCTGATACCCAAAGCCCATCCTATGTGGGTTAGCTTTTAACTGCATGGGGGTATTTATTCCCTGACCGTATTTACCTAGACCTTCTCTAGGGTTAAACCCATATGCCAGTAGCATCTTAGCTGGTAAAAGCTTGGCTTCAGAGATGTATGGAGCTCTCAATTTTGTCCCTACTGGGGTATGAACTGTCGCTACTAATTCCAAGGAATGATAGCTCCCTTCTGTCTTAACTTCAGGTTCCACGTAGGGAACGGCGCTGTTCTGGTATGTCTAGAGGTCGACTTCTCCATGCACAGTAATCACCTTCACCTCCACTACAAAGCATACTTTCTGATGCAAACTGGACGGTATGACGCCCGCTACATGGATCCAGGGTCTTCTCAGTAAGAACCCGAATGCACTAGGCAGATCCATTACTTGGAATTTTATGGAAAATTTTGTTGGGCCGATGAGTACATCGAGTTCGATCTCGCCTATCACAGTTTTCTTCATTCCATCAAAAGCTCTTACAGCATTTTTTGAGGTTTTAATCGTTTCCTCATTGATTCCTAACCTTCTGAAAGTAGTTAGAGGGCAAATGTTGAAAGCCAACCCGTTGTCGATTAATACGTGCGCCACTCTCTTCCCATTACATTGTGCAGAAATGTACAAGGCCTTGTTGTGCCCTCTTCCTTCCATAGGGAAGTCTTCATCAGAGAAGCTCAGTTGATCTTTTAGGAGGATCGCCCCTATGAAGTTCCCTAATTGTACATCATTCATTGTCTCGGGGACGTGCACCTCGTTGAGTATCTTCAGTAGTGCATTCTTGTGCTTTTCTGAATTGATGAATAAATCCAGTAAGGATATTTGAGCTGGCATTTTCCTTAGTTGCTCTATTATTTCGTACTCGCTAGTCTTTATAATAGATATGAGCTTTTCTGCGTCTTCTTTCGAGACTTCATTCTTTTCGGATTCACCCTCCCTAGGGGCATAAAATCGTCCAGACCTCATTACTGCATCTACTTCCTTTGTCCCATAGTCCTAGTGGACTGCTTTAGGGTCATACTCTTCTACCGAAGTGACTTTTATGGTTATTGTCTTTGGACAATGCGTCTTAGATTCAGCTGTGCTGTTTTCTTCCTCTTCCTCTTCCTCTTCCTCTTCCGGCAATCGAATCACCACTAGTTTGATTGCGTAATCTTCTGCTTTCTTCAAACTATCCAGTTCTTCCAATCTGATTACCACAGCTGTGGCGGATTCAATCATTGATACGATGTTGTCAAAGCCTTTTGTAAAAATATTTTCCCTGTCCTTCGAGGTTTCTAGCGGAGTGGGATCATCTATACCTCCCCATCCGTCTGGTACGATATCCTCTATCCTCTGATAGAAACTAGGAGGAGCAGAATATTTTACCTTAAAATTATATTTCCCAGAATCCTGACCCAGGTTGTCTACAACTTCACCCATTTCAAGTGCGTTGGTCATAAATCTATGATCTGCTAGACTTCGCCAGCTGGCCTCCAGTTCGTCCCTTTCGAATTCCTCTTCTGGTTCTAAGATCAACCCAAAGTCGCCTACCAGATCCTCATGCGGGATGTTCCACGTGCTACCTTGCTTATTTTTTTTTATCACGAAATGACTTCCTTTGAAAGATAGAGAAGCTTCGACTCCCTAGAATCCTTCATCGGCAATATCGTACATTATCGCTAAGCTCCTCATCTTGGTGATACATAGCTTCTTTACGTCAGCAGGGATCTCCCCTCCTTTTGGATATGACGAAGCGGTGACTAGAAGGTCAGTCAGTTTAGACATGTCTATTTTCAGCTTGAGGTGGTCCTCCTCTTCTTCGGTGAATATTACCTCAATTGCTTGATGATCAGGGAGAGAATTTTCTTTCACATTTGGAGCCGCGCTGTCAAACTTCAGGATTTGACTGCCAATCAGGGCCTGTACCTTCAGCTTAAGGATATAACAGTTATCAACATTGTGCCCTCTTTCGCCCATATGGTAGATACAGGTCTGGCTCTCATCAAAGCAGGATATTTAACAGGATTTGCCCTGGGCGGTTCCTTCGCCACCAAGTGTTGCTCTAGCAGCATCGGGAGTAGTTTGGACAAACACCTTGGGAGCTGTGAGAACTGCTTTGGAGGTTGCCTTCTTCTGGGTTCTTTCCCTTTTTGTGTCGACCATGACGATCCTCCTTTGGTCTGATTAGAACTGTTAAATCCTTTGGACTTTTGGGGGTCCGGTATGAATGCTATGTCGAGCCCGGCCTCTTTCTTCTTCTTCAAGGGATACTGTTTCCTGGTGAAAATTTCATGAGGCCTCCTTTCTCTTAGAGTCCACTCCAGCCTTTCAGCCACCTTATCAGGTGTGCGAAGGTTTGACATCCGAAGGTATTCAATCGATCGAAATATTCGTAGGGGAGCGCTTTTAAGAACAAATCGATCAGCTCATCTTCCGGGATTGATGGCTTTACTTGAGTAGATAGAGCACGCTACCTCTGGGCGTATGTTCTGATCAACTCATCCCTTGCCTTCGAGGTTCGCAGCAAATCTTCCCTCGTTGGGCCGTAGCTGTATTGAACTTGTATTGTCTAAGGAAATCCTCTGCAAGATCTCCCCACCCATCATAATCTTCGAGGTCTAATTCAATGAACCATGCCAGAGCGGCACCAGCAAGACTCTCTTGGAATGTATTCATCAGTAGCGGAATATAATCCGAATAGTGCGCCATTTTGCGCAGGTAATACTTGAGGTGAGCGCGTGGATAGCCTGTCCCGTTATATTTCCTCACGAAGTCCGGCTCCTTGTAGTCGAGAGGGGTCTCTACTTTGGCGAAGGGAGATATCTTGTCAAAGCGGGCTAACTCGTAGCCTTGGCTGCTTAAACATTCTTCAATCTTGGCTAATCTTTTAGCCTCTACTTCGGTTTTCACAGTTTGTTTCCCCTTTTCATCCTTTTCAAGGTTGATGACAACGGGGGGTGCCTTTTGCTGTGTCTGGACGTTCGGCATACGGATATCTTCCTCTGTACGTTGGGTATTTTCCGCCGTTTCTTTATCAGCCACATCGGGTATGAGTGATGGACTTGAGTTATTCTGATTAGGAGCTACTGCCTGTCTGGCGTGGGACGCTTCCAGCATCGCCTTGATATCAGCCATCATAGTTGCCATCACAGTCATCTGTGTTTCCAACATGCCTACGCGTGGGGTCAACTCTTGTTGCTCCATTCTTGTATTGAGTCGAGTGCGAAAACGATGCGTTGGTAATTTCGTGATGAGAGTGTACCTGTTCCCAGAGGAAATTCCAATGAGTATTTCTTCAGTATTGCCAAAAGGAATCACTTGATCCTTCTAATTGCATGTTTTCTATTGGTGAATGAGAAAAAGGACTACCTGATGAGCCTTAGTCTCACGTAAGTAGTTCTTTTAATCATTCTCCAAAGAGAATTCATGAAATTAAAAGAAGTGTAATTTTTGACGATAGTTTTTTTTATGTATTTGTAAAACATGTCCACATTCACGCCCATATATCAAAATAATATCCAGTACAAATGAGAATGCATGAAAAGGCATCGCAAAGTTTGCTCATTTTACACTTGACAGAATAGTCTATTCAAGTCTAGGACGCTTGAGGTCTAAGGTATCCTCATCGTCCCAATATTGATTCCTCTCTTCAGTTTGGGACTCTTCATCTTCTAAATATGACGACGACTCCACATCTTCGGGTATGTACGGCTCTACTCCAGGCACGTATGGTATAATATACTTAGGTATATAAGGCTCGACAAAGCTGCGTCTGGTCGCCTCAAAGTGTTGGATGTATTCAGTAGTGGCCCTATGAATGTTCTCCTTGCGAGTCATATTCTCTGGCCAGCTTATATCTTCGGCTTGAGAGTTCTTCAAAGAGTGAATAATAAACGCCACTCTGGCTTCGAACTGTTTCTTCTTTTCTCCCAAGAGGGTATCGTTTGGTATGTCAAAGGAAAAGACACTAGGTAGTGGTGGAGAAGGGATCTCCTGTAATGCCCCAAATTGTCGGATAACCCTTTTAGGATAATATGCAGCAGCGCCCATAAATCCCAGCAAAGGGATCGGATCTTCGCCATTGCATGCTAGTCTGACTTTACCTAGTGTTGGCAACCTTAGCCGCCATCGGAGTTGTTCGGGCTTTAGAGCTCTAAGGAAGTTCTTCCATTCTATGAAGTTGAACTTAAGAATACGCGTATGGGTTCTGACAAAAGTTTTAAGAGGGTGAGCATCAGGGCTGATCTCGATGAAACCCACACGGATATGGAATTGCTTGATATGAGATGTGAACCACAGGTACAGAAGATCACTAGAGGCTCTAAAGATTCCTTTCTTGTTTTTCTTGAAGCGATTTAGGGAAAGAAAGGTCTCAGCAAGGATGATATTTGAGTAATCCCACCCACAACAGACCTGTCTGACTATAACGGCCATAACAGGAATGAAGGTGACAGATGAAATCGGGAATAACACGAAGCTAAAAAAGGCCAATACAAAGGCTCTACCTGATTTAGTCCCTTTAGCGGTAGGGAGGTTGGGGAATCGATCTAGGAGGAAGGATAGTGAAATTCGTCCAGAATTACTTTTGGCATCTGCCTTAACATCGTTAAGGTTTGTGTCAAGGAATTTAGCTAACTGACTCAATGGTTCAAACCCTATGGGAGGTTGGACTAACGAGTGAGTAAATTCAACTCCGATGACGGCGCTGCACTCTTCGATGGTGGGGGTAACCTCCAACCCTTCCATGCAGAATGTAGCGGTGGTGGGATCCCAGTAGAGTGCTATGGCTTGAATGAAAGTAGGTGGACACTCAATCTTCAGCAGATCCAATAGATATCCCAATCGCGATTCGGCATACTTCTGGTTGACTTCACCCATGCTATCCCACCATGATTGGAGTTTGGCCCGAGGAATTTTGAACACTTGAATATCATTCTTTCCCATCAAGTCTAAAACATGCAAATGATTTTGAAAAGTCAATCGTCAAAAATTACTTTAAACATGTGATTATGCAGGTGTCATGAAGCATGCATGGGCCAACTTAATTGCATAGTCCAATTGAAGAAATAGAAATTAGAATTCTTTTCAAGTACCCAAGACCTAACTTGAAGTCTAATTTGAATTTCAGGAAAGTGAATTATACAATTTAGTCAGGTTCACTCTAGTGACTGAGGGAAATAACAACGTCACATTCCATTGGTCAAAACGTCAAATGGGAGAATAGTATAATGAATCCCTTATTACAACCAGAACGCCTAACGAGAGAAAAGTAAATGGAGACTCCTTAAACAAGAAAGCCATAAAAGGCCGATGGAATGTGAGGATCTAAATCACCCTTTTCCTAAAGGCCTACCCCTCTTTACAATGAAAGTCAGTCGGGAACCCTCCTCCAGTCGAGTGTGAGGGGTTGTCTTTAGTGTGTTGATCAAAGTATCTCAGCTCCTCTGGCCATTCTCTGGTCCAAGGTATGATGACTTCAGGAGCTTTCTCGGGCTTCACCTTCTTGAGTGTGATGCGCTTCGGCTTTGTCTTGGTCGCATGGCGTCTTTTCTTTCCCCAAAAAGTGATCCTGGGTATGTTTTCTTTAGCCTGTCGTTCGGCCTTCCGACGGGCGTATGCCTCCCTAGCCAGGCGGTTACGACGTTGCCTTTGCATTACTAAGTAACTCTCGAGCATCCCATCTCTTTGTTTCTTGAACCTGAGGTTGTCGACGTAGTAGCGGGTTTGACAATCTTCAGCATATCCTAGCTTACGTCCAGTCAGCTCCCGACCATGCACAATCTAGTGAAGTGCAGCCTTGTGTTCGGTCCAGGGCGAGTAACTTTCCTTAGGTACTCGAAGGTTACCAACTCTGTCGAACTCTTAGGAAACAGCGACATCCTACCCCTTATCATCGTTATTTCAATTAGCCACTTGAGTGATTTTCATGATGTATGCAGATGCATGTATATGTATGCAATGTACGAGTCATACTATAGAACATGGAGTAGTAAAGTACATCGAAAATAAATGCCTTACCAACCAAACTTGGGGATGTGAAAATGTTCCCCTGTAACCATGGCCGGTTTTAGGTATACCAACCACCCATAGACATACGCATGAGACAAGTGGGTATACTCTAGAAATCGAAAATCAGGTGAGGAACCTACGGCTCAGGTTCCCACGATCCAAATGAGGTAGATTCCTCCCCAAGAGTACCCACTCAAGAGGGCTAGATATCACCAATTTGGATTGTGAGCGGGAACGAACACGAAAGTCTCAAGTGCCATCAAACACGAGATCCTTTCGCATCCTTTCCATATCTAGGGTAACCTAGAGGTGGTTTGCAGTCGGGGTTTGACCGCAAGTGTGTGCGATGTGTCGTGATCATCACAATGCAAAGTCATGCACATCGGTTTGTATAAAAACACCGCTTCAGTATGTGCGTAAGATAAACATACATTTCCAACTCCAACCTGCAGGAACGATGTTAACAATCACTCCACCCCTTATTTCTCCAAGCTGCAAAAACATCTAACACAGTGGTTAGCGTACGTACCTCACCTTCGAGAGCATCTGCAGAAAGTAAGGTCAGATAAACCAAACAAATTTTCAATCGGCTCAAGTACTCTGGTCTGCGAAACCAGATATTCTGGTTTGGAAGACGTCCCCAGCGGAGTCGCCAGTCTGTCGCGACCCTCTCGAGCGCTGTCTGGCTAGCGAGGGCTAATGGGCCGCCCGATCGTCGCCTGATCGGAAGCGGGCCTCTCCCAAGGTCCATTACCCAAATCGTAACGGCTGGATATACGTGGTCGACCTTCAGTGTGGTCTAGTGACATGTGATATGTGTACATGCCAAGGAGTTGCCACCAATCGTTTTTTGGAGGGAACGATCGGAAACCCCATCGAATAGTTGGGAGCTGTCTATTCGATTCTGCGGAAACCAGAGAAATGGGTTCGGGGACTTAGTTACCCCAACTACTAGAGTTGACGCTCTTTCGGTACCTAAGCTGAATGGTTTATCTGATCCTAGGATTCATACAGGCGAGTGGGGTTCAGATCCTAAATCTAGGAGTTCATGCAGAAGTGAATGACTACCCTATCACTCATAATTCATGAAAATAAATACGCAAATCAAGGATCCATAACATGCGGATAAATCACATGAAATCAACATGGCATCCCTAATGAGGCCCTATTAGCCTAGAGAAGTCTCAATCAAGGCTTAGGAGTGATTTGGCATGATTTCCCCATGAGGGGCAGAATCTTAATTTTGAACAATTCAGGGATGATTCGCCTTGAAAGAGTAAATTTGTCATTTTAGATGAATTGGGAAGTCAAAAGATGGGGGAAATAGGATTGGCCATCAATCCAACCCATTTCCTATTTTTCGGGAATTTTCAGGATTTTTTTTTTGAATTTAAAAGTGATTTTACCCTTAGAGGGGTAAAATCGTCATTTTGGACAAAGACGAGGGTTGAAAATCTTAAACTTTAGGATTGGTCGATCACCTGACCCAAATCCTAATTTTAAGCAATTCTCAAAATTCGATTGGAGTAGGAAAGGCGATCTACCCTTTGAGGGGTAAAATCGTCATTTCAGGGAGAATAATTAGATTCTAAAACCCCAGCAAGAGGGTTTGCCACCTAACTGGCCCTATCCTAATCTAGGCATTTTCAACTTATTTCAGAGCATGAAGCAGGGACAAATTACCCCTAAAGGGCATTGTCGTCAATTCTTGGAAGAACGGATAAGAAACCCCAAAAATAGGGTTGACTAGTTGTCTGTGGTCAATCCTCAATTTTTGGGGATCTTTGGAGTGTCTAGGATTTTTCCACAATTTTTTCGCATTTTTTTGGAATTTTCTGGAATTTGCTAGCGTTTTGTTTATTTTCTAGGATTTTTCTGATTTTTTTTATTTTTTAAAATTAATTTTTAATTTTTTTATATTTAAAATATTATTCGGGCCGGGTCGATCCAACCCACTCGGGTCGGAACCCGGCCCAGACCCGGACCCCGCGAAACCTACGGACTAAAACGACGCCGTTTCTACGTTTTTTAATTTTCAGATTATTCGGAATTAATCCGACGGCCCACACTGAACCGCGTGGCTAATCCGCGCCCGTTGGATCTGATTACTAGAACCTACGGTCTAGGTTAAGCGAAGACTCGACCTGAGCCGTTTGATTGACTTACTAAAATCTACGGTCACGATTAGAACTAGAGACTTGATCTGAGCCGTTCAATCCTACTAACCTAAACGACGCCGCTTGACCCTTTATCTAAACGGCACCGTTTCAGCTGATTTTGATTTTCCGATTTTACAACATTTTTGAATAATCCTAATTTCTAATCGGACGGTCACCATTTATTAGATTTGATTATTCTCAGCCGTTGGATTCTTTTTATTCGAATAACAGACTCAACGGCCATACTGACTCGACATCCACGTGGACCAGTCACGTGTTGCCACCTAGACCTTTGACTCGTTAACCTCGCCACGTACGCATCGCCTTCAACCTCGCGCCTGCAACTAGATGAACGGCTGTGCTTCTCCGGCGGCGATCCGACGGTGGATCCTTGATGAAATCATGCGAGACCAACGGCAATCGACTCGCGATCGTCTCTAGTTTAACATATCTAAGAATCGCAGCATCTTATTCGCAAAATCACGAGTATCAAACAGAGTGCCGAGTACGGCCATGGGAGTTCGATCGCTCGACTAACACAAAATCCTTGCAATTCCATCACAGGATAGCATCAATCGATGTTCAAGAGACTTACCTCGAGCTCCGATTGAGCTCGCTCGGCCCAGATTTGGCTGGGCAAGAACGGACAGTGTTCGGCGATGGAGGTTGGATTGGGAGACTCAATTAGAGGCGTGCAAGCGAAGTTGATGCAAAATAGATGTGCGACAATGGTCAGTGATGTTCAAGGAGTAAAGCGCACATAGTAATCGCAAGAATGAACAAGAAATGCATGAGTCGCCATTGAAGTGCGGTGAAGAACACGAGGTTGTGACTCACCTGTTCCGGCGATTTCGGGCCGCGCGGTCGTCGGCAACAACTTCCTCTCAATCTAGGCAACCTGCTGATGATCTCCTAGAGCTTTAGTCTAGCCTGGAAAGGCCTGACCGATACTCTGTGGATTCGAGCTCTGTCCTCGACAATGGCAGTTGGAGGACGAGCTCTCTCTCGCTCTCTCTCTCTCTCTCTCTCTCTCTCTCTCTCTCTCTCTCTCTCTCTCTCTCTCTCTCGATTCTCCTCGCCCTCTACTAACTGAATTGACCGACCCCCTCAACCGAAAGCCTCCGTAGGCTTATATAGCATTTTCAGTTTTTGCGCCGAATCGGGGAGTTGGGATAAGTGACCTCCGCACGTGAAAACACGTGCGAAATGGTCACCGACGACCGGCCATTGACGGGCATTAAGTGGCCATTATGTTCGCGACCTCCGGTAGTCGTATTTGGCACGAATTGGGATGAATTTCAACTGAGCTTTGTGAGGTGTTGACTTTCGTAGGTCCGCCGGATTGACTGGCCGATTACTTCTTCCTCCGGCGACCATTGGTCGCGGTGTTGGTGTCAATCGACGGGTAAATGCCTAAGGAATCAAACGCCCACCATTGCATCTTCAATTGTAGTCGATTGGACCGTCAATTTTGTCACCAAAATTAAGCTTGGCACTTTTCATTTGCGTAGGAAACTGAGGAAGAAGAAGACACTGTAGCAGACCGGTTCGACTAGTTCGACCGGCGATCTGACTGGTCTGAACCGGTTCCGACTTATAATTTTCCAAATTAAACCCAAATTAATGGGAAATTTTTGTAATTGGACCTCAGAATCGATTTTAGGGCATGAATTTTATCTAAAAATGTAATTTTACCCAAAAGTTCGTATCAATTTCTATAAAAACTCCAAATTTTCATGTAATTGCAAATTGGGGAATTGTGCAATTGAAGGCTCTAATGATCAAATTGGGCCGAATTACCTATGCCAATCGATTCAAAATGGTGAAACCCATTGGGTAGTATGTTTAATTTGCAATGATAGTCCTTGAATTGAAAGTAATTTCAATTATGCCCAATTTCAAGGACTAAAATATAATTAAGTCTGTAATTGAGCAATTTGTTCGAACAATTGGGCTAAATTGAAGTGTGGGACAATCAGATTGAATGTCAAGGTCCTTAAAAATGCCAAAATTGCAAATAACAAGACTCAATTGATATTTTTTTTTCTCAAATTCGATCATATGTGTTACAAAGGAACATATACAATTGAATTTGATTTTGGAATTTTTGTGAGGTCAAAAAGACAAGGGATTTAAAAGAAGAATATTGGCTATTTTCCATATTTTTGTGACCTCAAATGTTATTTTTCTTGATTTTTTTTAGTATTTTCCTAATTTCTGAAAATATTAAAAAATGCGAAAAATATGAAAAATTATTATTTTTTGTCAAAAATGGTTCCTTAGGCTTGGCCAAGGCCACCAAAGTTGATTTTGCAATTTTTTTGACTTTTTATGGACTTTTTATGATTTTTTTTTCAAAATAAAGCTGAAAAAGACTTGGTCAAAAAGTCAGGTGTCAACAAACGTAAAGTCTGAAAGGCGCTGCTCAGAAAATGTGAAGCTCAGATGATGCAGTTCTGTCGCGCCCCGAACCCGACGAGCTCGCAAACATCCCACCAGGTCGTTATAACTCTATAGTCTCCCAAGATCCACGGCCAACTGCTTCACTCACCTAAAGGACACCTTGACGCGGAAGCAAGAAAAACGACTCCAGACAAAATAAACCCAAGATGACTTAGGACATAAGAAGGTACACCCCTCAATATCGACAAATTCACTTCAAAGGTTACAGTCCTCCAATACCCATGGTTCAATTTTAAATTCACAAATCAAAGTAAAATTCCTAAGATCATAAATAAGTTTACATCCATTTTCTTTAAACACTTCTTCCAATGCCATTCCATGGCAACCTCGGGTTTCCATCGCCTGGAACCTGAAAAATGTTAAGTCCCCACTAGGGTGAGATATAAATCTCAACAAGTAAACCCTAAACCTAGACCAGACCGCCAGTCCCACCAGACTACACCACAAGTAACAGGCAGAAGCTCAGCCAAACAACATCACGTAATAAGAGATTCAAACTTCGCACGTTAGCACAAACAAACACACCACTTTCACAGGCCATAAAAATGACAATTCACTCACAAGGGCACTTTGGCCAATTCACTCACAAGGGCTCTCTGGCCATTTGATATCACAGGGGCTCTCTAGCCATTTAATTTGCATCAGGGCACTCTGGCCATGCAAAGCATCAGGGCACTCTGACCAATTACGATGCACAAGGGCTCTCTGGCCAATTACAAAGCATTAGGGAACTCTGGCTAGTTACGATGCACAAGGGCTCTCTGGCCAATTACAAAGCATCAGGGCACTCTGGCCAATTATGATGCATTCACACAGGGCATTTTGACCATTCATTTGCATCAGGGCTCCCAGGCCAATTACGATGCAAAAGGGGCTCCAAGCCAATTGATCGCTGGGGCACTATAGCCCATTCACATCTCAGGGCATCAAGCCAATTCACATATTAGGGGCATCAAGCCAAATCGTTTCACGTGGGCATTCAAGCCAAATCATTTCACATGGGCATTCAAGCCAAATCACTTCACATGGGCATTCAAGCCAAATCATTACACATGTACTCATATTCGACCATCACAAATCAAATTTCAATCAATTCACTCATTAATCAAATCACTAGTCAAACGCATCCAGTAGTGTCCTAACGACCTAGTAGAGGTTTAAGGGACACTTACCTCTTTAATTGAGCTAGCTATTCCACTCAAAATCCACCACCATGCACGGTCTTCAACAGGCCAGAGTAGGACAAATGCACGGCCAATTAGCCAAGCTAGTCAATACCACATGCAATTAACTTCCAAGGCCCACAAATGCATAGCCAAATCATGTCTCGCGTCGTCCTACGAATAAATTACAATTCCCGTCAATAAACTCCGCCAATTCCGATCCAATCGAACCAATTTCTTGTCGAGACATCAATTGACATCTTAGGACATCCCAATAATCATTTTAGACCATGGCAACACATCCTAGAACCATCAAACAGAACCGGGCAGCGTTCTGTTCTGCCTTCCCTCACAATCCACAGCCCATATTTCACCTCAAATCACCATTTTATTGTCCAATCCTCTTACCAAGACCTACATTTACACGTGTAGGACATCCACCAGTAATTTGGAGTCAAAATAATACCTCTAGGTACCTCAAATGGTTCGGTTTCCACAATAGCTTCACCGATCAGATTTTAATTCAGTTCTGTCCACTCAATCTCAGCCATGAAACACCCCTAAATATCAATTGAAAAATTTATTTATGCTCAGCCACATATAGTACTATATGTTATGAAGTTACCCTCGAACATTTGAGGTCATTTGGATTTTCTATGAGCTAGAATCACCCCCTTTCCTTAGCTAGCTCAGAATCTGTCCGCTTTTCTTCCAAAAATCACCATAAATTAACCAGACCGCTAAAAATCATGAAACCAACGGGAAAATGTCAAGGACATCTTGAAGTAATCTGTAATGGTTGGAGACCGGCCAAAAGGTCATTGGAATGGGCCGTCGTATGGACCGAAGGAGGCGGCAGTGGCTGGTCGGGCTGCAGGGTCTGGCCAGAGAGAAAATGGTGAGAAAAATGGAGACACTGGAGAGACTTTCGGGAATTGGCTCTTTGGGGCAGAAGATCAATAGTAAATGGGTCTCCAATAATGTTTTCTGATTTTTCTTACAACTTTTTGGGGGATTAGATGGCCATACATTCTCACATTGGCACTTGGCTAATGCACCAATATTAGAGCTTAATCCTTTGACTCTCATTGACCACTTTCTTGGCTAATTTTCTATCTACTTTCGGCAGCAATAGGGGGAGGGGCAATTGTCCATTTTACCCTTCTTAATTTTCCAAGGACAAGAATTAAGCTTGAGAGGCAAAAAGGTCATTTTGCACTTTTCATCCGAACTTCGTTTTTCAGTCTTAATTGTCCCATTTGGCTATGCGTCGCCAAATTCAAATCCAATGTTTGAATTCCTCAATTCCATTTCCCAATTTCGAGCTTCCAATCCATGTCGTTAGTCTCGAGGGGTCGAAAATTCAGAATGTCACAAGTTCAGTCTCAGATGTTGTTCGCTTCAGTCTCAAATGATGCGATACAAGCCCAGAAGATAACGCGCTCAGACGATAGCTCGTTCAGATGATGGCACAATCTTAATGCGACTTTCCTAATTAGTTGCTGACTTGAAGGCCAATCAAATATATATCCATGGAAGGTTATCTAGAGATAATAATGCAGATTCGAAATATCTTTTAGGGATGATATTTGATATGCTAGCCTGGTGGACGAGATTATCTTGTTTCTTTTTCTGTATTTGAATAGGCTTAGGATTATTTGTTTCCTTTTCTTTACGTTATCTTCGTCCCTCTATTTAAAGGATGAGTATTCTCTATTGTAAACAGACGAGACTAGATGACGTTGATTCTTGATGAATAAGAATTCAACTTGAGTGTTGAGTTATACACTTCGGCATCTTTATCCTTGGAAAGTGGATAGTCCTCGGTGGTGAACCAAAAAACCCTTTATCCTTGGTTGATGGCGTAGCCTTTAGACCTTGGTGGTGAGCTTTCTATCAATCCCAATCTTCTTCCTTGGCTGGTGATATCTTTAGGCCTTGGTAGTGATTGTTCTATCCTTCAATTTGTATTGTTGGCTGGTGATATCTTTACGCCTACGATATAACTCGAATCCCTCCATTAATTCCACATACAATCCATACACTTTGACCGTAAATTCCGCAAACACCGTTCCTCACTTCACCCTTTTGAACTTGTTCATGACACTATGTGTATCGAGACATCTATCCTACGAAATCACTCGCTCACGCACGCATCAAGTTGGTATCAGAGCTTAAGGTTGAATTCTTTTGAGTGATTCCTTTTCTGCTATCAATATCTTTCTACCATGGGAGATGGTAACGTTCCAAGAGGCTTGACTTTGGAGCAGCCTCACAATGAAAGAGGCGATTGAGCAATCGACACTTTGCAGCAACAGATGGAGCGAGTTCTCACCTTATTGGAGAACCAATCGAGACAAGACCCGCCGCCTTGAGAGCCTCGCAATCATCACCGGCGCCATGACGATCCTCGTTCAAATTCCGATGATGAATCCAGCAACACCGGAGTTAACTCTAGCGGCTCGAATTATCGAACTAGGAGGAGAAGAGGAAGGCACGACAACGATCGTGACGTGAAAGTAGAGGTACCTGAGTTTGAAGGTAGCCTTAATCCTGATGATTTTATTGATTGGCTGCATACTATAGAACGAGTATTTGAATTTAAATCTTACTCGGATGAAAAGCGATGCAAGGTTGCTGTTCTTAAGTTTAAAAAGTATGCGTCCTTATGGTGGGAGAATCTGAAAAATTAAGAGTTCGGGATGGAAAAAGAAAAATCTGTTCGTGGGAAAAACTCAATAAGTTGATGAAGAAGAGATTCTTTCCTACGAATTATAAGAAAGATTTATTCTTGAAGTTGAATTCTCTCAAGAAATACGGAATGATCGTAGACGAATATATCCGGGAGTTTGAGCAACTCATAATGAGGTGCGATGTTCCAGAATCGCAAGAACAAACCATAGCTCGTTTCTTTGGTGGCTTAAATAGAGATATTGTTGATTTAGTTGAACTTCATCCTTATTGGTCATTTGAAGATGTGTGCAAACTAGCCATGACGGTTGAAAAGCAAGTGAAGAACAAGAGGTTTTCTTCCAAGACCTCGACAAAGGGGACATCTTTTTTCAAGGGTGCTTCTTCTGGGAAGGTTGAGAGTTCGTCGGCTAAAGACAAAGATAAAGCGAAGGCGACAGAACCCGTCAAAGAGCCGAACAAGAAGCCAGGTGGAGACAGTCGAAAGTGCTTTAAATGCCTTGGCTTTGGGCATTTTAAAGCAATTTGTCATAACCGGAGAGTTATGACTCTTAAAGAAGCTGAGAAGATTGAGTTGGAAATTCAAGAGGAAGATGCTGAATCTAAACAAAACCATTCTGCATCTGAGGAACAAGAAGAGCTCGTGGAGGAAGCCGACAATGGTGAATGTCTAGTTATCCGGAGAGCCTTACACTCCAACGTGACCTCATAAGATGATAAGCAAAGAGAAAACATCTTCCACACCCGTTGCACCATTAACGGGAAGGTGTGTTCCATGATCGTTGATGGAGGAAGCTGCACCAATGTTGCCTCGACAACTTTGGTCGATAAACTGAAGTTTCCAACTACCAAACATCCTCGACCGTACAAACTCCAATGGCTTAGCAAGGGAAGTGATCTAAAGGTAACTAAATGAGCCCTGATTTCATTTTCGATTGGTAAAAGTTATCAAGATCAAATCTTGTGTGATGTTATTCCCATGGATGCATGTCACTTGTTATTAGGAAGACCATGGTTATATGATAGGAATGTAGTGCAGGATGGGCGCAAAAATACATATTCGTTTCATAAGGAACAGAAGCACATTACTCTTGTTCCCTTGAGTCCACTCTTGATACCGAAAAATCAACCTGGGGAGGGAAACACTAGAAATGAGAGCCTATTCTTGAATGAAACTTGGGTTGAGAGAGCCATTAGCAAATAAAAGAATGTGTATGCTACCCATACACCCAAAAATGCGCTCCTTGTTGAAAGAATTTGCAGATGTATTTTCGGGGGAGCTACCGACTAGATTACCTCCGTTGAGGGGAATTGAGTATCATATTGATTTGATGCCCGGAGCTTCTCTACCGAACAAAGCAGCTTGCCGATGTAATCCGAAAGAAACAAAGGAGTTGCAACGGCAAGTTAATGAGCTTATCGAGAAGGGATATGTTCGAGAAAGTATGAGCTCATGTTCTGTTTCAGTTCTATTTGTGCCAAAGAAAGATGGTTCATTCAGGATGTGCGTGGATAGCCGAGCCATCAACAACATCACCATTAAGTATAGGTACCCTATACCTAGACTTGATGATATGCTTGATGAATTATATGGTTCAACTGTGTTTTCGAAGATCGATTTGCGAAGTGGCTATCACCAGATTAGAATGCGAGAATGTGATGAATGGAAAACAGCATTTAAGACGAAATGAGGACTCTATGAGTGGCTGGTTATGCCATTCGGACAATGTAATGCTCCAAGTACAATCATAAGGCTTATGAATGAGGTCCTTCATCCTTTTATAGGTCACTTTGTTGTTTCGTACTTTGATGATATTCTTGTGTACATCAAAGAAGAGAAAGAGCATGTTTCTCACTTGAAACAAGTGTTCGATGTTCTGAGATAGCATAAACTCTATGCGAAGATGGAGAAGTGTGAATTCTTCTCTTCCAGCGTTATATTCCTTGCTTTTGTGGTTTCTAAGGATGGAATTTCCGTTGATCATTCCAAGGTGGAAGCAGTAAGAACATGGCCAACGTCGAAGTCTTTCTCTGATGTTAGAAGTTTTCATGGTCTTGCATCTTTCTATCGCAGATTTGTGAAGAACTTCAGCACTCTTATGGCTCCCATGATTGAATGTATGAAGAAAGGTTCTTTTGAATGGACAAAGGCTGCTCACAATGCTTTTGAATCAGTAAAGCAGAAACTTTGTGAGTCTCCTATGTAACATTCTGAATTTCCTATCATTTTGAGGCTATTGAATGAAAACTATCTATCGATGTATTTCAGTTATATCTCGCTCGCATTTGATCAATCTAGAGTAGACTAACCCAAGGGGAAAGGCTAACGCATGACAAGGTACGTGGACCTAGGAAACTCGAAGTGAAAAATGACGCTTTGTCTATAAGGATTGCTGAGGGACATTTAGAGCTAATAAAGGCCGATCTGATAACGATTAAGGAATTCATTATTAGCGTTATACAATTGGAACACGGGTGATGCCGTACAACCAATGTATAATTTGCGACGTTTTTCTAAATCGAGCTTTGATGATCGAGACCGTCGGAACTAGCAATGAATCCTCGCAATTACATGACAACCAAAGTTGTCTTATCCTGAGTCGTCCTAAGTGTGAGGAGAGTCACAGAGTCGATACGCGTAACGTCTGCAAAAGCCGCACGTTAGTTTGAGATAAACTGAAGTTACGATCGACGGACGATTGATCACGAAATGGAAGCTCAAAATTGGCAATTGGAAATGAAGAATTTCAAAATTGGAAAAAGATTTGACGTCGTCTCGCAAATGGCCATTCAAAATATAAAAAATCAATTTTTGGATGAAAAATCCCAAATGACCGTTTTGCCCCTCAACATTTTTCATTTGCCTTAAGAAATTTAGAAAGACAAAATGGACATTTCTCCCACACCTTGAGGGCTGCCGAAAATTATGTGCAAGAGGTCAAGGAAGTCATTGGCATTATTAGTTTTTGCCACATGTCATTCTTATAAGGCCTTAGGCATTTATTACCCATCTAATCACATCTTGTCAATTTTAACCTCAATTATAAGTGTGAAACACCTCCATTTGCAGCCCCTTCAGCCGTGGGTAGCGCTCCCCCTCCAATTCCCTTTTATTTTTCTCTCTTCTTCTTCTTACCAAAAACTGCTCGGAAGACAGTTTCTGAGCCCTCTGTTTGACCTCCATGACCAGCCTCTCCTGTCATCGCCTTGCCGCCGTCGACCACCACAGGTTAGTTCAAGATGTCCTTGACAAGTTTCAATTTTTTTGTGTCCATTGGAGATCTAGTTAATTTATGAGAATTTGTGGAGGAAAATTGGACAGATTTTGAGCTAACTAAGACAGGGCCATGGTTCTAGCTCTTAGAAATTTGAAATGACTCCGAAATTTTTGTAGGAACTCTATAACATCTAATACTTGAGTCCACAGAGTAGAAATTGTAATTTCATTGAAATTTTAAGGTATTTTCATGGCTGATCTTGAGTGACTTTTATCGAGCAGAAAACTAACCGCCGCGCACAAGGAGAAATCAAACTGAGGTGTAGTTTCTCTTCGAAACTTTTGGTGAGCCTCTCTAACACTTATATTGAGGTTCTAGAGAATTTATTTCGTGAGAAATTGGGACCTGGAATTGAATTATAGATTGATTGTGCGGGATAGGCTCAAATCGATTCTGTTTTGGTTAATGTTCTTGTTGTACCGATTCTGTTGGGGGCTGTTAGAGGGGTATTTTGACTTCAAATTGATGCAAGGGACTACCGATAATGTTGATTAAGGTGTTAGTGGAAAGTATGGGAAGTGGATTGAGATTTAAATGTGATTTAAGGGCTATATTGTGCATGAAACCTCAAGTTATATCCTGTCTTGTAAGTGGCTGAATGAACCGAGTACAAAAAGGGTTCGTGGAACTATTGTGGTGTATTTGATCATTTGATAATGCATCTTGAGTTGCCATTTGATTAATTATTGAGGGATTGGTATCAAGGAAGTGAGAATTGATTGGATTTTGATCCAAAATTGATGAATTTCCTAGGATGGTACGAGAACCTTGGGTTGCCAAACACTTGTGGTGTTAAGGAAAATCGATCGAAGTGAATTTTTGCTAATTGCTTGAGGCAAGTGGTTCCTAAATCCTTACTTGAATCCTAGGACGCTACTAGATGGTTGTATTGGGTAGCGAGATTGTGTGATAAAAGCATGGTGTTTAGTAGTATGCAATTGATTTGATTGTGATGCATTGGTTTGGCTAGTGAAACCTTGTGTGATATTGAATGACTAGTGAGCCCTATCAATTAGTGTGAATAATGGACTCTGATGAGTTACACTGACTATAAAGTCTATGCTATAAAGCATTCATCGATCGTGTCACGACCCGTGTCCTTGCGAGCGCGTGCATCCCTCCAAGGCCGGCTAATTTTAAATACTTCCCAAGAACCAGCGGCTTCACATTTTAGCGAGAAGTGACGTGCACATGCGGAAGCGAGAACAAATCTCCGAACAATATAAATAACACGATGACTCAGGAAGGACAAAAGAGATTTCCTCAATACAACCATTATCTTTATAAAACATCGTCCAAATTTCAAAAGCTACAACAGTCATCCATAAACCGAAGGCAGTCTTGTTTCAAACTCACCAACTACATATGGGAGTACAAGATTACAAGTTTAACTGCTTCAAAAGACTTCTTTGATAGCATCCATGGAGCTTCACCCATTAGGACCTGAAAATGTTATCCCACGACGGGGTGAGAATAAATCTCAGCAAGTAAACTCCTAAACCTAGACTAGGCCAATAGTACCTCCAGACGAATCCTAGACATGTAGTTCCCACATTCGAGGTCAATTGTCAGATCATCTCCTATCTCGTTATCCTAATCATCAAGGCCATCCTTCAGATCAATTCCTATCATGCTAATTTATCCATCGAGGCCATCCTTCAGGTCGAGTCTTACCATGCGTTTCTATCCATCAAATGGGACGCTATGCTAAGCAAGAAAAGGAACTAACTCATTTCAATCACAAATCAGATATTCACAATTCAAGCCACGATTCAGTAGGGTAAGATCGAGCTTCGTACTCTAGGCGCTTCACAATCAATAATTGTACAGAGTATTTCATATCATATATCTCATTTCAATAAATCAAGGCCCGCGTAATAACGCATTGGGCTATCATGTTGTACAAGGCAGGACCCCCCGTAATAACGACTCCCAGGTCATACTTTCACTTTGCCAGACCCCCCGTAGAAACGGCTCCCAGGTCGTACTTTCATTTGGTCGGACCCCCCGTAATAACGGCTCCCGGGTCATGCTTGTACCCTCATTGGTTAATATGTGACCACATATAACAATATATCTTTCAATCAATTAGTTGGCCAACTTGAATTCAAGATCACTCATGACCTAAACAACACAATTCAAGCAATTTAATCACAGTACTTGCTCAAGCAAACTTGAATTGCACAAATACAAGGGTCGTCTCACGGTTCAACCACTATGCTCCAAACTCATCAATAATTCATTTTTCCACATCATAAGATTGATCACACCAAAACAATTAATCAAATTAGCCACTCAATTCGCTTTAACTCCTCGTGACCAATTATGGGGTACTTAGCCAATCAATTCCAAGTGCTCAATCCACAATTAGCAAGTCACGGCCAAACATGACAATCGCAAGCAATCAATCTAGCTATTCATCTTTCTAGGACATTCAAGGTCGAGCACATAAAAGGACGAGGATAATAGCATGCCATTTCAATTAATCATTTGCTCCTCATTGCGGTCATTTGGTCCAATTCAAACGCATCACTAGCATAAGCTTTTGGTTCCATGACCGTTCTAGGACAACTCATGTCACCAAATCCACAAGACAATTCAAACTCTTGCTCAAGCTTAAGGGCCTCTAGGTTTGGTCAAATTAAGCTAAAATGATACAAGATCATGCTCAATGTCCTCTAACCACCCATGGCCAACTTTAAACACACGATATTAATCACTGTAACACAACCTTGACTCAAGAATACCAAAGGGACAATCAGCCACAACGAAACCAGATTCGGATTTAGGCATGTCTCGCCTCAAATCAACCCTTAAAACTCATCAAATACACCTCTAAACATGTCCATTAGTAACTTAAAGCCCTAAGCTAAGTTTAGGGAGCAACTTACCAAGGATTTGAGCAAGAAAAGCCGCCAAGAACCCCAAAGAGTGCCACGACCAGAATTGAATACCGGCGGCTTCAAATGAACGGCGTTCGGTTCTAGCAACGATACTCACGAAATCAATCGCCAATCTTAATCTTAAGAGCATCCCTAATCATCCTAACATGTCTATCTAAGCTCCAAGAGTCACTCACCTCAAGATAAAGAAGAGAACCCCCAAGAACAGCCCTGGTCTCCACAAGGTTCCGGTTGGGCAGAACTGGTCCGGTTTCGATCGGTCAAGAACATCGGGAAATCGGTCCGTTAAATAATTAAAACCCAAAATTAATCTTAAGGACATGTTTCTCAACATCTTAGCAAGGTTTAGGAAGTATCTTACCCAAGGATTTGCCCCAAACAAGCTCCCAAAGTCGGATTATGCAACTCGGGTCTGACTGATTCTGGGCAGCGACCTTTCCTCCTTAAAATGGTTCCATGGGACGATTGGCTTGATGGATTTGGACCAACAAGATGTCATTGGAACGGCAGGACGATAAACTTTCCAACGGTATATGGCTCGTCGAAATCTAACAAGGGATGAAGGAGATATGGAGCAAACAACGGACGACCACCCAAAAGTTGGTCCGGCGGGCAACGAGCGAGAGAGAGAGAGTTTGAGAGAAAAAACCACAAATGGAAGGGGTGATCTGGTGAATGGGCGTGAGAATGAGGGAGAAGAGAGGAAGAGAGAGATGTTTAACCCCATTTGAAATCAAGAGAGGAAGAGCTTTGGGTGGGGTAGTTGTATGACATTGAATAGTGCTCTTGAATGACAAGTTGGTGGGGGTGGTTTAAGGGAAAATTGTCAAATCACTTAGTCCAATCCAAACTCAATAATTCAAGAGCCAATTGACCTCATTGCCCTTCAATTTTCGGCTGAAGCTAGGGGTGGCAAATGTCCATTTTGCCCTTGCTATTTCCAAAGAGAAGTGTACCAATCAAGGGGTAAAAGGGTCATTCCAATCGTCGGTCCGAATTTCACTTTCCTGATCGACTTGGGACGAACCACAACCTTAATGGTTCTTGGTGAGGCGACTTCCAATCTATCACCGTTGGAATTCTCGAATATCCGACGTCCAATTCCGAAGTCCAATTTGTGGCTAAAATCCGTCAGTGGCGACTCTAGAGTATCTCAAACTAACGGGCGGCTTTCAGGAGTTACGCGTATCGACCCGTGACTAATGTCACGTTTAAGAGTTATTCGAGTCATGGCGACCTTGGTTGTCATGTAATTGCGAGGGTCAATCGCTAGTTCCAAAGGACGCGATCGTCAGGAATTGGTTTAGGTTGATTCGCAAATTATACGATGGTCAAACGGAATCACCCGTGATCCAATTGTATAACACTGTCAAACTATTCCAAGACCAATCTTAGACCGGCCTATCATGGCTCAAAATATCCCATCGGCAATCCTTATGGTCAAGGCACCAATCCATAGTCGAGTTCTTCGGTCCACGTACTTAAATTCTACTTAGCCTTTCCCCATCGGTTAGTTTTCTCAAGAGTGGCCAACTCTGAGCGAGATATAACTGAAACGCACTGACGAGATATCTCATGAAATCTTACTTCGAAATGGGCTGGATTTCAGAATGTCACAACTCTTCCCTCCTTATAAAAATTTCATCCTCGAAATTTACCATAATTCCCATCATACTCAACAACTGGGTGTTGACACCTCATCACTACTTCATCTTCCTCGACGGTCCCCTTTTAATTGCCAAAATTCCCAAATAGGTCTACACACCACGGACTCAACTTTCCAAATCGGACAAGTCTCCCATAAGTGATACTTTTAAGGAAGACATGATCTCCCACCTGAAGTACTTAAGGATCTATACAGCCTTGATCATGTAATATCTGTTATCAATGCTAAGGCTCTCGGTTCATCAGACTCAGCAAAGACCCGCGTAGCATGCCCCAGATTTGTATACAGTTCTAAAACCCACGTCTCAACGCTTCAGGTTAACAATTCACGTATCAACGCACGAAGATGGGTAAAAATCCCTGCGTCAACACGCTTCAAGGCATTACGCGACTATCTAAACATAAGTTCAATCAGGACCCACGAGATAAACTAAGGGCGCACCCATGCTATCCAAAAGGCTTAATACGTTCCGATGCCCCTCTAATTAGTCCTTAATGAAGTCATTTCAAATCGTGATCGACTATTCGCCATAAGTCCTTGCTCAAGTATCTTTGATTAAGTTATCATCGGTCGCCAACCTATCATCAAATCTGTCTAGCAGCATTTGTCATTGCGAACATTTCCACAAGGTGTTGCCACTCGATACTATTCCTTTCAATGTTTGTGGTGCACGCCGACAACGTAATCTCAAGCATCTAGATCATCTCTTTCTGACTCCTAGGCTCGACTCTTAAAATAGCCGTCTGACTAGCCCTTCGGTAAACTTCTAATTTAGAAGCTGAATCTCTTATTCCTTGAGCGAAGCATGTCCTTCATCCACCAATCTCGTGGTGCTCGATTCTAAATTGTATGCCTCCGCTATCCTTACTCTTTCTCGAAGGGGGTAGGACATCGTACTCTCATTCCTTAAGCAACTTCACCTGCCTACGTTGCTTCACACGTTCAATTCTTTTTCAGAACAATAGGTACTCCGAGTTTCGATGATCATCATCCATCCGCAATCTTTCTCGCCACATAAGTGACATTTCTAAATTCCCAGCGTAAGGGCAATAGCTGTCAGTCCTAAATTACCAGTTGGGGCATCTATCTCCTTAGGTCTTACTATCGCGACGCATTGGCAGCAGCCCTTCCAAGTCATATTACAATGAATCTTAATCCTTTCATGATACGTCACTATAACACTCACAACATTTCAACTCCCCATGGAAGCACCAATATCTGCGCGGTCACCAACTAGGCTTAAGCCCTCGAAAACTCCTTTCATGTTCATTCAACCATTCGCGCCACATCTTGTCCTTAGTCAATTTCATTAATAGGATGACTCTTGCCACGATTCACCTATAGCAAACCATCAATTCCAGTAACTCCAAACTCCAGTAATCTATACTGTTTCCTGACAATCCATTACTTATACTAATCCTTAAGGGTTCCAAAGGAATTCTATTTCTCAGAAACCTTATGACCAAGAACTTCGCCTTAATAAATCCAAATCTTGCGCTCTTACATTCCCCATTCAGCGAGCGTTCTACTAGGATCCATGGAATACCTTCCAAAGGCCGTTCGTGCTCTTCATGATTCCTTGATTCCGATCAATTCCTTTCAATCGAAATTTCTAATTCCACAAGCGACTATCACATCTCAAAAATCAACTGTCTAATATTAATCTATAATCTCAAGTCTAGTCGCCATTCAAGTCGAACCCATATGCACCTGATTACAACAGGCCTTTAATCCAAGTATCCCTTGTCCACTTCCTTGCTTCCCGTCTCACACCACCTAAGGTCGTCAGTAGCAATCGATGACTAAACCATCGAGGCATGACACAATTCAAGCCTAAATCCATTCATACCTGCCGTTTTTTTATAACTCAGTTTTGCAAATGAAGCTTATCAGTCGGTCGTTTCCATTTCAACGTTTTATCTAATCCACTGTTGATCTCTTAGATTATCGCTCCAGATAGCCATAAAGGTCATCAATTAAGGCAAATTCTAAAACCATCAGAATGCAACAAAATTAAAGCCTATAATCCCTGAGACACTACCTAGTGACGTTCACTCTTAACATCAACGCAAGTAGAATTCCTCTTCTTTCAGTATTAGGGTCTCTTACCCTATGAGGGAGACTATACACTTCAGCGGTATTTTCTTGTCTCGAATCTATCTTGTCCTCCTCGTCCTAGAGGACGCCAATTTGGAGTCTGCGCCCATAGTGATACCTTTACTCTAAGACTCAAATGTCACCATGTTTGACATTCTTCTTCTAATAACTCTATCACCTCAACGCCAAGGTTCTAAGGGGTCGAGGTTTCTCTTTGGTCTCCACAAACCTACACCTTGGGTATTCAAATCGATTAATTCAGTTCACCTTGCAATCATAACCTAAGCACCTCTTTTCGCTTACTCATATATCCATTAAAATCACAAGTATCCAAGACTATCATGTCCATTCACTCTCTTTCTCATCAATGACTATCCCATGGTCTAATTGTCCTTTAGAACATCGCCCTATCCTTTAGGGGTCAACCACTTAGAACTCCATTCTCGATGGTTCGGTTCAATCTCAAACAACCTCATAGGATCATTGGACTCGGGTAGACTAGCATGCCGATTTTCCTTAACAGTTCCCATGACAAAAGAGACAAATCACCAATTTCCTTTCTAGGCCTTACGCTCTGGTATCAACTATTCCTTACAGGTACATTCTATGTTCTATAAGCGGAAATCCTCTTTACTCATGGTTTCCCCAGTCATTTAGCCCTTCAAAACGAGGTTCATCACAACGCTTCAGATCTAAGAATATCAATTCGCCATGATGCTTCGAACCTCAATCCATTCTTGAACCTCCTTGTCCTTACCCAACGGGTTCCTAACCATCTTTCATGCATGCTTGGGCAGTCTTGAGAACTCTACCCCATAATGGTAGATCTTTCTCTAATTCTCACAAACTTTAGGGGCTCCACCAACTCTTGTTCCTTAGCAATCTCAGTAATGTATTCCTCATTGATCAACTAAACGAAGACAATCTGGTTAAGTGCTATATCTTCAAGGAGAATGTTAATCACTAGGGTCATTTTCTCCTCAGTGCACCCTAAGGCTTTAAGGCCTTCTTACAAATCCTCAATCCAGGTAGGATCAGTCTCACGACTACATTCTCTACCAACTCAGTCAACCTTGACTTTACAAACTATCCCGCAAGCTAGTCCCTTTGTCGACTGCTATACCCGTCCCCAAGATCCTCCTTCCGATTACCACCATTAGTTCTAATAATCACAACAGCAATAGCCTCATCAAATTTCCAGTCTCTTCTTAAGGCTCTCTCGACTTTATCAACTCTCAAATCTCCCACAACTTGTGGTCTGGAGTTAGGCGCTCCTCTGACACCTTTATCTCGATTGCTCATTCATACTAGGCTCTAACATCACAAGAGCCACTACAGTTTCACCAAAGGATTCAAGGACCTAAGCCATCTACTCAAGTCTAGCAGTCCTAAACTGCTCACCACAATGGTAACCATAAGCTAGCTACTATTTACCAAGCAATTACAAGCAACACTTAGTCAGGAGTCAATCATCAAACAAGTCTCAACTAGGCAAACATCAAGCAAGCACTCATGGCATCAATTCAGTGAGATAATTCCTCGTACCTTAAGTCATGCCGCACCTGCGACTTAGCGAAATTACAACATGATATTCAGTTCTCAAACAATCCTCAGCCAAAATACACTTGATGCCAAGTAGGCCAATCATAGATCAAGCATTCAAAGGCACCCATCAAGAATTTCTCATCCATACCTCAAGCCTAGATGCATTTGCCCGTTAGCACAGCCATAATCAGCTATCCAACCAAACACTCCGTAAACAACGCTTAGTGCCAAGTACGAAGCTCTGGGACCTCTAATCGCCTACGGCAATGCACACCAATAATGTCATTCACATACACCATATCAAATGCCACGCAATGTTTGAAATTTCATCTTAAGGATCAGCTTTAATGCAATAAATCTTTTGATAAAAGGATCAGACTTAGCCCGATACATAGACCCATCCCTTTCAATGTATGGTTTAGGTCATTCCTGCCTCCCTTTCTGTCTTAGAAGCCTGTTAGGAGCCGCTCCTTGTCCGAACTTCTATGTCCCGGCGTACACTCCCCGCCCTCATCAGACCTGGCCTTTGCAGGTTGTCCCAAGTCATACACCTACGAGGAGAGTCCCGTTCCACACGTCCCATAACATGCTTCATTACGGTTTATAGGTATCCCATCAGCTTGTCCCATACCAAGCGATAGTTTATCGAGTCCGATAATGATATGTTCATGCATGCACATTCCTCAACTATTATTTTGACACCATAAACACATGTAGTGCACGATCGTCCTCATTGCTCATCACATCGTAGTCGTTTCCAGATCGATTCTTATCTATAGAAGACTTCTAATTCCACAAATGACCGTCTCACAAATCTATTTCCTAGGTTTAACCATATACCTCAAGATCACAATCACGATCATATAATCCAATCGACCCACTACTCATGAGCAACACTCTACTAACCTCAAGCACATCCATAACCTCAAATCCATGCTCATGGCTCCTCAATTTCTAATTGCTTCCATGTAACCTCAATAATATCACCACCCAAAATATCGATCAAAATCAATTCTAGAACCATTAAAATGTACACAAGTTCAAGCCTAAAATCCTCAAAATTCAGTGATCAATGCTTAATCCTAAAGGTCTCACAATCTAATTGTCCCCAAGTCATCACTCTTTATCACTCCAAACCTCAATCATATCGGATTGAGCTGACCTCGCTCTAATACCACTAAAACGGGGATGTCACGACCCGTGTCCTTGCGAGCGCGCGCATCCCTCCAAGGCCGGCTAATTTTAAATACTTCCCAAGAACCAGCGGCTTCACATTTTAGCGAGAAGTGACGTGCACATGCGGAAGCGAGAACAAATCTCCGAACAATATAAATAACACGATGACTCAGGAATGACAAAAGAGATTTCCTCAATACAACCATTATCTTTATAAAACATCGTCCAAATTTCAAAAGCTACAACAGTCATCCATAAACCGAATGCAGTCTTGTTTCAAACTCACCAACTACATATGGGAGTACAAGATTACAAGTTTAACTGCTTCAAAAGACTTCTTTGATAGCATCCATGGAGCTTCACCCATTAGGACCTGAAAATGTTATCCCACGACGGGGTGAGAATAAATCTCAGCAAGTAAACTCCTAAACCTAGACTAGGCCAATAGTACCTCCAGACGAATCCTAGACATGTAGTTCCCACATTCGAGGTCAATTGTCAGATCATCTCCTATCTCGTTATCCTAATCATCAAGGCCATCCTTCAGATCAATTCCTATCATGCTAATTTATCCATCGAGGCCATCCTTCAGGTCGAGTCTTACCATGCGTTTCTATCCATCAAATGGGACGCTATGCTAAGCAAGAAAAGGAAATAACTCATTTCAATCACAAATCAGATATTCACAATTCAAGCCACGATTCAGTAGGGTAAGATCGAGCTTCGTACTCTAGGCGATTCACAATCAATAATTGTACAGAGTATTTCATATCATATATCTCATTTCAATAAATCAAGGCCCGCGTAATAACGCATTGGGCTATCATGTTGTACAAGGCAGGACCCCCCGTAATAATGGCTCCCAGGTCATACTTTCACTTTGCCAGACCCCCCGTAGAAACGGCTCCCTGGTCGTACTTTCATTTGGCCGGACCCCCCGTAATAACAGCTCCCGGGTCATGCTTTTACCCTCATTGGTTAATATGTGACCACATATAAATATATAGCTTTCAATCAATTAGTTGACCAACTTGAATTCAAGATCACTCATGACCTAAACAACATAATTCAAGCAATTTAATCACAGTACTTGCTCAAGCAAACTTGAATTGCACAAATACAAGGGTCGTCTCACGGTTCAACCACTATGCTCCAAACTCATCAATAATTCATTTTTCCACATCATAAGATTGATCACACCAAAAAAATTAATCAAATTAGCCACTCAATTCGCTTTAACTCCTCGTGACCAATTATGGGGTACTTAGCCAATCAATTCCAAGTGCTCAATCCACAATTAGCAAGTCACGGCCAAACATGACAATCGCAAGCAATCAATCTAGCTATTCATCTTTCTAGGACATTCAAGGTCGAGCACATAAAAGGACGAGGATAATAGCATGCCATTTCAATTAATCATTTGCTCCTCATTGCGGTCATTTGGTCCAATTCAAACGCATCACTAGCATAAGCTTTTGGTTCCATGACCGTTCTAGGACAACTCATGTCACCAAATCCACAAGACCATTCAAACTCTTGCTCAAGCTTAAGGGCCTCTAGGTTTGGTCAAATTAAGCTAAAATGATACAAGATCATGCTCAATGTCCTCTAACCACCCATGGCCAACTTTAAACACACGATATTAATCACTGTAACACAACCTTGACTCAAGAATACCTAAGGGACAATCAGCCACAACGAAACCAGATTCGGATTTAGGCATGTCTCGCCTCAAATCAACCCATAAAACTCATCAAATACACCTCTAAACATGTCCATTAGTAACCTAAAGCCCTAAGCTAAGTTTAGGGAGCAACTTACCAAGGATTTGAGCAAGAAAAGCCGCCAAGAACCCCAAAGAGTGCCACGACCAGAATTGAATACCGGCGGCTTCAAATGAACGGCGTTCGGTTCTAGCAACGATACTCACGAAATCAATCGCCAATCTTAATCTTAAGAGCATCCCTAATCATCCTAACATGTCTATCTAATTTCCAAGAGTCACTCACCTCAAGATAAAGAAGAGAACCCCCAAGAACAGCCCTGGTCTCCACATGGTTCCAGTTGGGCAGAACTGGTCCGGTTTCGATCGGTCAAGAACATCAAGAAATCGGTCCGTTAAATTCATTAAAACCCAAAATTAATCTTAAGGACATGTTGTTCAACATCTTAGCAAGGTTTAGGAAATATCTTACCCAAGGATTTGCCCCAAACAAGCTCCCAAAGTCGGATTATGCAACTCGGGTCTGACTGATTCTGGGCAGCGACCTTTCCTCCTTAAAATGGTTCCACGGGACGATTGGCTTGATGGATTTGGACCAACAAGATGTCATTGGAACGGCAAGACGATAAGCTTTCCAACGGTATATGGCTCGTCGAAATCTAACAAGGGATGAAGGAGATATGGAGCAAACAACGGACGACCACCCAGAAGTTGGTCCGGCGGGCAACGAGCGAGAGAGAGAGAGTTTGAGAGAAAAAACCACAAATGGAAGGGGTGATCTGGTGATTGGGCGTGAGAATGAGGGAGAAGAGAGGAAGAGAGAGATGTTTAACCCCATTTGAAATCAAGAGAGGAAGAGCTTTGGGTGGGGTAGTTGTATGACATTGAATAGTGCTCTTGAATGACAAGTTGGTGGGGGTGGTTTAAGGGAAAATTGTCAAATCACTTAGTCCAATCCAAACTCAATAATTCAAGAGCCAATTGACCTCATTGCCCTTCAATTTTCGGCTGAAGCTAGGGGTGGCAAATGTCCATTTTGCCCTTGCTATTTCCAAAGAGAAGTGTACCAATCAAGGGGTAAAAGGGTCATTTCCAATCGTCGGTCCGAATTTCACTTTTCTGATCGACATGGGACGAACCACAACCTTAATGGTTCTTGGTGAGGCGACTTCCAATCTATCACCGTTGGAATTCTCGAATATCTGACGTCCAATTCCGAAGTCCAATTCGTGGCTAAAATCCGTCAGTGGCGACTCCAGAGTATCTCAAACTAACGGGCGGCGTTCAGGAGTTATGCGTATCGACCCGTGACTATTGTCACGTTTAAGAGTTATTCGAGTCATGGCGACCTTGGTTGTCATGTAATTGCGAGGGTCAATCGCTAGTTCCAAAGGACGCGATCGTCAAGAATTGGTTTAGGTTGATTCGCAAATTATACGATGGTCAAACGGAATCACCCGTGATCCAATTGTATAACACTGGCAAACTATTCCAAGACCAATCTTAGACCGGCCTATCATGGCTCAAAATATCCCATCGGCAATCCTTATGGTCAAGGCACCAATCCATAGTCGAGTTCTTCGGTCCACGTACTTAAATTCTACTTAGCCTTTCCCCATCGGTTAGTCTTCTCAAGAGTGGCCAACTATGAGCGAGATTTAACTGAAACTCACTGACGAGATATCTCATGAAATCTTACTTCAAAAAGGGCTGGATTTCAGAATGTCACAGATTGCTGGCTTGGTGCCCGGAGATCGAATTGGCTTGTTGCCCCGAGAAATATGTTGGCTTGGTGCCCCGGTTGTCATGGCTAGAGTGCCTTGAATTATATGGAGGTTTATATACCTTGAAAATGGGATTTGTGTGATATCACTAGTATTTTGTACTAATGTGTGAAGCTTGAGTCCTATAGCTTGTGGTGTGTTCGTTAATGATTTGATATGCCAAATTACTCTGTGACAAATGTCGCTGAATTGCCATATGCCATTACTTGTTGAATTCCCTGCATCTTGTTGCATTATTGTGTGGTCTAGTGGGACTAGTGGTTTAGTTTGGGTTGGGTTTCACTTGCTGGGATGCAAATCTCACCCCATGGTGGGATATATTTTTTCAGACCCAAAACCGTAAGAATGCTACTAGTCAGGCAGGGTGATCTAAAGGATATGATCACCACTTTTGATGAATTTCATGAAAGGGAAGGGATTACTTACGTTAGGAAGTGCACGACAATCTGGGTAGACGAAGGGAAGACGGATCTACAACCTCATCGTTTTGAAGCTTGGTTTCGTCATGTGGGAGACAGCAGTCTGGAGGGTCCTCTACTACCGGAAGATATTCCTGAGGAGATAGTACAGCTTGGTGTCACCCTTCTTGTGCATCAATTAAAGTAGAGAACGTAGCCTCTATGGAGGAATCCAAAAACCTTCCTGACGAGTTGAAGTCACCTCCGACTGAAGAGGATATGATTTATATAGAGATTTCCGCTGATGAGGACGAAGACCCTGTAGAGGGGATTGAAGAAGAGACTAAGGACATTTCAGGGGAGGTACCATCAGAGACTTTTTCTGAATATATCCCAGACGAAGACGAAGCTGAAGGAAGCGATAGTTCGAGTAGTTCTTCCGGATAGAGAGGTGCAGTGGTCATCTTAGGGGTAGGAACGAATTTACATGTGAGGCTTAAGCTAGGTTTGCAAACTAGCCTCTTTATATTAGCCTGAGTACCTACCCAGCCTGGTTGCCATTTTTGGCTAGGACCTTTCCACTGTCGTTGTACAACTTCCATGTATGTTATGTATATAGTGTGTGCTTTGCTGTTTGTCCAAATTTCATATGTTCTTTTTTATGTCAGGGTGTTGTGTCCTTCCGCCTGTGCATTTCATTTCACTTTAGACTGCAAGTTGTTCCTGGGATTTATTATATTGGCATGGAGCGGATCTGATGTGCTCGCAGGGAGTGCGGGGCTTGACATCCCCGTTTAAGTGGTATCAGAGCAAGGTTAGCTCGATTCAAGTAGATTGAGGATCGGAGTGATAAGTAGTGATGGAATTTGGATGATGGGGTAGTGAGACCTTAGGGGGAATTCGTTAGAGTCAAGCATGAATGCATGGCATATGAGTGGCGTATGTGATTGGCATGATTGTGGTGACACTATGAAGACCAAGCTTCACACTTAGCATTGAGAATTGTTTGTGGATGTTGGTTGACGAATGAGTTATTACCTCTGATTATACTAAGTTGCAGATGTGTCTGGACTTGAGGTATGGTTGTGAACCTTTGATGATGTGCTCATGAGAATGCCTGAGTGATTGGCTGTTGTATTGTGATTGTTGCCTTGTTGTGTAGCATAGAATCACTAGACTTGAGTAAGTGATGAAAGTCTCTAATTCCGTGGCGGAATTATAGTGACTCAGGTGAATTAAGTTTGAGCAAGTATGAGCAATCGACCTGGAAGGCCGAGAGGAGGAGCTTCTAGCTCGAGAACACTAGAGGCTGAGGGTCCTACCATGGAGGGAGTTCTAAGGGCCTTGGCCCAGATTGGAGAGCTAATGAGGAAGGAAGCCCAGGATAGAGCAGCAGTCGCTCTTCATCAAGCTGAGGATAGAGCTGAGATTATAGCTTAGGCTGCTGAAGCTGTAGTGGCGGCTGTAAATCTAGCAAACGAAAATAATGTTCAGGGCGCTGAGGTTGGTAACGCCCAAGGCGATGTGAATGCTAATAGGCAGATGGGCCAATTAGTCGAGCAGTTCATAAAGTTCAAGCCGACTCAGTTTAATGGAACTGAAGACCTTGAGCTAGCGCCAAGGTGGATTGAAAAGCTTGAGAAATCTTTTGGGCTGCTAAGGTGCACGGAAGAGGAGAGAGTCTTATTAGTTGTGTATCAACTGGAAGGGACAGCGAACGACTGGTGGAGTGCCTCTAAGGATGGAGTGTTTCCTGAAGGTATTGCCTTGACATGGGCTGCCTTTACTGCCACGTTTAATGATAAATATTTCTCGGAGATGGCTCGTGAAATGAAACGATTAGAATTCCAATAGTTGCGGTAGAATCAACTGATTGTGGATCAGTACGAGGCGGAGTTCGTGAGATTGTCAAAGTATGTGCCGATGTTAGTTGAGGATCCACTTGAAAAGGCACAGAGGTTTCGTGATGGTTTGAGACCAGAGATTCGAAGCCGGATAGTGACCGTGGATCTAAAAACGTATAAAGAGATTTATGAAATGAGTCAGAAGATTGAAAAGGACATAAAGGAAGGAGTTGCTGCTTCTGGATCGCGATTCACTCCTTCAAGAGATAATCGACAACTGGGCAAGAGGCCGGTGATGAGTAGCATACGCTTTGTTCCTCCAGTTCGAAGGAATATAGGGAAGCCACCGAGTCAGTCAAACTAGTACTATTGTTTGTGTGGCAGGAGGCATGGCAATGGGCCCTGTCCAAGCAAGACAAGTGCATGTTTTAAGTGTGGTCAGCTGGGCCACCAGATAAAGAATTGCCCGAGCCAAGCTCTAGTAAACCGAGCTCAAGGACAGAGACCGCAGGCTGGACATTTAGCTGTAGCTCCACAGAACGACCAGAACCGACCACCTGCTCAAGGAAGAGTGCATGCTGTGGCACGTAGAGAGGCGAAAGAAGTGCCTAGCATGGTCACATGTACGATCTATTTACGTGATCAGGCTGCTTATGCATTATTTGATCCTGGAGCGTCACATTCCTTTATATCTGCACAGTTTGCTGATTTGGTGGGTGTAGAATTGGAACCGCTGAATATGATGTTGCATGTTACTACACCATTAAAGGATAATGTGCTAGTATCGTTAGGTTGTGTAGATTGTAAGATAGTGATTGCTGGCAGTGAGGAAAAAATAGATCTGGTTGTGTTGCCTATTGTTGACACATAAATTTTGATCAATTTTTTTTTTATTTATTTATTATTTTTTTTTATTTTGAAAATTCATAGAAAATCCATAAAAAGTTGAAAAAATTGAAAAATCAATTTTGGTGACCTTAGCCAAGCTAAATGAACCATTTTGACCAAAAAAATAATTTTCATAATTTTCATTTTTTTATATATATTTCGAAAAATACAAAAAAAAAGAAAAAAAGAAAAAGAAAATCAAGAAGATCAAGAAAAATAATATTTGAGGTCACAAAGATATATAAAAATAGTCGGTATTTTTATTTTTATTTTATCTATTTTCTAGCCTCATAAATAGTAAAATTCAGGTTTGATTTTAGGTGTTTTCTAATCACCATAAAATTGAATCTGGCAAAAATATTAGTAATGATTATTTTATTATTATTTTTACTTTTTAGTATTTTATTATATTATTATTATATTATTATATTATATTATTTTATTCTCCCCCCCCCCCGATCATGCGCAGCAGCTTCTTCTTCTAGGGGTTCTTCTTCTTCTTCAGGGGGCTATTTTTTTTTTCGTTAGTAAAAGCACCCCCAACGACCACCGAACCACCACCACCTCTTCCTCCATCCGTCTCACCTCGTCACTGCCACCATCGTCATCAGGAGTCGCCGGAAAACCATCAGAGAACAGAGAAAAAAGAAAATAAGGAGAAGATCGAGAGGAAAGAGATGACTCCTTCACGCGTCACCTCCTCGATCGTGTTCGACAAGTCGCCCCAACCAGCTCGACGGCCGTTGAACCAACACATCTTGCCTATGACCAGGTAAACATTTCCGGAACCGTACCTTCATAAAGGATGCAAATCTTGCCATGGACCATTAACGATAGTTTCTCTTTACATGAACCATTGCCTTGTGGTATTGCGTCATCCTTTCTCTGTTCGCGCCCCTGTTCACGTGGTCATTAATGGTGTTGGTAAGAAAAGTGTGGATACCAAACCTGAAGAGAAAATGAACTCATGATGATCTTGCTTTCTCCTTTATGTGTTCGCATTACTCCTATTTTTACCAGTATAAAAAAAAAAGGATCCATGCCAACAGAATGTATTTAGTAATCTGATGAGGCTAGTTGAGGGTCAGATCCGGAGACCGACGAAAGAGACGTCACTGGTGTTGTTTTCGCCGAGACTATCACTATCGGGGATGGCCGTCGACGATGAGTGGCCACGGTGGTGTTAGGCGGTCCGATGAGTCGAAGGATATTTTTATATGAGCGAGTTTGGTGACGATAGGAGCCAACGGTTGGTGTCTTCATTGATGAGGGAGGCTCCCGTGAGACCCAATGGAGAAGACCTGCAAAGAGGATCCTGTGAAAAGCGCCGTGGAGAAGATGACTTAGTGGGTCGTGGGAAAGAAGGCCTAAAAAAAAAAGCAACAAAACAAAGAATAAAGAATAAAAAAACAAATAAAGAATGAAAAGCGTGGAAGGTCAGATTAAGGGGGCATGTTTGCTTGATCTTTGCTTTTGGGCCTATCAGGTTCAATTGGGCTTTGGAATTAATTTCATACGAATTGGGCTTAACCAAGAATTGGGCCTTAGGTTCAATTGGGAGTTTGTTAAGAGATGGCCTCTTTCTTTCAAATCTTTTATTTGGGCCTCAATACTTTTCCTAGCCCACGACTTTAGAAGGGTTGGGCTCAGAAGCCCAATCCGAAAATTATTTTCGAAAAAAATAATAAAAAATTTAAAAATGCAATAAAACAATAGAAAATCATAAAAAACTCAAAAAAATTCGGAAAAATTCAGAAAAATTCTAAAAAATTCCATAAAATAGGAAATGGCCACATTCAACTGGCCACGACCTGTTTTGGGTCATTTGACCCCCGATCTTTCCAGAAATGACGGTTTTGCCCTTTCGGCAAACCGTCTTCCAAAAAAAATTCTAAAAAAATCCACGAAAATCCCCAAAAATAGGAAATGGCCACAATCAACTGGCCAGGGCTCATCCCGGGTGTTTTGAACCCCGACCCTTCTTAAAATGACGATTTCGCCCTTTGGGCGAATCGTCTTCCAAAAATTGGAGAAAAATCAAGAAATTCCAAAAAATTCTCAAAAATGGGAAATGGCCACAAACAACTGGCCATGGAATATTTTGGTAATTCGGTATCCAAATCTTCCAAAAATTGACGATTTTGCGCTTTGGGCTAATCGTTCCCAAATCTTCCCATTTTGCCCCTGGTCATAAATCATGCCTTCCCTAAGCCCTTATGGCTATATTAGGAGGCCTTTGACTTGAATTGATGTGCATTGATGTGATTTATTTATGCACTTGATTGAGCTTTTCATTAAAATTGATTGTGATTGATAGGAATAGTCTTCCAATCTGCATGAAACCCTGAATCAAACCTACCTCGCCTAAAACTGCGCCTGCATGAACTCTTAGTTAGGAAAATCACTCGCGTTAGGTACCGAAAGGGCGTTGGTAATGACACCAGCGTAACCAAGTCCCCGAACCCAAAATCTCTGGTTCCGCAGAACTGATCGATCTCTCCCAATCGGTCAGTAAGGTTTCCGGTCTACCCTCCAAGAAAGATCGGTGGCGACTCCAAATGCATGCACAAGTTGCACATGCCATCACGACCACACTAAGGTCGAAATCGATCGGCTCTTATCGCCGAATCTTTCGAAAAACACTCCCGCCGCGATTTGGTATGGGCTTGGGAGGGCTCGCGCCGATCTAAAGCCCGCGATCCGCACCCTTGTGCCGGGGAAGGCCCGCGATCGGTAATCCATTAGCCGCGTCCGCTTCTGGACGGGTCGCGACAGCTGGCGACTCCACTGGGGACTCTTGCTCTAGAACATATGATTCTAGACCTCAAGTGGACTTAGGCCGTAATTAAAACGCTGAGTGATTTTTCTAACCTTGCAGGCGCTCTCGAAGGTGAGGTAAGTCCGCTTATGGTAGGTGTTATATGTTTTTGGCAGATTGGAGAAATAAGGGGTGTAGTCCGTGATTAACATTGTCTTATGCAGGTTGGGCGTAGGAATGTATGTTGTGTGGATGATTTGAAGTGCTGATTGATAAACTGCTGTGCAAGAATTGCATTATGATGATCACAACACGTGGACACACACAACCGCGCCTAAAACCCCGGGCGCCGCCTTTAGGAACACAATAGAAGGAATTGAGAATGGAATCTCCGTGAGGAAAAACGCGGGGTAATCCACTTTTCAATTCCGCTCGCTTCGAACTATGGATCGAGTCCCAATGCAACGATAGCTGTGCAATGGAATCGGCTCTTTCTAGAACTCGAGGTGGGAACCTTAACCTTATGTGCCAAACCCTCTGATTTTTAGAAGTTTACCATCACTTGTCTCATGCGCATGTCTTTGGACGGTTGGTACACCTAAAACCGCACATAAGTCGACGAGTTTGGTTGGTAAGACTCTCTATCCCTCAAATCTATTACAGTTCATATAAATATAGGCATTTCATTCATTGCATTCTGGTGATTAGATTAAATGCCATTTCAAGGATAGATATGTGTGTTTTTCCCAAACGTCCTTGATAGAAGACGAGGAGGATGATATCCCATGGCGAACACCGAGTGAGCAACAAAGGAGCCTACTATGGACATTATTGAGATATCGTCCAATGAAGATGACGAGTTGGGGCAAGTGATCCGGAAGTCACAGATCGAGCTTGGGGCATCCTTGAACGTTAGGATCACATTCCTTTGTTTTATTTTCCATTACTAATCCTCTTGTATAGGGTTTATTTTTATCGAAGTTTTCTCTATCTCACCCCTTAGAGTGATTGTATTAGGGATCTATTGGTGTATACATTCAGATGGAGCTTGGTTGTATTTCTTTTGACGGGTCATGGGAATGTGATAGTGGCATTTTCTCTAATCATCCGAATACTCCCAAGTCAAGTTTATAATTCCTTTAAAGGAAATTAAAATTGGAAGTCTTGCACGACCTTTTGGTCGTATAGGGTAATCCAACCCCAATTTCGCTAGAAGGAATTATACACTTGAATCGGTTCATGCATGTGTTACGCCGCTGGTAATCCACGATAATTGATCAAGAGTACCGGCATTGTTTCGAATTTAATGACGAGATAGATGTCCAAATTACCCTCGTTCTTAACAAAACGGTTTTGATTTGGATGCCGTATCTTCAATTAAATTTAAAACGCGTCGTTGGTCAAAAGCGATTATCGTGAATTACATTCCTTTCAATAGTATGCTTTCCTTCGAGGAATATTGATAAAAACTTTTCGCACAAGATTAATCCTTGTAAAAGTTTTTGTCTTTATTAATCACGAGCAAGCATAAGATTGAAAGGGGTTTATGCTTTCTTTTTCAAATTATTTCTTCTGATTCAGTCGTTTCATTTGCAGGTGAAAAATAGGTAATAGAGAGAAATCTTCTCCTGGATGAATCTGAGGCTATTCTTTCATCTGATCATGAGCAAGTTAGAAAATCAGGACATATTTGCTCAACTTATTGATATTATAGTTCAGCTCACCCAAGTTGAAGATGTTCGGATGCTCGAAGAAATGGACCATATAAAAAGCTAAAACACACACACATGAGCTTTCATTCACTTTCGCTCAATCGAAAGACTTTCAAAGCAGATTAATACAGATTAGCGAGGCGGAAAAGTAAAGCCGAACTGAGCCCTAATCAGCAGCACGAAGGAGCTCAATTGGCCCTCCATATGGTTGATTCCCTGCCTACACTCACCGCTCCGTATATCATGATCCGCGAGCTGGAGAAGAAGGCGCTTGCACTCATTCTTAAGGTCAGCAACCTTGGCCCTGTGATCTTCAGCAGCAAGTTCCAAGTCCCGGACCAATTCCCTCCCACGGGATACATCTGCCGTAACAGTATCGAGTCGCTCTTCCAGCCAATCGCTCTGAAACTTCAACATGATGTTACGACGATCGTGCTCATAAGTGATCAGGCACAAGGCCAAACGTTCCACCAAATGTCCATGTTCACGAAGCATCGTCGAGACCCGCTCGTTGGCAGTTTCCATAACCTTGTTGTGGCTGTCAGCCACGAAGTTAGTCAACGTCAGGCAGTCACAGCGGTCTTCGTAGCGGGCTCGCAAGACACGAGCCACGAGAACTTCACGGTGAGCAACGCGGTAAGCCTCTAGAAAGTTTGCAAAGAGGGCTGGGAATGTTTTATACTCCTTCTCCAACTCAGTACCCTCGATGGAAGTAGTGTCTGTGGCCGCAAATAGAACGCAGATCTCAGCCTCGATCTCCGGATGATCGGCTATGTAAGCATAGCCCCGACCCAAGAGATTATAGAGTTTTTCCCATCGGGCCGGGACTGCGATTGAAAAGACGCAAGCATGGGAAGAGTCAGAGGAAGAAGCAGAAGACGAAGCCATTTCTTGTTGGAAGGATGGAGAGGAAGACGAGTGCGATGGAATGAATGAAAGTGAAAGCTGGGCAAATGAGAGCACTAACCTTCTCCTCGTTTCATAGTAGCTCAAAAATGGAGAAAAGTTACAGCAATAATGCTTGTGGAGCCGGGGTAGTTAATGTAAAGCAGGGGCTGCTCCTCCCGTGAAGCATCAAACATGTCTCGATCCGCGATTTCAGGCCTGACGAGTTTGAAAAGTTGTAAAAGAGTTGTCTATTTCACCATTATTGAGATGGAGCGGGAGTCGAGCGCAAATATCGAAGGAGCCGCGATAGGGTTGATAGCTTTGTCATGATGAAAAGCTGAGCGGGTGGTGGACGTAATTTAGTCTTTTGAGAGATAGTGGGGGACATGTTCGGCTATCGAGGAAAGAAAAGCGATCCGTGATCTCTCCACCATGAAAAGGAAGGAAGACGACAAGACGAGAAACTCAAAATCTCTAGAAGAGCGCTCGCCTGGTGATCGTCTTCCATGCTCGAAGAGCGACTCCTGAGTACGCAAAGTCACTCAAAAGAAAGTTTAGAGAGAGTAAACATAGGAAGAGGATTACAAGACCTTGAGTGAATAAAAGAGGACGAACAAACCTTTTCTTGATCCAGTATGTTTAACAGTCATAGTCATTTGTTGGAGATGACTGACCCAAATGTCCTAGGTAATGTGCAGTTGGGAGACCTCGAAGTCTTTGGGATCGAGCCAGATGTCGAAACCATACTACCCAACCCTGCTGGCAACGAGGTTCAGGATCAGGGCAGCGACGATGACAGTGGTGGCGACGACGACAGTAGCAACAACAACGACGGCAGCGGCGATGTCTCATCTCGTGGAAGAAGACGTCGCCGGCCCTATACTGAGAAGGAAATCCAGATACTCGAAGCCGCCTTCAATAAGTGCCGTTACCCGAATACGAGACGAAGAAGAAAATTAGCCCGGAAATTAAAGATGGAACCCTTAAGGGTCAAGCACTGGTTTCAAAACAGACGGGCCAGATCAGTGGTTCGGGGAAAGTGTCAAGAGCTCGAAACTCTAAAAGAAGAATACGCCAAGCTTCGAGCAGAAAACATGTGGTATAAGGAAGTCCTCATCAACGCCGCTTGCCTTAACTGCGGTGGTTCTATCGACACTCGCGAAATGTTCCGTGATAAGTTTTCTATGAGAATCGCAGGTGATCGTCCGCCACCCCACTCCCTCAAACCATCTTTTGAAAGAGGGGAGGCGCGTTACTACAATTTCCCTGACAATGGGCTTACTATCACCACAGACCAGTTCGAAGTCAACCAGCTTCCTCTGCAACAACCTCTGGCACAACCAGACCCCGCCGAGAGTAAATCGAGGAATGATCGCCGAGTCACGGATGCTATCCTAAGTCGCCAAAAGAAGTTCATATGGTCTCCAGAGCTTCACAGAAAATTCCTTGATGCGGTTCACCAAATAGGGAATGACTCATTATGTCCAACACGCGTACATGAGGTCATGAATGAACCGGGGCTCGCTAGAAGGTTAGTCGCAAACCACCTTAATGGTTACCGAAGGAAGCTACGACGGCGTCATGCCGCACGGCGCCTAGAAGAGCCCGACTCGAACTTGAACATTAGGTACGGCTACGAACGCAACAGCCATGCCTCAAGAAGAGCCCTACCGAGTCTCGATACCAACCAAGCCGGTAGCTCTACCACCAACTGTTGGAGAATTGGTCAATATAGCCCTATCAGTCATCTTAATGTTCCTCAAGAATACGTGCCACCGGTGCAACAAATATATACTTCCCCGCTCGAGCAGCAGCCGTCCACCGGCGCTCTTCCTGCTGCTGATCCACCCACGACGTCTAATGTTCAGGAGTTCGCCCAACTAGGGCATATGATCTCAGATGATCTAGTGGGGGAACACTTCGAACAATTTTGCTTCCCTGATCTCTGAGTGAGACACGCTTTTGATAGGAAAGAGGTCGACCCTCCTCTTTTCTTCTCAAACAAAGATGGTGGTCACAGTTCGAAGAATCCATCAGGAGGAGGCTAGCAAACCTTCACGGTCATGATCTGGAGTCGATGACCGCGCACCTGAACCCAGACATGATGGGGTGGTGATCGAACATACCCAGAGAAAGGGGGGGCTTGTACACAAGTAGAACTTATTTCTTATTTGCGCATTGTAAAGTTTCAATCGGAGCAGTTCCTTTCTTCTTTAAGGCCTAGGGTTGATTTCACACAATGATGCTTGCTAACATCATCATGTTTAGCTACAACAATCTTTTGTCACAATGGGTTCGAGGTAAATCGACCAAGCGCACGAAGGCAAACGTGACAGCATAGGTTACAAACATAACGTGAGCGGGCTCGAAAGCAGAAAGATCGTCAGTTGCCTCAAACACTATGATTGCGAAACCAAGGGCAATATTGAATCTTGCGAAGGATAAGCGGAAATGTACATACACTCTCATTTATAGCACTTAACAGGAGACTTTACAAACAGACTACTGAGGAGGAACCGTAAATCCGAAGTGAGTTCTAATGAGCATCACAAATGAGCTCAATTGATTCTCCATGCTATCCATGCCTTGCTTACAACCCACACTCTGGGAATCGAGGTCTACGAGCTTGAAGAAAAGGAGACGACATTTCTCCTTAAGTTCGTTCACCTTGGTCTCATAGTACTCGAACTCAAGCTCTAAGTCCTGAGCCAGCACCCTCCCGCGAGCTATATCCATGCTCAGGTCTTCAAGCCTTTCCTCCAACCAGGCACACTGGAACCTCAGCACGAGGTTGTGCTGATCTTGCTCAAAGGCGGTGTCAAAAAGAGCCAGACGCTCCACCAAGTTGTCCCTCTCACGGACCAACATCGAAACCTGGGCGTGGGCGTATTCAACAGCCCTTTTATGGTTATCGGCCGTCAGCATGGCCAACATCAGGGACTCAGTTCGGTCCTGATAACGGGCTCGCACGATACCAGCCAAAGTGACCTCCCGGCTAGCAACTTCGTAAGCCTGCAGGAAATTGTTGAAGAGAGTTGGGAAGATCACAAACTCCCTCTGCAGTTTCGTACCTTCAATACACACAGTATCCAGGGCCGGAATCAGAGTACGAACTTCAACCTCAGCTTCAGGATGACTGTTTATGTAGCCATAACCTCTACCCAAGAGGTGATAAAACCTCTCCCATTGGGTTGAAGCTTCGGCTGAGGCAGCGGGTACAGGAGAGGAAGCCATCTGCGATTCAACGACAGAGAAAAGAAGGAATGATGGAGGAGTGTTTGAGAGGTTAGATCGAAATGTTAATCTCCTCGATGTCAACCTCTCGCCCTTTAACGCTCGAACGAGAAAGGGAAAGCTGCAATAATTTTTCTATACGCAGCAGGGCTAATCAAGCCTCATTAATACATCCTTGGTGAGTCACAGATCCACCTCTGTCCCGTGATTTCGGGCTTAGAAAAGGTAACAACACCTAAAGGCCGGCGGACCTATTACTTTGGAGACCGAGCTAGGGGGACAGGCGTAATGCTCGATAAAGCAAAAGTCGACACGGGAAATCTGCACGCTCCACTCAGGCAAGAGAGAGTAAGAACGGACGGGGGGAATCACGAAGTCTCGAAAGGAACGCCCGTCAGACGCTCGTTACTCGATTTCAAAGGGACGCTTCTTGGAACACGCCTAATCTCTGATAATTACAGAAAGGGCGAACATCTGAGAAAGGGTGGAGAAGATCGAGCGAACGAAGACCAGGAAAAGACATTTCGACCCAAAATGTTCAAGGGGTACCGTTATTTGTTGGAAACGCCTGACCTAAATGTTTCCGAACTTGAACGGCTAGAGGAATTTGAAGACCTCGGAAACGAATTCGTCATGAAGGATATGGAAATCGACTCGACCATCCAGGAGACTCAAGCCCTCAGTGACCAAGGCGCCAGCGACGATGATCCGCGCCAGAAAAGAAAGCGTCGCCAGTTCTACACTCCGGATGAGGTCCATGTACTTGAAGCTATCTTCAGGGGATGCCCTTTCCCGGACACAGAACAGAGGAAGAAGTTGGGTCAAAAACTAGGGACGAGCCCTTTGAGGATCTTGAATTGGTTTCAAAATAAACGAACCAAGCTGAGTAAGCAGTACAAACGACGGGAGACCGCATTTCTAAAGGAACAGAACGAGAAGCTTCGAACAAAGAACGTGAGGTATTGTCGCGACCCTCTTGAGGTTGTCAGGCTCTCGAGGGCTAATGGGCCGTCCTGTCTGGTCGGACGCGGGCCTCTCCCAAGGCCCATTACCCAAATCGCAACGGAGGTATGCGTGATCGACTTTCAGTGTGGTCTAGTGACATGTGCTAAGTGTGCATGCCATGGAGTCGCCACCAATCATTTTTTTAGAGTGTGATTGGACCACCCAATCGAATAGTTGGGAGTTTCTATTCAATTCTGCGAGAACCAGAGAAATGGTTTCGGGGACTTAGTTACACCAACTGTCAGAGTTGACGCCCTTTCGGTACCTAAGTTAACTGAATTTTCTAGCCTGAGATTCATGCGGATGAGTAAGGTATGAACCCTAAATCTAAAAATTCATGCAGATAGGAGTGATTATCCTAGCAATCACAATCAGTAATAAAATGCGCAACTCAAGAAATCTAGATATGCAAATAAATCACATGGCATTCCTAGTAAGGCCCTATTTATCAATCACAGCTCAAGAATGATTTAGCTGTCCTAGCCATTCTACACACGATCTAACCTAAGAAAAGCATTAGGAAGCATCGAAGGAGTTCGAGAGTACTCACATTGGGTTCGTCGTGCCCTGATTTGGTCTTGGACGAGCTATCGAGCTCATGCCGACCCGATTATATTTAGGGATCCACTCGGCGTTTTACATCATGAAATCATGTGAAACAAAAACGAAAATATTCAGCAAGGGGAATTTATTGTAGATGGTGGTCGATCTAATTGGACGTCAAGACTAAAAAATATGTAGAAATTTACAAATTAAAATACTCGAATGACATTTTTTTGCCAAATTCAACTCTATGCGTCGTGAAGAAATACATGCAATTGAACTTGAATTTTGACTATTTATGAGTTCAAAATGAAAAGGAAATTAAAATAAAAATATTGACTATTTTTCTATATTTTTACGACATCGAACGCTATTTTTCTTCATTTTTCATGTATTTTTCTATTTTTGGAAAATATTAAAAAATATGACAAATTATTTTTTTTATCAAAAATGGTTCCTTTAGCTTGGTCAAGGCTACCAAAAATGATTTTTTAATTTTTTTTAACTTTTTATAGATTTTTTATGAATTTTTAAAAAATAAACTATGAAAGACTGATCAAAAATCAGGTGTCAACAGCTGCCCCTCTTTGAGAGGAATTTCGTCAGAGATTTCTCTCAAAGACAAGGTGACACCTGTGTTCCGATCGACTCGACTGGGAAAAGAAAAGAAATCATGACATCCAATTTTCATGTCCATCAATGTGTGCTTTTCCTTAAAAAGAGATGTGCTCGTTCAATTCCCTGATATGATATAAGAAAGTTAAGGAGTAGATAGACTTCCCTGCCCCTTACCTGTCGAATGCTTGCGGCATTTTCTGTGTCTGATGGGTTCAAGTAGATTCCTAAGGACTTGTCATCGGAGTGTCCTGGGGATGTTAAGCTCTGACCTGTATGGTAGGTCAAACCATAATGGGATTCCTAACTGATAGGAACCTAAGGAAGACGCATCCCACATTTGGGAATTTGCCAAGGGTTTTGATCCGTGTGGTGGACTAAACTAGAAATGGCTTGCCTAATGTAAGGCTTATTAGGGAAAACGAATCCTCCCGCGTTCGGGATTCATCAAGGTTTTGATCCGTATGGTGGATCGGACCATTGGGTTGATCCTTCAGGCGGTCTCTACCAGTCCTTTGACCCTTCAGGCGGTTTCTACCATTCATTGACCCTTCATGCGGTTTCTACCATTGGTTGACCCTTAAGGCGGTTTCTACCATACATTGACCCTTCAGGCGGTTTCTACCATTGTTTTGACCCTTCAGGCGGTTTCTACCATTGGTTGACCCTTCAGGCGGTTTCTACCATACATTGACCCTTCAAGCGGTTTCTACCATTGTGTTGACCCTTCAGGCGGTTTCTACCATTGATTGACCCTTCAGGCGGTTTCTACCATTGAGTTGACCCTTCAGGCGGTTTCTACCATTTATGAGATTCCAAATTGATATGAATCAAAGGATGACGTACCCGCTCTTCGGGGCTAGTCGGAGACTCGATCATTCTATGGATCGGTCTTAGAAAAGATTTGCCTACTAAAAGGCTTCACCTAAGGATGACGCACCCAGTCTTTGGGGTGGCCAAAAGTCCTGCAGAAAGCTTAGACCTGAAAAAATTTTCCTCGCCAAGAAGATATTAGTAATCTTTGGGAAGACAATAATTGTCTAACTGACAAAATTCTACGACTTAAGTTTTAGTCATGAAATGTGCATTTTGATTGTTGGAGGTTATCCAAAACATTCCTGCCATATACAGATGTGATCATAAATTCCTTGCACGGAAACTCTAGATCAAACAATTTGAAATTTTCAAAAAGAGTTTGCTCAAAACATCCATTGGAGTATTTCTCACCCAAGAAGGCTCCTCACTGCTCTGTGATAATGATCTTTAATAGGGAAAGTGCTCAATTTCCTACCGACCTGTGCCTGGGTTTCAGGATCATTCGCAACGCATACATTTCGACCGATCAGGAGGTCTTTCACGGGACCGTAGTGTTAGGCTTGGATATCGGTTTCCAAGGGGGACTCACTTTTGAGTCAAGGCCGTTGAACGAAATTTTTCACTATCTGATCCGGGTTTACAAGTCAAGAACCCTGCAAAATGAGAAAGAAATAGTCTTGCTCGTACTTCTTTGAGCTAAGTTATACATTAACCCAAGTGTCTTAGTCAGATAAGACTACTTCAGGGTTGTAACATTGGAAGGATTGGGGACCGAAAAAGGCTTATTTTTTGCCCAGAAATTGTGAAGGGTTTGACATTGGTGATCATTGCAAATTTGCCACATGTCCTTCGAAGAACATCTCCATTTCTTGAAGTGTACACTCCTCTTTTAGAGCGCACAAGGATGTTTAAAAGCGTCTCTTGTTACATTAAGAGACCGTCTGTTTGTGTGTTTGCAATTTGAGCACGACAACATTTGGAGAGTAGTCATCTTGATCTAACTCCTTTGCAGGGTCTTTTCATCGTCTCTCTAGACTTTACTGGGGATATTTTGAATAGACATCAGCCTTGCTTTTTACCATGCACTTTGCTTTTTCTTGATGTCTAGGGATTTTTCTTTTCCCCCTTTTTTTAATCCCGTGTTTTTCTTTTCTTTTGGAGCTAGGATTTTCGGCAATCATGCTAGATATGCAACTTAAACTTTGGCACGCTTCCATTCCTAGAGTGATGTTGCCTTTGCTTTGGAATATGCAATGATCACCAATAGGTTGATGAAATGAATTTGCTGGCTCAACTTGGTTGTGCAAAGGATAACAGTGTGTAGGATAGAGAAATGAATCATTCTCGTCATCCTATGACACTTGGATTATCATATAAACAACACACAAAGATTTATGTTAGTCCGAGCAAGAAAATTTCTAACCGTTTACTTTCTGATACTGTTGGACTAACCTTCATTTGCCCCAATGTGGGGTGGTTCTTGACAGGGTTGAGAATGAAAATCGCCGTTCAATGGGGTTCTCAATGGGCATCTGTAGTGTTTGGAATGAAGAAATAAATGCCTCTGTCATCTCGATCCATGTAATCGTTGCGAATGACCCTTATATCCATAGGTTAAGGTTTCGCTATCATTTCCAATCTCCTCATCTCTCAAGTGTGTATGGGACGTGTTTGGATTAGGCTCGCTTCTCTTATGAGAAAATACCCTTTTGAACAGTTCAAACGACTCTTATTGGAAAAATTCATTTCATTTCATCAAGATTTATCCTTCAAAGGGATTTTATGATGCACCATACATGTGTAATTCATGTTCAGACAATCTCATGTTTTAAAACATGAATGTCAATGAAGTAAGAATTCTATGTCTTTTTAGATGTGAGAATCGAATTAATTCTGAAAGTTTTTAATCTCCAATGAATTGGGAAAAGAGATACTTACCTGCCCATCGAGGCTGGAGATCCTGGAGATATAAAAGGGATATGTCATTGTATATTCTAAAACTTTACAAAAATTGGAACGATACATCTTACCCTTGGTCATATGCTCCAACGAGTGTACAAGGGTTGTGAAAATCTGCACTTCACATAGTAACACAAGATTGTTGGGTGTTCTAAAGTTCTTTCGACTTCTTGGTTTTTGGAGAAAAATGAAACTTACATGTGTGCCCTGATGGCGAGCTCCTGCCAAGGATAAATATTAAGCATTATTTTGGGTTTCCAAATTCAAAACAAATTGGGACGATACTACTTTACTCTTGATTTGAATTCCATTCTGCATGCCAATGTGCGGATTGTAGAAGCCGGCCCTCAAGCTTGTGGCCATGATTTCTTCGTCTGGTTGGGCAACGAATCCACCTCGAGGATTTACGTCGGAGGAGATTCATTCATCTTTTTGGGCGTGTTTCATGCACTGTTTTGTTATTTGAATGCATGGCTTCTTGGGTGCCTCATCTCTGTTCATCACCTGAGAGGAAAATGAGAGAACATTATCCCCGCATCTGATTGAAAATCATTTAGGAACGATACGTTCTTTTTACCAAATGGGTGGCTCCGCGGCCAAATGTGTTTTACATTGAAAGGATGGATTCCATTACGCTCTGCGGATGATAACTATTGCTTCGGGGACTTGCCCCACGGATCAAACGATGAATTTGATGTCTTCGGCTTCGACATGCTTTCCAGATGTAGGAATGGTTTGCCCCCATTTTCAGTGGAGATGGGTTTTGTCGAGTGGGCAAGATCAAAAACTCATCCTAGATTTGGCTTTAGTCGAAGGTTGAAATCCCGACCTTGGATAAGCGAATCATGATTCATCTCCTTCTGCTTCGGATTTGTCATTTGCGTGCTTCACATTTTACAATACCAACTTCGCCGCTTGATGAAAATGAATCGATGATTTTCGAATTGCCCCAAGTTCTATAGTCATCTGCGTCGAATCTCTTTGAACTTCATCGGGTGATAGACAAACTGATAAAATGATTTTTCAATCCTGAGATCGAACTCCTGACGTTTCGTACCACTTCCAGTTCACTGACTACCAGGACAAAGCACTATTGGCCTCCCTAACTGGTTCGTTTTTTGTTATAAAATTCTTGAAGCAGTTAGCGACCCCCATCGAGAATGAAACAAGCTCAATTTAGAGTTCATAACGACTAAAGGTCCCTTAGAACGATACAGAGCTAACCGTCTTTGAGCTCGCTCGGGCTTTTGCTCGCATTTTCCTATGTGAAGCCATTAAATGTTTTTCTTCGTGGCGTTCAATTGATTCGCCTCGACTCTAATCTAACGAGGGATTGTCGTACTCAAGCATGATGATGCTCGCAGGTAGTACTGATCGCTGCCCCAGATTAACTCTAGGCATTAAGGAAGATTATCTTGCATGGAAGACTTTATGACAGAAAGATTAATGATACATCCAGTCACATGTGCCTAGTTCCCTTGAGGATTCTCGGTGATCAGCCAGTTACACCATGAATCAGACATATAATCGTCATTTTGGATCATAACTTCATAAGTCCATCAGTTTTAAACTGATCGATCCAGATATGGAGCTCCTCATCAAGGAAATCTTTTGATTCTTCGAGCAACTGATATTCGGGTTGACCATCATCGCTTGGCGTTGAAGGATTCCTGTTTCTGTTGTGAGCGATCTGATTCTTCGAGCTAGAACCTTCGTCGTTGCTCGAGATTATAAGAGGATGATTGATCGGTTCACTATCAAAAGCACCTTCCATTTGGGAATGGAAGAAACAAAAATCCTCAGAGCATCCGCCCGCTTGATCTTCCGAAATCATATGCCCAAGCCGGGCAGATCTTTGAACACTAGGCGCAATATGTTGATCGGGGATAGGAAGAGCACTAGCGAAAAGTTGCTGCTCAAACCAAGGAGTTCGTACCTGCTGCACTTGTGGCATATACTCTTGAGGGGTGCTGAGATGATTCAGGGGAATATTCTGATTAGCGCCCAAGTAGTCAATGGTGCTGCTACCAGCTTGGTCGGTGCCTAGATTCGGCAGGGTATTTCTTACTTCAGGGGCATTGTAGTTATAGCCATGCCTAGTGTTTAGGCACAAGTTGAGTTCTTTCAGGTTCAGTGCTGTGTGGCGCTGTCTTAGCGCCCTTCTGTAGCTCTTGAGGTGACTCGCGACTCCATCTTTAGTGAGTCCTGGTATGTTCATGATCTCAAGTATGCGCGTTGGATATGCTGAGTTGATCCCTAGTTGCTGAACCGCACTAAGGAACTTGAGATGAAGCTCGGGGGACCAATTGACCCTCGTCTTCTTGCGACCCGGAACAGTGTTGACAACTTGGCTATTGCTCTCTGGCCTATTTCCAGTAGGATTTGATCGAGCCGGAAGTTGTTGTGGAGGGAATTCATCAGCTTTGGATTGGTCGGTCGTGATAGTAAGCTCATCGTTAAGGAAACTCCAATCATGGTGACGCATATCACATCCTTTAGAAGGCATCGGTATTGACTTCGTAGAATTGATTTGTTCATGCATATCTCCAACAAAATCCGATTGTATCGAAGATGGTTCGAGGGAGTGGGGTGGTGAATGAGCATTTTCAATCCTCATATAAGGCTTATCAAGGAACATTTCGCCGAGAGTGATAGGGCCACCGCAATTAAGGCAAGCGATAGTGCTGGGAGCTTTTTTATACCTCATGTTCTCCGCTCGAAGCTTTTCGTTTTCCTCCTTTAGAATCGCAAGTTCTTGACGTCTGTGTTGAGCCCTCAATTTGGCTCGCTTATTTTGAAACCAAAACTTGACCCTCAAAGGTTTCATCCCTAGCTTCTGGCCCAATTCATTTCTTTGTTTCATGTTCGGGAGAGGGCATTCACTAAAGAAAGCTTCAAGCTCTTGGATTTCATTCTGAGTGTGGCACTGGCGACGTTTCCTTTTCCGGGATTGACCATCGCTGCTGCTGTTGTCGTCGCTGCTGAGATCCTGAACTTCGTTGCCGAAAGGGTTGGGTTCTGTGGTTCTGGTACCAGACGCCATCCTAGAATCTTCGAGATCTCTCAGTAGTTCATTTTCTGAGATTTTTGGATCAGTCGCCTCTAGCAACTGATGGTAACCCTCAAACATGTTGGATCGAAAAATGTTCGATCAATTTTTGCTCGCTCAGGGTTCTCTACTCTCTCATGTATGCTCACTCTCTCTAAATTTTCTTTTGAGTGGTTCTGTATGCCCATGAAACGTTCTTTAAACATGGATGAAAATCATCAGGCAAGCGTTGCTCCCAAGATTTCGTATTTCCCGCTTTGTCGTCTTCTTTCTTCTTTTCAACGTGGAGGGACACCAAATCGATTTCCTTTTCTCGATATCCATGTCTGTCTCCCACTTATTTTCAAAAAGGTGGAACTACGCTCGCCTCCCGCTCAGTTTTTTAATATGATGGGACCGCCAAATCCTTTCGCAACTTTTTTCGATAGTTGCGCTTAACTCCCGTTCAATTTTAATATGGTGACACCGACATATCTTTTTACAACTTTTTTAGGTTTATCAAGCCTGAAATCGCGGACTGGGATAGATCTGATGGTTCACCGAAAGAGCCACCATTGCTTTACCCAATTAACTTGGCTCCACGAGCATTATTGCTATGCCTTTCTTCATTCTCGAGTTGCTATAAAAGGAGGAGTTAATGCAGAGAAGATTAACACTCTTACATAATTGTCTTTTCGTATTTTAATCACTCTACCACACTCATCTTCTTCTCCCTCACTCCAACGAAAATGACCTCCTCTCCTATTCGCGCTTTCTCGGCCGAAATTTTGGCCCAGTGGGAAAAACTCTATAACCTCCTCGGTCGAGGCTATGCTCATATAGCCGATCACCCAGAAACTGAAGATGAAATCCGTATTTTGCTCGTGGAAATAGACACCACCTCCATCGAGGGCACTAATTTAGAGAGGGAATATAGAATCTTCCCAACCCTCTTTATAAACTTTTTAGAGACTTACCGTGTCGCTCATCGAAAAGCTACCGTGGCTCACGTTTTGCGAGCTCGCTATGAGGATCGGTCCAACTGCTTGGTGTTGGCCAACCTTGTGGCCGATAGTCACAGAAAGGCTGTTGAGTTCGCCAACAAGCGAGTCTCGATGTTGCTTCGCGAGAGGGGAAATTTGGTGGAGCGCTTGGCCTTATCCCTGACCACCTATGAGCACGACCGTCGTAATGTCGTGTTGAAGTTTCAATGTGAGTGGCAGGAAGAAAGGCTTGACAGCATTACCGCGGATATAGCCCATGGGAGAGGACTAGTTCGGGACCTGGAAATAGCCGCCGAAGATCACGGGACCAAGGTTGCCGATCTTAAATGGGAATGTAAACGCCTTCTTCTTAAGCTTGCAGATCTCGAGTCTCGAGGTGGTGAGTATAAGCAAAGCATCAATAATATGGAGGGCCAACTAGGTTCCTTTGTGATGCTAATTAGGGCTCATTGCGGTTTTATGTTTCCACCCCGATGATTTGTATGATCTGCTTTTAAGGTCCCTCGATTGAGCGAAATGAATGAAAGCTCTAATGTGTGTGTCTCAACTTCTGTATGGCTGACTTTCTCGAACACCTGACCACTCTCAACCTAGGCAAGCTGCGCTTTGACATTGATGATTCGAGCGTGTACATCTTGATTTTTTAATCTTGCTTATGATCGGATAAAGGAACCTCCCACCGCGATTATCCACAAAAAGACTTCTCTTCTCTACTTGTTTTTAACCTGTTTCAAATGAAAAGACAGAATCAGAAGAAAGAATTTGAAAAATAAAGCATAAATCCTTTCAATTTTATGCTTACTTGTGATTAATAGGGATAAGAGCTTTTACAAGGATTTTGGCCTTGTGCAAAAGCTTTTATCAATATTCCTCAAAGGAAAGCATATCATTGAAAGAAATGTAATTCACGGTAATCGCCTTTGATCAATTCCAAGAAAATCAATGGAATGTTCAAAAGTACACAATTACGATGTGTTTTAAATTCAATTGAAGATACGATATCCAAATTAAAGCTGTTTGCTAAGAACGAGAGTAATTTGGATATCTATCTTTTCATTAAATTTGAAAAACACGAATACTCTTGATCAATTATTGTGGATTACCAATGATGCAAAACATGCATGAACCAATTCAAGTTTATAGTTCCTTCTGGCGAAATTGGGATTGTATTGCCCTATACGGCCAAAAGGTTGTATAAGACTTCCAATTTCAATTTCATCCAAAGGAATTATAAAATTGATTTTGGAGTATTCGAGTGATTAGAAGAAATGCCACTATCACATTCCAATGACAAGTCAATAGAAATACAACAAATTTCAATCTGAATGTATATAAACACAAATAGATGCCTAATACAGTCAATCTAAGGGATCAGATAGAGAGGATCTCAGCAAAATAAATCCTATACAAGAAGGCTAGAAATGAAAAATAAAACAAAGGAATGTGATGTTAATACTTAGGCTCTTCTTGTCCACTTGGCGCTCGTAATGGGATGACACCATCTTCATCTTCCATCAAGAACATTGGGAGGAAAACACACATATCTATCCTCAAAATGGCATTTAATCCAATCACCGGAATTATGCAATGAATATAATGATTAAGAGCTGTAACAAGTTCGAGGGATAGAAAAGTCTTACCAACCAAACTTAAGAGAAAATCAAGCTTCTCTGTATTTTTTGCAGTGTTAGGTATACTAACCTTCCATAGACAAACGCATGAGACAAGTGAGGGAAAACTCCTAAAAATCAAAAGATAGGGCTTGGTACCTAAAGCCAAGGTTCTCACCTCGAATTCTGGGAAGAGCCGATTCCATTGCACAACTATCGTTGCATTGGGACTCAATCCATAGTTCGAAGTGAGCGGAATTGAAAAGTGGATTACCCCATGTTTTTCCTCACGGAGATTCCATTTTCAATTCCTTCTATTGTGTTCCTAAAGAGGGCGCCTGGGGTTTTAGGCGCAATTGTGTGTATTCATTGTGTCGTGCTAAAGCAATAGACATGCATTTTATTTAACAATCACCGCTTCAATATAAACATCCACACAATCATACATCCAAAACTCCTGCCTGCATAAAACAAAGTTAACAAGCACTTCACCCCTTATTTCTCCCATCTACAAAAACATCTAACACATTCGTTAGCATATACACCTCACTTTCGAGAGCATCTGCATAAAATTAGGTTAGAAGAATCAATCAACTTTTTAATCGGCTCAAGTCCACTAAATGGTTAAGAACCAGTCCCCAGTGGAGTCGCCAGTCTGTCGCGACCCTCTTGAGGTTGTCAGGCTCTCGAGGGCTAATGGGCCGTCCTGTCTGGTCGGACGCGGGCCTCTCCCAAGGCCCATTACCCAAATCGCAACGGAGGTATGCGTGATCGACTTTCAGTGTGGTCTAGTGACATGTGCTAAGTGTGCATGCCATGGAGTCGCCACCAATCATTTTTTTAGAGTGTGATTGGACCACCCAATCGAATAGTTGGGAGTTTCTATTCAATTCTGCGAGAACCAGAGAAATGGTTTCGGGGACTTAGTTACACCAACTGTCAGAGTTGACGCCCTTTCGGTACCTAAGTTAACTGAATTTTCTAGCCTGAGATTCATGCGGATGAGTAAGGTATGAACCCTAAATCTAAAAATTCATGCAGATAGGAGTGATTATCCTAGCAATCACAATCAGTAATAAAATGCGCAACTCAAGAAATCTAGATATGCAAATAAATCACATGGCATTCCTAGTAAGGCCCTATTTATCAATCACAGCTCAAGAATGATTTAGCTGTCCTAGCCATTCTACACACGATCTAACCTAAGAAAAGCATTAGGAAGCATCGAAGGAGTTCGAGAGTACTCACATTGGGTTCGTCGTGCCCTGATTTGGTCTTGGACGAGCTATCGAGCTCATGCCGACCCGATTATATTTAGGGATCCACTCGGCGTTTTACATCATGAAATCATGTGAAACAAAAACGAAAATATTCAGCAAGGGGAATTTATTGTAGATGGTGGTCGATCTAATTGGACGTCAAGACTAAAAAATATGTAGAAATTTACAAATTAAAATACTCGAATGACATTTTTTTGCCAAATTCAACTCTATGCGTCGTGAAGAAATACATGCAATTGAACTTGAATTTTGACTATTTATGAGTTCAAAATGAAAAGGAAATTAAAATAAAAATATTGACTATTTTTCTATATTTTTACGACATCGAACGCTATTTTTCTTCATTTTTCATGTATTTTTCTATTTTTGGAAAATATTAAAAAATATGACAAATTATTTTTTTTATCAAAAATGGTTCCTTTAGCTTGGTCAAGGCTACCAAAAATGATTTTTTAATTTTTTTTAACTTTTTATAGATTTTTTATGAATTTTTAAAAAATAAACTATGAAAGACTGATCAAAAATCAGGTGTCAACAGGTATGAAGAAGTTCTTAGCACTATTGTCTGCCCTAACTGCGGTGGCCCTACCACTCTCAGTAGATTGTTTCCCATTAAGCCTTCTGCTAGGATCGAAAATACTGGTGATGTGCATGAACAAATCAATCCCACAAAGATAGTGCCAGTGCCTTCTAAAGGAGGGAATATATGCCACTATGATGAGAGTCACCACGTCAGAGCCCAAGAGTCTTCTCCACAACGGCTTTGGGCAGGATCAGATCCTGCTCGAGAAGGGTTAAAGATCAGCCGTCAAGCTGTCAACGCTATTCTGAACCAAGAGAAGAAGGTTTTCGCGTGGCCCCTTGAGCTTCACCGCAAGTTCTTAGACGTGGTTCGGCGAATAGGGGTCGACTGTGCACGCCCGAAGAAAGTAATGGAGGCCCTGAATGCACCAGAACTTACCAAGGCTATGGTCTCAAATCACCTCGGTTGTTACAGAAGAGCGCTAAGACAGCGTCATACTAACCTCGGTTGCAAATCCAACACTTATTGGGAAATTGATCAGAATATCCATCTGAGTCATCCCAATTTTCTTCAAGAGTGTGTGCCACAGATGCAGCAGGTGCAGCACCCATCCGTCGCTGTTTTTCCGCTTACTAATGAGCTTTCTACGCTTAGTGCTCAAGGACTTGCCGAACTAGGGCATGTGGTTTCAAAGGATCTAACAAAGGAATGCGTTGAGCATTTTTGTTTCCCTAATTCCCAAGTAGAAGATGCTTATGGGGATCAATCAGTCAACTCCCCTCTCATGTTCTCGAGAAGGGATGGAGGTTCCAGTTCGAAGAACCAGTCGGGTGATACTACCCAACCCATACATCAATATTTCGAAGGGTCAGATGACTTCTGCGATGATCAGTCAGTGATACTTCGATCCAAAATGTTCCAAGGATACCGTCATTTGTTGGAAACGCCCGACTTAGAAGTCACCGAGCTCGAACTGTTGGAAGAATTTGAAGATCACGGGACTGAATCCGGTATAATGGTCATGGAGATTGACACTGCCAACGATGAAACTCAAGGTTGTGGTAATGAAAACAATGCCCATAGCAGTGATCAGCGTCAGAAAGGAGAACATCCCCTTCACCGTACTTCAAGTCGAGACCGGGAGCTTGATTTTTTCTTCGAGGAATGCTCCCATCCAGATGAGAAGCAGAGGGCTGAGCTAGGTCAAGAGTTAGGGTGGGAGCCTGGGGAGGTCAATAATTGGTTTCGTAACAAACGAGCCCGGCTGGGGAATTTACATAGACAGCAAGAGCTAGCGATTCTGAAGGAAGAAAATGAAAAGCTTCGAACAGAAAGCGCTAGGTATGAGGAAGCGCTGAGCAGTGCCACTTGCCTTGATTGCAATAACCATATTTTCATCAGTGAAATATTCTCCGAAGAGCCACTTCTAGAGATTGGTAGTGCTCATATGTTACAATGCCTTTCGCAATGTCTTCCGGTGCAGTCGGATACCGTCGAAGGCTTACAAGAGCAGTTTCCAATACAATCAGATCTCATAGAGATTAGTCGGCAAGCTGTTCTTGTTGACAAGAAAGCGCGATTTTCTTGGACTGCTGAACTCCATCAGAAATTTGTTGATACAGTTCGACAGTTGGGGATCGACACGGCACGATCAACGCGCATACACGAAATCCTGAACGTGCCAGGACTCTCTAAAGTTAACGTCGCGAGCCACCTTGGATATTTCAGGAGGTTGCTAAAAGAGGGACGGGTGACACTAAGCTCGGATGGAGCTGGTTCGAACTTAAATGTTGGTCATAACTGCAATCACGATGATTGTAGAGCCGGGAACACCCAACCATGTTTCGGTGTTGACGAGACCAGCAACCATGTCACCGACTCCTCTAACCCAAATCAGAACGCTCCACCAAGCAGTCTCAATACCCCTCAAGTGTATATACCGCAGTTCCCGCAAATAGGAACTCCCCAATTTGAGTACCAATATGTTGCTAGTGCTCTTCCCATGGCAAATCCAACATTTACATGGGACATGTCTACGTATTTGCCGATCAACAAGGGAGGTTCCAGCTCGAGGAATCAAATCATCCAAGGCGAGAGTGATCTATCGCCAGCGGTCGGTGATACTCGACTTGAGCATCAATGGCTCGGAGATTCGAGCGATTTCCTTGGAGAGGAACTCAATTTCTGGCTCGATCAGTCTGAAGCTGGCGGACTCTTGCAATAGTGATACAAAGCCGACGATCAGGTGTTTGATTCAAGGCGCGATTGTAAAAAAATGTTCGGAGAAAAGAGGTTGAATAGCCTGAATGAATGTATTGGCAATCCCATTGTAAAGCTCCCTTGGGGGCATTTCTCATTTACGCTTAAAACTAGTCGTACGAAGATCCGCCTTACCTTTTGAGCATCTTTAAGCTCAGGGGCGAGCTCCCCAAGCAATGATCATCGTTCGCAGAGCATAATGGAATCTACCCCTTCAGTACGAAATACGTCTGGCCACGAAGCCACCCATTTGGTAAAACGATGTATCGTTCCTAAACGATCTCCAATCGGATACCGAAATCATGTCTTCTTTCGTTTCCTTCTCAGATGATAAACGTGGATAAATCACTTAAGGAGTCATGCGTTCAAATAGCAGAACAGACGCTGCCCAGCTGGGGGCAGATGAACCATCGATGTTACAAACACTCCAAGCATGGATAGGTGGATTTGATAGATGTTGTCATATCAATACGCAACATCAGAATGGGATGAAAATCTAGAGTAAAGTTGTATCGCCCCAATTTGTCTTGAATTTGGGAACATGAATTGACACTTATTGTTTATCCTTGACAGGGGAGTCGCCTTGCAGACGAACAAGTGCTTACATCCCATGTACTACTCGTTAGAGTACATGACCAAGGGTAGGATGTATCGTTTCGATTTTTGGAAAATTCGTGAGCATACAATGATATGCTTCTTTTACATTTGCAGGGATCCGCGGCTGCGACGGACAGGTAAGTATCCCTTTTCCCAATTAGCTGGAGATAAAAAATGTCAGAATCCTTTCAGCCGGCATAAAGATTTTCCAATGCATCGATATTCATGATTTAAATCGAGAGGTTACCTGAAGCATGAATAGAACATGCACGGTACATCACAAAATCCCATCGACGGATAAATTTTAGAGAAAAGAAAATGAATTTTTCCAAACATGATTATTTTTCAAACCATTCGAAAGGATGTTTCCTAAAAAAAGAGGCAAGCTCAAATCCAAACACATCCTACATACACTTGAGAGATGAGTGGAGCGAATAAAAAATCTGGACCTACGGAGGTAGGGACCATTTGCAGCGATTACATAGATTGGGACGACGAAGGCGTTCGTTTCATATCATAAAAACTACAGGTGACCGTTGGCAACCCATTTGAACGGCGGTTTTCATTCTTAACCCTGTCAAGAACCACCCCACATCGGGGCAAAATGGAGGTGAGTCCAGCAGCATCAGGAGAAAATGGTTAGAAATTTTCTTGCTCGGACTAACATTAATCTTTGTGTGTTGTTTATATGGTAATCCAAGTGCCATAGGATGACGAGAAGCATTCATTTCTCTATCCCACACACTGAATCCTTTGCACAGCCAACTTGAGCCTGCAAATTCATTTCATGAACCCATTGGTGATCATTCCAAGACGGATGCAGCACCACTTCAAAAATGGAAGAGTTCAAGACTCAGGGATTACGAAGAAGATTCTCGGGCTGATATTTAAAGATGTTTAGACTTTCAGACATATGTCTAACACGATCCCATGAAGATGAGAAAAGTGGGATTTCAAAAATAAATGAGAAAAATCCACGGCATCGAGAAAAAGCAAAGTGCCTGGTAAAAGCAAGGCCGATGCTCGTGCAAACTGTTTGCTTGATCCCCAATGAAGCCTAGTTGGGAAGAGAGAAAGACCCCTAAAGGAGTCAGATCAAAAGGTCGCTCCCCCAAATGGTGTCAAGCGTGGAGCAGAGACGCAGACAGAGTCATCAGTCTCTTAATGCGACGAAACGCTCTCTAAGGAGTTGGTGCACACCTCAAAAGCGGGTGCACACCTAAAAAAAATAAAAAATAAAAAATTTGAAGGTGCAGAGAGAAAAGGACAGGTGGTAAATTTGCAATGATCGCCAATGTCAAATCCTTCGTAATTTCCGGGCCAAAAACAAGCCTTTTTCGATCCCCAATCCTACCAATGTTACAACCCCGAAACAGTCTTCTCTGACTAAGACACTTGGGTTAACATATAGCTTAGCTCGAAGAAGTACGAGCAAGACTATTTCTTTATCATTTTGCAGGGTTCTTGATTTGTAAACCCGGAGCAGATGGTGAAGACTTTCATTCGATGGCCTCGACTCCAAAGCGGGTCTCCCTTGAAAACCAATATCCAAGCCTAACATTACGATCCCGTGGAAGACCCCCGATCGATCAAAATGTATGCGCTGCGAATGATCCTAAAACCTAGGCACATGTTAGTAGGGAATTGAGTGCATCCCCTATAAAAACCATTATCCCAAAACAGGTGAGAAGACCTCATTGTCAAGAAATATTCCAATTGATGTTTCGAACAGACTCGTTTTGGAATTTTCAAACTATTGATCCGGATTTTCCATGCAAGGAGTTTGTGATCACATTTGCATGTTGCAAGAATGCTTTGGATAACCTCCAGCATCAAAATGCACATTTCATGATTAAAATTTAAATCATACGGTTTTGTCAAATGGACAGCCGTGGTCTTCCCAAAGATTACTAACGTTGTTTTGGTGAAGAAAAATCTTTCAGGCTCAAAATTGCTGCAGGATACCTGGAGAACCCAGCTCCCAGAATGTCGCCTCAACAGAATCAAATGAAGCGTTGTCAAAATAAAATCTTTCTCTGCTTCAAAACTGAATTCCCGACAAATTTCGGGATCTTTCAAAAGAAGGAGTGAGGATAGAACATTTTTTCAAAAATCAAGCGGTCGTCGCATGACGTGGAGAACCCTCGTCCCAGGATCCCTTTTAAAAAAAATCAAGCAATCCCAGTAGACGTGGAGAACCCTTGTCTCGGGACCCTTTTTCAAAATCAAGTGGCCCTATCAGACGTGGAGAACCCTCGTCCTAAGATCCCTTTTCAAAAAAAATCAAGCAATCCCAGTAGACGTGGAGAACCCTTGTCTCTGGACCCTTTTCCAAAATCAAGCGGCCCTATCAGACGTGGAGAACCCTCGTCTCGGGACCCCTTTTCAAAATTCAGGCAGTCTCATCAGACGTGGAGAACCCTCGTCATGAGACCCTTTTTCAAAATTTAGGCAGTCTCATTGGACGTGGAGAACCCTCGTCAGGAGACCCCTTTTCAAAATTTAGGCAGTCTCATCGGACGTGGAGAACCCTCGTCAGGAGACCTCTTTTCAAAATTCAGGCAGTCTCATCAGACGTGGAGAACCCTCGTCATGAGACCCCTTTTCAAAACAAAACAAAGGTAGAAACCGCCTAAAGGGTCAAACAAAGGTAGAAACCGCCTAAAGGGTCAAACAAAGGTAGAAACCGCCTGAAGGGTCAACTCATGGTAGAAACCGCCTGAAGGGTCAACTCGAGGTAGATACCGCCTGAAGGGTCAACTCAAGGTAGAAACCGCCTGAAGGGTCAACCAATGGTAGAAACCGCCTGAAGGGACAATCAAAGGTAGAAACCGCATGAAGGGTCAATCCAATAGTGAAAATCACTTAAATGGTCAACTCAATGGTCCAATCCACCATACGGATCAAAATCATTGGCAAATCTCAAATGGGACGCGTCTTCCTTAGATTCCTATCAGTTAGGAATCCCATTATGGTTTGACCTACCATACGGGTCAGAGCTTAACCTCTCTAGGATACTCTAGTAACGAGTTCCTAGAAATTCTCTTGAATCCATCAAACACCGCGAAAATCGCACAAACATCGAACAGGTAAGTGGCAGGTATGTCTCTCTATTATCTCACTCTCTCATGTCAAAATGTTTCCCCCTTCAAGAAAGAGCATACATGGACAAGCATGAAAATTGGATGTCATGACTCATTTTCCTTTAGTTTCCCGAGTCGAGTCGATCAGGACTCAGGTGTCACCTTATCTTTGAGAGAAACCTCTAACGAGATTCCTCTCAAAGAGGGGCAGCTGTTGACACCTAAATTTTGATCAACTTTTTTTTTTATTTTTATTTTTTTATTTATTATTTTTTTTTATTTTGAAAATTCATAGAAAATCCATAAAAAGTTGAAAAAATTGAAAAATCAATTTTGGTGACCTTAGCCAAGCTAAATGAACCATTTTGACCAAAAAAATAATTTTCATAATTTTCATTTTTTTATATATATTTCGAAAAATACAAAAAAAAAAGAAAAAAAGAAAAAGAAAATCAAGAAGATCAAGAAAAATAATATTTGAGGTCACAAAGATATATAAAAATAGTCGGTATTTTTATTTTTATTTTATCTATTTTCTAGCCTCATAAATAGTAAAATTCAGGTTTGATTTTAGGTGTTTTCTAATCACCATAAAATTGAATCTGGCAAAAATATTAGTAATGATTAAAAGGAAAAGGAGTGAAAACATCATCATTTAAAAGGAAAAGGGGACTAATCATTTTGTCTTCGCTTTTGATTATTTTATTATTATTTTTACTTTTTAGTATTTTATTATATTATTATTATATTATTATATTATATTATTTTATTCTCCCCCCCCCCCCCCCGATCATGCGCAGCAGCTTCTTCTTCTAGGGGTTCTTCTTCTTCTTCAGGGGGCTATTTTTTTTTTCGTTAGTAAAAGCACCCCCAACGACCACCGAACCACCACCACCTCTTCCTCCATCCGTCTCACCTCGTCACTGCCACCATCGTCATCAGGAGTCGCCGGAAAACCATCAGAGAACAGAGAAAAAAGAAAATAAGGAGAAGATCGAGAGGAAAGAGATGACTCCTTCACGCGTCACCTCCTCGATCGTGTTCGACAAGTCGCCCCAACCAGCTCGACGGCCGTTGAACCAACACATCTTGCCTATGACCAGGTAAACATTTCCGGAACCGTACCTTCATAAAGGATGCAAATCTTGCCATGGACCATTAACGATAGTTTCTCTTTACATGAACCATTGCCTTGTGGTATTGCGTCATCCTTTCTCTGTTCGCGCCCCTGTTCACGTGGTCATTAATGGTGTTGGTAAGAAAAGTGTGGATACCAAACCTGAAGAGAAAATGAACTCATGATGATCTTGCTTTCTCCTTTATGTGTTCGCATTACTCCTATTTTTACCAGTATAAAAAAAAAAGGATCCATGCCAACAGAATGTATTTAGTAATCTGATGAGGCTAGTTGAGGGTCAGATCCGGAGACCGACGAAAGAGACGTCACTGGTGTTGTTTTCGCCGAGACTATCACTATCGGGGATGGCCGTCGACGATGAGTGGCCACGGTGGTGTTAGGCGGTCCGATGAGTCGAAGGATATTTTTATATGAGCGAGTTTGGTGACGATAGGAGCCAACGGTTGGTGTCTTCATTGATGAGGGAGGCTCCCGTGAGACCCAATGGAGAAGACCTGCAAAGAGGATCCTGTGAAAAGCGCCGTGGAGAAGATGACTTAGTGGGTCGTGGGAAAGAAGGCCTAAAAAAAAAAGCAACAAAACAAAGAATAAAGAATAAAAAAACAAATAAAGAATGAAAAGCGTGGAAGGTCAGATTAAGGGGGCATGTTTGCTTGATCTTTGCTTTTGGGCCTATCAGGTTCAATTGGGCTTTGGAATTAATTTCATACGAATTGGGCTTAACCAAGAATTGGGCCTTAGGTTCAATTGGGAGTTTGTTAAGAGATGGCCTCTTTCTTTCAAATCTTTTATTTGGGCCTCAATACTTTTCCTAGCCCACGACTTTAGAAGGGTTGGGCTCAGAAGCCCAATCCGAAAATTATTTTCGAAAAAAATAATAAAAAATTTAAAAATGCAATAAAACAATAGAAAATCATAAAAAACTCAAAAAAATTCGGAAAAATTCAGAAAAATTCTAAAAAATTCCATAAAATAGGAAATGGCCACATTCAACTGGCCACGACCTGTTTTGGGTCATTTGACCCCCGATCTTTCCAGAAATGACGGTTTTGCCCTTTCGGCAAACCGTCTTCCAAAAAAAATTCTAAAAAAATCCACGAAAATCCCCAAAAATAGGAAATGGCCACAATCAACTGGCCAGGGCTCATCCCGGGTGTTTTGAACCCCGACCCTTCTTAAAATGACGATTTCGCCCTTTGGGCGAATCGTCTTCCAAAAATTGGAGAAAAATCAAGAAATTCCAAAAAATTCTCAAAAATGGGAAATGGCCACAAACAACTGGCCATGTAATATTTTGGTAATTCGGTATCCAAATCTTCCAAAAATTGACGATTTTGCGCTTTGGGCTAATCGTTCCCAAATCTTCCCATTTTGCCCCTGGTCCTAAATCATGCCTTCCCTAAGCCCTTATGGCTATATTAGGAGGCCTTTGACTTGAATTGATGTGCATTGATGTGATTTATTTATGCACTTGATTGAGCTTTTCATTAAAATTGATTGTGATTGATAGGAATAGTCTTCCAATCTGCATGAAACCCTGAATCAAACCTACCTCGCCTAAAACTGCGCCTGCATGAACTCTTAGTTAGGAAAATCACTCGCGTTAGGTACCGAAAGGGCGTTGGTAATGACACCAGCGTAACCAAGTCCCCGAACCCAAAATCTCTGGTTCCGCAGAACTGATCGATCTCTCCCAATCGGTCAGTAAGGTTTCCGGTCTACCCTCCAAGAAAGATCGGTGGCGACTCCAAATGCATGCACAAGTTGCACATGCCATCACGACCACACTAAGGTCGAAATCGATCGGCTCTTATCGCCGAATCTTTCGAAAAACACTCCCGCCGCGATTTGGTATGGGCTTGGGAGGGCTCGCGCCGATCTAAAGCCCGCGATCCGCACCCTTGTGCCGGGGAAGGCCCGCGATCGGTAATCCATTAGCCGCGTCCGCTTCCGGACGGGTCGCGACAGCTGGCGACTCCACTGGGGACTCTTGCTCTAGAACATATGATTCTAGACCTCAAGTGGACTTAGGCCGTAATTAAAACGCTGAGTGATTTTTCTAACCTTGCAGGCGCTCTCGAAGGTGAGGTAAGTCCGCTTATGGTAGGTGTTATATGTTTTTGGCAGATTGGAGAAATAAGGGGTGTAGTCCGTGATTAACATTGTCTTATGCAGGTTGGGCGTAGGAATGTATGTTGTGTGGATGATTTGAAGTGCTGATTGATAAACTGCTGTGCATGAATTGCATTATGATGATCACAACACGTGGACACACACAACCGCGCCTAAAACCCCGGGCGCCGCCTTTAGGAACACAATAGAAGGAATTGAGAATGGAATCTCCGTGAGGAAAAACGCGGGGTAATCCACTTTTCAATTCCGCTCGCTTCGAACTATGGATCGAGTCCCAATGCAACGATAGCTGTGCAATGGAATCGGCTCTTTCTAGAACTCGAGGTGGGAACCTTAACCTTATGTGCCAAACCCTCTGATTTTTAGAAGTTTACCATCACTTGTCTCATGCGCATGTCTTTGGACGGTTGGTACACCTAAAACCGCACATAAGTCGACGAGTTTGGTTGGTAAGACTCTCTATCCCTCAAATCTATTACAGTTCATATAAATATAGGCATTTCATTCATTGCATTCTGGTGATTAGATTAAATGCCATTTCAAGAATAGATATGTGTGTTTTTCCCAAACGTCCTTGATAGAAGACGAGGAGGATGATATCCCATGGCGAACACCGAGTGAGCAACAAAGGAGCCTACTATGGACATTATTGAGATATCGTCCAATGAAGATGACGAGTTGGGGCAAGTGATCCGGAAGTCACAGATCGAGCTTGGGGCATCCTTGAACGTTAGGATCACATTCCTTTGTTTTATTTTCCATTACTAATCCTCTTGTATAGGGTTTATTTTTATCGAAGTTTTCTCTATCTCACCCCTTAGAGTGATTGTATTAGGGATCTATTGGTGTATACATTCAGATGGAGCTTGGTTGTATTTCTTTTGACGGGTCATGGGAATGTGATAGTGGCATTTTCTCTAATCATCCGAATACTCCCAAGTCAAGTTTATAATTCCTTTAAAGGAAATTAAAATTGGAAGTCTTGCACGACCTTTTGGTCGTATAGGGTAATCCAACCCCAATTTCGCTAGAAGGAATTATACACTTGAATCGGTTCATGCATGTGTTACGCCGCTGGTAATCCACGATAATTGATCAAGAGTACCGGCATTGTTTCGAATTTAATGACGAGATAGATGTCCAAATTACCCTCGTTCTTAACAAAACGGTTTTGATTTGGATGCCGTATCTTCAATTAAATTTAAAACGCGTCGTTGGTCAAAAGCGATTATCGTGAATTACATTCCTTTCAATAGTATGCTTTCCTTCGAGGAATATTGATAAAAACTTTTCGCACAAGATTAATCCTTGTAAAAGTTTTTGTCTTTATTAATCACGAGCAAGCATAAGATTGAAAGGGGTTTATGCTTTCTTTTTCAAATTATTTCTTCTGATTCAGTCGTTTCATTTGCAGGTGAAAAATAGGTAATAGAGAGAAATCTTCTCCTGGATGAATCTGAGGCTATTCTTTCATCTGATCATGAGCAAGTTAGAAAATCAGGACATATTTGCTCAACTTATTGATATTATAGTTCAGCTCACCCAAGTTGAAGATGTTCGGATGCTCGAAGAAATGGACCATATAAAAAGCTAAAACACACACACATGAGCTTTCATTCACTTTCGCTCAATCGAAAGACTTTCAAAGCAGATTAATACAGATTAGCGAGGCGGAAAAGTAAAGCCGAACTGAGCCCTAATCAGCAGCACGAAGGAGCTCAATTGGCCCTCCATATGGTTGATTCCCTGCCTACACTCACCGCTCCGTATATCATGATCCGCGAGCTGGAGAAGAAGGCGCTTGCACTCATTCTTAAGGTCAGCAACCTTGGCCCTGTGATCTTCAGCAGCAAGTTCCAAGTCCCGGACCAATTCCCTCCCACGGGATACATCTGCCGTAACAGTATCGAGTCGCTCTTCCAGCCAATCGCTCTGAAACTTCAACATGATGTTACGACGATCGTGCTCATAAGTGATCAGGCACAAGGCCAAACGTTCCACCAAATGTCCATGTTCACGAAGCATCGTCGAGACCCGCTCGTTGGCAGTTTCCATAACCTTGTTGTGGCTGTCAGCCACGAAGTTAGTCAACGTCAGGCAGTCACAGCGGTCTTCGTAGCGGGCTCGCAAGACACGAGCCACGAGAACTTCACGGTGAGCAACGCGGTAAGCCTCTAGAAAGTTTGCAAAGAGGGCTGGGAATGTTTTATACTCCTTCTCCAACTCAGTACCCTCGATGGAAGTAGTGTCTGTGGCCGCAAATAGAACGCAGATCTCAGCCTCGATCTCCGGATGATCGGCTATGTAAGCATAGCCCCGACCCAAGAGATTATAGAGTTTTTCCCATCGGGCCGGGACTGCGATTGAAAAGACGCAAGCATGGGAAGAGTCAGAGGAAGAAGCAGAAGACGAAGCCATTTCTTGTTGGAAGGATGGAGAGGAAGACGAGTACGATGGAATGAATGAAAGTGAAAGCTGGGCAAATGAGAGCACTAACCTTCTCCTCGTTTCATAGTAGCTCAAAAATGGAGAAAAGTTACAGCAATAATGCTTGTGGAGCCGGGGTAGTTAATGTAAAGCAGGGGCTGCTCCTCCCGTGAAGCATCAGACATGTCTCGATCCGCGATTTCAGGCCTGACGAGTTTGAAAAGTTGTAAAAGAGTTGTCTATTTCACCATTATTGAGATGGAGCGGGAGTCGAGCGCAAATATCGAAGGAGCCGCGATAGGGTTGATAGCTTTGTCATGATGAAAAGCTGAGCGGGTGGTGGACGTAATTTAGTCTTTTGAGAGATAGTGGGGGACATGTTCGGCTATCGAGGAAAGAAAAGCGATCCGTGATCTCTCCACCATGAAAAGGAAGGAAGACGACAAGACGAGAAACTCAAAATCTCTAGAAGAGCGCTCGCCTGGTGATCGTCTTCCATGCTCGAAGAGCGACTCCTGAGTACGCAAAGTCACTCAAAAGAAAGTTTAGAGAGAGTAAACATAGGAAGAGGATTACAAGACCTTGAGTGAATAAAAGAGGACGAACAAACCTTTTCTTGATCCAGTATGTTTAACAGTCATAGTCATTTGTTGGAGATGACTGACCCAAATGTCCTAGGTAATGTGCAGTTGGGAGACCTCGAAGTCTTTGGGATCGAGCCAGATGTCGAAACCATACTACCCAACCCTGCTGGCAACGAGGTTCAGGATCAGGGCAGCGACGATGACAGTGGTGGCGACGACGACAGTAGCAACAACAACGACGGCAGCGGCGATGTCTCATCTCGTGGAAGAAGACGTCGCCGGCCCTATACTGAGAAGGAAATCCAGATACTCGAAGCCGCCTTCAATAAGTGCCGTTACCCGAATACGAGACGAAGAAGAAAATTAGCCCGGAAATTAAAGATGGAACCCTTAAGGGTCAAGCACTGGTTTCAAAACAGACGGGCCAGATCAGTGGTTCGGGGAAAGTGTCAAGAGCTCGAAACTCTAAAAGAAGAATACGCCAAGCTTCGAGCAGAAAACATGTGGTATAAGGAAGTCCTCATCAACGCCGCTTGCCTTAACTGCGGTGGTTCTATCGACACTCGCGAAATGTTCCGTGATAAGTTTTCTATGAGAATCGCAGGTGATCGTCCGCCACCCCACTCCCTCAAACCATCTTTTGAAAGAGGGGAGGCGCGTTACTACAATTTCCCTGACAATGGGCTTACTATCACCACAGACCAGTTCGAAGTCAACCAGCTTCCTCTGCAACAACTTCTGGCACAACCAGACCCCGCCGAGAGTAAATCGAGGAATGATCGCCGAGTCACGGATGCTATCCTAAGTCGCCAAAAGAAGTTCATATGGTCTCCAGAGCTTCACAGAAAATTCCTTGATGCGGTTCACCAAATAGGGAATGACTCATTATGTCCAACACGCGTACATGAGGTCATGAATGAACCGGGGCTCGCTAGAAGGTTAGTCGCAAACCACCTTAATGGTTACCGAAGGAAGCTACGACGGCGTCATGCCGCACGGCGCCTAGAAGAGCCCGACTCGAACTTGAACATTAGGTACGGCTACGAACGCAACAGCCATGCCTCAAGAAGAGCCCTACCGAGTCTCGATACCAACCAAGCCGGTAGCTCTACCACCAACTGTTGGAGAATTGGTCAATATAGCCCTATCAGTCATCTTAATGTTCCTCAAGAATACGTGCCACCGGTGCAACAAATATATACTTCCCCGCTCGAGCAGCAGCCGTCCACCGGCGCTCTTCCTGCTGCTGATCCACCCACGACGTCTAATGTTCAGGAGTTCGCCCAACTAGGGCATATGATCTCAGATGATCTAGTGGGGGAACACTTCGAACAATTTTGCTTCCCTGATCTCTGAGTGAGACACGCTTTTGATAGGAAAGAGGTCGACCCTCCTCTTTTCTTCTCAAACAAAGATGGTGGTCACAGTTCGAAGAATCCATCAGGAGGAGGCTAGCAAACCTTCACGGTCATGATCTGGAGTCGATGACCGCGCACCTGAACCCAGACATGATGGGGTGGTGATCGAACATACCCAGAGAAAGGGGGGGCTTGTACACAAGTAGAACTTATTTCTTATTTGCGCATTGTAAAGTTTCAATCGGAGCAGTTCCTTTCTTCTTTAAGGCCTAGGGTTGATTTCACACAATGATGCTTGCTAACATCATCATGTTTAGCTACAACAATCTTTTGTCACAATGGGTTCGAGGTAAATCGACCAAGCGCACGAAGGCAAACGTGACAGCATAGGTTACAAACATAACGTGAGCGGGCTCGAAAGCAGAAAGATCGTCAGTTGCCTCAAACACTATGATTGCGAAACCAAGGGCAATATTGAATCTTGCGAAGGATAAGCGGAAATGTACATACACTCTCATTTATAGCACTTAACAGGAGACTTTACAAACAGACTACTGAGGAGGAACCGTAAATCCGAAGTGAGTTCTAATGAGCATCACAAATGAGCTCAATTGATTCTCCATGCTATCCATGCCTTGCTTACAACCCACACTCTGGGAATCGAGGTCTACGAGCTTGAAGAAAAGGAGACGACATTTCTCCTTAAGTTCGTTCACCTTGGTCTCATAGTACTCGAACTCAAGCTCTAAGTCCTGAGCCAGCACCCTCCCGCGAGCTATATCCATGCTCAGGTCTTCAAGCCTTTCCTCCAACCAGGCACACTGGAACCTCAGCACGAGGTTGTGCTGATCTTGCTCAAAGGCGGTGTCAAAAAGAGCCAGACGCTCCACCAAGTTGTCCCTCTCACGGACCAACATCGAAACCTGGGCGTGGGCGTATTCAACAGCCCTTTTATGGTTATCGGCCGTCAGCATGGCCAACATCAGGGACTCAGTTCGGTCCTGATAACGGGCTCGCACGATACCAGCCAAAGTGACCTCCCGGCTAGCAACTTCGTAAGCCTGCAGGAAATTGTTGAAGAGAGTTGGGAAGATCACAAACTCCCTCTGCAGTTTCGTACCTTCAATACACACAGTATCCAGGGCCGGAATCAGAGTACGAACTTCAACCTCAGCTTCAGGATGACTGTTTATGTAGCCATAACCTCTACCCAAGAGGTGATAAAACCTCTCCCATTGGGTTGAAGCTTCGGCTGAGGCAGCGGGTACAAGAGAGGAAGCCATCTGCGATTCAACGACAGAGAAAAGAAGGAATGATGGAGGAGTGTTTGAGAGGTTAGATCGAAATGTTAATCTCCTCGATGTCAACCTCTCGCCCTTTAACGCTCGAACGAGAAAGGGAAAGCTGCAATAATTTTTCTATACGCAGCAGGGCTAATCAAGCCTCATTAATACATCCTTGGTGAGTCACAGATCCACCTCTGTCCCGTGATTTCGGGCTTAGAAAAGGTAACAACACCTAAAGGCCGGCGGACCTATTACTTTGGAGACCGAGCTAGGGGGACAGGCGTAATGCTCGATAAAGCAAAAGTCGACACGGGAAATCTGCACGCTCCACTCAGGCAAGAGAGAGTAAGAACGGACGGGGGGAATCACGAAGTCTCGAAAGGAACGCCCGTCAGACGCTCGTTACTCGATTTCAAAGGGACGCTTCTTGGAACACGCCTAATCTCTGATAATTACAGAAAGGGCGAACATCTGAGAAAGGGTGGAGAAGATCGAGCGAACGAAGACCAGGAAAAGACATTTCGACCCAAAATGTTCAAGGGGTACCGTTATTTGTTGGAAACGCCTGACCTAAATGTTTCCGAACTTGAACGGCTAGAGGAATTTGAAGACCTCGGAAACGAATTCGTCATGAAGGATATGGAAATCGACTCGACCATCCAGGAGACTCAAGCCCTCAGTGACCAAGGCGCCAGCGACGATGATCCGCGCCAGAAAAGAAAGCGTCGCCAGTTCTACACTCCGGATGAGGTCCAGGTACTTGAAGCTATCTTCAGGGGATGCCCTTTCCCGGACACAGAACAGAGGAAGAAGTTGGGTCAAAAACTAGGGACGAGCCCTTTGAGGATCTTGAATTGGTTTCAAAATAAACGAACCAAGCTGAGTAAGCAGTACAAACGACGGGAGACCGCATTTCTAAAGGAACAGAACGAGAAGCTTCGAACAAAGAACGTGAGGTATGAAGAAGTTCTTAGCACTATTGTCTGCCCTAACTGCGGTGGCCCTACCACTCTCAGTAGATTGTTTCCCATTAAGCCTTCTGCTAGGATCGAAAATACTGGTGATGTGCATGAACAAATCAATCCCACAAAGATAGTGCCAGTGCCTTCTAAAGGAGGGAATATATGCCACTATGATGAGAGTCACCACGTCAGAGCCCAAGAGTCTTCTCCACAACGGCTTTGGGCAGGATCAGATCCTGCTCGAGAAGGGTTAAAGATCAGCCGTCAAGCTGTCAACGCTATTCTGAACCAAGAGAAGAAGGTTTTCGCGTGGCCCCTTGAGCTTCACCGCAAGTTCTTAGACGTGGTTCGGCGAATAGGGGTCGACTGTGCACGCCCGAAGAAAGTAATGGAGGCCCTGAATGCACCAGAACTTACCAAGGCTATGGTCTCAAATCACCTCGGTTGTTACAGAAGAGCGCTAAGACAGCGTCATACTAACCTCGGTTGCAAATCCAACACTTATTGGGAAATTGATCAGAATATCCATCTGAGTCATCCCAATTTTCTTCAAGAGTGTGTGCCACAGATGCAGCAGGTGCAGCACCCATCCGTCGCTGTTTTTCCGCTTACTAATGAGCTTTCTACGCTTAGTGCTCAAGGACTTGCCGAACTAGGGCATGTGGTTTCAAAGGATCTAACAAAGGAATGCGTTGAGCATTTTTGTTTCCCTAATTCCCAAGTAGAAGATGCTTATGGGGATCAATCAGTCAACTCCCCTCTCATGTTCTCGAGAAGGGATGGAGGTTCCAGTTCGAAGAACCAGTCGGGTGATACTACCCAACCCATACATCAATATTTCGAAGGGTCAGATGACTTCTGCGATGATCAGTCAGTGATACTTCGATCCAAAATGTTCCAAGGATACCGTCATTTGTTGGAAACGCCCGACTTAGAAGTCACCGAGCTCGAACTGTTGGAAGAATTTGAAGATCACGGGACTGAATCCGGTATAATGGTCATGGAGATTGACACTGCCAACGATGAAACTCAAGGTTGTGGTAATGAAAACAATGCCCATAGCAGTGATCAGCGTCAGAAAGGAGAACATCCCCTTCACCGTACTTCAAGTCGAGACCGGGAGCTTGATTTTTTCTTCGAGGAATGCTCCCATCCAGATGAGAAGCAGAGGGCTGAGCTAGGTCAAGAGTTAGGGTGGGAGCCTGGGGAGGTCAATAATTGGTTTCGTAACAAACGAGCCCGGCTGGGGAATCTACATAGACAGCAAGAGCTAGCGATTCTGAAGGAAGAAAATGAAAAGCTTCGAACAGAAAGCGCTAGGTATGAGGAAGCGCTGAGCAGTGCCACTTGCCTTGATTGCAATAACCATATTTTTATCAGTGAAATATTCTCCGAAGAGCCACTTCTAGAGATTGGTAGTGCTCATATGTTACAATGCCTTTCGCAATGTCTTCCGGTGCAGTCGGATACCGTCGAAGGCTTACAAGAGCAGTTTCCAACACAATCAGATCTCATAGAGATTAGTCGGCAAGCTGTTCTTGTTGACAAGAAAGCGCAATTTTCTTGGACTGCTGAACTCCATCAGAAATTTGTTGATACAGTTCGACAGTTGGGGATCGACACGGCACGATCAACGCGCATACACGAAATCCTGAACGTGCCAGGACTCTCTAAAGTTAACGTCGCGAGCCACCTTGGATATTTCAGGAGGTTGCTAAAAGAGGGACGGGTGACACTAAGCTCGGATGGAGCTGGTTCGAACTTAAATGTTGGTCATAACTACAATCACGATGATTGTAGAGCCGGGAACACCCAACCATGTTTCGGTGTTGACGAGACCAGCAACCATGTCACCGACTCCTCTAACCCAAATCAGAACGCTCCACCAAGCAGTCTCAATACCCCTCAAGTGTATATACCGCAGTTCCCGCAAATAGGAACTCCCCAATTTGAGTACCAACATGTTGCTAGTGCTCTTCCCATGGCAAATCCAACATTTACATGGGACATGTCTACGTATTTGCCGATCAACAAGGGAGGTTCCAGCTCGAGGAATCAAATCATCCAAGGCGAGAGTGATCTATCGCCAGCGGTCGGTGATACTCGACTTGAGCATCAATGGCTCGGAGATTCGAGCGATTTCCTTGGAGAGGAACTCAATTTCTGGCTCGATCAGTCTGAAGCTGGTGGACTCTTGCAATAGTGATACAAAGCCGACGATCAGGTGTTTGATTCAAGGCGCGATTGTAAAAAAATGTTCGGAGAAAAGAGGTTGAATAGCCTGAATGAATGTATTGGCAATCCCATTGTAAAGCTCCCTTGGGGGCATTTCTCATTTACGCTTAAAACTAGTCGTACGAAGATCCGCCTTACCTTTTGAGCATCTTTAAGCTCAGGGGCGAGCTCCCCAAGCAATGATCATCGTTCGCAGAGCATAATGGAATCTACCCCTTCAGTACGAAATACGTCTGGCCGCGAAGCCACCCATTTGGTAAAACGATGTATCGTTCCTAAACGATCTCCAATCGGATACCGAAATCATGTCTTCTTTCTTTTCCTTCTCAGATGATAAACGTGGATAAATCACTTAAGGAGTCATGCGTTCAAATAGCAGAACAGACGCTGCCCAGCTGGGGGCAGATGAACCATCGATGTTACAAACACTCCAAGCATGGATAGGTGGATTTGATAGATGTTGTCATATCAATACGCAACATCAGAATGGGATGAAAATCAAGAGTAAAGTTGTATCGCCCCAATTTGTCTTGAATTTGGGAACATGAATTGACACTTATTGTTTATCCTTGACAGGGGAGTCGCCTTGCAGACGAACAAGTGCTTACATCCCATGTACTACTCGTTAGAGTACATGACCAAGGGTAGGATGTATCGTTTCGATTTTTGGAAAATTCGTGAGCATACAATGATATGCTTCTTTTACATTTGCAGGGATCCGCGGCTGCGACGGACAGGTAAGTATCCCTTTTCCCAATTAGCTGGAGATAAAAAATGTCAGAATCCTTTCAGCCGGCATAAAGATTTTCCAATGCATCGATATTCATGATTTAAATCGAGAGGTTACCTGAAGCATGAATAGAACATGCACGGTACATCACAAAATCCCATCGACGGATAAATTTTGGAGAAAAGAAAATGAATTTTTCCAAACATGATTATTTTTCAAACCATTCGAAAGGATGTTTCCTAAAAAAAGAGGCAAGCTCAAATCCAAACACATCCTACATACACTTGAGAGATGAGTGGAGCGAATAAAAAATCTGGACCTACGGAGGTAGGGACCATTTGCAGCGATTACATAGATTGGGACGACGAAGGCGTTCGTTTCATATCATAAAAACTACAGGTGACCGTTGGCAACCCATTTGAACGGCGGTTTTCATTCTTAACCCTGTCAAGAACCACCCCACATCGGGGCAAAATGGAGGTGAGTCCAGCAGCATCAGGAGAAAATGGTTAGAAATTTTCTTGCTCGGACTAACATTAATCTTTGTGTGTTGTTTATATGGTAATCCAAGTGCCATAGGATGACGAGAAGCATTCATTTCTCTATCCCACACACTGAATCCTTTGCACAGCCAACTTGAGCCTGCAAATTCATTTCATGAACCCATTGGTGATCATTCCAAGACGGATGCAGCACCACTTCAAAAATGGAAGAGTTCAAGACTCAGGGATTACGAAGAAGATTCTCGGGCTGATATTTAAAGATGTTTAGACTTTCAGACATATGTCTAACACGATCCCATGAAGATGAGAAAAGTGGGATTTCAAAAATAAATGAGAAAAATCCACGGCATCGAGAAAAAGCAAAGTGCCTGGTAAAAGCAAGGCCGATGCTCGTGCAAACTGTTTGCTTGATCCCCAATGAAGCCTAGTTGGGAAGAGAGAAAGACCCCTAAAGGAGTCAGATCAAAAGGTCGCTCCCCCAAATGGTGTCAAGCGTGGAGCAGAGACGCAGACAGAGTCATCAGTCTCTTAATGCGACGAAACGCTCTCTAAGGAGTTGGTGCACACCTCAAAAGCGGGTGCACACCTAAAAAAAATAAAAAATAAAAAATTTGAAGGTGCAGAGAGAAAAGGACAGGTGGTAAATTTGCAATGATCGCCAATGTCAAATCCTTCGTAATTTCCGGGCCAAAAACAAGCCTTTTTCGGTCCCCAATCCTACCAATGTTACAACCCCGAAACAGTCTTCTCTGACTAAGACACTTGGGTTAACATATAGCTTAGCTCGAAGAAGTACGAGCAAGACTATTTCTTTATCATTTTGCAGGGTTCTTGATTTGTAAACCCGGAGCAGATGGTGAAGACTTTCATTCGATGGCCTCGACTCCAAAGCGGGTCTCCCTTGAAAACCAATATCCAAGCCTAACATTACGGTCCCGTGGAAGACCCCCGATCGATCAAAATGTATGCGCTGCGAATGATCCTAAAACCTAGGCACATGTTAGTAGGGAATTGAGTGCATCCCCTATAAAAACCATTATCCCAAAACAGGTGAGAAGACCTCATTGTCAAGAAATATTCCAATTGATGTTTCGAACAGACTCGTTTTGGAATTTTCAAACTATTGATCCGGATTTTCCATGCAAGGAGTTTGTGATCACATTTGCATGTTGCAAGAATGCTTTGGATAACCTCCAGCATCAAAATGCACATTTCATGATTAAAATTTAAATCATACGGTTTTGTCAAATGGACAGTCGTGGTCTTCCCAAAGATTACTAACGTTGTTTTGGTGAAGAAAAATCTTTCAGGCTCAAAATTGCTGCAGGATACCTGGAGAACCCAGCTCCCAGAATGTCGCCTCAACAGAATCAAATGAAGCGTTGTCAAAATAAAATCTTTCTCTGCTTCAAAACTGAATTCCCGACAAATTTCGGGATCTTTCAAAAGAAGGAGTGAGGATAGAACCTTTTTTCAAAAATCAAGCGGTCCTCGCATGACGTGGAGAACCCTCGTCCCAGGATCCCTTTTAAAAAAAATCAAGCAATCCCAGTAGACGTGGAGAACCCTTGTCTCGGGACCCTTTTTCAAAATCAAGTGGCCCTATCAGACGTGGAGAACCCTCGTCCTAAGATCCCTTTTCAAAAAAAAATCAAGCAATCCCAGTAGACGTGGAGAACCCTTGTCTCTGGACCCTTTTCCAAAATCAAGCGGCCCTATCAGACGTGGAGAACCCTCGTCTCGGGACCCCTTTACAAAATTCAAGCAGTCTCATCAGACGTGGAGAACCCTCGTCATGAGACCCTTTTTCAAAATTTAGGCAGTCTCATTGGACGTGGAGAACCCTCGTCAGGAGACCCCTTTTCAAAATTTAGGCAGTCTCATCGGACGTGGAGAACCCTCGTCAGGAGACCTCTTTTCAAAATTCAGGCAGTCTCATCAGACGTGGAGAACCCTCGTCATGAGACCCCTTTTCAAAACAAAACAAAGGTAGAAACCGCCTAAAGGGTCAAACAAAGGTAGAAACCGCCTGAAGGGTCAACTCATGGTAGAAACCGCCTGAAGGGTCAACTCGAGGTAGATACCGCCTGAAGGGTCAACTCAAGGTAGAAACCGCCTGAAGGGTCAACCAATGGTAGAAACCGCCTGAAGGGTCAATCAAAGGTAGAAACCGCATGAAGGGTCAATCCAATAGTGAAAATCACTTAAATGGTCAACTCAATGGTCCAATCCACCATACGGATCAAAATCATTGGCAAATCTCAAATGGGACGCGTCTTCCTTAGATTCCTATCAGTTAGGAATCCCATTATGGTTTGACCTACCATACGGGTCAGAGCTTAACCTCTCTAGGATACTCTAGTAACGAGTTCCTAGAAATTCTCTTGAATCCATCAAACACCGCGAAAATCGCACAAACATCGAACAGGTAAGTGGCAGGTATGTCTCTCTATTATCTCACTCTCTCATGTCAAAATGTTTCCCCCTTCAAGAAAGAGCATACATGGACAAGCATGAAAATTGGATGTCATGACTCATTTTCCTTTAGTTTCCCGAGTCGAGTCGATCAGGACTCAGGTGTCACCTTATCTTTGAGAGAAACCTCTAACGAGATTCCTCTCAAAGAGGGGCAGCTGTTGACACCTAAATTTTGATCAACTTTTTTTTTTATTTTTATTTTTTTATTTATTATTTTTTTTTATTTTGAAAATTCATAGAAAATCCATAAAAAGTTGAAAAAATTGAAAAATCAATTTTGGTGACCTTAGCCAAGCTAAATGAACCATTTTGACCAAAAAAATAATTTTCATAATTTTCATTTTTTTATATATATTTCGAAAAATACAAAAAAAAAGAAAAAAAGAAAAAGAAAATCAAGAAGATCAAGAAAAATAATATTTGAGGTCACAAAGATATATAAAAATAGTCGGTATTTTTATTTTTATTTTATCTATTTTCTAGCCTCATAAATAGTAAAATTCAGGTTTGATTTTAGGTGTTTTCTAATCACCATAAAATTGAATCTGGCAAAAATATTAGTAATGATTAAAAGGAAAAGGAGTGAAAACATCATCATTTAAAAGGAAAAGGGGACTAATCATTTTGTCTTCTCTTTTGATTATTTTATTATTATTTTTACTTTTTAGTATTTTATTATATTATTATTATATTATTATATTATATTATTTTATTCTCCCCCCCCCCCCCCCCCCCGATCATGCGCAGCAGCTTCTTCTTCTAGGGGTTCTTCTTCTTCTTCAGGGGGCTATTTTTTTTTTCGTTAGTAAAAGCACCCCCAACGACCACCGAACCACCACCACCTCTTCCTCCATCCGTCTCACCTCGTCACTGCCACCATCGTCATCAGGAGTCGCCGGAAAACCATCAGAGAACAGAGAAAAAAGAAAATAAGGAGAAGATCGAGAGGAAAGAGATGACTCCTTCACGCGTCACCTCCTCGATCGTGTTCGACAAGTCGCCCCAACCAGCTCGACGGCCGTTGAACCAACACATCTTGCCTATGACCAGGTAAACATTTCCGGAACCGTACCTTCATAAAGGATGCAAATCTTGCCATGGACCATTAACGATAGTTTCTCTTTACATGAACCATTGCCTTGTGGTATTGCGTCATCCTTTCTCTGTTCGCGCCCCTGTTCACGTGGTCATTAATGGTGTTGGTAAGAAAAGTGTGGATACCAAACCTGAAGAGAAAATGAACTCATGATGATCTTGCTTTCTCCTTTATGTGTTCGCATTACTCCTATTTTTACCAGTATAAAAAAAAAGGATCCATGCCAACAGAATGTATTTAGTAATCTGATGAGGCTAGTTGAGGGTCAGATCCGGAGACCGACGAAAGAGACGTCACTGGTGTTGTTTTCGCCGAGACTATCACTATCGGGGATGGCCGTCGACGATGAGTGGCCACGGTGGTGTTAGGCGGTCCGATGAGTCGAAGGATATTTTTATATGAGCGAGTTTGGTGACGATAGGAGCCAACGGTTGGTGTCTTCATTGATGAGGGAGGCTCGCGTGAGACCCAATGGAGAAGACCTGCAAAGAGGATCCTGTGAAAAGCGCCGTGGAGAAGATGACTTAGTGGGTCGTGGGAAAGAAGGCCTAAAAAAAAAAGCAACAAAACAAAGAATAAAGAATAAAAAAACAAATAAAGAATGAAAAGCGTGGAAGGTCAGATTAAGGGGGCATGTTTGCTTGATCTTTGCTTTTGGGCCTATCAGGTTCAATTGGGCTTTGGAATTAATTTCATACGAATTGGGCTTAACCAAGAATTGGGCCTTAGGTTCAATTGGGAGTTTGTTAAGAGATGGCCTCTTTCTTTCAAATCTTTTATTTGGGCCTCAATACTTTTCCTAGCCCACGACTTTAGAAGGGTTGGGCTCAGAAGCCCAATCCGAAAATTATTTTCGAAAAAAATAATAAAAAATTTAAAAATGCAATAAAACAATAGAAAATCATAAAAAACTCAAAAAAATTCGGAAAAATTCAGAAAAATTCTAAAAAATTCCATAAAATAGGAAATGGCCACATTCAACTGGCCACGACCTGTTTTGGGTCATTTGACCCCCGATCTTTCCAGAAATGACGGTTTTGCCCTTTCGGCAAACCGTCTTCCAAAAACAATTCTAAAAAAATCCACGAAAATCCCCAAAAATAGGAAATGGCCACAATCAACTGGCCAAGGCTCATCCCGGGTGTTTTGAACCCCGACCCTTCTTAAAATGACGATTTCGCCCTTTGGGCGAATCGTCTTCCAAAAATTGGAGAAAAATCAAGAAATTCCAAAAAATTCTCAAAAATGGGAAATGGCCACAAACAACTGGCCATGGAATATTTTGGTAATTCGGTATCCAAATCTTCCAAAAATTGACGATTTTGCGCTTTGGGCTAATCGTTCCCAAATCTTCCCATTTTGCCCCTGGTCCTAAATCATGCCTTCCCTAAGCCCTTATGGCTATATTATGAGGCCTTTGACTTGAATTGATGTGCATTGATGTGATTTATTTATGCACTTGATTGAGCTTTTCATTAAAATTGATTGTGATTGATAGGAATAGTCTTCCAATCTGCATGAAACCCTGAATCAAACCTACCTCGCCTAAAACTGCGCCTGCATGAACTCTTAGTTAGGAAAATCACTCGCGTTAGGTACCGAAAGGGCGTTGGTAATGACACCAGCGTAACCAAGTCCCCGAACCCAAAATCTCTGGTTCCGCAGAACTGATCGATCTCTCCCAATCGGTCAGTAAGGTTTCCGGTCTACCCTCCAAGAAAGATCGGTGGCGACTCCAAATGCATGCACAAGTTGCACATGCCATCACGACCACACTAAGGTCGAAATCGATCGGCTCTTATCGCCGAATCTTTCGAAAAACACTCCCGCCGCGATTTGGTATGGGCTTGGGAGGGCTCGCGCCGATCTAAAGCCCGCGATCCGCACCCTTGTGCCGGGGAAGGCCCGCGATCGGTAATCCATTAGCCGCGTCCGCTTCCGGACGGGTCGCGACACCTATGTATGATTTTGATGTGATAATTGAAATGGATTGGTTGGGGAAACAAAGGGCTATAGTTGATTGTGGTAGTAAGATCACCCGTTTTTATCCGGATGGTCACCCTAGTTTTGAATTTGTAGGAAGTCGAGGAGGATCCTCGATTCCTTTAATCTTGTCGCTTGTGACGACGAAGCTGTTGAGTGAAGGGTGTCGAGCTTATCTAGCTATGGCAGTTGACACAACAGTTGAGGAACCGAAGTTGGAAAGTATTGCAGTGGTGCGTGAATTTCCTGATGTTTTTCCTAAGGAATTGCCTGGATTACCACAAGAGAGAGATATTGAATTCATGATTGAGTTAGCTCCTGGAACGGAGCCAATCTCAAAGGCACCATAGAGGATGTCCTTGTCTGAATTGAAAGAGTTAAAGGTGCAGATGCAGGAGTTGCTTGATAAAGGATTTATTAGACCAAGTGCATCACCTTGGAGAGCGTCGGTGTTATTTGTGAGGAAAAAGGATGGATCCTTGCGTTTGTGTATCGATTACATGCAATTGAATTAGGTGACTATTAAGAACAAATATCCCTTGCCAAGGATTGATGATTTGTTTGATCAGCTGCAAGGAGCATCTGTGTTCTCTAAGATAGATTTGAGGACTAGTTATCACCAGCTAAGGATCAGGAAAGAGGATATTCCTAAAACTGCCTTTAGAACGAGATATTGGCATTATGAGTTTACAGTTATGCCTTTTGGTTTGACTAATGCCCCTGCTACGTTTATGGACCTAATGCACCGTGTGTTTAAGGAGTATTTAGACAGATTCGTCATTATTTTTATTGACGATATTTTTATTTACTCAAGAAGTAATGAGGATCATGAGGAGCACTTGAGAATCGTCTTGCAGACCTTGAGAGAGCATTCGCTTTACGCTAATTTCAGTAAATGCGAATTCTGGTTGAATAAGGTAGCCTTTCTTGGCCATGTGATTTCTGGAGAAGGGATTTCTATGGATCCTTCAAAGATTGAGGCAGTGATAAATTAGCCCAGACCTACGACAGTTACAGAGGTATAGAGTTTTCTCGGTCTAGCAGGGTACTATAGACGCTTTGTGGAAAAATTCTCGTCTATAGCTATTCCGTTAACAAGGTTGACAAAGAAGGATACAAAGTTTGAATGGACTGATAAATGTGAGAGCAGTTTTCAAGAACTTAAGCACCGATTGACGACCGCGCCCGTATTAACCATTCCTTCTGGACCTAGAGGTTATGAGATATATAGTGATGCTTCGCTAAAAGGATTAGGGTGTGTGCTTATGCAACATGGAAAAATGGTCGCCTATGCATCGCGACAATTGAGACCTCATGAGATGAATTATCCGACGGATGATTTGGAGCTAGCCGCCATTATCTTCGCCTTGAATATTTGGAGACATTATTTGTGTGGTGAAAGGTTTCAAATTTATACAGACCATCAGAGTTTGAAGTATTTGTTTTCGCAGAAAGAATTGAATATGAGACAGCGTCGGTGGATGAAATTATTAAAGGATTACGACTGCGATATTTTGTATCATCCTGGAAAGGCGAATAGAGTCGCGGATGCACTAAGTCGAAAATCTAGCATTGCGTTGTTATTGATTAAAGGATGGTTGTTGTTAGAGAATCTGAGAGATTATGAGTTTAAATTGGAGGTATGCCAACTGTCAAGTTTAGTGGCAACTCTGAGAATTGAGCCTGAAATTAGAGAACGAGTTAAGGACTTACAGTCTACGGATCCTGAGATTCAGAAAATCCTCGAGATGGATGCGGCAAAAAGGAAAACTGATTTTCAAGTATCAGAAGATGGAATTTTGAAATATCGTTGACGTTTATGTGTGCCTGGTAATGAGGAGTTTAAGGAAAAGATTTTGTCGGAAGCTCACAGGAGTAACTACAGTATACACCCAGGTAGCACGAAGATGTACCAGAATTTGCGTCAGAATTATTGGTGGAATGGAATGAAGGTGGATGTGGCCAAGCATGTGGCGAAGTGCTTAACTTGACAGCAAGTGAAGGCATAGCCCTGTAAGCCTGAGGGACTGTTGCAACCATTGGAAATTCCCGAATGGAAATGTGAGCATGTGACAATGGATTTCGTGATGGGTTTGCCGAGAAGTCAGAGGGGACATGACTCGATTTGGGTAGTCGTGGACAGATTGGCTAAATTTGCGCATTTTATACCTGTGCGAAAGGATTTTGCGATGGATAAGTACGGTGAGTTGTATATGCGTCAGATTGTGCGTTTGCATGGAGTCCCAGTCACGATTACATCGGACCGAGGAATCAATGTTTAATGGATAATCTTGAGTGATATGGTGATAGAGATTTAAGTGGAAGCTAGCTGAAATTAAAGAGACATAGGCATGGATTTTGAGGTAGTAATTGTGTTTGAGGTTGCTAGAGAATTGCTTAAGCTTTAAGGGTCAATTGGAGTATATGATTGTGATTGTGGTTTGTCAATGATCCAACTTGAGGAATATGAGTTATAAGGAGACGATTGGTACTAGTGGATTCGGGCTTGAATTGTGTTATGACTTGATGATTCTAGCTGTCGATTGCTATTGACAACTTTGGATGATATGAGATGAGATGGATACAAGGAATATTTGGATTGAATATCAGTTGTGATCGAATGCCTATGGATTTGACTTGAATAATGATCGGACTTGAGGTATATGATGGAATATAGGCGATTGATCGGTGAGAGGCATGATTTGGAGCTAGCCGCGATTATCTTCGCCTTGAAGATTTGGAGACACTATTTGTGTGGTGAAAGGTTTCAGATTTATACAGACCATAAGAGTTTGAAGTATTTGTTTTCGCAGAAAGAATTGAATATGAGACAGCGTCGGTGGATGGAATTATTAAAGGATTACGACTGCAATATTTTGTATCACCTTGGAAAGGCGAATAGAGTTGCTGATGCACTAAGTCGAAAATCTAGCATTGCGCTGTTGTTGGTTAAATGATAGTCGTTGTTAGAGAATATGAGAGATTCTGAGTTTAAATTGGAGGTATGCCAACTGTCAAGTTTAGTGGCAACTCTGAGAATTGAGCCTGAAATTAGAGAACAAGTTAAGGCCTTACAGTCTACGGATCCTGAGATTCAGAAAATCCTCGAGATGGATGCGGCAAAAAGGAAAACTGATTTTCAGGTATCAAAAGATGGAATTTTGAAATATCATGGATTTTATGTGTGCCTAGTAATGAGGAGCTTAAGGAAAAGATTTTATCGGAAGCTCACAGGAGTAACTACATTATACACCCAGGTAGCACGAAGATGTACCAGAATTTGCGTCAGAATTATTGGTGGAATGGAATGAACGTCGACGTGGCCAAGCACGTGGCGAAGTGCTTAACTTGTCAACAAGTGAAGGCACAACACTGTAAGCCTGGGGGACTGTTGCAACCGTTGGAAATTCCCGAATGGAAATGGGAACATGTGACAATGGATTTCGTGATGGGTTTGTCGAGAAGTCAGAGGGAACATGACTCGATTTGGGTGGTCGTGGACAAATTGACTAAATCTGCGCATTTTATACCTGTGCGAAAGGATTTTACGATGGATAAGTACGCTGAGTTGTATATGCGTTAGATTGTGCGTTTTCATGGAGTCCCAGTCACGATTACATCGGACCGAGATCCCAAGTTTACGACGAATTTCTGGAAGAGTCTTCAAGAGGCTTTGGGAACTAGGTTGCAGTTTAGCACGGCTTACCATCCACAGACAGATGGACAGTCGGAAAGGACAATTAAGACACTCGAAGATATGTTACGAGCCTGTGTGATAGATTTTAAAGGTGGATGGGAGGTTCAACTACATCTAGTGGAGTTTTCTTACAATAACAGCTACCAGCAAAGTATCCGAATGGCACCGTTTGAGGCCTTGTATGGTAGAACTTGTAGAACTTTGGTATGTTGGGATGAAGTTGGAAAAAGAAGTATAACCGGCCTTGAATTAGTGGAACAGTCAGTTGAGGCGGTTAAAGTTATTAGAGAAAGGTTGAAAACGGCACAGAGTCGTCAGAAAAGCTATGCTGATAAAAGATGCAAGTCTTTGGAATTCCAAGTTGGAGATCATGTGTTTCTGAATGTATCGCCAATGCGAGGATTTTCGCGATTTGGAAAGAAATGGAAATTGAGCCCGAGATACGTAGGTCCTTTTGAGGTCCTAGAGCGAATTGGAACTTTGGCCTATCGACTCGCTTTGCCACCAAGTTTATCTCAAGTGCATAATGTGTTCCACGTATCAATGTTAAGGAAGTACGAGCCGGATCCAAACCATGTTTTGGATTTTGAGACCATTGAGCTGGGTGATAAAGTATCATATGTGGAGAAGCCAATCAGGATTGAGGATCGAAAGGAGCAAGTCTTAAGAAATAAGACGATCCTGCTTGTTAAAGTGATCTGGGAACATCACGGAACAGAAGGTGCCACGTGGGAAAGCGAGGAAGCTATGAGACGTCAGTATCCTCATTTGTTTAGTTAATTGGGCTTATTGTAAATTTCGAAGACGAAATTTCTGTAAGGGGGGAAGAATTGTAACATTCTGAATTTCCTGCCATTTTGAGGCTATTAAATGAGAACTATCTATCGATCTATTTCAGTTAATCTCGCTCGGATTTGATCAATCTAGAGTAGACTAACCCAAGGGGAAAGGCTAACGCATGACAATGTACGTGGACCTAGGAATCTCGAAGTGGAAAATGACGCTTTGGCCATAAGGATTGCTGAGGGACATTTAGAGCCAATAAAGGCCGATCTAATAACGATTAAGGAATCCATTGCTAGCGTTATACGATTGGAACACGGGTGATGCCGTACAACCAATGTATAATTTGCGACGTTTTTCTAAATCGAGCTTTGATGATCGAGATTGTCGGAACTAGCAATGAATCCTCGCAATTACATGACAACCAAAGTCATCTTATCCTGAGTCTTCCTAAGTGTGACGAGAGTCACAGAGTCGATACGCGTAACGTCTGCAAAAGCCGCCCGTTAGTTCGAGATAAACTGAAGTTACGATCGACGGACGATTGATCACGAAATGGAAGTTCAAAATTGGTAATTGGAAATGAAGAATTTCAAAATTGGAAAAGGATTTGACGTCGTCTCGCCAATAGCCATTCAAAATAAGAAAAACAAATTTTCGAACGAAAAATGCCAAATGACCGTTTTGCCCCTCAACCTTTTTCATTTGCCTTAAGAAATTTGGAAGGACAAAAGGGACATTTCTCCCACACCTTGAGGGCTGCCGAAAATTATGTTCAAGAGGTCAAGGAAGTCAATGGCATTATTGGTTTTTGCCACATGTCACTCTTAGAAGGCCTTAGGCATTTATTACCCACCTTATCACATCTTGTCAATTTTAACCTCAATTATATGTGTGAAACACCTCCATTTACAGCCCCTTCAGCCATGGGTAGCACGCCCCCTCCAATTCCCTTTTATTTTTCTCTCTTCTTCTTCTTACCAAAAACTGCCCGGAAGACAGTTTCTGAGCCCTCTGTTCGGCCTCCACGACCAGCCTCTTCCATCGCCGCCTCACCTCCGTCGACCACCACAGGTTAGTTCAAGAAGTCCTTGACAAATTTCAATTGGTTTTTTGTCCATTGGAGATCTGATTAATTTATGAAAATTTTTGGAAGAAAAGTGGACAGATTCTGAGCTAACTGAGAGAGGGCCATGGTTCTAGCTCTTAGAAATTTCGAATGATTCCAAAATTTTTGTGGAAACTCTATAACATCTAGTAATTGAGTCCACAGAGAAGAAATGGTAATTTCATTGAAGGTTTAAGGTATTTTCATGGCTGATCATGAGTGACTTTTATCCAGCAGAAAACTGACCACCGCGCACAAGGAGAAACCAAACTGATTGGAGGTCTTCTAGGTGTTGTTTCTCTTCGAAACTTTTGGTGAGCCTCTCTAACACTTATATTTAGGTTCTTGCGAATTTATTTCGTGAGAAATTGGGACCTAGGATCGAATTATGGACCGATTGTGCGGGGTAGGCTCAAACCCATTCTATTTTGGTTAATGTTCTTGTTATAGCGATTCTGTTGGGGGATGTTAGAGGGGTATTTTGACTTCAAATTGATGCAAGGGACTACTTATAATGTTGATTAAGGTGTTAGTGGAAAGTATGGGAGCTTTTCTTGTCCAAGAGCAAAAGCCATTGGCGCATTTTAGTGAGAAGCTAACCGACTCCAAGAAGAACTATTCGACATATGATAAAGAGTTCTACGCCATTGTGAGAGGCTGAGAGCTCTAGATCATTGGTCTCATTACTTAAGGCCAAAACAGTTCGTTTTTCATTCAGATCATGAGGCACTCAAGTTTATTAGCAGCCAACACAAGCTAACTCGAGACATGCCAAATGGGTAGAATTCCTTCAATCATTTTCTTTTGTTTCGAAGTATAAACCTGGCCATACTAATGTGGTAGCTGATGCTTTATCGAGAAGATATTCTATGCTTGCTGTTTTGGATTCTAGAATTCTTGGTTTTCAGATGATGAAAGAACTTTATGCTTGTGATCCTGATTTCTCATCTATCATGACCGACTGTAAGCATGGAGTTCAGGGCATTTATTCTGTCCAAGATGGTTTTCTTTTCAAAAGAAATCGGTTATGTATTCCAATGAGCTCGTTTATAGAATTGCTAATTCATGAAGCACATGAACGAGGATTCGCAGGTCATTTCGGCATCAACAAAAATCTTGAGGTTCTTCAAGAACATTTCTAATGGCCAAAGATGAGTGGAGATGTGCATGCCATTATTTCGAGATGTGCAACTAGCCAAAGAGCCAAGAGTCATTTTCACGAAGGTTTATATACTCCACTTCCAGTTCCATTGCAGCCTTGGGAAGATGTGAGCATGGATTTCATTGTGGCTCTTCTGAGAACCTAGAGAGGAAAAGACGCCATTATGGTGGTTGTTGATCGGTTCTCTAAAATGGCACATTTTGTTCCTTGTCATAAGTCAGATGATGCCTCTTATATTGCTGACCTGTATTTTAAGGAGATTGTTCGCCTCCATGGAGTACCGAAGACCATTGTGTCTGATCGTGACTCGAAGTTCTTGAGTTACTTCTAGAAGACCTTATGGAGAATGCTTGGTACGAGACTTCCATTCAGCACGAATTGTCACCCTCAAACCGATGGCCAAACTGAGGTAACAAATCGTACTCTTACTACTCTCCTTCGAGGAATGATAAGTAAATCCTTGAAAGATTGAGATTTAAAGCTTGCTCATGCTGAGTTTGCTTATAATCGATCACCAAGCTATACTACTGGTCAATCACCTTTTGAAGTTGTGTATGGATTGAATCCTCTCACGCCGATTGATTTGATTCCAATTCTGTCCAACTCTCAAGTCAACTTCGATGGAAAAGAAAGAGCTCAGGTGATGAAGAAGCTTCATGAGCAGATTCGTTCTAAAGATTGAGAAGGCCAACGAGTCTTACAAGAAGGAAGCTAATCGGCATAGAAAGAAGACTTATTTCCAACCAGGTGATTTGGTGTGGATCCATCTAATGAAGGAAAGATTTCCCTCCTAGAGAAAGAATAAGATGATGCCGAGAGTAGGTGGCCCATTTAAAGTTCTGGAAAGGATTGGCGACAATGCATATAAAATAGAGCTCCTTGGAGAATTTGGAGTTTCAGCTACTTTTAATGTGGGAGATCTCTCTCTATACTTGGAGGATGATGACCATTCAGATTTGAGGTTAAATCTCAAACAACCTACGGAGTATGATGCGAGAGCATTCGATGACGTCACTAATGTTATACCCGACGTTAATGTACAATCCTTGATTCCACCCATAAGTTCTGCACAGTTGTTATTCATTCAAACAAAAGGCTAAACTTAGTCACAACTTGCTTCAATGGATCGACTCAACGTAAAGTCTGAAGGCGCTGCTTAGAAAATGGAAAGCTCAGATGATGCAGTTCAGTCTCAGATGTTGTTCGCTTCAGTCTCAGATGATACGATATAAGCTCAGAAGATAACGCGCTCAGACGATAGCTCGTTCAGAAGATGGCACAATCTTAATGCGACTTCCTAATTAGTTGCTGGCTTGAAGGCCAATCAAATATATATCCATGAAAGGTTATCTTGAGATAATTATGCAGATTCGAAATATCTTTTAGGGATAATATTTGATATGCTAGGCTGGTGGACGAGATTATCTTGTTTCTTTTTCCGTATTTGAATAGGCGTAGGATTATTTGTTTCCTTTTCTTTACGTTATCTTCATCCCTCTATTTAAAGGAGGAGTATTCCCTATTGTAGGCAGACGAGACTATACGGTGTTGATTCTTGATGAATAAGAATTCCTCTTGAGTGTTGAGTTATACACTTCGGCATCTTTATCCTTGGAGAGTGGACACCCCTCGATGGTGAGCTAAAAAGCCCTTTATCCTTGGTTGGTGGCGTAGCCTTTAGACCTTGGTGGTGAACTTTCTATCAATCCCGATCTTCTTCCTTGGCTAGTGATATCTTTAGGCCTTGATAGTGATCGTTCTATCCTTCGTTTTGTATTGTTGGCTGGTGATATCTTTACGCCTACGACATAACTCAAATCCCTTCATTAATTCCACATACAATCCATACACTTTGACCCTAAATTTCGCAAACACCGTCCCTCACTTCACCCTTTTGAACTTGTTCACGACACTCTGTGTATTGAGACATCTATCCTATGGAATCACTCGCCCACGCACGCATCACGTTATCAATGGCTGGAGGTATGTATTGTTTATTCATGTTTCCATATTTGTTCCTGATTTTGAACGAGTTTCGCTTGTGAATTGCAAATCACGATCTCTAATTTCTCTGAATTTATTTCAGCATCGTTATGTACGAAATACATGATGGAAACTTAACAAACGATCAAAATTCATCTTTTATGATGGTTACATCCCAAGCAAATGGTCTTTCAGGATTGCAAAAGTACCCCGCGGACTTGATCCATAAATATTTTATAGAACTCTTTCTCCATATTTCAAAATGGGCCCCAGAATTATCGACTATACAGTAGTAGTCACTCTCTAGCGTGGTCCCTGCAGCCAATAATCTTTCTCCAGGTGGACTATAAGGGCTTGGTGCTGCTGTTAGGGTACGAAAACCCAATAAGAACGTGGGAACTTTCCTGGCTGAAATGAATAGCGCCACGTGACTGACAACGGTTGGCTAATATGAGGTTTCTCTTGTTTTAATCATTGAACACTAAAGGGATCCGTTTGTCCTTTTGGTTTCGGCTCGTATATATCCTCCCTCGAGGCCTCATCTTTATTGGTCCTGCAATCAATATTGCCTTCGTGGCTATTTTCGGCAAGGTTAAGGTCAGGAAAGGAAGTTCAATTCGAACTAGGAATCGATCTCTTGTGTCGTCCACATAAAGAGGATATTTCTTTAATTCGTATCTATGCATCTATTGCACAACAAGAGTGCAAATTTTCGGTCTCAATCAGCTGCTTGTGTCTTTTGTCACCCATTTTTAGAAGAAATTGTATTGAGACGTGATTTTTATTCTTTCTAACTAGTGATGTTTGTTTTTCTGCTGCTGAAGGAAGCGGGGGTCCTGAAGTTACTAGTAAATATTAACATGGAACGGTTGCCGATTTCCTTCATGTGAGCATTGCTCCATGCAAGACTAACTTAGAATAGGCGGCATGAAGTCCACTTGGCATCCACATCCGTTAGGCTTTTTATATCCTCCTCGCACGCCCTCTCTACTTCGTATCGCTTATGGTTTTACTGCTGTAGTGCTGTGCAATGCAAACCCTTTCACAAGGTCAAGAACCTGGAAGTGAACCTCCTGAACAAATTGCTTGAGGTTTGATGTTGCTCATTGTAACACAATATCTTGTGAACATTTCCCTCGGTTGTGTATATTTCCTTTGATGGTTACTCATGATTTATGATTTTAGAAAAATAGTCTCATGAAAATAGATTGATATTGTTATCCTAAATCAGGATAGAAGAGTCTAAATTTCTTGTTACCTTAGATAATCACCTGGTACTGTTAGTAGTGCATGTTGCACTCTTCATTTGGAATATATGAAACTACTCATTCACCCATTTATAAGTAAAGGGTTCAAATCTTGGGACGCTCTCTCATGCTCTTTGCCCTTGATGGTTTACAATTTGCTCACACAAAATAGGAGCCGAGCATATTTGAAAAAAAAAAAAAAACCGAGTCATGCACTCACAAAGGACTAGCTTATATTCAAGGGGGAGTGTTTATCACTACCCCACATCGCTTATGTATGCGGTTATGAAGTGCCTCATGTCCATGTAGTTTTCCTCTATCTATTGACTTAAGTTTTTGAGACGAACTTTTCAACATTGACTAATTAAAGTTCCTAGTGGAACTTAATAAGCTCGAGCACCAGCTCCTACAAACATCAGATAATCCTCAAAGCGACTTTCACAATATGACAATGTTTAAAGTAGACATTGAAGTCTACAGGTTCCGATCAATGAAAAGCTGGCATAACAAGACCAACCTTTATCACTGGTCACCGGATTATGAAATGGTCCCATTTTGGGAGTATCAGCCAATTTCGCACTCGGTATCAATCAACTTCTCGTGGCTGTTCACAGATATAATTAGGGCAGTGGGCACTCATAATTGAAGTGCCTTTAACACCAGGGTTAGTTGAGGAGCAAATAGAGACAGAAGAGGGGACGATGTGCTACACGGTGTGTGATAACCGAGGACAGGGTAGGCGAAAGGGCGATTCATGATACGTCATTCCTATAAAATATAATTTCAAGATCTACATTATTATCCAAAAAGCTTTGCATTACGCTGTCCACGAAAAATAGGACACTGGATGATGATTGATATGTGCATTCTTGAAGTATTATTGGGCAGCATCAGATTAGGATATCAAAGTCGTAATTAAACTCATTTTCCCCTTTTTGAAGCACTGGAAATTTTCTTATTGGAGGTGACATTTGAGAAACTTCGCTGTAGATAACCTCATTCGAGTTGCAAATTTGGTTTTTTCGTCCGGTGGGAAACTTCTAAACTTCACTAAAATAATCTAATCTCTTCAAAGTTAGGGAACATAAAACAAAACGATCAAAGACTGGGCACTTCATGAGCAATAATCAGTGGGTTATAATCATGGACATCTCCAATATTTATATTTAACTAAATTTACAGATGAGTCGGAACGGAGCAAAGAGGGCAAGTAGGGGCCGCCGCCACCTAGGTGTTCTGTGCAAACTTATCAAAATAAGCCCAAAAGTGAAATATTTGAACTGGTTCAGGTTTTGGCAATAAACTTTGCCTCCCAACATTCGCGGGGGTGGTTGATTGTAATATTTACAACTGGAAAATTTTTAAATAAAGACTGAAATATCTTTATTTTCTCAAATAAGGGCCTGTGTAGATATTATTTCAAATAAAGGCCTAAAGTGGATATTGCTTCAAATAAAGGCATGAAGTGACCATATTAATCTAAAAAAAGGGCCCCTCACAGTTGGTTAGGGCATTTTCATCATTTTTTTTTCTCTTTTCGTTCTTCATTTTTTCCTTTTTATGTTTTTTAAAAATTAAAAGAACTAAAAAAATAAACACATGCGAGAAGTCTAGTGGGAGGCAGCCCTCCCGCCTATAGATGCCATCCCACTGGTTATTGGGCGGCGACCCACTGGTTATTGGGCGGCGACGATGGTCGTCAGGTTATTGGCAACTTGATGAGGGTCGGCGATCCTCACCCAAATCTTGCGAGGGCTTGTTGGCCCTCACGTTTGGTTGGTAGGGTCCCCCATCCTCATTGAGGCGCGGCGACCCTATTGACCATTGTCGCTGCCCCACCACCAATGGAGCAGTAACCATAAGAGGGGGGCTACCCTCTTGCTCGTGTTTTTTTTTTCCTATTTTAACTTTTAGTTTTTTAAGTATTTTGATGAAAATGCCTTTGATCAGCCAAATTATTTAGCCGGCCAATGAGATCAAGCATTATCTGAAACAACTATGACCACTTCAAGCCTTTATTTGAAAGAATGACGATTTCAGGCCATTATTTAAGAAATGATGGTATTTCGGACCCTTATTTGAAATTTTCCCTTAAGAATTTTATGTCGAATGTCATATTTCTTCTTTTTCTTTTCTTTAACTCTTGTATTGTTTATTTTTCTGTAAATTTACAAGTCTATAAAACAAATACTTCTGACTACTTTCAAGCATGCTGGGATATTGACCTGTCTGTTTTTGCTTAGGTATAGGGTCGTCCCTGCTTTTGGCCAGCCTCTTTTGGCCTTGTTGTTTTTCTTTCTTTTGAAACCTTTTGCTTCTTTTTGGGACCCACGACACCCTTGTACTCCTAGTAACAGTTAGTGTCACCATGTGTACAGGCTTTTTGTGGTGTCAGGCTACTTATTTGTATAGTTTTTTCGGCATAAGTCAATATATCACTTACCTTGACCAAAAAAAAAAAAATACTTCTGACTACTTTATCACATCTATGATTCCATAGACAACATTTTTCATGTACCATTTATAAGTTATACAAGTAAGAAGATGACCTTTCATAAACTAGAGTATCATTTTTAATGAAATGTCAGTATAATAATTACCTTTTTTGGTGTGTTTAAAAAGATGAAACTTCATAAAGGAACTTAAGGCATACAACTAACTAAATTATTTCAATAGTATTCTTCAATATTTTATTCTCAGCTAAAAAAAACACCCTTTTATTAATTTGCATTTTGTGTGTACTGATTTATTGTGGAATTTTCTTCCTGTATCTTGTAATGTTACAAACTAATTGCACCTTTAGTGAAGTACGTTGGACTTTCGCCCCCTTTAGTTAGAATTGTGCCTCTGGATTCATAATGTCTGTTACATGTAGACGAAGGAAAATAGCACTGAGAACAACAATGATTTCCTTGAAAATCCCACAAAATATCACTTGAAAAATTTGGACCACACAATTAAATCTCATGATAATGTTGTATCCAACCCTAGGGAATCTGGAGATGGTCCTAACCCATCGCCCTCACGAACGAATAGATAAGTGCAGGCAACGTGCTACCGATCCATAAATTAAATGCAAACGGAGTTGGAGAACGATGCGGTCGCATAATCCTTATCTTAACATTCTCTGTCTTGCAAGTCTATTGTGGGGAAAAAAATAAAACTGAAAGCTATGAGTACCCTAAAAAAATTAATACTTACCACGAAAGTACAATTGAATCCCAAATTTGTTAAAAGTCCAATCAAGCCTTACAACTTTTCAAACTGATGCAATCGAGTCTTTCCATTAATTCTGTCCCGGCTACTTAATGGAAAATGTTGATGTGGCTTTTTTTTTTTAGTATTTTCTCTTTTCTACATGGTAATTGTTGGTATTGTCTTGAATTTCAAACGAAATCAAGGAAAGCTTGAAAATATGTCAAGATATTTCAAAAGATTTGGGGATAATCACTAAAGATTTATTAGTTAGTTTCTTAAATTGATAATAAGATCTTTAGGGATACAAATCTGATGATCTTTATTATTCAGCAATTCTACCTTGTATCTCTGTATGCTCAGAAAATAAGAAATCATCTCTCGCTCCCATGGACATAGGCAGATTTTCACCGAGCCACATAATTCTCCGTGTTCTTGATTATTCCTGCCTTTCTTTATTTTTCATCTCATCTAGTAAAAAAGCTGTTCCACACAGCAACTAGTATCAGAGCAATCCAGGTTCTTCATTCTTGTATTGCGATTTTTGACTAGATGGCTGGAAAAGGTTCGACCTTTCGATTCGATATCAAACAATTTACTGGGAAGAATAATTTTACATTATGGTGGAGAAGGATGAAGGATCTGTTGATTCAACAAGATTTATCAAAAGTTATTCTGGGAAGTTCGAACAAGCCGGCCGCAATCACCTATGATGACTGGGCCGACATGGAGGACAGGGCATGCAACGCGATCCGATTGAACATATCGGATGAAGCCCTTCAATTCGTGGCGAAAATCGATTTCGCTCCGAAGGTATGGCTTAAACTCGAAAGCATTTACATGACAAAATCTCTTACGAACAAGTAATTCTTGAAGAAGAGATTGTATTCGCTTTAGATGAGTGAAGGAGGAGATCTGTTGGAACACCTCAACGTGTTCAATCAGATGATCAGTGAACTTACAAGCTTAGAGGTAAAGTTCGAGGATGAAGACATAGCGCTTCTACTATTGGTGTCGTTACCGGATTCGTTTTACCACTTGGTGACTACGCTCCTTTATGACAAGAAAACCCTAGAGATCGGAGAGGTGACTGTTGTCCCAATTTCTAACGGTACCCGAAAAAGGGGAAGTAGTTCAAAATCTACGGGAGAGGAACTCTTTGGGAAGGAGAAAAATAGTCAAAGAAGAGGAAGATCAACTGATCGAGGATCAAGCCATAGAGGTTGATCAAATCCAAGGAAAGGTTTAAAGGAAGATGCAATGGGTGTAAGGAAAGGCATACCAAGAGATTCTTTTTAAATAAGAACGAGAAAAAGAAGAAGAGCTCGGATGAAGCAAGTGTAGCTGACAGCATGAGACTAACGATGAGGACGTCTTGTCCATATTGTCGGGGAAGGACACCTTCGAAGATTCATGGATCTTGAACTCCGGATGTACTTGTCATATGTGTCCTCATTTAGAAGCCTTCCATGTGTACAAGGCATATGATGGTGGGTCAATTCTTATGGGGAATGACACTTCGTGCAAGACTTTTGGAGTTGGAACCATGAAAATCAGGATGTTTCATGGCATGATCAAAACTCTATCAAATGTTCATCATGCCACTAGTCTAAGGAAGAATCTGATTTCATTAGGAGCACTTGAATCCAACGGGTGCAAGTACTCGGCTCATGGTGGAGTCTTGAAGGTCATTAAGGTTGCTCTAGTTGTTCTAAAGGGACATAGGCATGGAAACCTAAATCGATTTATAGGAACCACAGTGCAAGGTAGAGCATTTGTTTCCACGAATGCTAGCACGGAGATAGATAACACCTATATGTGGCATATGCATCTAGGGTATATAGGGGAAAATGAATTGATGGAGCTTCACAAGAGGAATGCACTCCAAGGTATGAAAACATGCAAATTAGATTTCTGCAAATTTTGTGTGCTTACAAAACAATGCAGAGTACTATTCAAATTTGCAACTCATACGAGTAAGGTCGTGTTCGAATATGTACATACGGATGTATGGAGTCATTCACCAGTAAAGTCGAAAGGCAGGAAGGAATACTTCGTGACATTCGTTGATGATTTTTCTTGGAAATTTTGGGTCTACTTCATGCGACATAAAAGTGAGGTCTTTGACAAGTTCAAAGAATGGAAAGCCGAAGTTGAGACTTCAATGGTGAAGAAGCTTAAGTGTTTGAGATTAGACAATGGAGGAGAGCACAAATCGACACTATTCAAGGAGTTTTGCAAGAATGAATGGATTAGACGTCACTTCATAGTTCTGGATACGCCTCAACAAAATGGCGTAGCGGAAATGATGAACCGGACCTTATTAGAGAGAGCTCGGAGCATGAGGCTTCATGCGGAACTGAGTAAGGAATTTTGGGCAGAAACCGTCTGTGTGGCATGTTATCTTGTGAATCAATCTCTACAATTGCAATTGAATGAAAAATTTCTGAAGAGGTATGGATTAGTAAAACTATCAATTATTCTAATTTAAGAATATTCAGTTGTCCTTCATTTGTATTTATACAGAGTTCAAAGCGCTCGAAGTTGGATCCAAAATCAAAACAGTGCATATTTCTCGGTTATGAGAATGGAGTGAAAGTTACAAATTATGGGATCCAAGTGAGAAGAAAGTTTTGATGAGCAATGATGTTGTATTTAATGAATTAGCAATGTTGAAGTCAAGCTGCGTTCTACATGCGGCTACTGAAGAGGAGAGTGATAAATCTATTGTTAAGGTGGAGCTTGAAGTAAGAGATGTTGAGAAAAACCCTAGATGATTTGAAAGTTTTCAAAACAATCCAAGTACTCTTTAGTTTCGAGATAATGTCATGGAATACTTGTTTTACAAATTATCCTTTGGTGCGGGCATGCATAGGATTGAATCTGGCAAAAAGGTTTAGCTTAGATGTTATTTTTAAGGGACTCAGATGCTGTGTCGAGCTCAGACGTTGAGTGGGGATAGCATAGACATTGGAATGATGCTCAAGATCTGAGAAGAGTATCCATGAGCAGTAATCAAAACTTGAAGAGGACTTCAAGATATACTTAATTGATATACTACAACGGATATAATCGAGCTAGATCATTCTTAAAGATTCTCGGGGATAGAGATCAATTAATGAGGCGGATCTTAGGAGACGAGCAAAACTTACCTATTGAATGAATTCATCTATGGAAATCTAGGATCATAATTGTATGGGCGATTTGATCCGAATGGGGAAGACTTTCTTTTGGCAAGCCTCAACAGCTACGAGATCTTCTTTTGGTAATTGTCTTGTCCAAACGAAAAGTTTTGGAGAGACCTCTTCTAGAAGCCTTGCAATGGTTAGATTGGAGGCGAAGGAGTATAAAAGACATATCAAAACTGAAGAGAAATAAGATTGGCTTTAAAAGGAAAAACTTTTCATAATTCTTAGATCGATAGTACTTCAAATCATATATTCTTCGTGATCCATTCATTGTATTTGTGAGGAGGTGTACACGAGAGTATTGAACGTTAGGTGTGAAATCCTGTGTTTCAAGGGAGACCACTAAGCTGTAACTTCAAGTAGTTTACTAGTGAAATCTAGTTGATTAGCTGATAGCCGAAGAAGTGGACGTATGCTTAACCAAACCCCAACCACTATAAACCCTATGTGCAGTATAATCTATCTCTTACTCTAATTTTATTTTATATCTTGTGATAGCAGAACTGCACGCTCAACATATACAGTGATAAACTCTATTTTGATCATCTGAGATCTGAGCTTAACGTTTGTGCAATTCGAATTCTGCTTTAAATCTTGAAAATTGTACGATAATCACCTATTCACCCCCTTCTAGGTGGTGACGCAACAATTAGTATCGGAGCCTGGTGCTCATATATTATGAAGTGTTTTTACTTCCGAGCTAACGATCTTTCTGGCTAGCAATTTCTTTCCCACATGGATCGAAGGTGAAAGCAACAACAGACCACCATATTTTGAAGGGAAAGAGTATAGCGACTGACAAAACAAATTCAAGAAAAACATTAGATGCTAGGATCTCCAGATTTAGGATGTTGTACAACGAGGAGTGAATCCAACTGCATATGTCATGAGCGAATCAAATGCAGGGGATAATAATTCAACGCCAACTACCACTCTATCGGCCACTGAAATCGCCAAGAGATATGCCCTTGATGCAAAGGTTATCTATTCATTTTATAGTGTTTTATATCATACTGAATATAAACGTATTGCAGATTGTTCATCTTCAAAATAGATTTTGGACAAACTTTACATTACATATGAAGGAACAGACAGAGTCAAAGAGACTAAAGTCAAATTCCTTCTCGTCCAGTATGAAGCAATCAAAATGAAGCCCGGAGAAACCGTGAAACGAATGTTCGATAGATTCACTGAAATAGTGAATGGTCTTACATTCCATGGGCAACCAATGTCTGGACCGATGAGAGTCAATAAACTGCTAAGAGCTCTTATGAAGGAATGGGTCAACGTCAAAACATCCTTTCGAGAGACTCAAAGGATATGACCTTTGTCTATGGACGAGCTCATTGGAACTCTTCAATCTTATGAGGAAGAAAGAATCAATGAGGAAACCATGTCAAAAGGTAAGAAATCCATTGCTTTGAAATCTAATGATGATTTTCATATTTTAGATTCTGAGAATGAAAACGATGAGGAACTAGCATTCATGGTCAAAAGATTCAGAAGAATGGCAAAGAAAGGTAGTAATTTCAAATACAAGAATGATCTCAGACGATATGATCATAAAAGATCATTTGAGACAAAAAATAAAAGCCAAGAAGTCATATGCTACGAATGCAAAAAGAGAGACCATATTAAACCAAATTGCCCTATGTTAAAGAAGAAAGATAAGAATGAAAGATCTAAGAAAGCCTTGAAAGTAGAGACTTGGAGTAATACCGAATGTGAAAGTGATGAGGAATACGCAAACATTTGTCTCATCGCAGAGTCAGATGACAATCTAGAGGTAACTCATTCAAAAATTTCTTATGATGTATTTTGCATATATAGATGAACTATGTTTAGAATATAAAGTTACTTTCAAAAGACTTTTCGAATTAAAGAAGGAAGTAGCTATTTTCAAACAAACAGACGTTTCTCAAAAAGATAAGATTAGCTTTCTTGAAAAGAAATTTTCTCAAATAAAGGAGAAATCTGATTTTATTTCCAAGGAGAATAGCTTATTAAAATCTAGAATTGAAATCCTTGAGAAAGAAAGTATTTCCTTAAAAAACGAAATAGATCTTTTCAAAGAAGAAAGAAATTCCTTGAAAAAGGAAAAAATATATTTTTGAAAAAGAAAATGCTTCTTTGAAAAAGGAAACTTTGGATATTCATAAGAAATTCTCATCCGGGTCAAAGACACTACAAGCCATACTTTCTATACAATTCCCTTATTGTAACAAATGATGACTGGGTTTTCAAAAGGAAAGCGATGTGAAAATAATTTTCCTGAAGTAAAGGAAAGACTTAGGAAAAGGCCTCCTAGGAATTTTTATAATAGTCATTTTAGAAAGCAGTTTGCAAAGTTTAAAAGTCAGAATTTGTATGTATGTTCAAACTGTGGTGATTCAAGACATTCTAAATACTAATGTTCCAAGATCAAAAGGCCAAGTCGAGATATTCTTAAATATACAAATGTTGCTAACCCGAAAGGACCCAAATAGATTTTGGTACCAAAGAAAACTTGAGTTTCTTTGATTATTGCATGTATCAAAGAGAAGAAAAATAAATGGTACCTTGATAATGGATGTTCTAGACACATGACTGGAGATGCAACAACCTTTATTGATCTTGAAATGTTCAATGGTGGAAATATTTCCTTTGGTGGCAATAACAAAGGAATAATTATTGGCAAATGAACCGTGAAGATTGGCAACCTTTATATAAATGATGTTTCATTAATCAAGGGTTTGAATTTCAATCTTATTAGTATCAGGCAATTATGCGATATTAGATATAAATTTTCTTTTGCAGAAAGTAAGTGCTTAGGTACAAGTCGGACAATGAATTTCCGTTCACTGGACGAAGACATGTTAATATTTATCTTCTGGACACATCGTCTGAGGACGAAAAATGTCTTCTATCTGTCAAAGATGATCCAGAACTTTGGCACAAGAACCTGGGACACATAAGTCTCAATAAAATATCAAAACTCTCTTAAACTAAACTAGTTAGAGGACTCTCAGATGCCAAATTTGAAAGGACTGAGCACTATGAACCTTGCACACTTGGCAAACAAGTAAGAAATTATTACAAATTTATAAATGAAGTTTCTACTAACAATACTCTGCAACTTTTACATATGGATGTCTTCGCACCCACATGAACACAAAGCATTGGAGGTAAGAAACATTGCTTAGTTATTGTGGATGATTACACCAGATACATTTGGGTATTCTTTCTTGCACATAAGAGTGATGCATTTTCACACTTTGAAACATTTTCTAAGAAAGTCCAAAATGAAAAAAAAAAAGGCTACTCAATTTCTAGCATCAAAAGAGATCATGGAGGGGAATTTTGAAAATCAATAATTTGCTGAATTTTGTGATCAAAATGGTTTTCAACATAATTTTTCATCTCCATATACACCACAACAACATGGAGTTGTTGAAAGAAAGAATCGTTCTTGTTGTGGCTAGCGTTATCACCTAGAGGGGGTGAATAGGTGATTATAGTGCAATTTCAATGTTTTTTGCGGAATATAAATTGCATAGACGTTTATATAACGTCTTAGATGATAGTAACACAGTATATCACTATAGACAATTCATATGCAGTTCTACTATCACAGAATATATGATATGATCAGAGTATGGATAGAGAAAACTACACATAGAGTTTATAGTGGTTCGACTTTGGTTAAACCTACGTCCACTTCTTCGGCTATCAACCAATCGGCTGGATTCCACTAGTAAACTGCTCAAGAGGTTACAGCTTAGTAATCTTCTTGACACGTAGGATACCCCACCTAGCGTTCAACACTCTTGTGTACACCTCCTCACAATTACAATGGATGAATCAAGAAGTGTATGTGAAGTGAAGTACTTTCGATCCAAGAATTATAAAGATTTTTCCTTCTTTATGCCGATTTTTTTATCCCTTCAACCTTGAGATGTCTTTTATACTCCTCCGCCTCCAATCTAACCGTTGCAAGGGTTTCAGAAAAGGTCTCTCCAAAACTTTCCATTTGTACAAGACAGATACAAAAAGAAGATCTTGTAACCGTTAAGGATCACCAAAGGAAAGTCTTCCCCGTTCGGATCAAATCGCCCATACAATTATGATCTTAGGTTTCCATAGATGATTTTGTTCATTTGAAAAGTCGTATGTGTGTCTCCTTGATTTCGCATCCTTGATTGATCTCTATCCCCGAGAATCCTCAAGAATGATCCAGCTCGATTGTATCCATTATAGTGTATCAAATAAGCACATTTCAAAGTCCTATTCAAGTTCTGACTACTACACGTGATACTCCACTCAGAGCTTGAGCGCCATTCCAACGTCTAAGCTATCCCCACTCAACGTCTGAGCTCGAACCGGCCTATGTGTGACATTTCGAATTCCGACCCTCTCGAGGCCGTTGAATGGAAGGATATCGATCGTTGTATTTCAGTTATAACTCGCTCGGAGTTGGCCACTCCCGAGTTAACTGACCAAAAGGGAAAGACTGACGCGGAGTCGAGTATGTGGACCTAGGGAATTTGAATAAGAAATGGCACTTTGAGCATAAGGATTGTCGAGGGAATATTCCGGGCTAGCAGAGATCAATCTAGCAATGATCAAGGAATGTCTTGCTAGATTTATACGTTGGGACGCGGGTGATTCCGCTTAACAAATGTGTAATTTGTGAGAATTTCCTAAATCAGATTCCGATGATCAGGATCGAAGGAACGAACTTTAAACCCTCACAATTACATGACAACCAAAGTTTCCACGGCTCAAGAGAAATCCCAAGGTTGATACGCGTAGCGCCTGCAAGAGTCGCTCGTCAATTTGAGATAAACTGGAATGACAGTCGACGAGAGTTCGACATGAAATTGGACATCGAGATTGGGTATTAGACATTGATGAATTTTAATATTGTAATTGAGATGGACGTCGCCTCACCGAGGGTGGTTTATATTGAAAAAATAGAATTTCGGACGAAAAGTGCCAAATGACCATTTTGCCCCTCAACCTTTGGCCTTGCCTTAAGAAGTTTAAAAGGTCATTTTGGTCATTTCCCCTCCTCTATATGCTACCTAAAATTGGATGAGGATGAGTCAAAGGGAGTCAAAATCAATGAAGCAACCAATGGAAGGTTGCCAAGTGTCAAGCAATGAGAAGGCCAAGAATTAAATGCCCATTAATTACACATCTTATCAAATTGACCAAAATGGATTATTGGTGTGTAATAGACTCTCTCTCTCTCTCTCTCTCTCTCTCTCTCTCTCTCTCTCTCTCTCTCTCTCTCTCTCTCTCTTCATTTTGGCCGGCCACCTTCATCCCCACCATCTTCTTCCTCTTCCTCTCTCTCGGCCGAACGGATTCATTGCGAACAGGAAAAAACGGGCTCACTGTTTTGGCCATAACTTTGTCGTCCGACATTGGATTGAGGTAAAACCACTGCCATCTGAAAGCTTATCGTCTTTCCATTCTAGGAATGTATTATGATCATAATTTGGCCCGGCCATTTGTCCCGTAGGTCTGTTTGAGTGGGCAAAGGTCAAAATCTGACCTGGTTTTGGAGAGGCTGCGTTTTTGGGAGCTTTCGGACTCCAAATGGCTTCAAATTTTCAGTGCGCTCTTCTAAACCCATATTATAAGATTTTAACAAGTTGAAATTATGGTTTTATATGATTTTTAATGGGTGTACATGGCTGGTTTGTGGAGGTTTATACCGAGCAAATTCTGTCCGTTTGAGGACTGTGGAGGAACCGGGCTGTTCAAAGGCTTTGAGGTGTTATTTTGCTTCCAAATTTTTGATGAGCTTCCTTAACATGTAGATTAAGGTTATGATGAGTTGGTTTTGTGATGGATTGAAGTTTGGAATTGATTTATGGCTTGATTGAGCGGATTGAACCCGAAACCGGTTCTGTTTTGTGGATACCCTGCTGTGACTGATTTTGTTAGGGGACTAATGAAGGGAAATTTGACTTCAAAATGACTCATAAGACTTCATAGGATGTTGTATGAGGTGTTAATGGGGAGTATGTGAAGTGGATTGGGAGTTAGAAGTGAATTATGGACAAAATTGGTGCATGAAATCTAAGTTGTATCTTGCCTTATGTATGGCCATAGGAGCCGATCATATTGAGGGTTTATGGGAGTATTGTTATGTGTTCAATTGATCGATAAGTCGTCTTGAGTTGCTAATTTAATGGCTATTGAGGGATTGGGTTAATGGAAGTGAGAATTCAATGGCTTTTTGATCCAAAATTGATGAACCTTTCTAGGTTAACGAGAAATTATTGGGGATTGCATACTTGTGGCACTGAGGGGAGTTACTTGGTGTGAAGTTTTGCTAATCAATCGAGGTAAATGGTTCCTAAACCCTTACGTGAACCCCAAGACACTACTGATAGTTGTCTGGTGTAGCGCGATTGTGCGATAAAAGCATGGTAATTGACAGTGTGTTATTGAGTTTGGTCGTGGGCCCTGTTATTGTTAATAAGTTTGGCTATGGGCCCTGCTATTGTTATTAAGTTTGGCCATGGGCCCTGTTATTGCTATTGAATTGGCTGTTATACCTTGTGAACTACATCGCGGCCGTAGGCCCTAGCGATGATTTGGCTAGATACCCTTGCAAACTACATCGCGGCCGTGGGTCATGGCGATGATTTGGCTAGATGCCCTTGTGAACTACATCGCAATTGTGGGTCCTAGTGATGATTTGGCTAGATGCCTTTGTGAACTACATCGCGGCCGTGAGCCCTAGCGATGTTTTGGCTTAGAGCCCTGATGATATCGATTGGCCTGTGGCCTTAGTGATATCAATTGATTATGAGTTCCAGAGATATCAGTTGGCAAGAGTGCCAAAGAAATGCATCGCAGCTGAGAGCCCGGGCGATGAGTGGTTGTGAAACTTATAATGACTATGAGTATTGGTTTATGCTCTAAGTGTTATGAGCTTGAACCCATCAGGTTAAGTACGTATGACTGTGACATTTGGTTATACCTATCTTGCTGAGATAGTTGATCGGTGGATGCCTTGTGCCATTTTCTTGGATAATGTTCTGCATCTGGTGTTAGTTTCATGGTCTGGGAGGACTGGTGTTCAGGTCTAGGTTTAGGTTTGACTTGCTGAGATTTATATCTCACCCCAGTGGTGGCTTAATTTTTTCAGGTTCCAAGCGATGGAAGCCCGAATTTGTAAAGGAGTGGCATTGGAGGAAGTAGGTGATCAAATGTATTTAAGACATTGGGCGACCTTAGAGATTGTATACTGTTTGATGGATGTAGAAATTAAATCTTTGGTTTTGACCATTCATGAGACTTGAGGTGTATTATATAGATACGAGAAGTGTACTATTTTCTGTCCTAAGTCATCTTGATTTTATTTGTGTTCGAACTAGTTTCTTGCTTCCGCATGTACACGATTATGGAGATGAGGCCGAAGGATCCTGGATGGCACAGCTTGATTATGTCCAGTGGGATGGTCACGAGCTCGCAGGGTTCGGGGCGTGACATCCCCGTTTAAGTGGTATCAGAGCAAGGTCAGCTCGATCCCTTGTGATTGAGGTTTGGAGTGATAAGGAGTGATGACTTGGGGACATTAGCTAGTGAGACCTTTAGGATTAAGCACGGATTGCTGAATCTTGGGGACTATAGGCTTGAACTTGTGAGGTACACTAATGGTTCAAGTGTCGATTTAATGGATGATCTTGAGTGATTTCATGGCTAAGGCTCCCAAGGAAGTGAGTAGAGACTAAAGAGTCATAAGCCGGGATTTGAGGTTGCTAGAGAATAGCTTATGAATGAAAGGTCAATTGGAGGATATGATTGTGATTGTGGCTTATCGATGACCCAACTTGGGGAGTATGAGTTATAAAGAGACGACTGGTATTAGTGTATTCAGACTTGAATTGCATTGTATCTTGATGGTTTAGTTATCGATTGCTATTGACAATTTTAGATGATATGAGATGAGATGCGTACAAGGGAGCGGATAAGGAATATTTGGATTAAAGGCCACTTGTGATCGAATGCATATGGATTTGACTTGAATAACGACTAGACTTAAGGTATATGGTTGAATAGAGGAAATTGATCTGTGAGATGTGACAGTCATTGGTGGAACCAGAGGTTTTCTATAATTGAGGCTTGATGTGGAAAAAATTGTGGTATGACAAGTGGTGAGAACGAACGTGCGGTGCATTTGTTTGTGGCTTTGAAACGAAAGCTGATAAGGGTGCAGCATGAACTTATCGATGTTGGACTTAATAAACTGTCACTTAGTATAGGACAAGTTAATGGGATACCTATAAATCGTAATGAAGCATGGTATGAGACGTGTAGAACGGGGCTTCCTCCGTAGATGTATGACTTAGGACAACCTGTAACAACCAGGTCTGATGAGGGCGGGGAGTGATCGTCGGGACAGAGAGGTCCGGACAAGGAACGGCTCCCGGCAAGCTTCTAAGATAGCGGGGAGGTAGGGATGACCCAAGTCATAAATTGAAAGGGAAAGCCTAGGTATCAGGTTGAGTTCAACTGTGGTTAAGAGATGTATGGCACGGGATGGATTCCCAAGTGAATGTTTGAAAGTGGCATGGCATGTGAAATGACGCCTGTTTGGCATGGTTAAAAGTTTCGTGCTTGGTAGTGGATGCCATTTGAAAAAGAAAAGTAATGTTGTGATTGGCTTGTTAGGCGTGTTTTATGATTGGCATCGTGTGATTGTTATACCAAGGTCTAATTGAAAGATTAGACGGTGTGTGGGGAGTTTATACCCCGTTGAACTAATGCCTGTTGAGAATGAGAAAGTCCGTCGTGTTTGTGACAGAGTGGCAGATGCCTTATACTTAGAGTTTGGGCGATTGACTTATAGAAGTAACGCCTTGAGTACTTGCTGGGTGTTGACCTAGTTGAGTTTTGGCCTAGTTGAGGCTTGTCTAGTAATTGGTTGAAGATTGAGAAATTGCCTCGTTGAGGCTGGCTTGATAAATAGTTTATGATCAAGGATGATTTGGGATCCTTAAATAATTGGCAATTAGTTGAGAATTGCCTAAGAATCATTAGAGAGATGTTTGGGAACCACTAGATGGTTGATGGTGAAAAACATTGAGGTGAGCAGCCTGAGACTGCTAGACTTGAGTAGATAACTTAAGTCTTTGATTCCTGGAGGGAATTATAGTGGTTCAAGTGGCATGGGAACCTGATAAGGTTGAATGATCAAAGTATGGTCGTAGAAGATCATTAAGCTCGAGTGTACATGGTATGGAAGATCCAAGAACTGAGAGGGATCATGAGAATTGAGTAAAGAGAACCACAGGAGTATGAGTATTGGAAGAGAACGTGGCTCGATTGGTTAATCGTGCGAGATCCAATGAAATAAGGGGTCGCGAGAACTTTAAATGAAAATGAGAAAATTTGTTGGGTAGGCAAGCTCGAGGAGGAGCTGCCATGATTGCCTAAGTCACTATGGTGACAGATGCTAGTGTTGATAAGTAAAGTGATGGAAGTCACGAGAAAGGTGACTCTGAGTTAATCCTTTCTAAATTGAATGCGTGGAAAGGGCCACGAGAGTTATGTTGAGATTGACTGAGTTTGGTAGAGGGGTGAGATTTGAAATTGTCTCCCTCTGGATTGGGGATCTCGGTAAGGAAACCTTAGAGGTTTTGGGTACACCGAGGAAAGAAAGTGACCATGGTAGTTTTAGCCTTAAGAGGCTATTGATAATTGGTGAAAGGTCGCCAGAGGAAGGGTTTTCTTAAAGGCATGAAATCTGCCTGGACTACCTCTGTTTAGTTGTTCGATGGAAAGTATCCTCTTGGGATGGCTTGAGAGGAAAGGTTGTTTGGATCCAAATACTTTTGCAAGGATCAGAGGATGATCGACCAGCATGAGACAAAGTTCTCAAGGTCGTTTAAGTATATGGTAACGGTGGTCAAGGACCCTTGAATAAGATAAGTAAATCCCTGAGTGGTGGAGTTTGAAAACCTTATGGCTAGTTGTTATTCTTGATTTTGAGGAATGGTAATGAGACTCAGTAAAAGAGAGAATGATTGGGAGACTTATGAATAAGAGAATTCCTGCTCATGGGTTACGAGCAAAGACATGTATATTATGGAGCATGAAACGCGCCTGCAAGAAACGGCTATGACCTTGGTTAAGGCTCGAAATGAGAGAATGATGTTTCGTTTCTTCCATAACGGGAAAAAAAATGAGGAAGAGTTATGTTAGCCTTTTGACATTGTTGATTAAATGGGAATGATTGAGATTAAAACGGAACCACTAGAAGTGGCGTTACGAACTATTACCCCTAAAGAGTAGGGTGTCATTCTTAAAGGGCGATTGGACCATGAGATGGTCGTTGATGGAAAGAAAGATGAATGGACTTGGGGGTCCTAGTGACTAATGATTTTAGTGAATGGTTAAGTAAGCGAAAAGAGCACTTAGAGTGTAATTGCATAGTGATTTGAGGTAATTGAATTGTGCATTCGATATGTGAACTGGTGGAGACCAATGACGAGCGGATATTGTCACTTGAGGTGACTAAATTATGGGAAGAAAATGTCAGGCGTGGAGACATTTGAATCCTGAAGTAAAGGTATCGCCGTTGGCGCAGACTCCAAGATTGATGTCTTATGGAATATGAAGGACAAGGTGGATTCAAAGTGAGAGAATGCCACTAAAGTGTATCGCTTCCTTCGTAGGGTGAGAGACCCTAGCGAGTAAGGAAGAGGAACTTCTAATTATCTTGATGTTAAGATGGAGCGTCTAGACTAAGAAAGAAGACGCATAACTTGAATGATTCCTGGAAGAGAAGTTCGAGAAACTGTCCTGCAGACAATGTTGAATTCCAGGATGATGTCGACGTTCAGTTGAATGGACGAAATTGAGATAAGGTCGCAATAACTGGTTGTGAAACCAAGAGCTCAAGGAATTAATGCTTCCTCAAGGAAGAGTGGCAAAAGTGAACAAAATGATGTGTGGTCCTAGAGGAGACCCGTGACAACAGAGAGTCAAGGTATGAGCTCTCTAGTGAAAAGTATGAGGAACAGTTTGGAAGATTCGACACATGGTAGAAAGAAACTGAGGATAGTTTGATTGAGTATCTAAGGGATAATTGGATCGATGGTTACCATCTTGAGAAATGATGATTGGACTTCTTTAAGGAATCACGAGAAACATGATCAACCTTTGAGAGTATTCTATGAACTCTAAGGAAATGTCTGTTGCATGCTAAACGTGAATAATGTGAGTTGTGGAGCCTTTGAGGATTGGAATAAGTGATGAATCTATTGAGTCGATGTGAGTTGCTGGAAATTGAAATTTCCTAGGATTGATGAATTGCAATAGACGGATCGTGGGAAGATTCCCCACAAGAGTTATTCCACGAATGAACATGAACTGAGTTTTGAGGACTTAAGTTAAGCTGATGGCTACGCTGTTAATAGCGTTTCTGGTTGAAAATTGAAAAGCTTATGAAGGTCGTAGTGACACGATGCAGGATGAAACTTGAGGCATAACAAGGCGATTTAAAATGAATATTGCTTGTACGTCATGATTATAAGGACATATAAGTTGGAATGCTTAGAGCATGATTGAAGATGGTTTACGAATGTCCTCGCGACAAAGTTTGGGAAACATTGTCTGGGTGGAAGAAGATTTTGAGTCTATATTTACCGTAAGAAAATAAGGTTGTAATTTCTAGAGAGGAATTGAACAAGAGACAATGCTGATGCGTGAAACTGCTTGTGGATATGAGAATGTAGCATGTTTAAAGAAAGACCTTGAAGTTATGTGAACTAAAAGAGGTTGAGAGTATGGACTGCCTAAAGGGAATTGAAGGCGAGGCATGTGGAACGAAGAGATCACCCAAACGTTGTTATAACGATATTCATATCGCTAAGGAAGGGTGAATTGTTTAGCGGATGCATACAGTTGAGAATTGAACGTTGTGTAATTGCTGATGAGGGACTGATCTTCCCTCGAGAAATAAGAGATTCAACTTCTACAGCTAGTTTGATGGTTACCTGAAATATCAAGCCTAAAGGATAAAAGGGAATTGAGATATTGCCATGATCGGACCCTGATATCTAAGGGGTATGGAAATGGTTGGAACATAGAGAACTAAGGTGTTCCTTGGGATGGAACCAAGGTGTGCCAAGATTGCCTTACTACTAGCGATGATATCGATTGAAGGTTGAAGTGGTCTAACGTGTGGTCGAGCATTAGATATGCCAACAAGAGAAAGAGATGTGGCCATGAAAATTGATGAATCACTATGATCAGTAAAGATTTTCGAGTGGAATCGCGAAGATTATACCTCGATTTGGATAATAAAGGGGAAGTTGATAAAGCCATTGAATCTCTGATGGAAGGGAGTGATACGTCAAATGACATGAGTGCCCAAAAGCGTATTGTTGCAATGGTTTTGTAAGGAATGGAGTTATTTTGAAGAATGAGAATGCGAAGAGGCGTCTGTACCCCATGAGATTGGATAATTTAGAAGATGGAAAATTTCGAGGACAAAATTTCTTTAAGGAGGAAGAATTGTGACATTCTGAATTTCGACCCTCTCGAGGCCATTGAATGGAAGGATATCGATCGTTGTATTTCAGTTATAACTCGCTCGGAGTTGGACACTCCCGAGTTAACTGACCAAAAGGGAAAGCCTGAAGCGGAGTCGGGTATGTGGACCTAGGGAATTTGAATGAGAAATGGCACTTTGACCATAAGGATTGTCGAGGAAATATTCCGGGCCAGCAGAGATCGATCTAGGAACGATCAAGGAATGTCTTGCTAGCGTTATACATTGGGACGCGGGTGATTTCGCTTAACCAATGTGTAATTTACGAGAATTTCTAAATCAGATTCCGATGATTAGGATCGAAGGAACGAACGTTAAACCCTCACAATTACATGACAACCAAAGTCGCCATGGCTTAAGAGAAATCCCAAGGTCGATACGCATAACGCCTGCAAGAGTCGCCCTTTAGTTTGAGATAAACTAGAATGACAGTCGACGAGAGTTCGACATGAAATTGGACCTCGAGATTGGGTATTGGACATTGAGGAATTTCAATATTAGAATTGAGATGGACGTCGCCTCATCGAGGGTGGTTTATACTGGAAAAATGGAATTTCGGACGAAAAGTGCCAAATGACCATTTTGCCCCTCAACCTTTGGCCTTGCCTTAAGAAATTTAGAAGGTCATTTTGGTCATTTCCCCTCCTCTATATGTTGTCAAAAATTGGATGAGGATGAGTCAAAGAGAGTCAAAGTCAATGAAGCAACCAAGGGAAGGTTGCCAAGTGTCAAGCAATGAGAAGGCCAAGAATTAAATGCCAATTAATTACACATCTTATCAAATTGACCAAAATGGATTATTGGTGTGTAATAGACTCTCTCTCTCTCTCTCTCTCTCTCTCTCTCTCTCTCTCTCTCTCTCTCTTCATTTTGGCCGGCCACCTTCATCCCCACCATCTTCTTCCTCTTCCTCTCTCTTGGCCGAACGGATTCCTCACGGACAGGGAAACATTGGCTCACTGTTTTGGCCATAACTTTGACGTCCGACATTGGATTGAGGAAAAACTACCGCCATCTGAAAGCTTATCGTCTTTCTATTATAGGAATGTATTATGATCTTAATTTGGACCAACCATTTGTCTTGTAGGTCTGTTTGAGTGGGCAAAGGTCGAAATCTGACCTGGTTTTGGAGAGGCTGTGTTTTTGGGAGCTTCCAGACTCCAAATGGCTTCGAATTTTCGGTGAGCTCTCCTAAACCCATATTATAAGAGTTTAGCATGTTGAAATTAAGGTTTTATATGATTTTTGATGGGTGTACATGGCTGGTTTATAGAGGTTTATACCGAGCAAATTATGCCCGTTTGAGGACTGTGGAGAAACCGGGTTGTTCAAAGGCTTTGAGGTGTTATTTTGCTTCCAAATCTTCGGTGAGCTTCCTTAACATGTAGATTAAGGTTATGGTGAATTGTTTTTGTGATGGATTGAAGTTTGGAATTGATTTATGGCTTGATTGAGCGGATTGAACCCGAAACTGGTTCTGTTTTGTGGATACCCTGCTGTGATAGATTCTGTTAGGGGACTAATGAAGGGAAATTTGACTTCAAAATGACTCATAAGACTTCATAGGATATTGTATGAGGTGTTAATGGGGAGTATGTGAAGTGGATTGGGAGTTAGAAGTGAATTATGGACAAAATTGGTGCATGAAATCTAAGTTGTATCTTGCCTTGTGTGTGGCCATAGGAGCCGATCATATTAAGGGTTTATGGGAGTGTTGTTATGTGTTCAAGTGATCGATAAGTCGTCTTGAGTTGCCAATTGAATGGCTATTGAGGGATTGGGTTAATGGAAGTGAGAATTCAATGGTTTTTTTATCCAAAATTGTTAAACCTTTTTAGGTTGACGAGCAATTATTGGAGATTACATACTTGTGGCATTGAGGGGAGTTGCTTGGTGCGAAGTTTTGCTAATCAATCGAGGTAAGTGGTTCCTAAACTGTTACATGAATCCTAGGACACTATTGGATAGTTGTCTGGTGTAGCGCGATTGTACGATAAAAGCATGGTGATTGATAGTGTATTATTGAGTTTGGCCGTGGGCCCTGTTATTGCTATTGAATTGGCCGTGGGCCATGTTATTGCTATTAAAATTGGCCGTGGGCCCTGTTATTGCTATTGAATTGGCTATTATGCCTTGTGAATTACATCGCGGTCGTGGGCCCTGATGATGATTTGACTAGATGCCTTTGTGAACTACATCGCGGCTGTGGGCCCTAGCGATGATTTGGCTTAGAGCCTTGATGATATCGATTGGCCTGTGGCCCCAGTGATATCACTTGATTATGAGTTCTAGTGATATCAGTTGGCAAGAGTGCCAGAGAAATGCATCGCGGCTGAAAACCCTGGCGATGAGTGGTTGTGAAACTTATGATGACTATGAGTATTGGTTTATGTGCTAAGTGTTATGAGCTTAAACCGATGAGGTTAAGTACGTATGACTATGACATTTGGTTCTACGTATCTTGTTGAGATAGTTGATGGGTGGATGTCTTGTGCCATTTTCTTGAATAATGTTCTGCATCTGGTGTTAGTTTCATGGTCTGGGAGGACTGGTGTTCAGGTCTAGGTTTAGGTTTGACTTGCTGAGATTTATATCTCACCCCAGTGGGGGCTTAATTTTTTCAGGTCCCAAGCGATGGAAGCCCGAATTTGTGAAAGAGTGGCATTGGAGGAAGTAGGTGATCAAATGTATTTAAGACATTGGGTGACTTTAGAGATTATATACTGTTTGGTGGATGTAGAAATTAAATCTTTGGTTTTGACCATTCATGAGACTTGAGGTGTATTATATAGATACGAGAAGTGTACTATTTTATGTCCTAAGTCATCTTGATTTTATTTGTGTACGGAGTAGTTTCTTACTTCTGCATGTACACGATTACTGAGATGAAGGCCAAAGGATCCTAGATGGCACAGCTTGATTATGGCCAGTGGGATGTTCGCGAGCTCGCAAGGTTCGGGGCGTGACACTATGAGTCCCTCAGAAATCCCATACGAGCAAAACCTTTTTGATTGATTCAATCATGTGCATTCCCGCACCAAAGGATAATTTGCAAAACAAGTATTCCACGGCATTATCTCAAAACAAAAGAGTACTTGGATTATTTTGTCTACTTCAAAATCACTTAGGGGTTTTTCTCAACAATCTCTCCTTTTTTGATGATGACAAAACTATCCACAAAAGTACCAATTATTTGAATAAAAGGATGAGCAACTAGGATCTAGTTACTCTCAGTAGAATCTTGCCAAGAACAAATTTTGTCAATCTGTCCTTTGTTCTTCTACCAAGAATGATTCTGAAGTTAATATTTTAACATCATGGACGATCTCAGAACTTGTGATAATGCTTAAGATTTAGAGATTAAGCACAAGTATAGTTTCAGAGTATAGACATATAATTCTACTTGATTTTCTATAGAACTTAATCACATGCATGACAATCTTGAGCATATTGCTTGTGATATAGAATTGCTACACAATAGCTCAGAACTTGTAGTTCAACACATGCTCATATTATGATGATTTTAACATGCTCAAGTTAACATGTTTTGACAAATATGTTACCAAACATACAGATTAATAAAATGCTCAAAGTAAAGAACTTGTTCACCTGTTTGGCTTAGGAGAGAAATTATTTTTCTATTCAGATCTTGTTCCTGCTGAACATGGGAACTTGTGTTCTCATATTTTCAGTTGTGAAAACCTGTGTGCATATCTTGTTTGTAGGTACTTGCATACTTCTTATAACTGTTGTACCTGAAACAACTTATCATTCACAGAATATGACATTCATAGATACATACATACACAATATAACATCCAAAGAGATAAGTATAACTTGTGTGCATAATGTATATGCAACATCATATCTTGTTCTCTTTGTGACCTGCTGATTATTCATAACTTCTGCCCTTTTTCCATAACTTTTGTAACTTCTCCCCCCTTTTTGTCGTCAGCACAAAAGGGCAAATAAATGACCTATGAGATCAAACATATATAATAAAGCACAAAGATGGAGTGGCACTCCCACTGAATATAAGATTCATACAGTAAATCATTGAGGTGACATGTATCACTTGAGAATAGTAAGTGCTCCCCCTGAATGGTATAGCAGTAATTATGGAGAGTGACAAGTATGATAGTAACACGAAATAACAAGTATGCAAGCCAAGATTCAAAATATCCAAACATCCATACAAAATATTCAGTTACAGCACCAATAGCCATAATCAAAGCACCAAAAAAAGATTAAAAATATGTGAAAATCTTTTTTGTCTTTTTAGGCTGGGTGAGAAGTAGATGGTGCTGAAGGTGATTGGGTTGACTCGCAGGAATCTGAACTAGGACAAACTTGGATATGTGGCTAAATTGCTAATCAATGTCCTCTTTCAGATTGAGGATAGCCGTGTTTATCTGACCAAGCTGAGAATTTGAGAGTGCATGATCAGTCTTCTTTCTTAATTCAATCTCAGTATCCACCTTGGCAATTAAGCCTTCAATATCTGAGTTCAGAGAATTCTTAAGAGTATCCAGCTTTTGAATTGTTTGTTGTTGTTTCAACAATAACTTTGTGAGAATCTTTGTTCTGCTATTCTCATCAAAATCACCTTCGATGTGAATGGAAGCACTTAATGACTCCTTCTGAGTACTGACATATTTGTCTTGAGTTCGCTGGGCCTCCATAGCGTCATCTTCAGAGCTCTCAGTATCTGAATCAAATAAGACCACATAGTCTAGTTTCTTCTGTCTTTTGACATCAATTGCAGATTTTTCATTCTTTGTTTCTTCTTTTCTCTTTTGATTGTCCAGTTGGCAGGTGTTGATTCTGTGGTGGAGGCAAGAATATTTACAATTCTTTGTTTTTTGTCTCTCCACAACCCTTTAACTAGACTGTACCCCATGCTGGTTAGCATTGCCTTGCCAGTGCTTCCTTGTCGTAAACAAAGAGATTTTAGTCGTATAGGAATGTCAATGTTCAGCTCATGAAGGATTTTTGCTATCAAGGAGCCATAAGAAAGTTTGCATTTGTTATGTCTTACCAATCTCAGCATATATAGGAAAATGATATAGGGAATAGAGAATGGCTTTCTATTTAAGATAGCCCAGATAATTTTTCCTTCATATAGAGTTACAGTTCGAGATAGGTTCCTAGGTCGAAAACAGTTTAGGATTATCTTATGAAGAACAACACAAATCATAGGCAAGAGAACAGAATTAATGGTTGATGCTTCTGATCGGATTGCTGAGGGGTTAGAATAGATTGCTTTGAACACATCATTATCAGAGATGGGAATATGAGTGAAAATGTACTGCTCACATTTGAGAATTACTTCCAGTTTTGTGACACTCAAGGTGTAAACTTTGTCAAATAGAGAAAAATGAATGTTGTCTCTATCAGGCATACAAAAATTTGAATAGAAGTAAGCAGTAAGATGATGATAGCAAGGGATTTGTAAGGTGCACAAAGTCTTGAGATATGAATCATTGAGGAGGAAGTGAATATTCAAACCAGCCTTTTCTAAGGAATCAATTTCAACAGGTTTGTTTGCATTGAAGACCTATTGATTAAAAGCTTGTACATATCATGGTGATCCTCCGATTTGAATAATCTATCCTTGTAACCTCTGACACTAAGGAATTTCATTTCAATTTCCTCAAATTTCTCAAAGACTTTCTCATCATATTCTACACCTATTCTCTTTTCACTAGCAATGTCTATCTTTGTTACTCTTGTAGAAGTTTCTCCAACTTTCATTTTTCCTTTTTTTGCCTTCTGCATAATTTTATATGCACTTTTGGCTAAATTACTTGCTACTCTGTGTTCCTTTTCAGTCAGCAACTCATCACAGATCTTTAGTTCGACTTCATTTGAGAATTTGTTCTGTCTTATCAGAGTATTTATCAGTTCTTCACTCTTTCCTTGAGCTCTCGTGCTACGAATAGTAAGAGTAATGTTCCTAGCCAGATCTATTCTTTTCTCTTTCTTAGGAATAGAAGTTTCAGAAGATACATTTGCAGAGAGGAAATGTAGGAGTTCATGTCTCTTCTTGATGTCTCTCTCAATTTCTTTGTACGAGAGATGTGGTTGATTGGAGGTGCTTGTTCCAGCATTCCCTTGAGACCTCATGAGGATCCGAGGTGTTGATTTCAGCCCTAGAGTTGGGTGAGCTTAATCTGCTGGTCTCTTCGGAAGTGTTTCTTGTTGAGGGATACTCTTTGGAGGCTATTTGATAGAGGATTTTGAAGAAATGAGTTCGGATTTAGGGTCGACAATGAGTAATTTGAGAGGAAGAGTTCAGTTCTAGTTGAATTTGTTCTTACAGAATCGTGGAAAGAGAAGGTGACGGTTCATTTTGAGTTTTTGTCATAGTACTTTTAGAAACCGCTTTGAGGTGGTTGATGTTCCAAAAGATGAAAAATTCGAAAACCGTTTTACGAACAGAGTTGGAAACTTTTGAGGAGCAAGTATTTATTCAATTCAATAGACAACCAACACAATCAACACAATCATAATATTTTTAGAGTATTTAGAAGGATTATGATGATGCGTACCTTATTTGTTGCCATAAACATAACTACTTACGCACCCAAAATTTGAATGATCAAACCTTTAGTCGTTCTTCACTCAGAGGATGTTATCTTCATATGATACTTTAAGTTCTGAGTTCCTTGTAGTCATAGAGCCTCTTTAGATGAAGCTTTGGCATCCTTTGCTTCTTTCATATACAGCTTTAAGCTCAGAAGGAAAATCTTCCTGTCTAAATAGCAGCTCAAACAAGCATCATAGTAACAAACCGTGATTGAAAGCACTTAAGGGTTTTTCTCAATTGTTCTTTGCAAGAAATAACATGAACTATTTTGATTGAAAGCAAAGTTTCATCCTATTTTTGGGCTGAAGCAGTTTCTACTGCTTGCTATGTCATAAACCGTGACTTTCTCAGTCCATTACTTGAGAAAACCCCCTATGAGCTTTACAAAAGAAAGAAACCAAATATTTCATATTTTCATATATTTTGGCGTAAATGCTATATTCTTAAGAATTCAAGTGATCGGTTGTATAAGTTTGAAGAAAGATCAGACGAAGGAGTATTCTTGAGATATTCTACATCAAGCAAAGCTAACCAAGTTTTCAACGAGAACTTTTAGACAGGGTCTGGGACAAAAAACAAAATACATGACAGGGGTCGAGGGAAACTATCACGCCCCGAACCCTGATCCTTATATTGACTCCCAGGATCACTCGGGTTACAACTCATAAAATCAATAGAACCAGACGGAAGCAAGAATACATCTCCTTACATATACAAAATTCGGATGACTTAGGACAGGCAGTAGTACACTTCTCAGGTTCATGAAAACAAATCCTGCAAGGTAGTCAAATACTAATGGATCGATCCTTATATCCACAGATCATAATACAATCCCTCATAGTAACACAATATATGAAACCACATCATATAGTTTCTTCCTCGAAATTCAAACCTTGACGACCCTTGATGTACCGTCGCTTGGGACCTGAAAAAGTTAAACCCCCACTGGGGTGAGATATAAATCTCAGCAAGTAAACCCTAAACCTAGACCAGACCGCCAGTCCTCCCAGACTATGCCACAGAGCAATTCATAAAAACTCATCGAGGAATTATCATCTAGCAACTCAATATCACTTTCTCATGGCACCTTGATATAAAGGACATCGCCATCAAGCACATCACATACTATGAGATCCAAGTTTCACACATTACCCTAAAACAAACTTATCGTTTTCATAAGTTATCAATATGACAACCATTTAATCATCGCCAGGGCCCACGGCCGCGATGTATCGCCAGGGCTCCAAGCCGCGATATAATTTAATAAGGCTCCAAGCCAAATCATCGCCAGGGCCCATGGCCGCGATGTATCGCCAGGGGTCCAAGCCGCGATATAATTTCATAGGGCTCCAAGCCAAATCATCGCCAGGGCCCACAGCCGCGATGTAGTTCCAATTTATTCAAGCATCTCTAGGGCCCACGGCCGCGATGTAATTTCTCAGGGCCCACGGCCAATTCAATAACAATAATATGGCCCACGGCCAATTCAATAACAACAATAGGGCCCATGGCCAATTCAATAACAATAATAGGGCCCACGGCCAATTCATACGAATACAGGGCTCAATAGCCGCACTATATCACAAGGCAATCACTCTCACAATTAGTTTTCCTTGCCATTTCAATCCACTAATCAAGCAATTCAAGCTATAGGCTTTATCAAGCAGTCCAATCATCCGACCAATCTATCCAGTAGTGTCCTAACATTCGAGTAAAAGTTTAAGGGACACTTACCTCAAGCAACTAGCAAAGCTCCACTTCGATTGATCTTCCTTAACCCTCCAAGTAATCGACCAATCAAGGTCCTCGTACTGTCCTAGGAAATTCATTAATTTCTAATCAAAATCCACTCAATAACCAATCAAATGGCAACTCAGGATGCCTCATCAATGGATCGAAATCACCACAATACTTCCACAAACCCTTTATATATTCTGTTCATGTGACTCAATGCAGGGCAGAATGCAACTTGATGTTTCATGCACATTATAGCCCTTAAATCACTTCCAAACTCCCAATCCACTTCATACACTTCTAATTAACACCTCACACTACATCTCATGAAGTCTTATGCGTCAATTTGAAGTCAAAATATCACTTAAATGACCCTTAACGGAACCGGCCAGCAAGGGTCCACCCACCAAACAGAACCGGTTTCGGTTTCAATCCGCTCAATCAAGCCCTAAACCAACCTCGTGTCTAAATATTTACACAAATAACCTCTCAAGACCTTGATTTACATGTTTGAAGAGCTCACTAAGAGATTTGGAGTCGGTTGACACCCCAAAGACAACAAAACAGTCCAATCTCCACTTGATCAGAATCTGTCCAGAATTTACCGCTACTGTTCTTCCATGGAAACCGAAGTTATCCTTATCTATTTGCAGCCAAAATTTATCTGAACATAGTACTAAGTGTTATGAAGCTCTCCTAAATATTTTGAGGTCAAACAGAATTTCTAAGAGGGTAAACCATAACCTTCTCTCAGCTCGCGCGGAATCCGTCCGCTTTTCTTCCAAAAATCACTATAAATCAACCAGACCTCCTAAAATCACAAAACCAGCGGGAAGATGTTAAGAACACATAGATCTAACCTGTGGAAGTCGAATTGCCTCAAAATACCACCGGGAAGGCCTCCTCAAGCTCACCGAACAGCAAGCACAGAAACTGACTTTTCTGGCAGTTTTTGGTTGAGGTGTTTTTGGAGAGGAAAGAGGGGTGAACGTGAGGGAGAGGCTTACACAGCAGATGAAGTCCTTCATACCATTGTATAACACACATAATTGAGCCCCAAATTTATAAGACAAGGTTAGGTGGGCATTTAATGCCAAATACTCCCAATGGTTGACAAGTGGCACCCCCCAATAATTCATTCTTAGCTTTGACTCATCTTTGATCATTGTACGATATTTTGGCAGCCCTATAGGATAGGAGAAATGTCCATTTTGCCCTTCTTGAAGTCTTAAGGCAAGGGTAGATGATCCAGGGGTAAAATGGTCTTTTTGCACTTTCAGTCCAAACTTCACTTTTCCAATTTGAAATTACCATTTGGCGAGACATTGTCAAATTCCTACTCAGAATTGGAATTCTCTATTTCTAATTGCCTATTTTGACCTTTCATTTCATGATCATTCGTCCGTCGATCGTTATCCTTTCATTCCATAGCCTCGAGAGGGTCGGAAATTCGGAATGTCACAGAAACTGAAGGACCACATCAAAAGGTAACCATCTAGGTCCTACCCCAAATGCCTCTAACCTAATAGGACATCCAAAAAGAACCATTATGTCCTAAGTCCTTTAATCGGCGCTACTATCATCGGCATCATCTTCGTCTTCGTCTTCGTCCAGCTCGTACTCGAAGACACTCTAGGACTCGACCTCCATGGAATCATCCCCCTCGTCATCCTCATAAGTAGACAACTCTATCACTTCGATATCTTCCCCTACAGTAGGGGTCTTCTCGGGAACGTTCCTATACTCTACTACAGAAAGGTCCATCTCGACTTCTCCACGGACTGGATGACACCACTTAGGAACAATATCCCTAGGCACCTCCGGCGGCTTCAATGCTCCTGTAATAGTATCCCTCAACGCAACAAAACCAAGCCTCATAATGGTAGGGCTTACAATGATCTCCTCCTTTGTCCACCCACACAGTTGTCCCCTTCCTAACATAAACCCTACCCTGGTCAGCTGGAAACTCTTCAAAGGAGGTAGTCATATCTTTCGGATCACTAAGGCCTACAAGCAGCATTTTCAAGGCTTAGGGTTTGAAAAACAAATCCCACTAAGGAGTGAGATTAGATCTCAGTAATCTAGCCTTAAACCTAGACTAGGCCATTAGTACCTCCAGACACCTCAAAAGAAAGTACGCGATGGATTACGCACACGGCACTCAATGCAGGATAAACAAACAATGTGATTGCATTAAAACAACTATAATTCAAAGGCAAACATAAATATAAGACCAAGCTTCTCGTACTAGCACAACAGTCCAATTAGATAAATAAATAACGAGTTGCCTCAATTTCTCGATGGTTTCAATTCCAATGGCTAGGCCCGCGTCAATACACCTAGGCTAAAAATAATTGGCAACCCGTGTTCTGGCGCCTCGGGTTTCAATGCCATTCAATATTTATGTCGTCACATATCAACTCTATCCCGCATTCTGATGCATCAGGATATCAATCGACCTCGCGTTTTGATGCATCAAGGTTCGATATGACATTTGCTCGCAACTCGATCAATCATGGATTGCTATTACATGACACGCTCCTCATTAGCTAAGAGCTCTCAAGCCAAAACTCATCTCTTAAACAACTTCATGATCGAGTACAACTCGACAAGGAAAGCAATTATCCTTATGACGTGAAGCACAATCATGGCTAAACACTCATAATACATGGCATAACTTGCATAGCAAGACAATCAATCAAAATGTTCATTCCTTGCCAAATCAAGCATAAACATCACGCATTTGATATTTAAAGGGTCAATATCACACGGCCATACAAGAGCACATGCCCACCGAACATCCACAAGGCAATTTCAATCAAGAATATCAAGCTTTTACCCCAAGATAAACAAGTCGAGTTCGATTGGCACTAGTCATAATCGACACCATCCATTTCGAGCACAAATGGTTCACAAAACTATCAATTCAAGTCTCAATCTGGTCCATTAGTACCCTAACGCCCTAATAAGGGTTTAGGGGCCACTTACCTTTCAATTGAGCTAGTAATTTACGGTAAAGACAGCCACAAAGCTCGGTTCAATTCTGGTCGGTACGAGGCAGTGCCGTCCTAGAGGAAATTGCACAAAAACAACCATTAATCCTCTTCTAAACTCAATTCCATCATATACACACCTTGCCAACACATCAATATGCATCCCTAGATACCTTACCGAGAATTTTGAAGCAAGGCGACACCTTCAAGAGCTTCCAAATGGCTCGGTTCCACGTGATCAGCTGGGGGTCAGAATCTGCCCTTGCAAAATCACATAATTTTCTCCATAAAAATCTATTTCAACTCCAACAAATTTCTAATCTCAGCTTACTAAACCCTTAAGCTAGGTGTCCATAAGGCCTCACCAAAATTTTGAAGTTGAAAGAGTTCCTAAAGCCGACGAAAGTGAGCTCTAACTCCAATCGGGTTCGGCGGTGAGCAGTGGCGGTTCCGGCGATCAGACGGGTTGTTCCCGGTGGTGGATGGCTGAACAACGACTGGGAGGTTGCAGGGGAGAGACTGAGGAAGATGTTGGTGGTCGGCATCAAGGTCAGAGGTCGCCGGAGGCGACCGTCGAAGCGAGCAAACGGCGACGGTGCAAGCTGGTCGGCGAGCTCTTCTCGGCAAGAAGAAGAAGAAGAAAAAGAAGAGAGGGGGAGGGGTTGTCGGCCGAGTGGAGTGAGGGAGAGAGAGAGAGAGAGAGAGAGTTTTTCACAATTTCACTTGGTCAAATGGTAGAATGGTAGGTGGAATAGTATTCTAATTAATGCTAAGTGGAAGGCTTCAATCTTGTGATGACACTTATCATCTTCCCTACTAATATATTTGGCTGAATTGACTTAATTACCCCCTCAAATTTTCGATACATGGAGGACTTGACAATTGACTAAAATGCCCTTGTTCCATTCTTAAGGCAAGGGTAACCTTCTAGGGCCAAATTGGTAATTTCACATTTTCCGTCCGAAATTTCACCTTTCCAATATAAATTACCTTTGATGAGGTGACGTCTAATTCCTATCGAATGTTGGAATTTTTCATTGTCCATTTTTCGATTTCGAGATCTCATTTCATGGTCGATTTTCCATCAAACATAATTTTAGTTATCTCGAACTAACGTACGGCTTTTGCAAACGTTACACGTATCGACTCAGTGATTCTCATCACACTTAGGACTCTTCAAGTCACGGCAACTTTGGTTGTCATGTAATCACGAGAGCTTATCGCTAGCCCCAACGGTCTCGATCGTTAGAGTTCGATTTAGGAAGGGTTTGCAAACCATACATTAGTTAAGCGAAATCGCCCACGCTCCAATCGCATAACGCTAGCAATGGATTCCATAATCGTCCTTAGATTGGCCTTTATTTGCTCTAAATATTCCATCGGCAATCCTTATGGTCAAAGCGTCATTTCTTATTCAAGTTCCTAGATCCACGTACCTAGTACTGCGTTAGCCTTTCCCTTTTGGTCAATTAACTCAAGATCGATCAACTCTGAACGAGATATAACTGAAATACATCGATAGATATATTCTCATTCATAAGTCTCGAAATAGTAGGAAACTCAAAATGTCACAACTCTTGCCCCTTACAAAAATGTCATCCTCGAAATTTATGATAAAGCCCAACTATTCAAACAAGTGAGGGTGTTGACGCATTATTGCTTCCTTGCTTTCTCAAGTGGCTCCTTCAATACCATGATGCTCCCAAATCACCTTCACTAGCGGTATTGTCTTGTTCCTCAAGAGTTGCTCTTTTCTGTCCATAATTTTGGCTGGCTTTTCTACATAAGACACTCTTTTGTCTACCTCTGTGACTTCATGGTCCAGCACATGAGTCGGGTCAGGTTTGTACTTTCTCAGCATTGACACATGAAAAACATTACGTACTTACGATAAACTTGGCGGCAAGGCAAGCCTGTAGGCCAATGTTCCATTTCGCTCCATAATTTCAAACGGGCATACGTATCTCGGACTCAACTTTCCCTTCTTTCCAAACCAAGACAATCCTCGCATCAGCGACACCTTAAGGAAAACATGCTCTCCAACTTGAAACTCTAAAGGTTTACTTCGCCTGTCGGCATAACTTTTCTGACGACTTTGCGCCGTTTTCAATCTTTCTCTAATGACTTTCACTGCCTCAACTGACTTTGTTACCAACTTTGAGCCTATTATACTCCTTTCTCCAACCTCATCCCAACACACCAGAGTTCTGCAGGCTCTACCATACAATGCTTCAAACGTTGCCATTTTAATACTCTGTTCGTAGCTATTATTATAGGCGAATTCTACTAGATGTAGTTGATCCTCCCAACTTCCTTTAAAGTCTATAACACACGCTCGTAACATGTCCTTGAGCATCTGGATTGTCCTTTCCGACTGTCTGAGGGTGATACGCCGTACTGAATTGTAACTTAATTCCCATGACATCTTGAAGGTTTTTCCAGAAATTCGCCGTAAACTTAGGATCTCTGTCCGACATAATTATTACAAGCACTCTATGAAGACGTACAATGTGACACATGTACAATTCAGCGTACTTATCCATCGTAAAATCCTTTCACACAGGTATGAAATGCGCGAATTTGGTCAGTTTGTCCACGACTACCCAAATTGAATCATGACCTCTCTGTCTCCTCGGTAATCCCATCACGAAATCCATGGTTACATGCTCCCATTTCCACTCAGGGATTTCTAACGGTTGTAATAATCCACCAGGCTTGCAATGTTGTGCCTTTACCTGTTGACACGTCAGACATTTAGTCACATACCTGGCTACATCCACCTTTATGCCATTCCACCAGTAATGCTAATGTAGATTCTGGTACATTTTTGTGCTACCAGGATGAATGCTGTAATTGCTCCTATGAGCTTCTAATAAGATCCTTTCTCTTAGCTCTTCATCATTAGGCACGCGCAAACGTCTATGACACTTCAAAATTTCATTCTCAGACACCTGGAATTCAGGTTTCCTTTTTGTTGCATCCATCTCGAGGATCTTTTGAATTTCTGAATTGGTGGACAGCAAGGTTTTTATCTTTTTTTGGATTTCGGGTTCGATTCTCAATGTCGCCAATAGGTTAGACTTGGACAAATCTCCAGCTTGAACTCTGAATCCCTCAATCCTTCCAATAGAGTCCATCTTTTCACCATTAACTGCGCGATGCTTGATTTCCGACTGAGTGCATACACAACTCTATTAGCTTTCCCAGGATGGTAAAAGATATCGCAGTCGTAATCCTTGAGTAACTCCATCCATCGGCATTGCCTCATATTCAATTCCTTTTGGGAAAACAAGTATTTCAGACTTTTGTGGTCGGTATAGATCTGGAACTTTTCTCCACCAAGATAATGCCTCCAAATCTTTAACGCAAAGATGATAGCTGCTAATTCCAAATCATGAGTCGAATAGTGCATCTCATGATGCCTTAATTGTCCTGACGCAAAAGAAACTACTCTCCCATGATGCATTAATACACATCATAATCCCTTTAGCGAAGCATCGCTAAACATCTCATAGCCTTCAGGTCCAGAAGGGATCGTTAGTATTGGTGCGGTCGTTAATCGACGCTTAAGCTCTTGAAAGCTCCATTCACATTCGTCCGTCTATTCAAACCGTGTATCTTTCTTAGCTAACCTTGTCAAGGGAATGGCGATCGAAGAGAACTTTTCCACGAACATCCTGTAGTATCCCGCCAATCCTAAAAAACTTCGAACTTCCGTCACCGACGTTAGCCTTGGCCAGTTCATAATTGTCTCAATCTTAGCAGGGTCCACTGAAATCCCATTTCTAGAAATCACATGTCCAAGGAATACGACCTGATTGAGCCAAAACTCACATTTACTAAACTTCGCATATAGCGAATGCTCTATTAACGTCTGTAAAACCACCCTTAGATGCTGCTCATGCTCCTCAGGACTCTTCGAGTAAACTAAGATATCGTCAATGAAAACAATAACAAATCGATCCAGATATTTCTTGAATACTCGATGCATTAAATCTATAAACGTGGCTGGAGCGTTAGTCAATCCGAAAAGCATAACAGTAAACTTATAATGCCCATATCTCGTCCTAAAAGCCATTTTCGGTATGTCTTCCTTTCAAATCAACTGATGATAGCCTGTTCTTAGGTCTATTTTGGAGAATACCGAGGCTCCCTACAGCTGATCAAACAGATTGTCAATTCTAGGTAACAGATACTTATTCTTGATAGTCACCTTGTTCAGTTGCCTGTAGTCAATGCATAAATGCAAATACACATCCTTCTTCCTTACAAACAACATCGGCACTCCCCATGGTGAAGTGCTTGATCGAATGAATCCATTGTCTAATAACTCTTGCATCTGAACCTTTAGCTCTTTTAATTCTGACAAGTACATCCTATAAGGTGCTTTCGAGATTGGTTCCGTTCCAGGAGCTAACTCAATCACGAACTCGATTTCCCTCTCAGGTGGTAATCCTAGTAATTACTTGGGAAAGACATCGAAAAATTCACATACCATAGCTATATTTTCCAACTTCAGTTCCTTAACCGTTGTATCAACTATTGCAGCAAGATAAGGTTGATATTCTTCATCTAAAAACTTTGCCACTTCAAGTGACAAAACTAGAGGGATCGAGATTCCTCCTCGACTTCCCACAAACTCAAATCTAGGGTGATCATCCGGATAGAAATGGACTACTCTGTTACTACAATCGACTACAGCCCTTTGCTTACCTAACCAATCCATCCCAATAATCACATCGAAATCATACATGGGCAGCACAGCCAAATCTATCTATTCCTCACTACCACCAATGACTATCTTACAATTCGGGCAACCTAGCGAAACTAGCACTTTATCGTTTAACGGTGTGCTAACATGTAACATCACATCCAACGGCTTTAATTCCAATCCAACCAAATTAGCAAACTGAGCAGATACGAAAGAATGCGATGCTCCAGGATCAAACAAAACATAGGCAGCGTGATTGCATAAATGAACCGTACCTGTGACCACGCCCGGTGCTTTTTCTGCCTCTCCACACGCCACAGCATAAACCCTTCCTTGGACTGGTGGTCAGTTTAGATCATTTTGCGGAGCTGCAACTGGCGGTCCTGCCTGCGGTCGTTGTCCTTGAAATCGAGTTTCCGGAGCTTGACTCGAACAATTCCTTATCTGGTGGCCCAACTAACCACACTTGAAACACGCATCCGTTCTACTCGGGCAAGGCTCATTTCCATGCCTTCTACCACATAGGCGGCAATTCCAATTCGACTGATGCGGCGGCTTCCCAATATTCTTTCTAGCTGGAGGGACAAAGTGTTTATTGCTTGACATCAGCCTCTTGCCGAGCTGGCGATTATCTCTCGATGAAATAAACTGCGATCCAGATTCGGTAGCTCTTTCTTTCATGTCCCTCTCGATCATCTGACTCCGTTCGTAGATTTCCTTGTAGGTTCTCAAATTCATGGCCACCATTTGACTTTGAAGCTCTGGCCTCAACCCATCTCGGAATCTCCGCGCATTCTCTTGTGGATCCTCAACCGACCTTGGCGCGTACCTAGATAATCTTGCGAACTCAGCCTCATACTGGTCCATAGTCAGTTGATTCTAGCGTAACTGTTGGAATTCTACCAACTTTCTTTCTCGCGCAGTCTTCGAGAAATACTTGATATTAAAGGCAGCAGTGAAAACGGCCCAAGTAAGGGCAGTACCTTCTAGAAATACTCCATCCTTGGTGGCGTTCCCCCAGTCAAGAGCGGTACCCTCCAGTTGGTACATCGCCAGGAGTACCTTCTCTTCGTCCGTACACATCAATGCTACAAAAGCTTTCTCTAGTTTCTCGATCCATCTGAGTGCCAAATCTAGGTCTCCAGTGCCATCAAACTGAGTTAGTTTTAACTTTATGAACTACTTTACTAACTGGTCCATCTGTCGATTTGCATTTCCATCTCCTTGTGCGTTATCAACCTCATTACCTTGGCCATTATTCCTATTGTTTCCATTATTTCCATTGCCCAGGTTAGCACAGCAATAGTAGCCTCTGCTGCTTGGGCGACAGCAGCATCTCTGTCTTGGACCTTCCTGTCCAACAAGTCTCCAATGCGCTCTAATGCTCACAGGACCCCATCCATTCTAGGGTCTTCCACCTCTTGTGGTCTCGAGCTAGAAGCTCTTATGTTTCCTCTAGTTCGATTGTTCATCCTTACTAATACCTATAAGTCCTGAATCACTATAATTCCACCAAGGAATTAGAGACCTAAGTCATCTACTCAAATCTAGTGATTCTATGCTATCACAAATAGAACAACCAATCACACAATCAGAGGTTCACAATCATACCTCAAGTCCAGACGTAACTGCAACTTAGTACAGTCAAAACCAACCATTCATTCACTATTTTGGGATTCAACAATCAATGATCAGTGCTAAGTAGGAAGCTTTATGGTCTTATAATTGTTCATAGCAATGCCAAATCCAGATGCCAATCACATGCCCCACTTCAAATTACATGCATTGCATGCCTAACTCTAGCGAACCTCCTAAGGTCTCGCTACCCAATCATCCCAAATTCATCACTCCTTATCACTCCAATCCTCAACCAACTCGGATTGAGTTGACCTTGCTCTGATACCACTCGAATGGGTATGTCATGCCTCGAGTTCCTTTTCGAGTTCACCACATTCCCCAATGCCGTATTTACTCGAAAGTATCCCAAGATCCAAATGGCTATCGGCTTGTGAATGATTACAAATGCGCAAGAGGAAACGACACAACACCATGCAGTAATAAATAAGATGAAATGGGACAACCACAAACTTTACATAACATAAAACACCAAAGTTTATTTACAAACGACCAGGGTCATGGACAAAATACAAAATACATGACAGGTGTCGAGGGAAACTAAAGGACCAGATCAAAAGGTAACCATCTAGGTCCTACCCCAAAAGCCTATAACCTAAGAGGACATTCAAAAAGAACCATTACTTCCTAAGTCCTCTAATCGGCGCTACTATCATTGGCTTCGTCTTCGTCTTCGTCCGGCTCGTACTTTGAGAAACTCTGGGACTCGACCTCCATGGATCATCCCCCTCGTCATCCTCAGAAGTGGACAACTCTATCACTTCGATATCTTCCTCTAAGGTAGCGGTCCTCTCGGGAACGTTTCTAAACTCCACTACAGAAAGGTGCATCTCGACTTCTCCACGGACTGGATGACACCACTTAGGAACAAATCCCTAGGCACCTCCGATGGCTTCAATGATCCTATACTAGTATCCTCAACGTGACAAAACCAAGCCTCAAACGGTGGAGCTTCCAATGATCCCCTCCTTCGTCCAGCCACACAATTGTCCCCCTTCAAACAAAAACCCTACCTTGGTCAGCTAGAAACTCTTCAAAAGAGGTAGTCATATCCTTCGGATCACCAAGGCGTACAGGCAACATTTTCATGGCTTAGTGTTTGAAAGACAAATCCCACTAAGGGGTGAGATTACATCTTAGTAAGCTAGCCCTAAACCTAGACTAGGCCCTTAGTACCTCCATACACCTTAAAAGAAAGTATGCGACTTATCATCTAAGCATTACGCATATGGTACTCAATGCAGGATAAGCAAACAATGTGATTGGCATTAAAACAACCACAATTCAAAGGCAAACATAAATGTAAGATCAAGCTTCTCATACTTGCATAACAGTCCAATCAGATATATAAATAACGAGTTACGTCAATCCCTCTATAGTTTCAATTCCAATGGCTAGGCCCACGTCAATACTCCTCAAGCTAAAAACAATTGGCAACCGCGTTCTAACGCCTCAGGTTTCAATGCCATTCAATACTTATGTCATCACATATCAAATCTATCCCGCGTTTTGACGCATTAGGATATCAATTGACCTCGCGTTCTAACGATCAAGGTTCGATATGCCATTGGCTCACAACTCGATCAATCATGGATTGCTATTACATGACACACTCCTTATTAGCTAGGAGCTCTCAAATCAAAACTCATCTCTTAAACAACTTCATGATCAAGTACAACTCGACAAGGCAAGGAATTATCATTATGACGTGAAGCACAATCATGGCCGAACACTCATAATAAAAGGCATAACTTGCATAGCAAGACAATCGGTCAAATTGTTCATTTCTTGCCAAATCAAGCATAGACTTCACACATTTGATATTTTAAGGATCAATATCACACAGCCATACAAGAGCACATGCCCACCGAACATCCACAAGGCAATTTCAATCAAGAATATCAAGTTTTTACACTAAGATAAACAAGTCGAGTTCGGTCGGCACTAGTCACAATCGGTACCATCCATTTCGAGCACAAATGGTTCACGAAACTATCAATTCAAGTCTCACTCCGGTCCATTAGTACCCTAACTTCCTAATAAGGGTTTAAGGGTCACTTACCTTTCAATTGAGCTAGTAATTTACGGCAAGGACAGCCACAAAGCTCGGTTCAATTATGGTCGGTACAGGGCAGTGCAGTCCTAGAGGAAATTGAACCAAAACAGCTGTTAATCCTCTTCTAAACTCAATTCCATCACGTACACACCTTACGAGCACATGAATATGCATCCCTAGATGCTTTATCGAGAATTGTGAAGTAAGGCGACACCTACAAGAGCCTCCCAATAGCTCAGTTCCTCACGGTCAGTAGGCGATTAGAATCTGCCCTTGGAAAATCACACAATTTCGTCCATAAAAATCCATTTCAACTCCAAAAAATTTCTAATCTCAGCTTACTAAACCCTTAATCTAGTTTCAAGAAGGTCTCACCGAATATTTAAAACCGAAAGAGTTCCTAAAGCCGGCGAAAGTGAGCTCTAACTCAATCAGGTCCGGCGATGAGCAATGGCGGTTCCGATGGTCAAACGGGCTGTTCCCGATGGTGGATGGCTGAATGGAGACCGGAATGTTGTAGGGGAGAGGCTAAGGAAGATGTTAGTGGTCAGCGTCAGGGTCAAAGGTCGTCGGAGACGGCCGTCGAAGCAAGCGAACGGCGATGGTGCAAGCTGGTTGGCCAGCTCTTCTCGGCAACAAGAAGAAGAAGAAGAAGAAGTAGTAGTAGTAGTAAGGGGGAGGGGTCTTCGGCCAAGTGGAGTGATAGAGAGAGAGAGAGAGAGAGAGAGTGTGTGTGTGTGTGTGTGTGTGTGTGTGTGTGTGTCTTTCACAATTTCGCTTGGTCAAATGTTAGAATGTTAGGTGGAATAGTATTCTAATTAATGCTAAGTGGAAGGCTTCAATCTTGGGATGACACTTGTCATCTTCCCCACTAATATCTTTGGCTCAATTGACTTAATTACTCCCTCAAATTTTTGGCACATGGGTGACATGACAATTGACTAAAATGCCCTTGTTCCATTTTTTAGGCAAAGGTGTCTTTCTAGAGGCAAATTGATAATTTCACACTTTCCGTCCGAAATTTCACCTTTCCAATATAAATTGTCTTCGGCGAGGTGACGTCTAATTCCTATCGAATGTTGAAATTCTTCATTGTCCATTTTCTAATTTCAAGATCTCATTTCATGGTTGATTTTTCGTCAAACGTAATTTTAGTTATCTCAAACTAACAGGCGGCTTTTGCAGACGTTACGCGTATCGACTCAATGATTCTGATCACACTTAGGACTCTTCAAGTCCCGGCGACTTTGGTTGTCATGTAATTGCTGTTGGGGCTAGCATTATCACCTAAAGGGGGTGAATAGGTGATTATAGTGCAATTTAAAAGTTTTTCGAGGAATACAAATTGTATAGGCGTTTATATAACGTCTCATATGATGACAACACAGTATATCACTATAGACAATTCATATGTCGTTCTGCTATCACAGAATATATGATATGATCATAGTAAGGATAGAGAAAACTGCAGGGTTTATAGTGGTTTGGCTTTGGTTAAGCCTACGTCCACTTCTTCGGCTATCAGCCAATCAACTGGTTTCCACTAATAAACTGTTTGAGAGGTTACAGCTTAATGATCTCCTTGACATGCAGGATACCACATCTAGCGTTCAACACTCTTGTGTACACCTCCTCACAATTACAATGTATGAATCAAGAAATGTATATGAAATGAAGTACTCTCGATCTAAGAATTATAAAGACTTTTCCTTCTTAACGCCGATCTCTTTGTCCCTTCGACCTTGAGATGTCTTTTATACTCATCTGCCTCCAATCTAACCATTGCAAGGCTTCCAGAAGAGGTCTCTCCAAAACTTCCCATTTGGACAAGACTGATACCAAAAGAACATCTCGGAGCCGTTGGGGATCGCCAATGGAAAGTCTTCCTCGTTCGAATCAAATCGCCCATACAATTACGATCTTGGGTTTCCATAGATGATTTCATTCATTTGGAAAGTCGTATATGTGTCTTCTTGATTTCGCATCCTTGATTGATCTCTATCCCCGAGAATCCTCAAGAATGATCTAGCTCGATTGTATCCATTGTAGTGAATTGAGTAAGTGAATTTCAAAGTTCTCTTCAAGTTCTAATTACTGTGCGTGAATACTCCACTTAGAGCTTGAGCATCATTCCAACGTCTAAGCTATCCATGCTCAACGTCTGAGCTCGAACCAGCCTCTGAGTCCCTCAAAAATCCCATCTGAGCAAAATCCTTTTGACAGATTCAATCCTGTGCATCCCCATACCAAAGGATAATCTGCAAAATAAGTATTCCACAACATTATGTCGAAACTTAAAAGTACTTGGATTGTTTTGTCAACTTAAAAATTACTTAGGGGTTTTCTCAACAATCTCCCCCTTTTTGATGATGACAAAACTATCCACAAAAGTAACAATATTCTGAAAAAAAAATAATATAAGGATGAGCAACTAGAGTTTAGTTACTCTTTAGTAGAATCTTGCTAAGAATAATTTTATCAATTTTATCCTTTGTTCTTCTAGCAAAAGTAAGTTCTGAAGTTAAAAAAAAATACTTCAATGTTACGAACAATCTCATAACTTGTGATTACTTTTTTAAAATTTTGAATTTAAGCACAAGTATAGTTTCAGAGCATGGACATGTGATTCTACTTGATTTTCTATAGAACTTAATCACATGCATCACAATCTTGAGCGGCATGATAAGAGTGAGCATATTTGATGCAAATATTGCGTGATATTTAGGCATATTTTATTTTTAGGCAATTTTATATTTTTAGGATATTTTCGAAATTTTACGAATCTTATTGTCATTAGGTTTAGCACCATATATAAGTTTATTTAGAGAGTTTTGAGAGCAGTTTTGAATATTTGAAGAATATACGATTTGATATCGTTTTTGAGAAAACAACGATTGTTCCTCATTCTATCGATTTTGTTCTTCATCGCCTTTTTTCTTTCGTATTTCGGCACCATTTGGTATCAGAGCACAGGTTGCTTCGAACTGATGGCTGAACGAAATCGAGGTGGTCGAAGACAACGTGCTGGTGGAGGCCGGGAGCGTAGAGTCTTTCCTAATGCAGATGAACAGCCGCGTCTGAGAGACCTGCGAGACATAGAAAAAGAAGAGCTAAGAAGACAACTTTAGGATTTGAAGAAAAAACTTGCGCGGGTGCAGAAAAGACAAATGTATATAGAACGACGACTTGCGTTGGCAGGGTTGTACTTTCCATCCAAAAAAGATTCGATCGTCGATGAAAATCTGATCGTTGATCAATATCCGATTGTTGATGAAAATCCGATCATCGATGAAAATCCGATCGTCGATGAATATCTTATCGTTAATGAAAATCCGATCGTTGATCAAGAATCGATCTTTGTTCAAGATCTGGTTTTTGATAAATATCCGATTTGTTATGAAAGTCCAAATTTTGATAAATACACAGTCTATGAAGATCCAGTCTATGATGAATCTGACGAAGAACAAGATGAGACGGATCTAGGGGCGATGGTAGAAGCCATCGTGTCAGCAAAGGGAGGCGAGTTCATCCCTATCGACGTTTCCCAGGCGGGGACGTGGATGACAACATGCGAGATGGATGATTGGGGTTTTCGGCGCGTTCGAAGACTCGAAAAAGGAGGAGCAATTGGATGATTACTATTCACAGATTCCTAAATCCATTAAATATGTGGGCATTAATTTTCCTTATGATAAAAGGTGCAAGAAGTTATCTGCGGAAGTTTGTATGGATACTGTGAATGTGATGCGCACATCAAGTTCTTCAAAGGTGCGTGAGCCTGAACTATTGAATATTGTTAGTATTCATGAAGGTGTTATTGAATCTGGTAGGGGCTTCCACATAAATTTGTATGTTGTCCGTGGAATATATAGTGGTGGTGAATTACTCGATTGGATATTGTCCAAGAAAGACAGTCGTTATACTGAGAAAGTTGCAGCAGTATTTGTACGCCAGATGCTCAAAGTCACTGCCCAGAGTGATTTTTTAAAGTCAAAAAAAGAGGAATCCTCTTTGAAAACCATAGACTTTGGCTTATCGAACTTCATAAAACCAGGAAAGAATTTTCAAGTTATTGTCGGTAACGCCCATTATGTTGCTCCTGAGGTATTGAAATGCAAGTCTGGACAAGAATCAGATGTGTGGAGTATTGATGCGATAGGTGTTGCAACTGATGGAAACAAAAATTCCGGGGAGTTCACGTATACTTGTGACAATATGGAAGGCAAGATTGGCATCGATGGTTCTCTTAGACATTCCTTGAATATTCAAGTCATCGATAATACTGTGTTGAATGAAATTCGTGTTGAGAAAGTTATTCCTGAAGAACAAATTGCTTTTTCTTTCTTTGTGGATGAAAGTGGATCAAGCAAGGAAGGAAGTTCTCTACACTTGGAATTGTATTTGTTAATGAATAAGTTTGAAGATGTGTTTTCAGGGAACTTTTTGGGGCTGAAGCTGATGTATTATTTGATTCGATGGAGAGGCCGTCCTGGACATTTTTCAAATGAGAAGGCACAACAAGATTTGAGGACAAATCTTTTTCTTAGCAGAGGAGAATGATGCAAATATTGTGTGATATTTAGGCATATTTTATTTTTAGGCAATTTTATATTTTTAGAATATTTTCGTAATTTTGCAAATCTTATTGTCATTAGGGTTAGCACCCTATATAAGTTTATTTCGAGGGTTTTGAGAGCAGTTTTGAATATTTGAAGAATATACGATTTGATATCGTTTTTGAGAGAACAACGATTGTTCCTCATTCTATCGATTTTGAAGAATATACTTAGCTTCTGCAGTCAATAGAGTTACGGTGTTTTGTTTCTTGGAGAACCAAGACACCACCATTGATCCGAGAAGTTGACATGTTCTTGAAGTATTTTTTTCTGTCTAATTTACAACCTGCAATATCAACATTTGAATATTCATGTAATGTAAGATCTGAAGTCTTAGGATACCATAGTCCCAAATTAGGATAGGTTTCTATGTATTTAACAATCTTTTTGACAGCTTTAAAATGTGATTCCTTGGGATCTGATTGAAATCTAGCACACATGCATACACTACAGATAATGTCAGGTATAGAAGCAGTTAGATATAGTAATGAACCGATCATGCTCCTATAAAGCTTCTGATCAATATGTTTGCCTTGTTCATCATTGTCTAGCTTGGATGAAGAGGACATGGGTAAATCATTTTTCTTGCAATTTTCCTAACTGAACTTTTTTACCAGTTCAAGAGCATATTTCTCTTGATGTGTGAAAGTCCATTGTTTGGTTTGATTGACTTACAGTCCTAGGAAGAATGTAAGTTCTCCCATCATGCTCATCTTGAATTCATTCTGTGTGATCTGAGGAAATTCCTTACAGAGATTTTTGTTAGATGAACCAAATATAATATCATCTATATAAATCTGAATAAGTAGAATTTCGCTACTTTCCTTTTTGATAAATAAAGTTGTATCAACTTTACCTTTTTCAAAACCTTGGTTGGCAAGGAAATTACTTAACCTTTCATACCATGTTCGTGGAGCTTGCTTGAGTCCATAGATTTCCTTTTGAAGTTTGAATACATGATCTGGGCATCTTGGATCTTCAAAACCTGGAGATTGATCAACATACACTTCTTCCTTGATATATCCATTTAGGAATGCACTTTTGACATCTATTTGATATAATTTGAAGTCGTGATAGCAAGCATATGCGAGTAAAAGTCTGATGGATTCCAATCTTGCTACTGGGCATAAGTTTCATCATAGTCGATTCTCTCTTCTTGATCCCCTTGGCAACAAGCCTTGCCTTGTTCCTGGTTACCTTGCCTTTATCATCCAGTTTATTTCTGAATACCCATTTGGTTCCGATAACAGGATGATTCTTTGATCTTGGAACCAATTACCATACTTCATTGAGTTTGAATTGATGTAACTATTGTTGCATAGCTTCAATCCGGCTTTCATCTTCAAGAGCTTCTTCAATTCTTTTGGGTTCAAACTCAGAAACTAGAGCAAATGCATTTATTGCATTTCTTAGTTTAGATCTGGTTCTGATTCTTTCATCAATGTTTCCAATGACTTGATTTGTAGGAGAATTGGATTTGTATTTTCAATTTTTCTTTGACTTTTCAATCTCATTCTCAACTGATTCTTTAGCATTTGGATCTTTAGAAGTTGCAGCTAGTTGCTTATCTTCCAAGTTCTGAGAAAATTCAATTGCTTCTTCAGCCTCAAATGATGAGTTTTGCTTCTCAAATGATTGGTTCTGATCATCTGACACTTCACTATTAGTAATGATCTTCTGAGTAGTGTACTCATCCTCGAATTTCACATTCATCGATTTTTCAACTGTTTGAGAATTCTTGTTGAAGACTCAATAGGTTTGCTTGAGATCGAATACCCCAAGAATACTCATTCGTCCGATCTTTCATCAACTTACTTGGCCGATCACTTGAGTTTTTAAGGATATAACATTTACATCCAAAAATATGGAAATATAAAATATTTGGTTTCTTTCATTTGTAAAGCTCATAGGGGATTTTCTCAAGTAATGGTCTAAGAAAAACTCGATTTATAATATAACAAGCAGTAGAGACAGCTTCTGCCCAAAAATAAGATGGAGCTTCCCTTTCAATTAAAAGAGTTCGTGCCATTTCTTGTAAGGACCTATTCTTCCTTTCAACAACTCCATTTTGTTGTGGAGTGTATGGAGATGAGAAGTTGTGTTGAAAACCATTTTGATCACAAAATTCTGCAAAGTATTGATTTTCAAATTCCCCTACATGATATGTTTTTATGCTTGAAATTGTGTAACCTTTTTCATTTTGTACTTTCTTTGAAAATGTTTCAAAATATGAGAAATCATCATTTTTATGAGCAAGAAAGAATACCCAAATAAATCCGGTATAATCATCCACAATGACTAAGTAGTATTTTTTACCTCCAATACTCTGAGTCTAAGTGGGTCCGAAGACATCTATATATAACAACTGTAGAGCACGATCAGTAAATACTTCATTTATAGATTTGTAGGAACTTCTTACTTGTTTTCCTAGTGTGCAAGCTTCACATTGTTTAGTCCTTTCAAACTTGGCTTTTGGGAGTCTTCTTACTAGCTTCTTTTTGGAGAGCTTTGATATTTGCTTGAGGCTTATGTATCCCAACTTTCTGTGCCATTGTTCTGGGTCGTCTTTTACAGATAAAAGACATTTTTCTTCCTCAGATGTTGTATCCAGCATGTACATATTACCATGTCTTCGTCTAGTGAACGAAGTTTCATTTTCTTGACCTGTACCTGAGCACTTATTTTCTACAAAATAAACTTTGTATCCAATATCGCATAGTTGGCTAATGCTAATGAGATTGAAATTCAAACCCTTAACCAAAGAAACATCATGGGTAAGAAAATTTCTAATCTTCACGGTTCCTTTGTCAATAATTGTTCCCTTGTTATTTCCTCTAAAGGAAACGTTTCCACCATTGAACATCTCAATATTGGTGAATTTTGTTGCATCTCCAGTCATATGTCTGGAACACCCACTATCAAGGTACCATTCATTTTTCCTTTTCATTGGTACCTGCAATGATCAATAAAATTTAAGTTTTCTTTGGTACCCAGATCAATTTGGGTCCTTTGGGGTTAGTAACATTTGCATATCTAAGAATATCTCAAGTTTTTTTTTTGATGACCTAAGAATATCTCAAGTTGATCTCTTGATTTTTGAATAATAACTACGATAATGTCTAGTATCACCACAATTTGAACAAGCACATAAATCTTGACATTTGAATTTCACAAACTGTTTTCTAAAAGGGTTCTCGTAAGATTTCTTAGGAGATCTTCTTCTGATTCTTTCCTTAATAGAAGAAAATTGATTTTTCACGTCACTTTCTTTTTGAAAGCCTAATCCCGATTATTATAATACGGGACTTGTATTGAAAGTATGTGTTGTAACGCTTTGGAACTGATAGAGAAATTTTTATGAACATTTGAAATTTCTTTCCTTAAGGAAATAGTTTCTTTTTCAAATAAATCAATTTCCCTTTTCAAAGAATTCATCTCTATGCCAAAAAGATTTCTTTCCTTTTTCAAGGATTCAATTTTTTTCTCAAGATTATCTAATTCAGATTTCAAACGAATATTCTCGTTAGACACACAATCAGATTTCTCTTTCAATTGAAAATATTCCTTTTCGAGAAAATTAATCTTATCTTTTTTAGAAAGATCTTTCTGTTTAAAGATAACTGCTTCCTTTTTCAATTGAGAAAGTCTCTTAAGAGTTGCTTTATATTCTAGACATAGTTCGTCTATATAATCTGATATTTCAACAAGAATATTTGAATGAGTTACCTAGATATCATCATCTGAGTCTGCCATGAGACATATGTTCGCGTACTCTTCATCACTTTCACATTCGATGTCGCTCCAAGTCTCTGCTATCAAAGGCTTTCTTGAATTTTTCATCCATGTCTTTCTTCTTTAATAGAGAACAATTTGGTTTAATATGACATCTCTTCTCGCATTCATAGCAGATGACTTCTTGGCTTTCACTTTTGGTCTCAAATGATCGTTTCTGATCATATCGTCTGAAATCCTTTCTGTCTTTGAAGTTCCTGCCTTTCATGGCCATTCTTCTAAATCTTTTGACCATGAGTACTAACTCCTCATCATCTTCATCTTCTGAGTCTGAAACATCAGAATCTGCATTAGATTTTAAAGCAATGGACTTCTTACCTTTTGACGTTGTCTCTTCATTGATTCTTTCTTCCTCAGAGTTCCAATAAGTTCGTCCATAGATAGAGGTTTTGATATTGTCTCATTCTTTTGTGAGAGCTCTCAGTAGCTTGTTGACTCTCATTGGTCTAGAAACAGGTTGCCTATGGTATGTAAGACCATTCACTATCTCAGTGAATCTGTCAAACATTTGTTTTACAGTTTCTCCGGGCTTCATTTTGAATGCTTCATATTGGCCAATAAAGAAATTGACTTTTGTCTCCTTGACTCTATCTGTTCCTTTATATGTAATGTAGAGCTTGTCCCAAATTTCTTTCGATGAGGAACAATCTACAATACGTTTATATTCAGTAAGAGATAAAACACTATAAAATGAATAAATAGCTTTTGCATCAAAAGCATCTCTCTTGGCAATCTCAGTAATTGACAGAGTGGTAGTCGACGTAGGATTGTTATCCCCTACATTTGATACGGTTGTGGCATTTGCAGTTACATTCACTCCTCGTTGTACAACATCCCATATCCGAGGATCTTGGCATCTGATGTATGCTTTGAATTTGTTTTGTCAATCGCTGTACTCTTTCCCTTCAAAATATGGTGGTTTGTTGTTGCTTCCATCTTCGATGCATGTGGGAGAAAAATTGCTAGCCAAAAAGATCATTAGCTTGGAAGTAAAAAATACTTTACAAAATATGAGCACCACGTTCTGATACCAATTGTTGTGGCTAGCGTTATCACCTAGAGGGGGTGAATAGGTGATTATAGTACAATTTGAATGTTTTTCGCGAAATATCAATTGCACATGCGTTTATATAACATCTCAGACGATGGCAACGCAATGTATCAATATAGACAGTTCATACGCAGTTTTACTATCACATATTATATAATAAGATCAGAGTAGGGATAGAGAAAACTACACATAGAGTTTATAGTAGTCCGGCTTGGGTTAAGCCTACGTCCACTTCTTCGGCTATCAGCCAATCGGCTAAATTTCACTAGTAAACTGCTCGAGAGGTTACAGCTTGGTGATCTCCTTGGCACGTAAGATACCCCACCTAGCGTTCAACACTCTTGTGTACACCTCCTCACAATTACAATGGATGAATCAAGAAGTGTATATGAAATGAAGTACTCTCGATATAAGAATTATAAAGACTTTTCCCTCTTAACGTCGATCTCTTGTTCCTTCAACATTGAGATGTCTTTTATACTCATCCGCCTCCAATCTAATCGTTGCAAGGCTTATAGAAGAGGTCTCTCCAAAACTTCCCGTTTGGACAAGACAAATACCAAAAGAAGATCTCGTAACCATTAGGGATCGCCAAAGGAAAGTCTTCACCGTTCGGATCAAATCGTCCATATAATTATGATCTTGGGTTTTCATAGATGATTTTGTTCATTTGGAAAGTCATATGTGTGTCTCCTTGATTTCGCATCCTTGATTGATCTCTATCCCTGAGAATCCTCAAGAATGATCCAGCTCGTTTGTGTCCATTGTATTGTGTCAAATAAGCACATTTCAAAGTCCTCTTCAAGTTCTGATTACTGCATGTGAATACTCCACTCAGAGCTTGAGCGTCATTCCAACGTCTGAGCTATCCCCACTCAACGTCTGAGCTCAAACTAGCGTCTGAGTCCCTCAGAAATCTCATCTGAGCAAAACCTTTTTGATAGATTCAATCCTGTGTATCCCCGCACCAAAGGATAATCTACAAAACAAGTATTCCTCGGCATTATCTCGAAACTTAAGAGTACTTGGATTGTTTTGTCAACTTCAAAATCTCTTAGGGATTTTTCTCAACACCTCAGAATTATCTTATGGAGATTATTTGAGCTCTGCGTCTTTTTTCTCAGTCCAGGCACTCAATCTTAATACTCAGACGATTAGAACTTTCTCTTCCTTCCACATTAGGGTCTCTTACCCTATGAAGGAAACTATACACTTTAGTGACATTCTTTTACTTCGAATCCATCTTGTCCTTCCTATCCCATAGGACGTCAATCTTGGAGTCTATGCCAACAACGGTATTTTTACTCCAGGATTCAGATGCCACCATACTTGACATTCTTCTTCCAATGACTATGTCACCTCAAGTGACAAGGTTCCAAGGGTTCGAGGTTCTTCCTCAGTCTCCGCACATCCACACCTTGGATATCCCAATCGATTAAATCAAATCACCTTGCGGTTACAATCCAAGCACCCCTTCTACTTACTCATCCATTCATTAAATTTACGAGTAGCTAGGACTATCAAGTCCATTTGCTTTTCTTTTCATCAACAACCATCTCATGGTTCAATCGTCCTTCAGAATAATGCCCAATCTTTTAGGGGGCAATAACTTGAAATCTCCATTTCTAATGATTTCAGTTCAATTTCAATCAATCTCATAGAATCATTAATCCTAGGCAGACTAGTATGCCAATTTTCCTTAACATTTTCCACAACAGAGGGGACGATCTATCGACCTCTCACAATAGCCCTATGCCAAGATAATAACCATTATTTATGGACATGTTCTATAACCCATAAGCAGTAATTTGCTCACTTATGTCCCTTTCGATTAATCGTCCCTTTCAATAAGGCTTATCACAGTCTCGCAGGTTCAGGAATATGAACTAACTATGAAGCTTCGAATTCAATCCATTCCTGGGCCTCATTGTCCTTACCAAAAGGTCCTTGACCACCTTCGACGTATACCTAGACGACCTTGTGAACTCTGTCTCATATTGGTCGGTTATCCTCAGATTCTTGCAAAGCTATTAAAGTTCAAGCAACTTTTGTTCTCAAGTAACCTCGAAAAGTTACTTTCCATTGAACAACTCAACAAAGACAATCATGTTAGATATCACGCCTTCAAGGAAAACTTTTCCTTTGGTAGCCTTTCACCAATCATCGACAGCCTCTTAAGGTTATTAGCTGCCAGGGTCACTTTCCTTCTTCAATGTACCCAATACCTCCAAGGTATCTTTCCAAATTCTCAACCCAGAGAAAGGTAGTTTCGGGATCATCTTCTCCATCAAACTCAGTCAAGCTCAACCTTATACGTCGTTCCACAAGCTTTCCATCAAACAATTCTCATTTCCATTCTCTATCATCTTTCACATGATCTCTACCATTTACGTCATTAGCAACATGATCAACAGCAGTAGTCTTGGCTACTTAGGCAACAATGGCAGCTCCTTCTCGAGTCTGCCTACCTATCAGATTTCAATTTCCTTTCAAGGTTCTCTTGACCCTTTTGTTCTTGGGTTTCTCGCCATCCACAGACTCGAGCCAAATGCTCTTCAAGTGCTCATATTCTGGTTGCTCGTCGTTATTCAGTTCTCACGACTCCTTTCGGTTCTAGAGTCCACTCATATCTTACATACTCGAGCCAATGCTCCTTTAGCTATCATACTATGGTTATTTAACCTTATTAGGTTCTCATGGCACTTGAACAACTACAATTCCATTCAGAAATTAAAGATCTAAGTTATCCAATCAGGTCTAGCAGTCTTAGGCTGCTCGTCACAATAGCTATCACAAGCAAAGAGCCAATCATCCAAGGATTCCAAGTAATCATTAATTAGCAACTACTTATCAATCCAGCCTCATCTAAGCAATTTCTCAACTAGCAGCCATCTACCAGGCGAGCCTCAACTAGGTAACTATCAGATAAACACTCAAGGCATCAATTCAATGGGTCAATCGCTCATACCTTAAGTCGAGATGCATCTGCAACTTAGTATAAACTCAACATGCCACTTAACATTTCAAGAAGGACTCAACCAAACAACGTTCAATGCCAAATACAAAACTCGCCCAACAAGCTAAACACACGCATCAATTTTCTTTTTCAAACGATACCCACTGCCAAGTACGAAGCAACTAGTCATGCCAATCACATACGCCATTACAAATGCCATACAATTTTAAAAATTCACTTTGAGGATCAACTTTAATGTAATATATCTTTTAAGCAAAATCAGACTTAACCTGATACCTAGACCCTCCCTTTCAATGTATGGTTTAGGCCATTCCTGCCTCCATTGCTATCTTAGAAGCCTGCCAAGAGCTGCACCTTGTCCGGACCTCCCTGTCTCGGCGATCACTCACCGCCCTCATCAGACCTAGTCATTACAGGTTATCCCAAATGATACATCTACGAAGAGGGTCCCATTCCACACGTCTCATATCATGCTTCATGACGGTTTATAGGTATCCCGTCAGCTTGTCCCATACCAAGCGACGATTTATCAAGTCCGATCAAGATATGCCCATGCATGCACCTTCCTCAACTTTCATTTTAATTCCATAGACACATGCACTACATAATTGTCCTCACTGCTAGTCACACCACATTCGTCTTCCGATCAATTCTTATCAACAAAAGATTTCTAATTCCACCAATGACCGTCACATCTCATAGATCAATTGCCTATATTCAACCACATACCTCAAGTTGGGTCATTGACAAGGCATAATCACAATCATATAATCCAACTGACCCTCTGTTCGTAAGCAATTCTCTATCAATTTCAAGCACATTTACAACTTCAAAATCCATGCTTATAGCTCCTCGATTTCTGTTTGCTCAAGATCATCCATTAAAATCGATACTAGAACCATCAGAGTATAACACAAGTTCAAGCCTATAATTCTCAACATTCATCAATCAATACCTAATTCTAAGGGTCTCACTTTCTGATCGTCCTCAAGTCATCGTTCTTTATGACTCCAAGTCTCAATCAAATTGGATCGAGCTGATCTTGCTATGCTACAAAACAAACGGGGATGTCACGCTCCGAACCCGACGAGCACGCAAACATCCCACCAGGCAGTTCTTCTTATTGATTTATACCCAGGATCCAACGGCCATCAACTTGACCTTCTAAATGATTATATAGAAATACAAGATGACTTAGGACAGAAAAAGGGTACACTTCAAGTATTATCGAATACACTTCAGGGTTTATAGTGGTCAAGTACCAATGGTTCAATTCTAAATCCATAAAGCAAAATACAGTCCTTAAGGCCACAAAAGGGTTTATATCTATCGACCAATTACTTCCTCGAATAGCAATCCTTGGCAATCTCGGATTTTCACGGTTTGGGACCTGAAAATGTTAATCCCACGATGGGGTGAGATATAAATCTCAGTAAGCTAAACCTAACCCTAAACTAGGCTGTCAGTACCTCCAAAAATCTTTGAAAAAATGGGTATTTGGGACTACAAAGCCTTGGCATGGCAAAAACATGGAGATTATCAAAATAAGGCATTTTAGTGATTCAAATTGACTCAATTCAGTTACAAAACCCTGAGTAAAACTGAGCTTCATGCAATGGTAGGATTTTCAATCAAAGATACACACTCGAGGCCATTTTCAATTCATGAGGCATTTCCCATCATATATCTCAATCTCCAATGGCAAGGCCCGCATAATAACTCTTCAGGCTGTTATAACACGTTTGGCAAGACCCGCATCATAACGCCTCAGGTTAACGTATACATATTGACAGGACTCGCGTAATAATGCCTCATGTCGTGTTTCTCAATTGCCCGCGTAATAACACATCATGCTAGGATACTACCCGTGTAATAACGCATCAGGTTAGTCATCCTTACTAAGCCAAGTACAATATCTCGCATAACAACGCATCAGGATAGTCCAACCCGCGTCAATATGCCTCAGGGTACAACTTGCCTTTCATAGACCCGCGTTAATACACCTCAGGTCGAATCTCGCGTAACAACGCCTCAGGATATAATTCAACCTTGTGTTTAACGCATCAAGGTTCAATATGCCATTAGGCTCATAGTTCAATCAATTAAGGCTAGCTATCATAATCCATGCTTCTCATCAATCAAGGGCTCACAAGCCATATCTCATCTTTAATTAATTTCATGATCGAGTATAACTCGATTAAACAAACAACTAGCCTTTTATCATGAGAAACTATCACGGCCGAACCTACACAAGAGCATGGAAAGAATTGCACAACAAGGCAATTAATTAAACAAGTCACTCTTGGCCTCAATTCATCCACTTCTCTAGGATCGAACTCCACCATTACCAATTCAAGCATAGATTTCACACATTTGACACTCAAGAGCCAAGTATCATACGGCAAATCAAGAGAACTCACAAACAGATCATCCACATAACAATTTCACCCAAGAATATCACAATTTTACCCCAAGGAAAGAAAACAAGGTTCGGTTAGCACAATCTCAATCGACACTACTCAATTCAAGCACAATTGACTCACAAAATCATCAATCAAGCCTCAAACTTTGTCCCTTAGTAACCTAACATCCTAATAAAAGGTTTAGGAATAACTTACCAAGGGATTTGAGCTAGAAAAATTCTCCAAAATAGCCACAAAGCTCACGGCCAGAACTTGTCTCAGTTGGACAGATTTGTCCTCTCGAAAATCTAAGCGAGAAACAACCATTAAACTCCATCAAATTCACTTCAAACCTCAACCAATAACTCATTAACACCTCAAGCTATGATTTAGAAACATCCTACCTCTTGTTCCAAGCAAAATCAGTCCTTAAATTACCCTCATGATTCTCGATTTGCCCAGGGTATGCCAATCTGTTCTGTTTATGAGGATCAAGTGAAACCAACTATTAAACTCTATCAAATCTATGCCAAACTTCAACCATCTATCTCTTAACATGTTAAACTAAGGTTGAGAGTCACTTACCTAGGCGTTTACGAGCTAAATTGGTCCAAGAAGGGCAACAAGCTCTCAGTTCTTCCCCTGGCAGAATGGGTCCAGTTTTGTCCAACAAAAACCACAAGGGATTAGCCCTTAAATCCCATTATAATCCATCCTCAACCTCAAATACATGTTACTAAATGTCTTAACTAGGTTCAAGGAGTGGCTTATCGAATATTGGAGCGAAAAGAGCTCATGGGTTCGGATCAGAACAATTTGACATTTGCTCCTTCAAATGGCTCTACGGGACAAACGGATGGGTGGATTTGGGCTCATAATACCTTATTGGAACGGCAAGAGAACAAGCTTTCTAATGGTAGATGGCTCGTCTCCATTCGATGATGGAAGAAGGAGTTATGATCGGAACAGTGAACGACAACGGGACTGAACGCGAGAGAGAGAGAGAGAGAGAGAGAGAGAGAGAGAGAGAGAGAGAGAGAGAGAGAAATGAGAGAGATGAGGAGGAGATTGGTCTGGCCGAAAATGAAGAGAGGAGAGAGAGTGGAGTCTTCTTCAATCTCCCAATTAGTCAAAGCAAGAGTGGTTGTTGGGGTAAGACTAGGATTTAATGCTAAGTTGACAACTCCAACCTAGTAATGACACTTGTCATTTTCTTCATAAAATCTTGAGGCTCCAATGACCAATTTTCCCTCAAGATTCTCGGCCACCTAGGGGATTGATAAAAGACTAATTTGCCCTTATTCCATTCTTAAGACACGAATAATCTTCTGGGGGCAAAAGGATAATTTCACACTTACAGTTCAAAATTTCACTTTTCCATTATTAATTACCCTCGATGAGGCGACGTCCAATTCCTTTCAAATGTTGGAATTCTTTGTTATCCGATATCCAATTTCGAAATCCCATTTCATGGTCAGTTAACTCGAGATTGATTAGGTCCAAGCGAGATACAACTGAATTACCTCGATGAATTTCTTTCCATCCACTAGCCTTGAAGAGGGTCAAAATTTGGAGTGTCACAATTGTGAATTGGAATGACTCAATGTTTTGCTTGACCTCTTTATATAATTGATCATAAAGTATTAAAAATTGAGAAAACGGTTAAATTATGGTGTAGTGGCCGAATATTGAATTGATTGGACTCATTGTGCAATTCGGCCTTGGATGTTGTGAATGAGCTGGGATGCTTTGATTGGCCACTTGATTGATGTATGTGCATATTTACCCTGATGCGAAAAACATGGGGTTTAAGTATATCCTGAGGCATTAGACGTGGGATTGACTTGAGGCATACTGACGCGGATCCTAGAATGACATTGTAACCTGAGGCATTAATACGCGGGCCTAGCCATTGAGATTGGAACGACAATGAGTTGTATACCACCCTATGAAATTATGAGCTACTAAGTGTTTAAGTATGAAGCTTAGTCTTAATTGTTAATTGAATCCTCGATTATAACTTTTATTGTGTAAGTGTTAAGTGCCAGCATATCATGACTCTATTTAATGTATCATTTCCCATGTGATTGTTTATGATTGGTACTGCATGTCTTAAAAGTGTCTGGAGGTACTATTGGCCTAGTCTAGGTTTAGGGTTAACTTGCTGAGATATAATCTCACCCTGTCATGGGCTTACCTTTTCCAGACCCTAAGCCATGACCATGGTCAGAGTACCGAGGCGTTTTGGGGTACCTCATGACATTGAGTATCCGGTAGGCGAGAACAAGGCCTACATTAGAAATGGTAGTGTAGTCTACATGGATGATGGAGGAGATTACTAGAAGCCCAACATCTACGTAGCATGGTTTTACCGAGATGGGGATTCTACTTTTGGACCACTCAGAGGTTTTGAGGTGCCGGAAGATGTGACTCCGGTGTGGGACTATGTCGCATATCCCCCTGATGGCGAAGTGGTCAATCCTGAGATTGTACCTGAGGTGAACCAATTGATGCCGCAGCTTGAGAAAGAGGTTGTGGAACCCTCCGATGCCGAAGACGACCCCATGGAAACCTAAGAATCGGAGCTAGAGCCGGAGCCCGAACCTGAGATGCTAGAGGAGTACGAGTCGGAGGAGCCATTGGAGCTCGAGCCCGAGGAGGCTAGCGGATCGGATGCTTCTGCCTAGTACGATCCGGTCGCCAACAAGTCTGAAGATGGTGAGGACGACGACTAGGTATAGTGGTAGCACCTATCTCGTTTTTTTTTTTTTGGGACACAATCGTAGGATAGAGAAGTGGTAACTTGGCTAGTGGCACTCTTTTGTTTAAGTGTTAGTCTCCCTTGGACCCGGTTTGTATTTACCGTTATGTTACTATTTGTAAGACTGATGTATGTTATGTTATGTGTTTGTATTTATGCGTCCTAAGTCATCATGTTATGTTTGTTGTATGGAGTTTTATTATCACTTCCGTAAATGCATTTCATTTTGTGCTTAAAGTCATTTGTCGTTGATCTTGGGAAAGTATTAAGTAAGTAGCAAAGGGGCGGGATGTTATTGATCCCGGAGGGCACGGGGTGTGACATCCCCATTTAAGTGGTATCAGAGTAAGGTCAACTCGATCCAAGTTGGTTGAGGCCTGGAGTAATAAAGATTGATGACTTTGGGATGTTTAGATAGCGAAACCTTAGGGATTTGCTGGAGCTAGACACGAAATGCATGTGATGTTAATTGTCGCTTGTGAATGGCACACTTGAGGAAAGTGCAAAACGCATGTGATGTGAATTGTCACCTAAAGTCCTAAAAGTTATAGTGAAAATTCATTTGAGTCCTAAAACAATAAAAATTTTAAAAAGTGCAAAACTCTTAAAACTTATCAAGTTGGTGTAATTAAGTTCATATGTTAACTCCGTCCAATTTGACTAGGAAAACCTTGTTGTAATTATTTTTTCTATTTCTTCTTAAACACACTAAGCCTTTTTCAACCAAAAAAAAAAACACGTTAGCCGACGGGCCATTTTTTTATAGTTCTTTGAGGAGGGAGGCATTGATTTGCCATTTCTTCTTTGTTATCCAACATCTTTTCCTTCCTTTGAGCTTAAAATGCCATGCCAATAGAGAGTTTCGGCCATGGCTGCTTAATCTCAAAGCACACAGCCATGGCCAGATCTAACTTGGAAGCTCGCAGCCATGGCCGTTCTATTAGAAATTAAACCAAATTCATGAATGTAAGACTATTGATCGACTTCCAACACATCGATATCGATTCAGTGAATGAGGCATCGATCAGCATGCGCGTGTCTATTCAACTTCCAAGACACATGCGTGAGCTAGTGCATGAATCAAGATGTGTCATTATTATTGTGTATTTTCCAAGAGTCATTATTAGTTGAGTGTTTCAAGAGTCCATTTGTATTCCGATGTACAGTAAATACTATGTATGTTCATGCGTCTGTTCACTTTTCTAGAGAAGATCAAGAGTCATGTTTTAAGCCTATAAATAGGCGTGTCTTGCAACCATTTTGATATGGGTGAATCGATTGTGAATACACAATATTGAAAAGCCATCTTCGGTCTCCTCTTCCTTCGAGAGTAAAGTGAGTTGTGAGTGCTTGTTGAGAGCCCCACTTTCGATTTATCCTATCAAATTGGTATCAGAGCTTACGGTTCGTGATCATGGCCTCATTAAGTAATTAGCTTCATTTTCAATATCCAAGCCTCACCAAAGAAAACTATGGTAACTAGGCTTCTAGAATGAATGCATACTCGGCGCCCATGGTGTATGGGATCTTGTCAATACTAGCTATGATGAGCCAGATGAAGAAGCCGTGTTGAATCAGACTCAGAGGAATACTTTGGAGAAGACTCAAACAAAATATCAACTCGCCTTATCAATCATATATCTAGCCTTAGATGATTCTATGCTAGAAAAAGTCTCGAATGCTATTACATCTAAGGATTTATGGGAGATCCTTCAAACCACGCATCAAGGTGTAGAGAAAGGGAAGAAAATTCACCTTCAAACTTTGAGAGGAAAGAATCTAATTCGATTTCTGATTATTTTACAAGAGTTTTAGCGATTGTGAATCAGATGAAAAGGAATGGCGAAGATGTTCCTGATGTCCGTGTTGTTGAAAAAATTCTGCGGTCTTTGGATAATAAATTTGACTACATCGTTGTCGCTATTGAGGAGTCAAAAGATCTCAATACCATGACGATCAATGAACTTTTGGGTTGTTTGCAAGCTCATTAAGAAAGATTTACAAGAAACAAATTTGAGCCGGTGGAGGAAGTACTCCAAACTCGGTTGACTATCTGAGATGACAAAGGCCAAGGAAGAGACATTGTGTAAAATCGATGGGTCAATTAAGATCATCATCGAGGTTGTGGTCGAGGTCATGGACGAAGCAAAGGAGATGTCACCCAAAGAAAATGGGTGTTCCCAGAATAAAAAAGTGCTCGTGGAAGAGGAAGGAACACAAATGGTCGGCATGATAAATCAAAAATTCGATGTTATAATTGTAATAAAGTTGGCTATTATGCTTCTAAGTGTTGGCAGAAAGAAAGTACTGATACGAATGAAAAGGAGAACTTGCTGAATGATGCTTTTCAAGTTCTTTTATTGGCATTTAAAGAAAATGCAGATGAGAAGAATGATACATGGTACTTGGACACTAGAGCCAGCAACCACATGTGCGCCAGAAAGGAGATGTTTGCCGAATTGAATGAGACAATCAAAAGAAAAGTCTCATTGGATGATAATTTCCAAATTCTTGTCGAAGGGAAAGTACGATTCGGATTCGTCTGAAGAACGGGGCAAGTCAATTTATTACTAATGTGGGGATAAATACACTATCAGTGCTATAACTTTTGTACATCGTTCACTTAAGTGTCATAACTTTTGTGTGTGGTTCACTTAAATGCCATAACTTTCAAAAATAGTTCACTTGAGTGCCATCGATGATGTGGAAGTCAGAAAAGCTGACGTAGCACGCCAAAAAACTAACATGGCATATCGGAAAGCTGATGTGGCACGCCCGAAAGCTAATGTGTACGTCGAAAAAGTTGACGTAGTACTTAAGTGAATGAGTTTTTAAAGTTATGGCACTCAAATGAACGTTTTGATAGTTATCGTACTCAAATGAATACCGTACACAAGTTATGGCACTCATGGTACACTTATCCCATGTTTTATGTGTTGAAAATGTCATGCAATATTTTGAGCCTGGGTCAGATTCTAGAGAAAGGCTGTACTGTCCACATGAAAAATGTTAGCTTTGTTTTGAGAGATCGCAATAATAAATTGATTACGAATGTGAAGATGTCGAAGAACATGATGTTCACTCTCAACATCAAAAATGAAATGTCTAGAGGCCTTCAAGCATGTGTAGACGATTCTTCATGGTTGAGACACTTGAGTTTCGGGCATCTCAACTTCAATGGTTTGAAGTTGTTATCTCACAAGAAGATGATGTATGGTTTATCGAATATTGATTATCCCGATCAATTATGTGAAAGGTGTGTAATTGGTACGCAATCTTGAACAACTTTCCAAAGGAATCAACTTATCGAGCAAAGAAGCTACTCGAGTTGATTCATTCTGATGTATGTGGCCCGATCACTCCTCAATCTTACGGTTATCATCAATACTTTGTTACTTTTATTGTTGATTTTACTCGAAAGACTTAAGTATATTTTTTAAAAGAAAAGTCAAAAGCGTTTGTTACTTTTAAGCACTTCAAGAAAATGGTTGAAAAGGAGAGTGTTCATTTTATCAAGTTATTGAAAACTGATCGTGCGGGAGAATTCACTTTCAGCGAATTCAACAAATTCTATGATTATCATGGCATTCGGCTTTTCTTGACGGCGCCGTACTCCCCACAACATAATGGCGTGGCTGAACGAAAAAATAGAACTATTATTGACATGGTTCATAGCATGCCGAAAAGTAAAAATATATCGAATGAGCTTTGGGGTGAAGCTGTCATGAGTGTATTTTATCTACAAAATCGGTTCCTACATAAGGACTCGATGGTATGACTCCACAAGAAGCATGGAGTGGGAAAAGACATGTTGTTTCTCACTTGAGGATTTTTGGGAGCGTTACATATGCTCACATACCCGACCAGAAAAGATCGAAGCTGGAAAACAAGAGTAAAAAGCTCATTTTTATCGAGTATGATATCTCATCAAAAGCTTACAAATTATTTGATTCTAACACTTTGAAAGCGTATGCAAGCAGAGATGTGAAATTTGATGAAGAAAGCTTGTGGGAGGACAATCGACAAGTTGATGCGACCATTCGACATGATTCTATCCAAATGGAGATAGAAGATCACTTAGCACTTCCTTCTCCAATATCCTCTCCATCATCACCAACTTCATCATCAAATGCTAAAGAAGAGCCGCTAGTACCGAAATCAAGAAGACTATCATAAAGTTATGAAGCTACCAATGAGCTTCACCTTGTATGTCTTTGTGACATTCTGAAATCCGACCCTTTTTGAAGCATGATTTCATGAGACATCTTGTCAGTGCGTTTCAGTTAAACCTCGCTCAGAGTTGGCCACTCTTGAGAAGACTAACCGATGGGGAAAGGCTAAGTAGGACTTAAGTACGTGGACCAAAGAACTCGACCATGGATTGGTACCTTGACCATAAGGATTGCCGAGGGAATATTTTGAGCCTTGATAGGCCGGTCTAAGATTGGTCTTGGAACGATTCGCCAGTGTTATACAATTGGATCACGGGTGATTCCGTTCGACCATCGTATACTTTGCGAATCAACCTAAACCAATTCTTGACGATCGCGTCCTTTGGAACTAGCGATTGACCCTCGCAATTACATGACAACTAAGGTCGCCATGACTCGAATAAATCTTAAACGTGACATTAGTCATGGGTCGATACACGTAACTCCTAAGAGCCGCCCGTTAGTTTGAGATACACTGGAATTGCCTTTGATAGATTTTAGCCACGGATTGGACTTCGGAATTGGGCATCAGGTATTCGAGAATTCCAATAGTAATAAATTGGACGTCGCCTCATCCAAAACTAATAAGATTAGAACTCGCCCAATATCAATTAGAAACGTGAAATTCGGACCGACGATAGGAAATTACCCTTTTACCCCTAAGTTAGTGCCTTTTCTCTTAGAATTAAGCGAGGGCAAAATGGACATTTGCCACCTTGCTTCAGCCGAATTTTAAGGGGCAAATAAGTCTTTTGGCCATTGAATTACTGGAGAAGGGATTAGACAAGTTGATTTGGCCATTTCCCCATTACCAACCACCAACTACTAGTCATTTCCATCAAACTATTCATGTCATAAACCACTCCCACCAACTACTAGTCATTTCCTTGTCAACCAGCCCACTCACCCATTCTCCCTCCATTTCCTCTCTTCTCTTTAGGATGGATGAACACATTCTCTCTATCATTTTCTCTATTCTCTCTCAAGCTCTCTCTCTTTTCTTCTCGGCTCCCTCACGCCGAACCAACGCCGGCCACCGCTCCACCGCCGTTAGCCACCACCATTTCTTCATCCTCACGGCCTCCTCTCTTCCTTGGAACGGTGAGGGGCCACCGTCCAAGCCGAGGCCGCGCGAACCGCCGCCGACCAAATTAGGAACCGTGAGGAGTCCGGACGATTCTTGGAGTTCCTTTTTGTTTAACTTGAGGTAAGTGACTCTTGGAGCCTAGATGAGCTAGTTAGAGGATTAGAGGTTGAAGTTAGATGAGTTTTTTATGTTGAATCCTTGTCATTTTCGGTTGGATCTCAAAGGAACCAAGCCTGTAATTTTCCCCGAAGCAATTTTGATCGCCGGCTTCAAGAGGGGTTCTGAGGACTTCTCTTTGCTTAACACCTTGGTAAGCTAGCTCTAACCCTTTGTTAGTACCTTAGATCATGGAAGGACCGAGTGAGAGGTAGTTATTGAGTGATTTAGTAGTTGTTCTAGATGGAATCTCTAAGGTGCCGAATCTATGTTGCTTGGAACAAATTGTGTTGATGAGTTATGGTCCATGAAGTGTTGAAATCATGGTTGAGCTAAGTTAGGAGATGTGTTCTCGTGTGAACCGAATGCCTCTTTGTGCCGTAGGAAATGCTAGAACTTGTTTGAGCTTGATTGAGTTAAGTGATCTCTTGATTGTGTCTATGTGCATTCGGCCATGGTATGGTTTGGTGGTACATTGCATGAAAATGACCTAATAACCCTTAATACTATTTTGGCCGTGAGCTAGTTGTGGGATTTAATGATTGGGATAACGCCATAGCTAGTGGATTCAGCCTCGTGTGCTAAATTGATGCTTGGAAGGATTTAATCGATTGTTTGATTCCATTGCCTTGACATGGCCGAATGATTGTGGTGATGAATGGTGATTCATTAAATCGAATTATATTCGATCATGAAGTATTAATATGGCCTAGCTTCATTGATTGATGTAATGTGGTATCGTGGTATGAAATTGAGAGTGCGATTACCGAATGATGCCGTGAATTTATGAAATGCACGATTGAATATAGTTAGCTATAATTGATTTAATTATGAGCTTATGTGCATGTAGTATCCCGATGCGCCTAAGATGAGGCGTATTGATCAGGATTCAATCTGATACGTAATTACGCGGGTCTTGAGAAATTGTTATATAGCCTGAGGCATTGTGACGCGGCCATGATATTGAGTAATAAGTTACTATTTGATTGAAAGATATATGTTATATGTGGTCACATATTAACCAATGAGGGTTAAAGCATGACCTGTGAGCCGTTTCTACGGGGGGTCCGGCCAAATGAAAGTGCGACCTGGGAGCCGTTTCTACGGGGGGTCTGGCAAAGTGAAAGTACGACCTGGGAGCCGTTATTACGGGGGGTCCTGCCTTATACAATATGATAGCCTAATGCGTTATTACGCGGGCCTTGATATATTGAATTGGGATTTATGATATGAAATGCCCTATACGAGTGTGATTTGTGAATTGCCTTAGTACGAAGCTTAGACCCATTTATGAAATGATGGTTAGAGTAGGATTGAATTGGAATGCCTAAATGTCCTGCCGTATTTCTTTGTTCTTGTTGTCATGCTATTTGGGGACTTTGTTATGTTTGTATTGAAAATAGAATCGCATGTGTTTGGGAGTGTCTGGAAGTACTAAGTGCCTAGCTTAGGGTTAGGATTAGCATATTGAGATTTATCTCACCCGTCGTGGGACCCATTTTTCAGACCCCAAGCCTTGACCCCGGTGATATATTGGAGAATCCCGATGCTGATCTTGAAGCTGGAGAGTCTGGACTAAAGTCGATGGCTGTTGTCAAATCGGATGTGTAGGAGTAGTTGTACCACTTCTTTTCGGATGTTTCCTAGAAAATAAAATGTTTGAGGTTTAGGACCGACCCAGTCATGTGTTATGATTTCAAGCTGAATATTGTAAACCGACATGTTCAAATTATGTAGACTACATCCTAAGTCATCTTGTCGTAGTTTTATGTATGGAGTCTATTTATAGCTTCCGCATGTGCATCCTATTTCGCGAGTTTATCATTAAGTGTTTTCGATCCTTGCGACCGACCGCGAAGAAAGTACAGAGAAGGGATGTCCGCGCGCTACCAAGGACGCGGGGCGTGACAGTCTTCTTACAAATTGTGAACCATTTTTTTCGATGAAGTCATAAAAGAAGAAAAATGGAGAAAAGCCATGAATGAAGAAATTGAAGCCATCGATACGAATCAAACATGGTAACTAGCTAATCTTCCGAAGAACAAAAAGGCAATCGGTGTTAAGTGGGTTTATAAAGCCAAAAAAAAATGAGAAACGATAAGTCACTTGTTATAAGGCTAGGCTTGTCGCGAAGGGTAGAAACAAAAGGCAGGAATCGAATATGATGATGTATTTTCTCCTATCATCCAAATGGAAATGATAAGATTAATTATTTCCATTGCAGGACAATCTATCAAATGGTTGTCAAATCGGCATTCCTGAATGGCGTTCTTGAAGAAGAAATTTATGTCGAGCAACCTGAGGAGTTTGTTGTGAAAGGTTATGAAGACAAAGTGTTGCGGCTAAAGAAAGTTCTGTATGGGCTTAAACAAGCACCGAGAGCTTGGCACTCCAGAATTGATGCTTATTTCAAAGAAAATGGCTTCGTACAATGTCCATACAAGCATGCACTTTACTTGAAGCAAGAAAAAGGTGATATTTTATTGGCCTGTTTATATGTCGATGATCTTGTCTTTATCGAAAATAACTTTGCATTGATCGATACTTTTAAAGAGTCGATGGTGAAAGAATTTGAGATGATTGATAACGGTCTTGTCACGACCCGTGTCTTTGTGAGCATGCAAACATCCCTCTAAGGCCGGCTAATTTAAATACTTCCCAGGAACCAGCGGCTTCTAACTTTAGCGAGAAGTGACATGCACATGCAGAAGCGAGAACAAATCTCCGTACAACATAAATAACACGATGATTCAGGATGGACAAAAAAGATTTTTCTCAATATAACCAATATCTTTACAAGCACCGTTCAAATTCCAAAAGCTATAGTCATCCAAAAACCGAAGGCAGACTTGTTCTAATCCCACCAACTACATATGGGAGTACGAGGTTAAATGTTCAATTGCTTTGAAAGACTTCTTCGATAGCATCCCTGGAGCTTCACCAATTAAGACCTGAAAATGTTATCCCACGACGGGGTGAGAATAGATCTCAGCAAGTAAACTCCTAAACCTAGACTAGGCCAATAGTACCTCCGGACGAATCCTAAACATGCAGTTCCCACATTCTAGGTCAATTGTCAAATCATCTCTTATCTTGCAATTCTAATCATCAAGGCCGTTCTTCACATCAATTCCTATGAACTAGTTTATCCATCGAGGCCATCCTTCAGGTCGAGTCCTATCACGTGTTCATATCCGTCAAATGGGATGATATGCTAAACAAGACTAAGGCAATAACTCATCGCAATCACAATTCAGATGTTCACCAGTCAAGTCATAATTCAGTAAAATAAGATCGAGCTTCGTACTCTGGGCACTTCACAAATTACATACTCGTATAGGGTATTTCATATCATAAATCAAAATTTAATCTGTCAAAGCCCGCGTCATAACGCATTAGGCTATCATATTGCACAAGGCAAGATCCACCGTAAAAACGGCTCCCAGGTCGTACTTTCATTTGGCCAGACCCCCCGTAGAAACGGCTCCCAGGTCATACTTTCATTTGGCCAGACCCCCCGTAGAAACGGCTCCCAGGTCATACTTTCATTTGTTAGTATGTGATCACATATAAATATACTCATCAATCAATTGCCAAGCGAAGTCAAGATGCACAATAACAAAGAGGCAACTCATCATTCGGCCTCTACATTTCAAATCATCGAATCTCACCTTCTAATTCATGGCCAAACCTTAAAATGACAATTCAAGTCATTTAATTCAAAACAATCCGCAAGGCACCTCAAGGCCGAAAGCATATAAGGAAATCTTTCAGTTTAGCCACTCAATCAATGGTATAGTATCTTAGCTCAAATTAACCACTCGATTAGTAACAATAAGTCTTGGCCAAGCATATCAGGTGAAATTAATCAATTCAACCATTCAATTCATGTCAATTCCTCATGGCCAAATACACTAGGCTAATAAGTCAACCTAATATCTCAATTGATCGCTTGATCAAACATTGCCAAACAACTAGCCATGAATTCATACTTATGTACCCCACTTGTCGAATTAGTCGTTTATTACAAACATGGCCCAAGCTTGTATTATTCGATCCCCTCCACATTTCGATAATATCCCAAGTGCTTGAACCATTTCACCTAATCAAGAAACATTGCCCATTTGACTAAAAAATCACGAGATCGAACCAAACACTTTAGGATTACAACACAAACACATGTGGTTCTCTCTAGTCTTCCTAGAATCGAGTTCCAACAACACAACCAGCCATGGGCTCTTCATTTCCAACTCAAGAATAACCATCACAAGCAACCCACTACAAGTCAGATTCGGGTTCCTCATGGAACACCGCAAAATAAGCCCTTAAACTCATCCAAATCCACATCTAAGGTATCCATTAGTAACCTAAAGTACTAGGCTAAGTTTAAGAGCAACTTACCAAGGAATCAAGCAAGGAAATTCAACAACGAGGGCGGCATCAGTAACGGCCAAACAGCGGCACCGGCGGCTCACAAAGGATCTAGTATCCAATAATCAACCACTAAACTCTCCTAAAATCCACTCGAAACTTCAACCATAGTTTCCTATCAAGCTAAGCTAAGCTCAAGATATCACTTACCTCAACACTAAGAAGGACAATTCCCTAAGACTCACGGCGTTGGCGGCTCTACGGTGGTTCAACGAGCGGCGAACGGCGGCGGCGGTTGTCCATGGTCGGCCAAGAAGAGAGAAAAGCCGAGAGTGAGGGAGAGAGGAAGATGGCATCGGTGATAGAGGGAGAGTGGGAGAGAATGAGGGAAATGAGAGGGGAGAGATAGAAAGTGTTCTTAACTTTCAAAATTGTAAGAGAGAGAGAGAGTGAGTTGATGGGGGGTTGTCATAGGGCTAGGCTAGGACAAGATAGACTTGGTGGTTGAGGGATTTAAGGGATTTGACTTGTACTTGACTTGACTAGTTGGTGGGAGTTGTTGACTTGGGGACCCCACCAATAATTCAAGACCTTGGTCTCTTAAATTGCAAGAAGGGTGAGATGGTAAAAATACATGGCAATTGCACCATCTAATCCCCAAAATTTCGTCCACTATAGGGGGTACAAATGACTAAAATACCCTTCTCACAGACTAGAGAAACGAGCACAACTCGAGGGAAAAACGGTCATTTTCAATTCCAGTCTAAAACTTCACTTTTCTAATTATTTTAAGGCGAACCATAATTTTAATTGACCTTAATGAGCCGACGTCCAATTTATCACTGTTGGAATCCTTGAATACCTGACACCCAATTTTCGAGGTCCAATTCGTGGTTAAAATCTGTCAATGGCGATTTTAGTGTATCTCAAACTAACGGACGGCTCTTAGGAGTTACGCGTATCGACCCATGACTAATGTCACGTTTAAGAGTTATTCGAGTCATGGTGACCTTGGTTGTCATGTAATTGTGAGGGTCAATCGCTAGTTCCAAAGGACACGATCGTCAAGAATTGGTTTAGGTTGATTCGCAAATTATACGATGGTCGAACAGAATCACCCATGATCCAATTGTATAACACTGGAAAATCACTCCAAGACCAATCTTAGACCGGCCTATCATGGCTCAAAATATTCCCTCGGCAATCCTTATGGTCAAGGTACCAATCCATGGTCGAGTTCTTTGGTCCACGTACTTAAGTCCTACTTAGCCTTTCTCCATCGGTTAGTCTTCTCTAGAGTGGCCAACTCTGAGCGAGGTTTAACTGAAACGCACTGACAAGATGTCTCATGAAATCATGCTTCGAAAAGGGTCGGATTTCAGAATGTCACAACTCTTCCCTCCTTATAAAAATTTCGTCCTCGAAATTTACCATAAATCACATCGTACTCAACAACTGGATCCTGACGCCTTATCTCTACTTCATCTTCCTCGGCGGTCCTCTTTTTAATTGCCAAAACCCAAATAGGTCTTCATACCTCGGACTCGACTTTCCAAATCGGGGAGGCCTCGCATGGGTGATACTTTAAGAAAAACATAATCTCTCACTTGAAGTTCTAAAGATCTATACCGTCTGTCCATTTAGTTTCAGTATCGATGCCAAGGCCTTCGTAATGGCGCACCGGCCGTCAAACTCACCCATGATCCGCGTAGCACGCTTTAGATCCATATACCGTTTTGAAACCCGCGTCTCCACACTTCAGGTTAAAATCTCACGTATTAACGCATCAAGAAGGGCACAAATCCTCGCGTCAACACGCTTCAGGATATTACGCGAGACACAAACATAACTCCAAGTAACTTGATCCACAAGATTAACTTAGGACCCACCCATGCTTTTCAAATGGCTTAATACAATCCAGTGCCACCTCCAGTCAGTCCCTCATGAAGTAATTTCAACCCAAGATAGAAGTCATTTGCAATAAGTCCCCACTCAAACATCCTTGATAAAGGTATGCACCAACCAGTCATCCAATCTGTCTACAAGTAATTGTTACTTTGGACATCTCCACCGAGCATAGCCACTCATTACCACATCCTTTAAAGTTCGTGATACACGCTCGCAACATAATCTCATGCATCTAGATCATTTTCTTAGGCCATCTATTTGTCTGCATACGACATGACGTACTGTAATGTAACTTCATCCCTATGACGTCTTGAGGACTCTCCCAACGGTTAAGGTAAACTTAGGATCTCTACTTGGTACAACTATCATTGAATTTCCACAAGATTCGCCTGACACCTACACAATTTATCTCATGGTCCTCTTGACCTTTCAAATGACCCCATGGCCAAATTCATAACAATCCGTCCTCGGTTCCAGTCGAGAGTTTCCCACGACTAGGGTCACTCGTCAAACTTATCCAGTCGTACCTTTCTTCGTTGACACATTTGATTCTTAGCCACGAGCTTGACTATTTCTCTTTTCAGTCTATATCATCACTAGTACTGACACAAGTCCCGGTACTCCTTGGTAAATCCATGGGACACTATAGTCATCACGATGAGTTCCCAACATGACCTTGCCCTTTAGGTCCTTTATCATCGTATACTTACATTCATTCATGAAGCTTCTAGGTCTCTATCCGTGGGTACGTAAGAGTCTGGATTTTCTCCCTGTTGTAATCTCTTCCATAATCTCTGGGCATCAGGACCCGCAGATCACAACGCTTTAGCCCCCGAAAACTCCTTTCATGTTCATTCGGCCATTCGCGCCGCACCTCGTCCTTAGTCCATTTCATTAATAGGACGACTCTTGCCACGATTCGTCTATAGCAAAGCATCAATTCCAATAACTCCAAACTCCAATAATCCATACTGGTTTCTGACAATCCATTACTTATACTAATCCTCAAGGGTTCCACAGGAAATCCATTTCCCATAGGCTTTATGACCAAGCACTTGCCTTATTAGACCCAAATCTCGCGCTCTTATGTTCTGCATACCTCGAGCGTCCTCTTAGAGTCCATGGGATACCTTCCAAAGGCCATTCATGCTCTTCATGATTCCTTGATTCCGATCAATTCCTTTCAATTGAAATTTCTAATTCCACAAGCGACTATCACATCTCAAAAATCAATTGCCTAATATTAATCTATAACCTAAAGTCTAGTCGCCATTCAAGTCGAATCCATATGCATTCGATTACAACTGGCCTTTGATCCAAATATCCCTTGTCCACTTCCTTACATACATCTCGTCTCACACTGTCTAAGACTGTCAATAGCAATTGATGACTAAAACCATCAAGATGTAATGCAATTCAAGCCTAAACTTATTAACATCAGTCGTCTCTTTATAACTCATATTCACAAATGAAGCTCATCAGTCGGTCATTTCCATTTCAACACATTGTCTAATCCACTGTCAATCTCTGGCCTATAATCACAAATAACTATAAAGGTCATCAATTAGAGTTGATACTAAAACCATCAGAATGCAACAAAAGTTCAAGCCTATTATCCTTGAGACACTACCTGGTGACGTTCACTCTTAACACCCAGACAACAGAATTTCTCTTCTTTTCGTACCGGGGTCTCTTACTCTATGAGGAGACTACATTTCTTAGTGGCATTCTCTTGTCTCGAATCCACCTTGTCTTCCTCGTTCCATAGCATGTCAATCTTGAAGTCTGCATCAACAGCGGTACCTTTACTCCAAGATCCAGATGTCACCATACTTGACATTCTCCTTCCAATAACTCTATCACCTCAACGACAAGGTTCTAAGGGATCGAGGTTTCTCCTTGGTCTCTACAAATCCTCACCTTGGATATTCAACTCGATTAATTCAAATAACTTTGCGGTCATAATCCAAGCACCCCTGTTGCTTGCTCGTCCATCCATTCGTAACCAAGACTATCAAGTCCGTCCTCTTTCCTTCTCGACAACGACCATCTCAGGGTTCGATCGTCTTTTAGAACGTCGCCCTATCCTTTAGGGGACAACAACTTATAACTCCACGATGGTTCGGTTCAATCTCAGTCAACCTCACAGAATCATTAGATTCAAGCAGACTAGCACGCTGATTTCCCTTAACACTTCCCACATGACGAGAGAGACAGACCACCAATTTCCCTTCTAAGCCTTACGCTCAGGTATCAACCATTCCTTACAGGTACATTCTAAGTTCTATAAGTGGAAATCCTCTTTACTCATGGTTTCCCTAGTCCTTTAGCCCTTCGAGATGAGGTCATCATAATACTTCAGATCTAAGAATACCAATTCGTCACCATGCTTCGAACCTCAATTCATTCTTTAACTTCCTTGTCCTTATCCAACGGGTTCCTAACCATCTTTGATGCATGCTTGGGCAGTTTTGAGAACTCTACCCCATAATGGCAGATCTTTCTCTGATTCTCACAAACTTCAGGGACTCCATCAACTCTTGCTCCTTAGCAATCTCAATAATGTATTCCTCATTAATCAACTCGATGAAGGCAATTCCGATTAAATGCTACGGCTTCGAGAAAAATTCTTCCTTTGATAACTATTCACCAATCATCAGCAGTACCTTTGGAATGTTATTCGCTAGGTTCATCCTCTCCTCAGTGTACTCCAAAGCCTCTAGGGCCTTTTTACAAATCCTTAATCCAGATAGGAGCAGTCTCATAATTACATTTCCTGCCAAGTCAATCGACTTTGACTTTACAAACTATTCCACAAGCTAGTCCATTTGCCAAATTCTATCCCCGTCTCCAATATCATTTCTTCGATTACTACCATTAACTCTAATAACAACAGCAGCAACAGTCTCAGCTGATTAGGTAACATTGGTAGCCTATTCTCGAGCCTATCCCCTCATCAAATTCTTAGTCTCTCCTTAAGGCTATCTCGACTTTATCAACTCTCAAATCTCCTACAACTTGTGGTCTGGAGTTAAGCGCTCCTCTAACACTTTTATCTCGATTGCTCATTCATACTAGGCTCTAACATCACAAGAGCCATTACAGTTCCACCAAAGGATTCAAGGACCTAAGCTATCTACTCAAGTCTAGCAGTCCTAAACTGCTCACCACAATGGTAACCATAAGCCAGCTACTAATTACCAAGCAATTACAAGCAACACTCAGCCAGGAGTCAATCATCAAACAAGTCTCAACTAGGCAAACATCAAGCAAGCACTCATGGCATTAATTCAATGAGATAATTCCTCGTACCTTAAGTCTTGCCGCAACTGCGACTTAGCGAAATTACAACATGCTATTCAGTTCTCAAATAGTCCTCAACCAAAATACACTTGATGCCAAGTAGGCCAATCATAGATCAAGCATTCAAAGGCACCCATCAAGAATTTCACATCCATACCTCAAGCCTAGATGCATCTGCCCGTTAGCACAGCCATAATCAGCTATCCAACCAAACACTCGGTAAACAACGCATAGTGCCAAGTACGAAGCTCTAGGACCTCTAATCTCCTACGGCGATGCACACCAATAATGTCATTCACATGCACCATATCAAATGCCACGCAATGTTTGAAATTTCATCTTAAGGATCAGCTTTAATGCAATAAATATTTTGATAAAAGAATCAGACTTAGCCCGATACCTAGACCCATCCCTTTCAATGTATGATTTAGGTCATTCCTGCCTCCCTTTCTGTCTTAGAAGCCTGCCAGGAGCCGCTCCTTGTCCGAACTTCTATATCCTGGCGTACACTCCCCGCCCTCATCAGGCCTGGCCTTTGCAGGTTGTCCCAAGTCATACACCTACTAGGAGAGTCCCGTTCCACACGTCCCATAACATGCTTCATTACGGTTTATAGGTATCCCATCAGCTTGTCCCATACCAAGCGATGGTTTATCAAGTCCAATAATGATATGTTCATGCATGCACATTCTTCAACTTTTATTTTGACGCCATAAACACATGCAATGCATGATTGTACGCATTGCTCGTCATATCTTAGTCGTTTCCTGATCAATCCCCTATCAATAGAAGGTTTCTAGTTCCACAAATGACCATCACACAGATCAATGGCCTAGGATCAAGCATACACCTCAAAGTCACAGTCATGATCATAAAAATCCAATTGATCCTTTACCCACAAGAAATCCTCTATTAACCTCAAACACGTATTCAACCTCAAGTTCAGGCTTATGACTCTCCAATCCCTGTTCACTTTCTTGTAAACCTTAATCATCACATCACCCAAGACCATCCATTAAAATCGACACCATAACCATCAAGACAAAGCACAAATTCAAGTCTACAATTCCCAATATCCAGTAGTCCACACCTAACCCTAGGGGTCCTACTATCTAATCATCCTCAAGTCATCACTCCTTATCACTCAAAGTCTCAATCGAATTGGATGGAGCTGACCTCGCTCTGATACCACTTAAACGGGGATGTCACGACCCGTGTCTTTGTGAGCATGCAAACATCCCTCTAAGGCCGACTAATTTAAATACTTCCCAAGAACCAGCGGCTTCTAACATTAGCGAGAAGTGACATGCACATGCAGAAACGAGAACAAATCTTCGTACAACATAAATAACACGATGATTCAGGATGGACAAAAAAGATTTTTCTCAATATAACCAATATCTTTACAAGCACCGTTCAAATTCCAAAAGCTATAGTCATCCATAAACCGAAGGCAGACTTGTTCTAATCCCACCAACTACATATGGGAGTACGAGGTTAAATGTTCAATTGCTTTGAAAGACATCTTCGATAGCATCCCTGGAGCTTCACCAATTAAGACCTGAAAATGTTATCCCACGACGGGGTGAGAATAAATCTCAGCAAGTAAACTCCTAAACCTAGACTAGGCCAATAGTACCTCCGGACGAATCCTAAACATGCAGTTCCCACATTCTAGGTCAATTGTCAAATCATCTCTTATCTTGCAATTCTAATCATCAAGGCCGTTCTTCACATCAATTCCTATGAACTAGTTTATCCATCGAGGCCATCCTTCGGGTTGAGTCCTATCACGTATTCCTATCCGTCAAATGGGATGATATACTAAACAAGACTAAGGCAATAACTCATCGCAATCACAATTCAGATGTTCACCAGTCAAGTCATAATTCAGTAAAATAAGATCGAGCTTCGTACTCTGGGCACTTCACAAATTACATACTCGTATATGGTATTTCATATCATAAATCACAATTTAATCTGTCAAGGCCCGCGTCGTAATGCATTAGGCTATCATATTGCACAAGGCAAGACCCCCCTCGTAATAACGGTTCCCAGGTCGTACTTTCATTTGGCCAGACCCCCCGTAGAAACGGCTCCCAGGTCATACTTTCATTTGGCCAGACCCCCCGTAGAAACGGCTCCCCGGTAATACTTTCATTTGTTAGTTTGTGATCACATATAAATATACTCATCAATCAATTTCCAAGCGAATTCAAGATGCACAATCACAAAGAGGCAACTCATCATTCGACCTCTACATTTCAAATCATCGAATCTCACCTTCTAATTCATGGCCAAACCTTAAAATGACAATTCAAGTCATTTAATTCAAAACAATCCGCAAGGCACCTCAAGGCCGAAAACATATAAGGAAATCTTTCAGTTTAGCCACTCAATCAATGGTATAGTATCTTAGCTCGAATTAACCACTCGATTAATAACAATAAGTCTTGGCCAAGCATATCAGGTGAAATTAATCAATTCAACCATTCAATTCATTTCAATTCCTCATGGCCGAATACACTAGGCTAATAAGTCAACCTAATATCTCAATTGATCGCTTGATCAAACATTGCCAAACAACTAGCCATGAATTCATACTTATGTACCCCACTTGTCGAATTAGTTGTTTATTACAAACATGGCCCAAGCTTGTATTATTCGATCCCCTCCACATTTCGATAATATCCCAAGTGCTTGAACCATTTCACCTAATCAAGAAACATTGCCCATTTGACTAAAAAATCACGAGATCGAACCAAGCACTTTAGGATTACAACACAAACACATGTGGTTCTCTCTAGTCTTCCTAGAATCGAGTTCCAACAACACAACCAGCCATGGGCTCTTCATTTCCAACTCAAGAATAACCATCACAAGCAACCCACTACAAGTCAGATTCGGGTTCCTCATGGAACACCGCAAAATAAGCCCTTAAACTCATCCAAATCCACATCTAAGGTATCCATTAGTAACCTAAAGTACTAGGCTAAGTTTAAGAGCAACTTACCAAGGAATCAAGCAAGGAAATTCAACAACGAGGGCGGCATCAGTCACGGCCGAACAGCGGCACCGGCGGCTCACAAAGGATCTAGTAAGAACATCCAATAATCAACTACTAAACTCTCCTAAAATCCACTCGAAACTTCAACCATGGTTTCCTATCAAGCTAAGCTAAGCTCAAGATATCACTTACCTCAAGACTAAGCAAGACAATTCCCTAAGACTCACGGCGTTGGCGGCTCTACGGTGGTCCAACGAGCGGCGAACGGCGGCGGCGGTTGTCCATGGTCGGCCAAGAAGAGAGAAAAGCCGAGAGTGAGGGAGAGAGGAAGATGGCATCGGTGATAGAGGGAGAGTGGGAGAGAATGAGGGAAATGAGAGGGGAGAGATAGAAAGTGTTCTTAACTTTCAAAATTGTAAGAGAGAGAGAGTGAGTTGATGGGGGGTTGTCATAGGGCTAGGCTAGGACAAGATAGACTTGGTGGTTGAGGGATTTAAGGGATTTGACTTGTACTTGACTTGACTAGTTGGTGGGAGTTGTTGACATGGGGACCCCACCAATAATTCAAGACCTTGGTCTCTTAAATTGCAAGAAGGGTGAGATGGTAAAAATACATGGCAATTGCACCATCTAATCCCCAAAATTTCGTCCACTATAGGGGGTACAAATGACTAAAATACCCTTCTCACAGACTAGAGAAACGAGCACAACTCGAGGGAAAAACGGTCATTTTCAATTCCAGTCTAAAACTTCACTTTTCTAATTATTTTAAGGCGAACCATAATTTTAATTGACCTTAATGAGCCGACGTCCAATTTATCACTGTTGGAATCCTTGAATACCTGACACCTAATTTTCGAGGTCCAATTCGTGGTTAAAATCTGTCAATGGCGATTTCAGTGTATCTCAAACTAACGGGCGGCTCTTGGGAGTTACGCGTATCGACCCATGACTAATGTCACGTTTAAGAGTTATTCGAGTCTTGGTGACCTTGGTTGTCATGTAATTGCGAGGGTCAATCGCTAGTTTCAAAGGACGCGATCGTCAAGAATTGGTTTAGGTTGATTCGCAAATTATACGATGGTCGAACGGAATCATCCGTGATCCAATTGTATAACACTGGAAAATCGTTGCAAGACCAATCTTAGACCGGCCTATCATGGCTCAAAATATTCCATCGGCATTCCTTATGGTCAAGGTACCAATCCATGGTCGAGTTCTTTGGTCCACGTACTTAAGTCCTACTTAGCCTTTCCCCATCGGTTAGTCTTCTCAAGAGTGGCCAACTCTGAGCGAGGTTTAACTGAAAAATACTGACAAGATGTCTCATGAAATCATGCTTCGAAAAGGGTCGGATTTCAGAATGTCACAGGTCTAATGAGTTATTTTCTCGGCATTGAAGTGAAGCAAAGTGGTGATGGGATTTTTATTTCCCAAAAAGGATATGCTGAAAACATCCTTGAAAAATTCAACATGGAGAATTGCACGTCGGTCAATACATCGATGGACTCTAGCGCAAAACTTTCGAAGTTCAATGAAGGTGTCGATATTGATTCCACATATTATAGAAACTTTATTGGAAGCTTGTGGTATTTGACCTGTATTAGACCGGATATTATGTACAATATCGGAATTGTAGGTCGATACATGTAGAAAGAAAGGCATCTCATGTTAAAGCAGCAAAGAGGATACTTCGGTACATCAAAGGCACTGTCTCTCTTGGCTTACATTATTATCAGTCTGAATCATTTCAGCTTAGAGGTTATTCAAACAGTGAATATAGTGGAGATGTCGATGATCGAAAAAGCATTATGGGCTTTGTATTTTTTTCTGGGTGAAACATTTTTTGCGTGGTCATCGAAAAAGCAAACTAGTGTTACTCTATCGACAAGCGAAGCTTAATATGTGGCTGCATCGTCATGTGTTTGTCATGCAATATGGCTGAGAAAACTGCTAAAAGAAATTCATATGGAGCAGAAGAATGCGACGAAGATTTGTGCCGATAATGTTTCAGCCATTGTTTTGGCGAAAAATTTAGTTTTTCATGAAAGGTGCAAGCATATCGATGTTCGATATCATTTTATTCGAGGAAAAGTTAGAGACAAAGAAATCAAGTAACGCACATAAAGATAGGAGATCAAGTTGCTGATATTTTTACGAAACCTCTCAAGATCGATGTGTTTCGGAAATTCAGAAGTCTACTTGGAATGATCGATGGAATAGAATTTGATTTAATGAGGAGTGTTGGAAATTAAACCAAATTTATGAATGTGAGACTATCGATCGACTTCCAATATATCGATGTTGATTCAGTGAATGAGGTATTGATCAACATTCGCGTGTCTGTTCAACTCCCAAGATGCGTGCATGAACTAGTGCACGAATCAAGACTTGTCTTAATTATTTTGTATTGTTCAAGAGTCATTATTAGTTAAGTGTTTCAAGAGTCCGTTTGTATTTCGATGTACTTTTCTAGAGTAGAACATGAGTCGTGTTTTAAGCCTATAAATATGTGTATCTTGTAACCATTTTAGTATGGATGAATTGATTGTGAATGCAGAATATTGAAAAATCATCTTTGGTCTCCTCTTCATTCGAGAGTAAAGTTGAGTTGTGAGTTGTTGAGAGGCCCACTTTCAATTTATGCCATCACATTTAGGGGTGAGCATGGGCCGGGTGGGCCGGTTCCAGCCCTAAACCCTGTACCCGACCCTGTTATAACCGGTTCCCACTTTTTGGAACCGATACCCGACCCTGTTTATCTTGGAACCTGTTGTGGAACCGATCCTGTTTTTCGGTCCGGTTTTCGGGTTCACCCTGTTTTCCCTGTTTTGGCCAATATTGATGGAAAACCTTTGTGATAGGAAGTAGAAATAGACAACAACAGACCTAAGGATGAATCACGAGTTACTGAAAGACATGCTAATTCGCCTCATCCAATTGAAAATCCCTAATCACAGCTAAATGTATGCCTGGTTTGCATATTACATCTAATTTGCTCCATTAAAATAAATGGAGCAAATAATCGGAGCCGCATAAACGAAATAACCTTGAAGCGCTTGTGGAGTAGGGAGTGAGAGGCTTCAACATCCTTGGAGATTCCGGGATGTTCACAAAGGGACAGCAATCCAATCTGGTGATTTGTCATGTTGCTTCGGTGCTTGTCGCATGTGTTTCCACAAAATGAATATCGCAGAAAAAGACGTCCAAATATTTGCACACTGAAAAGCAGAGTTTTGAGGGAAATAATTTGAGAAACCTCAGGCTTCGGCATTTCAGGAAAAATGGAGTGAACGTTGGCTCCATTAAATTGCAATGTTGCGGCAAATAAGAAGTTACCACTTGTTCAAGAGAACCATGCCACAAAGAGTTCTTTAATTTGGGATGAAGTTTGCAGATTCCAGGCATATGACCCGTTTTCGCTTCAAGAGGCAGTGCACATAATTTTGGCAATTAGAACCCACGAGATCCACATGCTCACTGAACCTGTCTGTCTCCACTCTGTGAATAGACTCAAACGACGTGTTTCGTATGTTGTTTCTGCCATGAAGGTTTCGCAGGTTATCCTCTTTTAGCTATACGCATTATGCGGCCCGGAATACGAGCGGTCGAGGCGGCGCTTGAGATCGTCGAGCTATGAGGAAACAAAGTCCTTGAGATCGCCGATCAAGGTCAGGCTCTTGCTCGGCCGAGGCGGAGTCCAGCCGGAGGTGTTGTCGCCGTTGATTTTGCCGTGGAGGCGGCCTCTGGTTTTGGATTTCCGCGACGATCCGGTGGCGATGTTGTTAGAGATAGATTGTAGAGAGTCGCGAGGTAGCAACGGCGAAGGCATCAGTGGCGATGTTGTTGAAGTTGACCTGTGCCCGAGCGCAAAACGTCCTCCGAGTCGATTTTCTCCCGAAGGGGAAAAAGGGAGCGGAATGAGCGACTGCGTCCACGAACCGCCAAAAGCTCCTACAGAATCAGATTTCACTCCAAATCCACAGGAACAGAGAGAGAGAAAGAGAGAGAGAGAGAGAGAGAGAGAGAGAGAGAGAGAGTCCCGTCTCCCTCGCAGACCGCAAGCTCTAGAAAGTTCGACGGAGAACCAAACCCAAAGCGAAACCAATCGCAGAGCCGAGAGAGAGAGAGATCAGAAGATCTGTGAGGAAGAAGAAAATGGAAAACGAGAACGATTGCAGAGGACGATATGGCCGCGAGCTTCTGATTGGGAAGAGACAACAGAGAACTAGGGTTTCGTTTTTTTTCTTTAAATAGCAACTAGAAAACCGGTTCTAAAAACCGGTCCGGGTGGGTATTTACTTAGACCCGGAACCCGGACCGGTTTCAACCGGTTCCCAAAGTTTGGACCCGGAACCCGGACCGGTTTGAGCCGGACCCGGTTCCCGACCCTGTTTTTCGGGTGGGCCGATCCGGGTACCGGGTGAACCCGGTCCGGTTGCACACCCCTAATCACATTCACCGCTCAACCTTGAACCTCGCCTGAATGAATGTGGTGGCCTTCATAGGTTTCCAGCCTTAATTATTCCTTGATCAGTGAGGCCTGCAGCTCCCTTCGAAATAAACGTTTGTCTCAGTCACGTTGATAGCCGGAGTTGATCGATTCAGCAAAAAAACGATATTGCTGTTAACATTCCCTAACTGAGTACAATTCCAACTTCGGAGATCCTTGGCTTTCTTCAGTTTCATTACAACCTTAAAAGCACGCAACCCTTAGAAAGATCTGGCTGTGGATTCGAGCTTCGAAGCCAGATTTGGCCATAGCTTGGAACTTCGAGCTCAAACGGCCATGGGCAATGGCCGCTCTAGATCGAGGTCAAAGCTCATTGTCATGGCCATTTGATCTTGAAAAAAAAAAAAAAGGACGAGTCAGTATTCTCTTCTAAAAAAATCGGCCGGAATTAATAGAAGGATTCGATTGCACAAATTTGATAAGATTGAAGACTTAATTATCCGTTTAGGACTTATGATGCATTTATCCCTTTAAACAAAGTGAAACTACATTGCCCAACTTAATCAAGAGCTTAAAACTAAGAACGGTTGGGACTTGGGACTGTGATTGATTGTATCTTCAAATCAGGTTGAAGAAATTTGATCGGATCTCAATTTTAGTGTGCACGCCCGAAATAGGGAGATTGTGGGTCCAAGTGACGGCTTGCCAATAGCTGGATGGAAAACAAAGGGTGGTCATGGCGTTTTCCATCTGAATGACCAAATCAATCCTTTTCACTCCCCCACAATTCTCCCTTTCTCTATCTCTTTCTCCATTGCTAACGCTCTATATATAAGGAAACCCAGCTCCTCTCTTTTAAGTCATACTCGATCAACTTGAGTTATTCCCTCTCCTGTCTTTTATCTTCTTTTGGCTTCAGTCATGTATCTTCGGCAAGCTCTCGATCTCGTCACGCTGGCTGCCTTCTGTGTTCTCGCGTGCTCTCCTCTGGTTTCCGTTTTGGGTCGACCGTCGACTTTCCTTCAAGACTTTCATGTTACGTGGGCAGATTCCCACATCAGGCAAATCAATGGAGGAGAGGTCATTCAACTCATTCTCGACCAAAGTTCAGGTAACGTACGTGCATACAGACTATGTAGAGTTGACTAAAGTCTTTATCATCCTCGTCGTATATTTGAAACGAGGAGAATGGATGAATTGTCATTGTTTTCCTATCAATATCCCTCACCCATTAATTAATGCAACCGAATAATTCAAATATTATATGATACCGTAGAAAAAAATCGCCATATCATTATATTTGGACAAGCATTTATAAGTTCAAAGACCGTGATCGAAACAAAGAGGAGCAAAAACATTTTATCTGCTTATCTAGGTTGAATAAGGCGATGAACTTCAACACTACATGTTACAGGATGTGGATTTGCTTCGAAACGCCAGTACATGTTTGGACGTGTGAGCATGAAGATCAAGCTCGTCCCCGGAGACTCCGCCGGAACCGTCACCGCCTTTTACGTATGTTTTGTCTCTAGACTCTCTCTCTCTCTTTCTCTCTCTTCCCCCTTCTTCTTCTTCCTAGCATGAGTTTTGATTCCCAGACAAACTTGTTGCATGCGTGAACGGTGTGTGTTTGGCTTCGGCGCCAGATGAACTCAAACACGGACAATGTGCGGGACGAGCTGGACTTCGAGTTCTTGGGGAATCGAAGCGGTCAACCCTACACGGTCCAGACCAACGTGTATGCTCACGGGAAGGGCGACCGAGAGCAGAGGGTCAACCTTTGGTTCGACCCAGCCGCGGACTTCCACACTTACTCCATCCTCTGGAACCACCACCATGTCGTGTAAGATGTCAAATGCTTTCTGACAAGTTTCTGATGGAGTCACAGTAAGTCAACTCTGGAGTGTCAGCGTGCATGCTCAGTATTGACTTTCGTGGCTCCTTCAGTAGACTTGTTGAGCTATACACCTTTCGACCAATATGACAAATTAAGCTATTTTTCTGCATGTTTCACGGAGCGCGTCCTTTCATATAGTTTTCAATATGAACTTGATTAACTGGAATGAATCTCACTACTACAACCCAAGAGTTTGTTTTAGTCATTCTTTGATGGGATTTTTGCAGATTCTATGTAGATGAAGTGCCCATAAGAGTGTACAAGAACGATGAGGCCAAGAGAGTGCCCTACCCAACTTACCAGCCAATGGGAGTTTACTCCACACTATGGGAAGCAGATGACTGGGCCACAAGAGGAGGCCTTGAGAAGATCGACTGGTCCAAGGCCCCGTTCTACGCGTACTACAAGGACTTCGACATCGAGGGCTGCTCAATTCCCGGGCCAGTGAGCTGCGCCTCGAACCCTAAGAACTGGTGGGAGGGCGCTCCATACCAACAGTTGAGCGCGGTCGAGGCACAGCGATACAAATGGGTCAGAATGAACCATGTGATTTATGATTATTGTGCCGATAGATCGAGGTACCCAATGGTCCCACCCGAGTGCGAAGCAGGAATATAAAGAGAATTTGCTGCTCCAAACAAGGACAAAAGAGGGATTTCCAAGCCAAAATATACAAGAAATTATGTGGCCATTACATGGTCCTAGACACCACAAATTGGGAAATGCTATACGATGCATGTATAAAGGGGTTGCGCTTTTTATGTTTATGAGCCAGGAATGCTGGCAAAAGTCAATTTCTGCTCCTCATAATTTGTTGTGTGTTAATTCGTGTAAGTTTCTTTCAGGAATAAAGTGTTAATATAATGTGTATGTACAACTATCCCAATCTAGTAGTCCTTCTAATGTTAGGTGCAGGCTTGGTTTTCTATATAGGAACGATGTGTCGTCAACGCGAAGTTACCTATCTTAGTATTATCTAATATATTTATGGCGTTATTAATTTGCATTTGCATAATTGGGGATATTCTTTTTTTTTTTTGGTGGAACAGGGATATTTTAATTTCATAAGCCCACATAAATCGCATTTTCAATTGAACTAACAATAAATCTGTTTAACCGGCAAAGCACTGAGCTTTATTATATTATCTGGACTAAGCCCGCAAAATGGAGGGCTCGGCTAAGCCCATTAAAGAGTTGTGGTGGTCGAAAGATATCACATGTCAAAGGGTAGTGGGCACAGGTTTAATTTCACAGAGATTCGCTGATGCAAAGGTGGCAATTGGAACCTGTACAATCAAGAAAAGAGGAAACCAAGCCAAAAAGATATGTGGACGATCACCCAGAAACCCAACTTTCCCACTTCTAAAAACGAACATGTACGTTCACAAGAAGAAAGGAGAGACATCAAAGAGAGACAGAATGGAAAAGCCCAAAGAGAATACATCGTAATTACTCAAGTTGTTTCCGTGGACAGCAAACTGCCGAGCCACACAAATGCGCCTCCTGCCCCACATTGTCGCACTTTGCCGCGTTGCTGTACCTCGACGACTCGGCTATAGCTCACCGCGGCTCCCCGCCCCACGTCTAGATAGATCTCCAAGTTATTCAGTATCTTTGTGAGCCACTGTACAGCACTGTTGTTCCGAGCATTCCATCCTTGAGCCTCACTAACTCTCCTGGCAGCTCTTGCGTATGTCACCGCCATGCCCAACATTGACGACACTCTGACTAGTGACCCCTTCCACGCCGGATCAAGTCCTTTACGTTGTCGCTGCACCTCATTGCGAAGTACTATTCCTCGCTGTTTGACAGTGACGCTTGAATGTTGACATCTAAATTTTGACTTTTAGAAAAATCATGCATTTTATGTCACAAAATGAGAGTTAATCTTAATTCTCGTAAAAATAAATCTTCATTCATTTTTTTAGTCAAATGCATATTGTTGCATTAAGGTGAGTCAATTGAGCTTAATTTCGACAGGTGATCAGACTAAACTCAACATGAAATTTTCATCTAGAGCAATAGGGTGTGTCGGATTTTATGCAAATGGGTTCGAACTTAATACGAGTTTAACCATGCAAGGCCCTTAATTGATTGATTATAGCCTAATTAAGCTCTGAATTCGCGTAGTTGAGCCTGCAAAAATTTGATTTTCGGATGGCCCATGACATTATACTCTATTGGTCGATTTTAATGTATATAAAATGGAAAATTCGAATTTTTCCTTGAAGAGGAAGAAAAAATTCGCAATATTCTCTCAATATTCGTTTCGGAAGATATTATTAAGATAATATTTGCATATATCAAATATTCAGGCAATATTATGTTCTTGTCCATCAAGGGTCTGCATGGTAACCATTTTGATTCTCTGATTCTCATCCCAGAACAGTAAAAAATGAGAATGCTGTTTGGTAATGTAAATAATTCTGATTCTGATTCTGTTCCTAGAATCAGTTTTAGAGAATCAGAATCTGTTTTAGAGTAAAATCCAGAAACAAAAAAAAAGTAGGTTCTGGAAAAAGAATCACTTTTTGAAAACAGCAAAATAGGATGAATCTCATATCTCTCACTTTTTCCTTTTAGTTTTCTCGTCACTTTTCACTCTACTTAATAAAAATAAAAAATAATATAATATAATATAAAATTTTTAAAAATTAAAAATTAAAAAAATAGAAAAAATCTCGAAAAATAGAAAAAGCTTAGATTATGTTAGTTTGACCTTATTTTTATAAATTTGGGTCCAAATTTCATAGATTTGACTCTCCTACAAAAAATATTACAAAAGATGAGGGCATCCAACATCTTTCTATGTATTTAGACAACGCAACATTTAAAAAAAATGAATCCTTAATATGGGAACATGTCCATGCTTTATCAAACTTCAAACATAATATATTAAATTTTATGTTTCATTCATGACATGCTAGAAAATAATGTATTTTAAATTATTTTATGTGCATTGAAAATTAGTCTTCAATTTAGGATGAAATTTTACAAATTAACTACATAGTTATTTGACTTAAATGAAAGAATAGGAAAAGAAACAGATTTTTGAAATATAAATTTTGTGCAGTTATCAAACAAGTTCCGATTCTCTAAAACTCATCCAGAAACGGAATAAAAAAAGTCATTTTAACCAGAATCAATTTTGAGGATCAGAATCAGAATCACAGAATGAGAATGGTTACCATGCAGGCCCCAAGTCAATACGCCGCTATAAATACAAGTCTCAAGCAAAGGCTTAAAGGTGGGGATTCGGCTATCATAAAATTTTCGGCAGGTATTGAGAGCAAAAAAAAAAAAAAAGAGTTGCACGTGAGAATCAAGAGTTTGATTGCTTTACCCAAGGCTGAAGACATTCTCTCCCCTCAAAGGCCGAATCTCCTGCTTGATCGTACCATTGGTTCAAGCATCATCCTTTTTTAGCAAGCTCTGCTCTGTGGACTCCGCTTTAGTTCGACATTCATCAGCAGCTCCCTTTGGTGTCCCAACTTAGTCCCAGCGCAGCCACAGTCTGCCGATCATCGCCGGTGTCTGTAGCTTCAAACCGCCGATCGAGAACCACTGCTCGGCCCGAGATCCTCTGCTGCTCGCCTCTATTCAGCGGCAAATTAAGGTGGAACAGTCCCTGTTTTAGTATTGTTTGGAGATCTAATCCTTTTACTATATGTGCTAGACCCCTTGGAGGAGTTGGGCGACAAATTGGGCTCGAATAGGTGTGTTTCTGGACAAATTTTCCAGAACTGTGCATGTGTTGGAAATTGCTCTAAAAGGTACGATTCTCTTCCCTTTTAATTGCAACCTATGTTTTGTTAATTTGGTAACATACATTTGTGTTCTTGCAGCCCAATAAACGTAAAAGGCTTGCAATCAAAACTAGAAAATCTGACCTTCTTCTCAATCATGCCATGATTTTGGAGAATCAACAAACTTGAAATTGCTTAAAGAAGAGGAACCTTTTTCTTGTAAATCAAAGTGTAAATTTCCGTGGTACCACCCTGTTGGCCAAATTGTCCTATGCTCATGATGATCCGTGGGCAAAAATACACTTTTAGTGTCAAAAGTTGTGTACGAAGATCACTTTGGTGCCAAAAATTTCAATCGGATCACTTTATTGCCAAAAGTTACAAAAAACCGATCAACATGGTGCCAACTCCGATTTGCTCCGTCGGAAATCTGATGTGGCACTTTTTATTAATATTTTCGGCTGACGTGGCTCATCGGCAGTCCACGTGGCATTGTTTTTTTTTAAAATTTGAATTTTTTATTTAACATAATTTAATAAATAAACTGAAAAATTCAAAAAAAAAATTAAAAAAAAAAAGATAGCGGCGGCGAGGGTTTCTGGAACCCTCGCCGCCTCCGCCCCCCATCGCCGGAAATGGCCGGCAAGGGTGCGGGCATGGCTGGCGAGGGGCGCCGATGCCCGGCCAAGAGCCGGCGACCCCCGCCAGCCTCAGGCGAGGGCCTGCAAACCCTCACCCAGATCTGGGCGAGGGTCTGCAGGCCCTCGCTCCGCCGGCCCCTGGCCGGGGGTCGGCGACCCCCGCCATCCATGCCCCCACCCTCGCTGGCCATTGCCAGCGATGGGGGGCGGTGGCGGCGAGGGTTCAGAAACGCTCGCCGGTTTTTTTTTTTAAATTTCTTAGTTTATTTTAGTAAATTTTAAATAAAGTTTCTATTTTTAAAAAATTTCTGTTAAATTTTTTTTATTTTTTTTTGAATTTGAAGTCCACGTGGAACCCACGTGGACTTCTTTTTCTTTAAAAAATACCAATTAAAATTTAAAAAATAATTAAAAATACCACGTGGCAATTTTGGCCCGAATTTTTGGCCGGAGGCACTAAAGTGATCCGTTTTTATAACTTTTGGCACTAAAGTGATCCGATTGAAACTTTTGGCATCAAAGTGATCTCCGTACAAAACTTTTTGGCACTAAAAGTGTACTTTTTCCATGATCCGTGCGTTAAATTTTTCGATGGTTGTCTAATTGACATTATCTTTGATTATTTGACGATATTGAGTTGTGGGTGAAAATTGTTGAATTGAACTTTATCTAATCTTTATGAATTATTGAATTGGATAAGGTTCGATTTATCTTGGCTTATACTTGATTCGAATTATTCATTAAGTTGGTTGGATTGCTCAAATGATGTTATCTTTTCTTTGCTGAATTTTTTGATGTTATCTGATTATAGATAAAGTTTGAGCTTCATTGGGTTATATCCGAAACTTTGAGAATTATCTGGAAATCAAATATTTCCGAACCTTAAAAATAATTTTCTCAATTAAAATTGGATCAAACATTGGATGAGGAAAGGCGGATCCCCAATCTCATAATTTCAGTCACCCCTCTTGGATTTTGAATTCAAAGCTCAATTGATTCTCATTTTTCTCTTATCTTTGTTTGCATTGATTGTTTTGATTGTTATAAGATTTGCACATTTTTAAACAAGCATGCCGTAACGTAGTGCCTTGTCCCGTCGGAAAATTAAATAGCATGCCTTAGCCATGATGTCATGGAATGGAATGGCAATTTAGTATAGAACTTCGTGTTCTTTCCCTTTGGCAAAAGGGACGTTGTTGTTATATATATATTCGCATACTGGCTCGAATCTTCGAGTATGTAGCGGATAAAAATTCTTCTCTAACCCAAATCTCTAGGGATGAATGAATTTTAAAAAAAAATTCAGAATTTATGGTATTTTATGGATATTTTTGTTTAATTTTGTTCAAATTTTTGTTTGCTTTTGAATTGTTTCTTTTTTTTGTGATTACTCCGAAAATACCAAAAAAAAAAAATTGAACCATTTTCCAAAGAAAATCAAAATCAATTCACATCGATCAATCAAAAAGACATTTTCATGAAATTGGTACCGCAAAGGCATTAATTTTTCAAATTAATGTAACCAAGTCCCCGAACTCAATTTCTCTGGTTCGTAGAGATAAAATAGCTCTCCCACTAATTTATATAGGTTTCTAATCAACCTATCGTAAATGATTAGTGACGGCTCCAATTGAACATTTTTCATGAAATAAATCTTAGTTGCGATTTGGTAGGACTTTGGAAGGTTCGCGTTAAGTTAGTTAATTTAATTTACCTGATAATCCATTAGCCTAATTTTTTAGGTCGCAACATTGAAGCCTTGCCATTACTGAAGTACCATCCTGGTCCTCATAATCTTGTTTCACTGGTTATTATCGTGAACCTAGATAGCACTGACACTCTCCTGAAGCTTCCGTATCATGTTTGACACTCTCCAACATGCGATCAATACATGATCAGCGCTTCAGACACGCCAGTACATGTGAGTCCAGCATCCTATTGACACCTAAATTTTTATTTCCTTTTAATCATTATTTTCTGCATAAAAATGAAAATTAGCCTTAATGCTCACCAAAAATTAATTTCTCATGCATTGCATATTTGTATTTTCTATCAATCATGCATTACCTTGCATTCAAGCTAGAAGTGAAGTAATTGAGCTTAATTTGACATGCGACTGAACCAGGACTCATCTTAAATTTTCGGCAATAGGGAATGAGGTAGTGCCAGATTCATATAGGCCAATTGGACTTATTTTGAGCTCAAATTAGCCCGTTCAAGCTTTATTAAATTAGGAAGGTTTTTAATTTAATGTCTATTATTTAGAAAGCCTTAATTTAAGCTCCAAAATGTGAAGCAAGCCCCTGATTCATTTTGAAAAACATTGGCCAAGGCTAGGAAGGAGTTTACCGAAATTCCGATGGGTTTGGGCATATTTTCAAATTCAAATCAGCCAATTTTTTTATCATTTAAATATGCGAGGCCTTTGAGTAATTAATTATTTAATTAATTAAAGCCGATTAGGCTCGAAAATTGTACCATAAAGCCCACAAGCATCACTGTCACACCCTATTTGCCCGAATTTCATAGTGTTCTAGAGGAATTGGACTCTTTAAGATTCAAATTAATTCTAGAGTTTAATTAATTTGGGAGTCCTATCTTAGTTGGAGTTTTGCTGGATTTGGTCTTCTAAGATCTAATGGCTCAAAATTAATCGTACTCTAGCTTGGTTTACTAATCCTATGGTCAAAAATGAATCCTACTCCTACTAGGATTAGTAAACTAAACTCTATATATATACCCTTTGGCTCTAGGTTAATTCATTGGGCACACTTAGCAAATTTTCGGCACACCAACGAAAAGCAACTTGAAGAGCAGAAAATTCAGAGCTAAGGGTTGGATTGTTTCCCCCGACCGATCAAGACAATCCCTTTCCAAGCTTGCATCCTCATCTTGTTAGAATATATTCTTTTTGGATATATTCAATTGTGGGCTTTATTAATTGTTTCTGGCATGGATTTGAGTTGCATTTGAAAATGTTGACTTTTGCAGATTTGAAGGTTTCACGGACCTCGTCGGAGACCGTCCGACGACCACTTGTCCTGAGGCTGGTCTTGATCGAGAGGCCGTGAGGTGAGGAATAGAACGCCCACCTAATCTCTTCCAATTATGGTCGATCGTCCAGTCGATTGCTCGATCAAAATTCTCCTGGGAACTGTTCATTTGCGCGGGGAGTCCTGAGGTTGAAGACGACACTGTAGCGGACCGGTTCGACCGGTTTGACCGGTCAGAACCGATTCTAATCTAATTTTCAAAATTAATCGCAATTTGACTTGGAATGTTTGCAATTAAACCTCAGAATCAAACTTAGGACATGAATATTATCCAAAAATGTGTTTTTTTCCCAAAAACTCAGGTCAATTTCTACAAAAACCCCAAATTTTTCCTTAATTTCAATTCGGGAAATTATGAAATTGAAGGCTCAAATGATCAAATTGGACAAAACCACCTATGCCAATCGATTCAGAATAATGGAAAACATTGGGCAGTGACTTCAATTTGTAATGGTAGCCCCTGAATTGAAAGTAATTTCAATTATGCCCAATTTCAAGGACTAAAATGCAATTAAGTATGCAATTTTGCCCAATTCATGAAATTGAGTTATTTGTGCAAATAATTGGGCTAAATTGCAATGAGGGACAATTAGATTGAATGACAAGATCCTTAAAATGCCAAAATTGCAAATTAAAATACTCAATTGATATTTTTTTTTTATCAAATTCAATTATATGTGTAACAAAGGAACACATAAAATTGAATTTGAATTCGGACTTTTTATGAGGTCAGAAAGACAAAGGATTTTAAAAAAATGACTATTTTTCCATATTTTTACGATCTCGAATGCTATTTTTCTTGAATTTTCGAGTATTTTCCTATTTTCTAAAAATACTAAAAAATGCGAAAAATATGAAAAATTATTTTTTGGTTAAAAATGGTTCCTTGGGCTTGGCCAAGGCCACCAAAGTTGATTTTGTAATTTGTTGACTTTTTGTGAATTTTTTTATGAATTTTCTAAAAATAAAATGAAAAAAAGACTGATCCGAAATTAGGTATCAACAGCTGTCCCTCTTTGAAAGGAATCTCGCGAGAGGTTTTTCTCAATGACTGGTGACACATGAGTTCAGATCGACTCTACTATGAACAGAAAAACGAATCTTGACACACAATCTTTCGTATCCCGCTGGTGAACGCTCTGCTCATCCTATCTTGCTGACGTGAGAGAGAGAGATGGAATAGAGATGGTTACCTGTTACTTACCTACCTGATGCTTGTGTGGCATGTAGGGTATGTGGCATGTGGGGTATATGGCGTATTCAAGTAAAAACCTAACTCTTAGGTTTACCAAAGGAGCTAGTATGGGGTTTTAGGGGTTACCTAGAACCTTACAGACAGCTGGTTCTAAAGATTGTCTTTTTGACGTGCAAGGTGTCATTCTAGAATTTGGGGACTCCAAGTATCTTGCAGAAAGCTCAAACCTGCAAAAACCTTTGTTAGCGAGATTTTTCTGGGATTTAGAGATTACTTGAAATTTCACAGAAATATGATTCTGAAAATTGTTCTTTTGACACATGAGGTGCTATTCTGGGATTTAGGGACTCCAAGTATCATGCAGAAAGCTCAAACCTGAAATCTTACAGAGAGATGATTCTGAAGCTCTTCATTGCGGAGCAAGGTGTCCTTCTTTGACCTGGGGCTGCCATGAGTCTCATAGAAGTTTAAACTTGAGAGTTCTTTCCTCATTGAAAAGATACTAGTTATCTCGAGGCAATGAAGTTATAATGCAGGCAATGCTTTACTTTGACCTATGCGATTATGCAAAATGACTTAGGACGCTGGAGGTTATCGAAGACATCTTAAAGCATGCAAAGATGATCGGGAATCCCTATGAGGAAAATCCTGGATCAAACAATTTGAAGTTTCCAACCAAAGCTTCCTTTCAAGCATTCTATTGGAACGTCTCCGTCAAAGAGAGCTTCTTACCAATTCTTTGACTTTGGTCTTTTATAACGAAAGCACTCGAATTTCCTAATAACATGTACCTGGGTGTTCGGGACCATTCGCAGCGCATATATTTCGATCAATCAGGAGGTCTTTACGGGACTGTAATGTTGGGTTTGGACATGGTTTCCAAGGAGGACTCACTCTCTGAGTCAGGTCTCTTTGAATGAAAATTTTCTTCGTATGCTCCGGGTTTACAAGTCAAGAACCCTGCAAAATGAGAAAGAAATAATCTTACTCGTACCTCTTCAAGCTAAGGTATACATTAACCTAGGCGTCTTAGTTAGAAAAGACTGTAAGGGGTTGAAATGTTGGTAGGATTGGGGACCGAAAAAAGCTTGTTTTTGGCCTGAAATCGCGAAGGGTTTGACATTGATTATCATTGCCGATCAATCCTCTGTTCTATCCCTGATTGATAATTCTTCAAAGAACACCTTTAGTCTTCTTGTTACTACGTGTCTTGAGAATGAGTCTAACCTTTGAAAGACATTGCTCGCCGTTTTGGCAGTTGGCTACGATTCCATTTGAAGGGTAGCCTCTTGTCACACAATTCCTGACGGTTCTTCTTTATCTCAGAATTTGTTGAGGGGTTGAAATATCTGGCAATCCCTTAGTGTCCCCAAAATTTGCTTTATGATTTTCCAACATTTGGGTGAGGGTCAGCCCTGTTCTTGTAGGGCTTTTTGTCTCCTTCCTAATGCAAAGGGATTCGACTTTTTCTCTTTTTCGATCCCGTCTTTTCCTTATTTTTTTTTCTAGGAACTAGGATCTTTGATCATCCTGTAAGGTGCGTGACTTGAGTCTCATCCTGTCTTGAATACCTCACTTTGAAATTCTCATGTTATTCCCACTTTTGAACTTCTCTGTCCATTAGTGCCTTTGCCATCTTTACCTTGGGGCTGTGCAATGATCACCAATTAGGGTACATGAAACGGATGTATAGGCTCAAATTGGCTATGCAATGGGTATAAGTGTGTAGGATAGAGAAATGAACATCTCTCCATCATCCTAAGGCGCCTGGATCAATACATATCAACACATGAAGATTGATGTTAGTCTGAGCAAAAAGATTTATGACCATTTACTTGTTTATACCCCTGGACTGCTTCTATACAACCCCAATGTGGGGTGGCTCTTGACATGGTTAAGAAATGAAAATCACTGCTCAAAGGGTTTGTCAATGATCACCTGTAGTGTTTATGGAGAAGAATGAATGCCTTTGTCATCCCAATCCATGTAATCGATGCGAATGGCCCTTACATCCCCTGGTTCGGGTTTTTTTTTTATCCTTACACCTCTCTCATCTCTCGAGTGTGTGTAGGACGTGTTTGAATTAGGTTTGCCTCTCATCTGGAGAAACATTCTTGCTAGATAGCCTAAATAACTCTTGTTTTGGAAAAATCACTTCATTTTTCTCTAGGCATTTCACCCCACATGGGATTTAATGATGCATCATGTATATCCCGACCATGCTTGGATAACCTCCAGTTCCAACAGGTGTGCAATAAGTGTCAGGAATTCATTTTTCGAAAGCGTGATTCCTCCCTAAGTTCGGTCATATGAATGTTCATTTTTCTGATCCTTTTTATCTTATAGGGGGTGAGAAATTTTACAGTATTTCTCCATTGCTGTCTTCTGTCTTCATCAGGCATTCCTGTATAAAGAGAAAAGAAATTCATGTGGGTGAAAGATATTTCAACACTTGATGGAACATATACATATCACCTAGTTCTAGGTGTCAGGGACCATTCTGCTATTGGTTCTATTTGAATGAATCTGATTCTGAGTTTATTTCTCGGATCTTGTAAAACAGAACACATGCCATGTATGCATGGATGTATGATATGCTTGTGTAATGACCGTCATGGCAACTCGGATCGTTTCGGGACAAGCCAAGTGATCAATATCTGATTTCATTTCAAGGATAATACTTCTTCACAGCATTTGAATTTACATAATATACCAATTCTTCTCCTTCATAGTTTACAATAATTAACGATCCTCCCGTAAGGATTTTCCTAACAATATAAGGGCATTTGTAATTCGGAGTAAACTTGCCTCCCGGATGAACATTGTTCGGCAGAGTCTTCTTTTACCCTAGGTCATCCACCTCGAAATTTCTAGCTCTAACTTTCTGGTCAAATGACTTGGCCACCCTTTTCTGGTAACCCTAGCCATGACAGATTGCTCTAATAAGTTTATCGTCTATCAAATTCAGCTGTTCACATCTGTGCTTGATCTACTCGGCCTCGGAGAGTTTAACTTCTGATAATATTCTTAAAGAAGGAACCTCAATCTCTATGGGTAGGACAGCTTCCATCCCATAAACCAGAGCATAGAGAGTTGCCCTTGTAGAAGTTCTGATCGAAGTCTGATATGCCATTAAGGCAAATGGTAGCCTTTCATGCCAATCCCTATAATTCTCGGCAGTCTTAGCCAAGATCTTTTTAATATTCTTGTTTGCTGCTTCTACCGCTCCGTTCATTTGTGGGTGGTAAGAGGAAGAATTAAGATCTCCAATACCAAAGTGATCTAGTAGATCGTCGACAATCTTGTTGTTTAGGTTGTACCCATTGTCTGTGATGATCGCTCGAGGGGTACCATATCGAGAAATTATATCTCTCTTAATAAACCTCGCCACATCCCTTATAATGACATTCGTGTAAGAACTGGCCTCTATCCACTTCGTGAAGTATTCAATCGCCACCAGAATGAAGCGATGACCATTTGAAGCTGTTGGATTGATAGGCCCTATCATGTCTATTCCCCACATAGAAAAAGGCCAAGCTTCAGACATCTGATGAAGTTCCTTCGGGGGCGCATTAATCTTATCACCATACAATTGGCATTGGTGGCATGACCTGACATGTTGACAATAGTCTGATTCGATGGTCATCCAATAATAGCCAAGCTACATGATCTTCCGAGCAAGGAGATGGCCATTCATGTGTGGCCCGCATATACCTTCATGAGAGTATTTGCTTCTTTAGCATCTATGCACCTTAACAGAGTCGAGTCAAATGACCTTTTGTACAAAACTTGCCCACTGAGGAAGAATTTTCTAGCTATCTTGGCTATGTATCTTCGGTTTCCTGCTTGACATCCTTTAGGAAGCTCCCTTTTCAAGAGATAATTCTTGATATCATGGTACCACGGCTCTCCGTCGAATTCTTCTTCGATCAGCATACAATAAGCTGGTTTTTTTATTATGCCAATCTTCAGTGGCTCTACTTCTAACCCATCAGTTATTTGTAACATCAAGGCTAATGTGGCCAACGCGTCTACAAATTGGTTATGCGATTTTGACAAGTATTCAAATGACACTTCTTCAAACTTAAGTGTCAACTCTTCAAGATACTCATGATAAGGGATGAGTTTCGCGTCCTTTGTTTTCCATTCCCCTTGTGTTTGTAAAATGATGAGCATGGAATCTCCACAAACCTACAACTTAGGTACCTCAATGGAGATGGCCAACTGTAGGCCTAGAATACGTGCCTCGTATTCTGAAATATTGTTGGTGCAAGGGAAAGTCATTTTTGATGCAACGGGATAATGTTGACCATCAAGAGATATCAGTACTACCCATGTGCCAGCTCTCGATAGATTAACAGCACTGTCGAAATACATTACACATTTGTCCTCTGTCAGATTCAAAACTTGACCATCCACTTCTGTCTTTCCATAAGATGTGCAATTTTGAGAATTCTCTGCCAACATATCGGCTATGGCTCTCCCTTTCATAGATTTTTGTGGAGAACTCCCGATATCAAATTTGGACAACATTTGTAGCATCCCAGGTCTCCTCCTAGCCTCCAACTCTGCTACCAACCCATAGCCCAGCTATCAATTCTCCAAATCTGAAAAATATTCCCACAACGTGGGTTAGCGCGACGGCTAGCAAGAAAAACATTCAACCCCACCATAGGGGTCCTAAGACTCCCTAGGACTACTAGAAAGCAATCACATGGTGGATACATATATAAACATTAATCAAAGGTCATTAAGCAATGACAACATGTGAAATGATAATGTCAATGCAATATGGAATAACGTGTTCTTCGCTCATTTACACCATCGCAAGGCGTTCCACCTGGCAATCCCACTCTCCGGGGCTCCGCGACGCATGGTACGGCTCTCCCCCGCACACAGCTCAGGATCCACAAGTACGTACAAATCCCCGCACATAGCCCAAGGGCGTCAACTCGATTCAGTGCACTGAAGAGAAATAACTCCACATATCTCATCGATATCGTTCCATGTACAATGTGGGCTTGGCTATGAATTCACATGATTCACAATCTCAATTCTCGCAGGCAATATCTCAATTGCAAAGCCAACATACCAATGTCAATGTCCACAATGACAAGTACATGGAAAAATCACAGCAAGGCACATGAGAAATCGAATCACATAGACCAAGAGATCAATCAATTCCCTCACATGTAGCTCTTGGTTCATTCATGACATTTGCCATCAAGTTCTCCATTTTCGTCAAGCAAATCTATAATGACTTAGACCAAAGATCAAAGAGAACACACTCCTTAGTTCCATCATTTTATTTCCTCGTTAGGCCATTCGTATTAGCCTTTCTCCTTACTAACTTTTATTCCAAAATCTGTCTGTTCTACATTGATTCAGTCACGGTTTTTATTCTAAAAACAGCCCCCAATCTTCTTAATCGACTAGTCATTCGAACCTCACTTGGTACAAACATAGTTCTATAACATTTGAGGCAAAAGGACATGGTGTGGTTCGATTTTTACAGCAAAAGAATACATAAAACAGAATATGTCCTGCACCGAAGCCGACTACTATCTTGGTCCTAAACAGGGAAGTCCAGCACTGTGCAGTTACACGAATCGTCAGTTTTAAAAATAGCAAATGAGCTCCTAAAATCATCAAAATTTACTATGTTATACTTAATACCTTGGAAAACATTGTGTCAAGAAATCTCGAATTAACCCCATCTAGACAAATTGCAGTAATTCACGAAATCTAGAGGAAATCTGACCTCCAGTAAATCAGTGCCAATGTCACAGAAATAAATATATTTCATGGGGTTAACCAGATCAGGAAAATCCCAAATTTTTATAAGTTATATTCCAAGATGTCCTATTAAACTTTCATGAAGGGAAGTCAATCTAAATCATTCTCCACAAATTGGAATAAAATCACGAACTAGTAGGGGTCTCGGCCAAGATCACCAGTGTTAGAGATATTATAGGATCGTGATCTTCCTTGATTCATTCTGTTTATTTGTAATTATTAGTTACCTTAAATAATCTCTCTAGGAAAGCCTATACATAGGCCCTTTGTATTATCAGTTTAAGATATAGTGATATATACATAAAACTATCTTTTGTTCCATTCTCTTCATGGTATCAGAGCATATCTTCTGCTCTTTGTACTTCCACAGATCTAGTCGCTCGAATTGCTGTCGGTCCTTGAAGCGCCCATCATCCTCGCCGACGATTGTCTCGCCATTGTTGCCATGGTCCAAACACAATTTTCCCAGAACATCAAGATTTTTCGTACTGATAATGCCATGGAATATAGGGAAAAGGAGTTCCTTCGAATTCTTTCAGAGAACGGTACCATTATTCATCGTTCTTGTCCGGGAACTTCCCAACAAAATGGTCGAGCGGAGCGCAAACACAGACATATCTTAGACACCGTACGTACTCTTCTTATATCATCATCATGTCCAGAACAATTTTGGGGAGAAGCCTGTCATACTGCTGTATATACTATCAATCGCATTCCAACACCTCTTATAGGTAACATTTCTCCTTATCAGCGCTTGCATGGCAGTGTTCCAAATTACAACCTGCTTCGAGTCTTCGGTAGTGCATGTTTTGTGCATCTCCTTCCTAACGAACGCACGAAGTTAGAACCTCGTGCTCGTCTATGCTGCTTTCTTGGATATGGCATTGAGCATAAGGGGTATAGATGTTGGGATCCTATTTCAAATCGACTTCGTGTATCTCGCCATGTTACCTTCTGGGAACATAAGATGTTTTCATCTCTCCATCCTTTTACGCCTTCCCCAACTGTCCGTTTCTTCACTAATAGTTCTATCGACCTATTTCCAGAAGATGACACACATGACTCTTCCAATTTGGAATTGTCCATTCAGAATTTTGATGCAGGTATCTCTGAAAATCCCACTTCGGCAGCTCCTCACATGTCTGTGCCATCCGCGGATTCTCCACCATTGGATGTTCCTTCCTCTCCAATTCGTCGTTCTACACGTGTAAGTCAACCTTCTGTTCGGCTTCGCGATTTTCATTGTTATTCTACTATTGCTTCTTTTCACGAACCTCGCACATATCGAGAAGCTCGTACCAATCCTCTTTGGCAGCAAGCAATGGCTGATGAGTTGCATGCATTGGAAAAATCTCACACTTGGGATTTGGTTGATTTACCTCCTGAAAAGTCTACTATAGGTTGTAAATGGGTGTACAAAATAAAAACAAAGGCAGACGGTACAGTGGAACGTTACAAAGCCAGACTAGTGGCCAAAGACTTCACTCAGGAGTATGGCATTGACTATGATGAGACTTTTGCTCCAGTTGCACGTCTTACTTCTGTTCGTAGCCTCATTGCTATTGCTGCTATTAAAAGATGGTCTCTGTTCCAAATGGATGTTAAAAATGCATTCCTCAATGGCGATCTCATTGAAGAAGTTTATATGGAGCCTCCCCCTGGATATACTCAAATTCCGAATAAAGTGTGTCGACTACGCTGAGCATTATATGGTTTAAAACAGGCTCCCCGTGCATGGTATTCCAAGTTTAGTTCTACTATGGAACGTCTTGGATTTACTTCTAGTCCTTATGACACTGCACTCTTCATTCAACGAACATCTCGTGGGAATATTCTCCTACTCTTATATGTGGATGACATGATTATCACTGGTGATGATCATTATGGTATTGCAAAACTACAGCAGTATTTGAGTGAACATTTTGAAATGAAAGATCTTGGTCAACTCAGCTATTTTCTAGGCTTAGAAGTTGCTTCCGATTCTTCTGGATATTACCTTTCTCAAGCAAAATATGCCACTGATCTTATTTCTCGAGCTGGACTTATAGATAACAAGATTGCTTCAACTCCTACGAGACTAATGTCAAATTTGATGACAAAGATGGGACTCCTCTTTCGAATCCTACTCTTTATCGACAGCTAGTTGGGAGTCTTATTTACCTCACAGTTACCCGTCCTGATATTTCTTATGCTGTTCACATTGTAAGTCAATTCATGACCACGCCGCGGACGACTCACTTTGCTGCTGTTCTTCGCATTCTTCGCTACGTCAAGAGTACCTTATTTCATGGCCCTCACTTTTCTACTAATTCAACCTTAGAGTTGACGGCTTATTCAGATGCTGACTGGGCTGGTGACCCTCTTCATCGTCGCTCTACTACTGGCTACTGCCTCTTCTTAGGCAAATCCCTTATTTCCTGGCGAAGTAAGAAACAGACTACTGTTGCTCGATCTAGTACAGAGGCAGAATATCGAGCTCTGGCTGATACGGCATCTGAACTATTATGGTTGCGACAGTTATTAGAAGACATGGGAGTTCGTCATCATGGTGGAACAATCATTTATTGCGATAACCGGAGTGCTATTCAAATAGCTCATAATGATGTCTTCCATGAGCGTACCAAGCACATTGAAATTGATTGTCATTTCGTACGATCTCACGTACTTTCTGGTACTATTCGACTTATCCCCATTTCATCGACTGCTCAGACGGCTGATATCTTCACTAAGGCACATTCAAGTGGACGTTTCCAAGAGCTGTTCTCCAAACTCCAGTTGACCTCTTCAATGTCACCTTGAGTTTGAGGGGGGATGTTAGAGATATTATAGGATCGTGATCTTCCTTGATTCATTCTGTTTATTTGTAATTATTAGTTACCTTAAATAATCTCTCTAGGAAAGCCTATACATAGGCCCTTTGTATTATCAGTTTAAGATATAGTGATATATACATAAAACTATCTTTTGTTCCATTCTCTTCAACCAGAAACAGGTTAAGCCCGTGTGGTTCTAAGGGAATTATAAATATCACCTCAAATCCAAAAAATCCGAAATTAAATTACATTATAGCCAAGAGCGTGACGAACAAGTTTCATGAAGGAAGTTTGGTCAGAATCTCATCACACAAGGCTCGACAAAATTCTCAACACAGGAAGCACAATTTAGTTCCGAATTTCACAGATTGGGTTTCTCGTCCTAAAACCCGATCCGAACTCTCTAGCATGGCGACAAACAACAAACATCTATCCTATAGCAAGATTGAATGAATCTCTTGCCTTTTCGAAGTCGTGAAGCTGCTCAGACTCTCTTGCAAGCACTCTAATCCTCTCGGTGGACGCCGACTAGCTCTTCCCTCTCTCGGTCTCTCTCTCTCTCTCACTCTCTCGATCGGTCTAAGGAGGTAAATGAGCCAAAAACCTTAATTAATTTCTAAGGCCATCTATTTATAGTTGAGGGAAGAGTGGTCACCAAGTTTTATGACAACTTGGGGACCAAGTCGCGTGACACTTGGCGGGCATGCGGAAAGCTAAGCCGCCATTTGGCCTATTTATCTTGCATGCATGCCACTTGCTCTTCATGCATTCTTATAGCTATCTCCACTTGCCACATTACCCTCTCTTGCTTGACACTTGTAAGACATGCAATTCTAGCTTCATGCATGTTTGCCACTTGCCATCGACTCCCTAGCATGCATGTTCACCCTATCTTCTCATGCCACTTGTCCTAATTTCTTAGGCTTGCATTTCCCAACCTTTCATTCCCTCTCTTAGCACGCTACTTGTCCCATTGTCACACACCCTTTTTGCATGTGTGCCAAATGGCCTAACCTTCCTTGACACTTGTAGAACATGCAATCGCCTTTGAATCCGCCCCTCTCATCACGTCCAGGTTCACTCTCGTATATACTGACAATTTTTCGTCCACTTCCTTGATGAAAAGGCCTCAGATTCATATACTTCATGATCTTACGGTCGAGTGGGAGAAAACGGAGCTCAATTTGGACTCCGGACGACTTCGAACGAGCCGTTTTAATTTTGACACGCGCTGAAAAACGGAAATACGGGCTCTCGGGTCATGGCCATTTTTCATGTAAATCCACCTTGCATTAAGGCCAATGAAGCTCCCACAAATGTCCTCTTGCATGTCTTAAGAAGCTCTTGATTTGACACTTGTCTCATATCCCATAATATAGTGATTTATTTCTCAATTTACGCCAAGTGTCCATGCTCCCAATGGTGACAAGTCATTCCAATATAATCTTGATGGGACCATGAACCAATGATCAATCAAATTCTCTTGCTTATTCCCAATGTCATTCGTCCAATGGAAATTCATGCACATGGGATAATCTTGCCAAGTGTCTCCACCCCCATTGTCCGAAAATTCCTTGTTCTCCAAGGTTAGGGAAATTAAATCACACAACCATGCTCATTTTAATCTCCACGAGCTCTTGATCCATCGGCCATTTATTCATTTCCTTGCTCCCCAAGATAATTCCAATGGTGGCGATTTCCTTCATATATTCGGCCATGGTATAAATCTAATTAATTACTGTAATTTCCTCATTGATTTCCACTTGATAATAATTTGATCATAGAACTATAAATCTCAACCAATGCTTTATAATCCTTTGACTTGAAATTCCTCAATTGATTTTCCCTAATGTTTCCTTAATTCCATTTGATGGGAAATTGGTCAATGGAACTCGAATTTCTATCCATCATATTCCTCAATCTACACGACCAATTCCTCATAATATCACATGAGCCATGATAATCCAAAATTGACAAGTTCCTTGATAATTTCCTAACTTGTTTCCACATATGTCACCTTGACATATCTTGGCCTCTTTGCTTAAACCCAATACAATGAGGTTCCAAATCCTTGATAATTAGGAATATAGAAAACGGGGGATGCCACAACATTACTTGTCATTTTGCTAATTTCCCAATCAAAGCGGGTTTCTCCAAGAGATATTTGATGGGGTCATTTTCTGTCACCAGTTGAATATGGTGGTGTAGGGTATATTGCCTCAATCTGCGACGTACCCATACCGTTGCTACGCAAGCCCTTTCAACAGGCACATAATTAGTTTCAGACGAGGTAAATTTCTTGCTTAAATAGTAGATGTCTCTTTCTTTACTATCCACCGGGCTTGTTTGAGCAAGTAAGGCTCCCAAAGATTCTTGATGTATAATCAAATACAAGGTCAAGGGGTGACCTGGGATGGGCGGCACAAGTACTGGTGGAGTGACTAGATATGTTTTGATCTTTTGAAATGCCTAGCTGCATTCTGTATCCCAGGTCACTTTCGCACCCTTTTTGAGCAGTCTAAAAATCGGTTTAGCTATATCTGATAACTGATTGATGAACCTGGCAATGTAGTTTAATCTCCATAGAAGACTTCTTACTTCTTTCACTGTTGAGGGAGTTGCTAGGTCATGAATAGCTTGAATCTTTGAAGGGTCAATCTCAATGCCCCTGTTGCTGACCATAAATCTAAGAAGTTTCCCAGATTTTTCCCTGAACACACATTTGTTAGGGTTTAACCTCAACTTGTATTTGCGCAGTCGCTCAAACAGCTTTCTTAACACTTGAATGTGATCATGTCCTCTCTTGGATTTGGCGATCATGTCATCGACATATACCTCAATTTCCTTATGGATCATGTCATGAAATAGTGTGACCATTGCCTTCTGGTAAGTAGCCCCAGCGTTCTTTAGTCCAAATGGCATAACCTTATAGCAAAAGTTTCCCCAAGGCATATTAAACGCAGTTTTCGATTTGTCCTCCTACCTCATGAGGATCTGGTTATATCCGGGAGAATCCGTCCATGAATGAGAATAATTCATATCATGTAGTACTATCCACCAGCACGTCAATGTGGGGAAGTGGAAAGTCATCTTTTGAGTTTGCTCTATTCAAGTTCCAATAATCCACACATATCCGGACTTTGCCATCTCTTTTCATAATGGGGACTATGTTTGCAATCCAATCTGAATACGGGATAGCCTCAATAAAGCCCACTCTAAGAAGTTTCATCACTTCTTCTTTAATTTTGTCTTCTAACTCAGCTTTCATCCGTCTGCTGCCTTGTCTCACCGGTTTAACATTGGGATCTGTGGGTAATGCATGTTCCACGATTTTAGGATCCAAACCCGGCATATCAGCATATGACCATGCAAAAACATCATGATATTCCTTTAGTAACTCTGCGAATCTGAGCCTTTCATCTCGGGATAAATATCCACCAATTTTGACTTCCTTGATATCTATAGCGTTACCCAAGTTAATGACAGTTGGCTCTTCTGAAGTAGGAGGCATCGATCTTTCGAAGGCGCTCCACTCTCTATGGATAGCCGCATAACCCTCATCCTCATCTTCCTCAATGTTGCAAGAATAATCATCGTGGCGATCCGAATCGCATAGCAACCTAGTATGCATGTTTGAGATGATATGCTCAGGAGTAGTGGCTTCATCACCCAGCCACTCTATGATGGCGTTCATAGAGTTGTCTTCTAGAAATGGGTTTGCCAGATCTAGTTCTGCTGACGGAGTTATCTCTTCTTCTGACAACCACCTAGAGTTTTTGCTGAAATATTAGTTCAAAGGGCTACTGAACATCTTAGATTTGCCTTTCCAAGCTGGAGAACCAATGAAGAAATCTTTCTGGTTTTTCTGGCTTCCATGATGTCCCTGGCTCTTGCCTGGCCTCGGCCTCGGCCTGCTATCTTGGAGGTAAAATTACCAATACGGGTATTCTGATATCCCAAGCCTATTTTGTGTTCGTTGGATTTTAGCTGTAGAGGAGCACTGATTCCTTGACCATGCTTGCCTAAACCCTTTCCTGGGTTGAATTCATATGTCAGTAGCATCTTAGCTGGTAAAAGGTTGGCTTTAGAGACAAAAGGGGCTTTCAGTTTTTCCTCCACAGGAATATGGACCACTGCCACCAAGTCTAGAGAATGGCAGCTCGCTTCTTGCTTAACTTCCGGCTCAACGTAGGGAATAGCGCTATTCTGATATGCAAGGAGATCAACTTCTCCATGAATAGTAATTACCTTCTGTCACGCCCCGAACCCGGCGAGTACGCGAACATCCCACCAAGCCGTCCTTTCCATAGCTAGATTACCCAGGATCCAACGGCCAACAGCAAACTCAAGTCTTCTACATGAGACGCATGCGGAAACGTGAAACAACACCAAACAATTACAACAACACAAGATGGCTTAGGACAAAAAGGTATACTTCTCATTAATACCAAAGTCAGGTACAATTCTAACTCCAAAGAATATATTCAATCCCTAAGGTTTCAATCAGATTAATCTTCATTGCCTCCAATGACTTCCTCAAATGCCAATCCATAGCAAGCTCGGGTTTCTTTTGTCTGAGACCTGAAAATGTTGGTCCCACGACGGGGTGAGATATATAATCTCAGTAAGTTGAACCTAACCCTAAACTAGGCTGCCAGTACCTCCAGACACTTTTAGAAAACAGGGTATTTTTGGGATAAAATCCTTATCATGGCAAAACAGGGTACTTTCCAAAATATGGCATTTCAGTACTTTCAAAACAGCTCAACTCAGTCAAGAAAATCGTAATAAATCTAGGCTTCGTACAAAGGCAGGATTTTTTAATCACACGCAAGCACTCGACGCCATCTCAAAAATATAAGGCAACTTTCCATTCTTTCTCAAAAGTACCACTTCTTGAATTTCCAGAAAACACATTCTTTTCTCATACGCCCCTTTCTGGGCCATTTTCAAATCATGCACCAAATTCGGTTTCTCGAAACCATTCCTTAATTTTTCCAGAAAATAGTTCCTTCCCTAACCGCCCATCCTGGGCCACCCCTTTTGGGGCTGCGAGATGATTCGGTCTCCACATGACCCGTCGGTACATATGAGACTCTCGCGTCCGGACCTAGAGATGATTCGGTCACCATACGACTCTCGACGCCCATTTTCAATCGAGATGAATCGTGTCAATATGGGACTCTCTAGCCGCACGACCTCGTCAGGTCAAATGGGAGTAACTCCCTCAGAATATGTTGGCCAACTTATAATTCTTGGCGATCCCACACGCCATTGGTGATCCCACACGCCTGTGCACATATAATTGTTCCCGGCGATCCCACACGCCTGTGCACTTAAGATTTCCTCGGCGATCCCACACGCCATTTACTCAAAATAAATTCATGCCTCAATTTTCCATCGAAAACATATTCATCAAATTCATTGCCAAAACAAGGCATTCATTTCAAACATCCGTCAATTGGACAAAACATAATATTGATGTAACTAGCCATATCTCCTAGAGGGGGGTGAATAGGAGATTCTGAACACAATTACAAATTTCGTGCGGAATGGATAGAGTTCAGTGTACGAATAGGAACAAAAGCAGTATAACAGTGTGCAGAAAATCTAAACACAAGAGTAAGAGTTTAGAGAAGAGGATATTGCATACGATGTTTATAGTGGTTCGGCTTGGATCAAGCCTACGTCCACTCTCCCACGATGACAGCCGATTGGCTGGATTTCACTATGAAGAATCAAGAAGATTACAATCACTCAAGTGTTTTGTTTCCTTCTCACACAGATTTTCAAAGTGAAGGATTTTAAGTACACAGAATACTCTCTTAGATGAAACTCAAATTATTCTTGCACTTTGGATTGTTGTTCGCTCTCTACCTCTCTAGTCGAACATTATTCTTCTTTTATACTCCCCTGCTTCCAAACTAGCCGTTGGATTCCAGCCAAGGGATCGCTCTTCAATCCTTGATTGGACGTCATCAATCTTGATTGAACGAGACTGTATCTTTAGAAGATATGTAGACCGTTGGGTAAGACATTGAACCCTTCTGATTCAGTCGCCCATACAACTGAATCTCCAGCTTCCATAAGTGTGATAAGTTTGAGTTGATTCCCGAGGATATATTCCTTAGAAGATGATATCCCATTATAGAAAGTCCCTTAATTGACAGGGTGGGATATCGGGATAATTGAATATCACTTGCCTTGATCGGAAACTGCCATACGTGGATCTTCGTGTTTTGTGAAATTCAGGAACTGATCTTTCTTCAGATTCGTCTAAGAAGAAATTGATCAGTTGACAATGAATGGTAATACGGAGATTTGATGTGATCCTCCGTCACTGTTTGGATCGTCAGGAGCACTTCCATCTGACCCTTAGTCAGAAGCACTTCCATCTGACCCTTCGTCAGCGCGACAGAATTGGAGTCACTCAATCTGCTGCTTACACATTCTTCCTACATCACATTTCATTTAACAATATCTTTTGAAGGTTTTGTCAGAATCAAAATATAGGAGAATTTCCACAACAATCTCCCCCTTTTTGATGGTGACAAAACTTCTCCTAGTTGCAGATTTAAAGGAAAAATTTAACCAGTGATAATATAATAAAAGTAAGTAGCCATCACATTTGCTCCTGCAGGTAATCATCATTAGAGATTCTGTAATGAAATTGTGCTCATAGGAGAGCATTTTGAGAGTAAGATTATCCTGCAATAATCCTGCACAAAACTAAACTTCTTAGTAAATTGTCCTGCAAAACGGTAGGATAGGTCTTCTCCTCCTTTCCTCTAAATTGAAATATGATATGATTAGAGAAATATGATTAGAGATAATCTATTGAGACTGCATAAAAATAATTTCAACTTCTCCCCCTTTTTGTCAACATTAGAAAGAAGAAAAAAAATAGCTTTGAAAAAAAATATGGGAGTTTTTAAGAGGAGGGATGATTTTCAGGCTCAGTATCAGCTTCCTCTCGAGAAGGTCCTGCAAAGCTTCTTCTCATCATTTGAGCATGATCTCTGACATCTTGAGACGAGTGCATGTTTGAGGCTGTTCTGTCCGTTCTGACCAGTGTATATGTAAGCAGGTTGGCTATCTCATCACTAAACATTCTCCCATAGAGAGCAATGGACTTTTCCAACTTAGTCACCTGACTAGTCAAACCCTGCAGCTTCCTATCTGTCTTCTGTTCAAAAGCCTGCAGTTGCTGATTAAATTTTGTTTCCATGGCAGCCATTGTCTGAAGAAGAGTGTTTTGGAGATTTTCCAACAGCACCCGAAGTTCCACTTGTGGTTGAGAAGGTGCAGGTTCGTGAGTCTCCCCCTCAATTTGTGCCTTGGTGAAAGCCTGAGAGGCTTGGATTTCAGTTAGAAATACATCTGATGTAACAGGCACGGGCTCTTTCTCCCCCTGAATTATAGCTCTTTTCCTTTTTTCCTTTGAGCTTGGCACGGAGACTATTTCTTCATCAATATCCATGGGAATGGACTGTGCACTGGACAATTGATCTTCTCGGGCAATTTCTGAAGCTAGACTTGCAGCATCTTTGGGAATTGTAGCCCTGGTGGAAGAGACAGAGTAAGCTTCAATGTCATCTTGTTCTTCCCCCTGTTCTGTTGACGCCAGTATTACTAGAACTTTAGCTAGCAATTCCTCATGATCACAGTTGACGATTTGGGTATCATACTCTGTGTCATCTGCAAATCGTGCAACTTACTCCTCATTCCACATTGTGAGGAATTCTTCCTCAGTCAGATCACAGGGATATACAACCTTTTCTTGTGGTTGTATTTCTGTTTCATCTCCTTCTTCCTCATCTCCCCCAGCATTACGATTTTCAGACTCACCACCTTCATCTGATCCACCTCGAGATTGGGTAGCTTCAGAATCATATTCCCATGTTTCTTCCTCACTTGCATCTGAGTCCTTATCAGCAGGAGTGTTTGTTTGTTGCCCTTTAACAGCCATGACTTTTCTCTTCTTTGGAGATTTCTGCCTTGACTCTTCCTCAAAGTCCACAATGACTGGTTCATTGTTCTTTGTTCTCCATCCAGCAGGAGTCATCTTGTATCCCATCTTTGTTACCATAGTCTCTCTAGCAGTCATTAAAGGAATTTCTTGCTCGACAAAGGCAAGGCCATCAATCTTGAAATGATTGATTATTTTGAAGATCAACGCCGCATAAGGAAGTTGCCCCTTTGGCTTGAGAGCTGATCTGTACATATGCAATAGTACAGTGTGAGCAAAAGAAATCCTTTGTCCTGTTAAGATTCCCCATAGCAACTTTGCCTCGTATTTTGATATATCTGTCTTTGATGCTGCCTTGGGTCTGAGACATTCGATGATCACCTTGTGCATCATGATATGTTTCAAGGGAAAGTCCGTGTATGCAAGATGTGACTTTGATTCCCTTGAGAAACTCGATTTGCCAGTCAGGAAACAGAAAGCTTCACTTGCAGTGACATCTAAGGGTTTGAAATCTCCCTTTCTGGTTCCCATGATTAAAGCCAATTCATCAACAGTCAGAAAATACTGCTTTCTTTTCATTGTGAAAGCCAGAGAGTTGAAGTTGACAAACTGAAGATTTGAATAGAAGTAAGCTACCATATCAGGAAAAGTGTAGCCTCTCCTAGTTATAAACTGATCTAGCTTCATCTTTTCTAGATGCTTCCTCAAATAGATGCCATTGCTGTCAAAGTACTTTAACTCAAATACCCTTTGAGGTATAATACCTCTCTGTTTCATTGCTTCAAACCTTTCTTTGTGAGCCTGATTCTGGAACAATGGATCAGGAAAGCTTTTATCCAAATTAAAGCCTATATTTTTCACAAATTCATTGAACAGAATGTCATCATCATCTTCCACCTTCGCCTTCGTACCGCCAGGTCTAATTGGGGATCGTCTACGTTTCGAACTTGTCTCTGCCACTTTCTCCTTTCCTTTTCTAGAGACAGACGTAGGTTTTTCTACAGCAAGTGGTTCAACGATTTTTCCAGTCAGACTAAGAAACTCCAAAAGTTCGCCCTCACTATCAAAATGATGAGTTTTCAGCAGTTTTCTAAGTTCGTTTCCAAAATCTCCTGCGGCCTTGATTCCATCATACATTGGCTTAATAGAATGAGCCATAGATTCCTTTATTTCAAAGGCAGACAGAGATAGACCTTTTGTCCGGCGGAGTGCTTCTCGTTGTTCGTTGATTTGGGTTTCTGTGAGTTCCGCGCCGCTTGCAGTTGAGGCGGAGAACTTCCTCTTCGACTGAGACGTCTTCTTCAAGTCAGAGGCTGATTTTGGAGCCATTGATGCGTAGAAAGTTTGAAACTTTGAGTGAAAGAGTGTTGCTTTGAGGAGGAAATCGAGAGCGAGAGGTTTTCAACACGGTTTTAGGGTTTTGATTAGAGAGAATTTTGAAAGTAAGAGAACAGAGGTGACGGTTCAGCGTTTTTATAAAAGATGCGGTTATTTTTGGAAACACTAAAAAGAATTTTGATTTAAAAAGGAATTCTTAAAAAAAAATATTCACGGTCAATCAGATATTAAGCGATATCTATTCATATGAGGAACTTACCTAAAAGATAGCTTTTAGAGATAACTGACCTTTTGATTTAAGAAAAGTGTGAATTTTTTTCTTACGCGCCTTTTTGACGTCCCTTCTGATGCTCCTTCTGATGCTTCTTCTGACTCTCCTTCTGACTCTCCTTCTGACGCTCCTTCTGATGCTCCTTCTGACTTTCCTTCTGACTCTCCTTCTGACGTACCCTGTTCTAAGGTATACTTAAGAAGGAAGGTTATAATAGATAATTCATTTCTGATAAAATTAAAACTCTGTTTATCAAGAGGTTTAGTAAAAATATCTGCAAGTTGATTTTTCGTGTCAATGTATTGAATGTTAACATCACGGTTTTGAACATGATCACGTATGAAGTGATGCTTGATCTCAATATGCTTTGTTCTTGAGTGAAGTACAGGATTCTTTGTGAGATTTATGGCACTTGTGTTGTCACATAGGATTTCCACAGTTGATTCTTCAACACCATAGTCCTTGAGTTGCTGTTTTAGCCAAAGTATTTGAGTGCAGCAGCTTCCAAGAGATACGTATTCTGCTTCAGCTGTACTGAGTGCCACTGTATTTTGCTTCTTTGAGTACCATGAGACAAGCATATTTCCCATAAGTTGACAGGTTCCAGATGTACTTTTTCTATCAATTTTGCAACCTGCAAGATCTGCATCTGAATAACCTTTTAGTGTAAAATCAGAAGATTTAGAATACCACAAACCATAGTTGGGATAAGTCCCTATGTATTTGATTATTCTCTTGACTGCTGATAGGTGTGATTCTCTTGGACTTGACTGAAATCTTGCACATAAGCAGACACTATACAGTATGTCGGGTCTTGAAGCTGTAAGCTAGAGTAATGATCCGATCATACTCCGATATAGTTTGGGTTCGACTTCTTTTCCATCTTCATTCTTATCTAATTTGGAAGAGTGAGACATAGGAGTTTCTGTCTTCTTGCCATTCTCCATACCAAACTTCTTCACTATTTCTAATGCATACTTCTCTTGAAAAATGAAGGTTCCTTTCTGGGATTGATGAATTTGAAGACCAAGAAAGAACCGTAATTCTCCCATCATACTCATCTCAAATTCATCCTGCATTGTTTTAGAGAATTTCTTGCAGAGAAGTTCATTAGAGTAGCCGAATATAATATCATCAACATAAATTTGAACTAAAAGGATATCTTTACCTTTTCTTTGAATAAAAGGAGTGGTATCTACATTACCTTTAGTGAAGCTGTGTTGAGATAAAAAATTACTTAACATTTCATACCAGGCACGGGGTGCTTGTTTCAATCCATAGAGTGCCGTTTTTAAGACATATACCATATCCTTTTGTTTAGGTTCTTCGAAGCCAGGAGGTTGTTCAACATATACCTCTTCTTTGATGTAGCCGTTTAGGAAGGCACTTTTCACGTCCATCTGAAAAAGTTTGAAGTCATTGTAACAAGCATAAGCAAGAAGTGGCCTAATGGCTTCTAACCTGGCAACCGGTGCGTAGGTTTCATCATAGTCTATTCTTTCTTCTTGAGAATATCCTTTTGCTACAAGTCTTGCTTTGTTTCTCACAACTTTTCCTTTGTCATCAAGTTTGTTTCTGAATACCCATTTTGTTCCAATTACTGGACGATTTTTGGGACGATTGACTAGTTCCCAAACATTGTTGACTTTGAACTGATGTAGCTCTTCCTGCATTGCATTTATCCAGTTTTCATCTGCTAATGCATCTTCAATCCTTTTTGGCTCCAATTCAGATACCAAGGCGATGTTGCTCATTGCTTGCTTGAACTTGGATCTTGTTTTTACACCATCATTTATGCTGCCAATGATAAGTTCCTTTGGATGGCTTGACTTATGCTTCCAGTTTTTGTCAAGGCCATCATTTGAGGATATTGTGGATTCATTCTGATCATCTTCTAGTCTTTCTTCAGCTGAGGAAGTTTCCTTCTGAACATTCTCCGAACTCGTATTCACATCTGATTCTGCTGGTGAGTTCGTGACTTGATGAAATGTATGCATTTGAATGGATTCAGGTTCATCATCCTGGTTGCTTTCATCGAACTTGATGTTCACTGATTCCTCAATAATACGAGTGTTCTTGTTGTAAACTCTGTAGGCTTTGCTTATTGTTGAATATCCCAAGAAAATTCCTTTATCTGATCTTTCATCAAACTTTCCAACTCGATCATTAGCATTCTTTAGAATAAAGCATTTGCAACCGAATACATGAAAGTATGCAATATCAGGCTTTCTTTCTTTGAAAAATTCATAGGGAGTTTTCTCAGAAAAATGTCTGAGGGAAATTCGATTTAAGATATAACAAGCTGTTGAAACGGCCTCAGCCCAAAAGTTAGAGGCAATTTTACTTTCAATAAGAAGAGTTCTGGCCATTTCTTGCAACGATCTATTTTTCCTTTCTACTACCCCATTTTGTTGTGGAGTATAAGGCGCAGAGAAGTTATGCTGAATTCCGAAATTAGTGCAAAAATCTGAGAAATTTTGATTTTCAAATTCTCCCCCATGATTTGTTCTCAAACTGGAAATAGTGTAACCCTTTTCATTTTGAATTCTTTTAGCAAGTTTTGAAAAGGATATGAAAGCTTCGTTTTTGTGAGCAAGAAATGAAACCCATGTAAATCTAGAGAAGTCATCAACTATGACAAGGCAATATTTCTTACCTCCAATGCTTAGAGTTCTATTTGGTCCGAAGATGTCCATATGAAGTAGCTGCAGACAACGCTTAGTGGAAACTTGATTTAAAGACTTAAAAGAACTTCTTACCTGCTTACCTAGTGTGCATGCATGACATAGTCCTCTTTTCTCAAATTTTGTTTGAGGTAATCCTCGAACAAGTCCCTTCTTGGAAAGCTTTGAAATATGTTTCACACTAATATGACCTAACTTTCTGTGCCAAAGATCAGATTCATCCTTAACAGAAATAAGACATTTAGCATGTTCACAGTCAGCATTAATGTCTAAAAGATAAATATTCCCATGCCTTCGTCCCGTGAAGGATTGCTTCTTATCCGTGCTCATACTTGTGCATTTTAGATCTTGGAACCGAATATCATATCCAGAGTCACAGAGTTGACTTACAGAAATCAAGTTGTAGTTCAATCCTTTGACTAGAGAGACATCTTTAACGGTCAGATTTCCAATCTTTACATTTCCTTTCCCGATCACTTTACCCTTGTTCCTTCCTCCAAACGACACACTTCTTCCATCACAATCTGAGAGGGATGTAAATACATCTGGATTTCCAGTCATATGACTTGAACAACCACTATCTAGAAACCACTTGTTCTTCCTTCTCTTTGGTACCTGCAATAGATAACCAACTTACTGTTTCTTTGGTACCCATGTTTTCTTGGGTCTTTCTGTGTTAGTATATTTTGACCTTTTAATAGGTCTCCAAATTTTCTTGCAGTAATCCTTAGTATGGCTAGGATCACCACAATTCACACAAGGTTGTCGAATGTAGGATCTAGTAAAATGCTTATAAAAATGATGCTTGTAGTTGGAAAACATTGGTTTTCGAAATTCAGTTTTAAAAACATTTCTTTGGCTACTTTCCTTTTTAAAACCTAACCCAGATCGATCATAGAAGGGTATTTGTTTTGATATAATGTTATTCAGAGTTTCTGAGCTTTGTGAAAACCTTTTTGATATAGTAGAAATTTTTTCTTTCAAGGAAGCATTTTCTTTTGAAACTGAATCATGATTTTCTTTCATCTGGTGAAACTCTTGTTGTAGAAAACTAATTTTTTCTTCTTGGGACAAATTCTGTTGTTTTAAAGAAGTATTTTCCTTTTTCAGATAAGAAACCTTCTCAAGAGCTTCTTTGTAGTTTGTACACAATTCATCAATATATTCAACAACTTCATCAGGGAGTTCAGATGAACATACCTCAGTTTCTGAATCTGAACTTGAGTCTGATTCGGCCATGAGACAAATATTTGCATAATCATTCTCGCTTTCATCAGAATCATTCAAAGTTTTTGCCTTTAGAGCCTTCTTGTACTTCTCATACTTGAGTTTGTCCTTCTTTAAAATTGGGCAGTTCGGTTTGATATGTCCTGCTTTCTTACAGTGGAAGCAAATCACGTCTTTGCTATCTTGTGAGTCGTTGCTTGATATTTTTACCTCACTCTTCTTCCAAAGTTTCTTTCCTTTGATGTTTCTGCCTTTCCGAGCCATCTTCCTAAATTTCTTGACCATGAGGGCTAATTCTTCATCATCCTCATCTTCATCATCTGTGTCAGAAAAACATTGATTAATTTGACTTTTTAAGGCAATAGATTTTTTACCTTTCTGATCTCCCTTTTTGTTTGCTCGTTCTGTTTCATAGGATTGCAGAGTGCCGACTAGCTCATCCACCGAGAGTGGTCTAATTGTTTGGCATTCTTGAATTGATGGCTTGATGTAATTCCAATCATTTGTGAGTCCACGTAGTATCTTCCTGACTTGTATTGGTTCAGCAATAGGTGCACCTTGTCTTGCAAGTCCACTTACCAAAGTTTGAAACCTGTCTATCATATCTGCAATAGATTCATCAGGTTTCATTTCAAATGCTTCATAGTCACTCAATAAAATACTGAGCTTTGTTTCTTTCACACGATTTGTTCCTTGAAAGGTAACATGAAGTCTATCCCATATTGCCTTAGATGATTCTTCCTCTGAGACACGATTATAAAGAGGAGTAGATAAGGCACAAAAGAGAGCATTGACAGCTTTAGAATCAAGGCCTTTTCTTTTAGCCTTTTCAGCATCAGTCATTGTTGTGACAATGTTTACTCCGTCAGCAGAGGTTGGATTTGTGGTATTTGCAGGAACTATTCCATTTGTAACGACATCCCACATCAGATCATCATAGGCTTTGAAGAACCACTTCATCTTGTTACTCCACATATTGTAATCCTTTCCATCAAAGTATGGAGGCTTGTTGGCAAAGTGCGAATCGCTTGTTCCTAAAGAGTGATTGCTAGACATAGTAGATCGTTAACTCTGAAGTCCATAAACACTTCGTAAAATGAGCAACCTGCTCTGATACCAATTGATGTAACTAGCAATATCTCCTAGAGGGGGGGTGAATAGGAGATTCTGAACACAATTACAAATTTCGTGCGGAATGGATAGAGTTCAGTGTACGAATAGGAACAAAAGCAGTATAACAGTGTGCAGAAAATCTAAACACAAGAGTAAGAGTTTAGAGAAGAGGATATTGCACACGATGTTTATAGTGGTTCGGCTTGGATCAAGTCTACGTCCACTCTCCCACGATGACAGCCGATTGGTTGGATTTCACTATGAAGAATCAAGAAGATTACAATCACTCAAGTGTTTTGTTTCCTTCTCACACATATTTTCAAAGTGAAGGATTTTAAGTACACAGAATACTCTCTCAGATGAAACTCAAATTATTCTTGCACTTTGGATTGTTGTTCGCTCTCTACCTCTCTAGTCGAACATTATTCTTCTTTTATACTCCCCTGCTTCCAAACTAGCCGTTGGATTCCAGCCAAGGGATCGCTCTTCAATCCTTGATTGGACGTCATCAATCTTGATTGAACGAGACTGTATCTTCAGAAGATATGTAGACCGTTGGGTAAGACATTGAACCCTTCTGATTCAGTCGCCCATACAACAGAATCTCCAGCTTTCATAAGTGTGATAAGTTTGAGTTGATTCCCGAGGATATATTCCTTAGAAGATGATATCCAATTATAGAAAGTCCCTTAATTGACAGGGTGGGATATCGGGATAATTGAATATCACTTGCCTTGATCAGAAACTGCCATACGTGGGTCTTCGTGTTTTGTGAAATTCAGGAACTGATCTTTCTTCAGATTCGTCTAAGAAGAAATTGATCAGTTGACAAGGAATGGTAATACAGAGATTTTATGTGATCCATCCGTCACTGTTTGGATCGTTAGGAGCACTTCCATCTGACCCTTAGTCAGAAGCACTTCCATCTGACCCTTCGTCACAAGCACTTCCATCTGACCCTTCGTCAGCGCGACAGAATTGGAGTCACTCAATCTGCTCATTACACATTCTTCCTGCATCACATTTCATTTAACAATATCTTTTGAAGATTTTGTCAGAATCAAAATATAGGAGAATTTCCACAACAAATATATGTCACAAAATTCTCAATCAAGCATGAGCATCACTCGGCCATTAATGCACGTACTTGCCACGCCTTAAACCATTTAAAAATCGATCGTACATTCAAGCGTTAGAGCCCTTAATTGAACCAATTTAATCGACACATGCCTAGTCTCACACACGGTACTTCATCACCGGCAAATCACAAATTTAATTCAACATGTCCTAGGCGTGTTAGCATGATATTCCACCAAAATCAAGTCAGCAAATCAACTTCCCCAAACCGTACAGTTTCGGTTTAAAGCATTTCAAGCCAAATCAGTCCATAAACTCCATGAAACATGCTCAAACTTTGTCCCTTAGTAACCCAACTTCCTAATAGAGTGTTAGGGATAACTTACAGGTAATTTAAGCTAGAGATGTCCACAAAATAGGCGACACAAGCCCTTGTTCCAAATCTGTCCAGAATCGATCCCTAGAGATTTCACAAAATCTCAGCCAATAAACTCCCTTAATCCACTTCCAAATTCAACCACAAGCTACTCTAGCATGTCAAGCAAGGTCCTAAGAGGTTTACCAATGATTTGTGCCATGGAAATTGGCCAAAGGAGTCGCACAAAGCTCACGGTTCAAACTGGAGCTCCGGCGGGCAGATTCTGTCCTTCGAAAACCACCAAGATTTAACCATCATAATCCTTCAATAATCTAACCAAACTTCATGAACACAACGAGGGATGTCTTAAATATGCTTGAGAGGTGGTCTTACCAAGAATCAAGCCATAACAAGCTCGGAAATCCAACTTGAAACTCCTCGGGTTCGGATCAGACCGGTCAGCGACCTTCGCCCACTAAAACGGATCTACGAGACAAATGGATGGGTGTATTTGGGTGCATAATTCCTTGTTGGAACGGAAAGAGAAAGAGCTTTCCAATGATGGTCGACTCGTCTCCATTGGACGACGGACGAGAAATTTATGGCCGAAACAGTGAAGGGCGCTGGTGCAGGATTTTGGGCGAGCAGCGAGAAAGAGAGGGAGTTTGAGAGAGATTGAGGGAAAATGGAAAGGAGAGAGGGGTTTTTGGCCAAAGTGAAGAAAGAAGAAGGAGATGGCTTCCCTAACAAGCCAAAGAAGAGTGAGAGAGAGAGTGTGATTGATTGGGGAGTGGTTGGAGGGGAAAGTACAGATAGTAGCATGGAATGACAAGGGTGGTTCATGGGGTAGTCAATCCATCAAGTCAACTTATCAATCCTTTCATCCAATAATTCAAGAGTCCAAAAGACTAAATTACCCCTCAATGAGGCGACGTCCAATTCTCTTCCAATGTTGGAATTCCTCAATGTCCGACACCCAATTCTGAGGCTAAATTCATGTCGAATTCTCGTCGACTGTAATTCCAGTTTATCTCAAACTGACGCGCGACTCTTGTAGGCGCTACGCGTATCGACCTTAGGATTTCTCAAGTCGTGGCGACTTTGGTTGTCATGTAATTGCGAGGGGTTTATCGCTAGTTCCTGCGGTCCTGATCATCGGAATCCGATTTAGGAAATTCTTGCAAATTACACATTGGTTAGGCGGAATCACCTGCGTCCTAACTTATAACGCTAGCAAGGCATTCCATGATCGTTCCTAGATCGATCTCTGCTGGCCCAAAATATCCCCTCGACAATCCTTATGATCAAAGTGTCATTCCTCATTCAAATTCTTCAGGTCCACGTTCCTTACCTCGCGTTAGTCTTTCCCTTTCGGTCAGTTAACTCGAGAGTGGCCTGCTCCAAGCGAGATACAACTGAAATACCTCGATCGATATCTTTCCTTCCAATAGCCTCGAGAGGGGGCCGGAATTCGGAATGTCACAACTCTTCCCCCTTAAAGAAATTTCGTCCTCGAAATTTACAACCTTCCACATCATTCAATCTTATGGGGTATTAACCACTCATCACCTCTTCACTTTCCAAAGTAGTTTCTTTCGTTACTTGACATTCCCATTCGTCTTATCTGACAAAAGCTCTCCTCCTCCAATACTTATTTCTCTTTGCCCTTAATCTGCACTTACCTTTCTCTTAATGACATCTTGTTGCCCACCTTTATAGCTTCACTATTTATGATCTGAATCAGGTTCGGTTCGTATTTCTTTGGCATGGGCAACCTTGAGCCTAGCATTCCATTGATAACGATCGCCATTTCAGGCGAGCTCCACTAAAGGTATTTACCTTTCCTAGTTTCCTTTAAAGTTGAACGTTTATCATCTTTCCTAGAGCGTCTGAATCCTCCTTTCAATTCATCCATGAACTTTCAAGGCTTTCATTCTCAATTCCATGGTTCTTTCTCCAGGTACTCGAAAATATGGATTTTCTCCTTAATACCTTTATTCACACTATCCCTTGGACATTAAGGTCCGTGGATTATCATACCTTACTCTCTTCCTGACCCTCGGATCCAATACTTGAGGTAGTCATTATACCAGTCAATTGGCAAACTTCCAATTTAGAAGTTGAATCTTTTACTTCGTGAGGTAAAGTCTGCCCCCCAATTGCCAAGCACATGATGCTCAATTTCCTACTATACACATCCGCTACCTTATTCTCCTTTCCATAGCAATATAAAATATCTTCCTTCGTCCTTAAGCAATCTCATTCATCCACATTGCTCCTCGTTCATTTCTCTTAGGCAACCAAATACTTTAAGTCCTCACGGTCTGTGTGAACTCACATCCTTTCTTCACGCAAGTAATGTTTCTCAAACTTTGTCACAAGGGTGTTTGCGAGCCAACTCCAACCATGCATCTGGCACTCCAACTCATAGGGTCTTACTATCACGACGTACACCCAATGTCCACTTCAGATCGCCTAGTTACGCTTCATATCTCTTTTCTACGACACGTCGTTATGTTCTCAGGATTCTTCCAATTCCAAATGGAAACGCCATTGTCGGCGTGATCACCAACTTGATTTAAGTCATTAAAACTCCTTCGTGTTCACCCATCCATTCACAATACTTTTCATTCTTAGTCAGTCTTATCACCAGAGTAACTATTACGGGGGATTCTTCTCACGCAGCATCCACAATAATCCATTAGGTTTAGAAAAAAAAACCTCAAGCCTCAGTACCTCGCATCGGCCTTACTCAATCCACTATCATTTCCTACCCTCAAAGGGTTCCATAGGAATTCTATTTCCCAGAGACTTCACGTCTTAAGAAACAGCATCTTATCAAGCCGAAACCCGCATTTATTACTCTTCGCATACAGCAAGTGTTTATATCCCTCATGACTCTTCGAATAATTTTGATCATCGTCTCTAAAGACAGTAACAATTGATCCAATTACTCCTTCAATGCTCAATTCGATCGTTATCAGTTTTTTTTTTCTACTACCAAGTGTCGAATCGTTCTAACTACTTTTCGTACCCTGCATTTGGAAGTCTACGATTCGATTCTCTCTTTGCTTCCATGGATCCCCAATTAAATCATGCACAATTTTGTTCATTTTCGTCACTCTTTCCTCAGGAAGCATTAGCGTTTTAACCGCTAGATTCCATAACCAGCCAATGCGTCTTCCTTCCTTAGTCCAGGCACTTATTCTTAACACCACGTCAAGTAGGATTTCTTCCTCCTTTCCATGCTAATGTCTCTCATCCAGTAAAGGAAACTATACTCTTATGTGGCATTTTCTTACTTCAAATCCCCTTGTCCTTCTTGTTCCATAGAACGCCAATCTTGGAGTCTCGCCAACAACAGTTCCTTTACTCCAGGATTCAAATGTCACTACACCTGACATACTTCTTTCAATAACTCAGTCACCTCAAGTGACAAGAATCCAAGGGTCGAGGTTCCTCCACGATCTTCAAAATCCACACCTTGGATATTCAAATCAATTTAAATCAAACCACCTTACAGTCATAATCCGAGCGCCCTTTTCGCTTGCTCATCCATCCATTAGATTCACGAATGGCTAAAGCTATCAAATCCATTCACTTTCTTTTCCATCAACGATCATCTCATGGTTCAATCGTTCTTAAGAACAACACCGTATCCCTTAGGGGACCATAATTTATAACTCCAATTTGATGGTTCAGTTCAATCTCAATCAATCCCACGGCGGTTGAAACGAAGCATCAATTTCTTATTACCAGCAAGGCAATAGCCATTCCTCACAAGCACAACCCATGATCCATAAACATCAACCTTCTCACTTGAATCTCTTTCGATCATTCACTCCTTTCATTTGGATCCATTATAGTTCCTCGTATTCAGGAATAGCGATTGACCATAAGGCTTCCAAATTTCCAATCTACTCAGGTACTTACTTGTCTTATTCAAAGAGGTCATTGACCACCTTTAGTACACTTAGGTGACCTTGAGAACTCTATCTCGCACTAGTCGATCGTCCTCAAATCCTTGCAAAGCCACTAGATTTCAAGCAACCCTTGCTCTCGAGTAACCTCAGAAAGATACCCTCCATTGCACAACTTAACGAAGGTAGTCCAAACAGATACCATACCTTCAAAGAAAACCCTTCCTTTGGTGCACTTTCACCAATCATCGACGGCCTCTTAAGGCTAGTAACTGCCAGAGTCACTTCCCTTCTTCAATAGACTCCATGCCTCCAAGGTCTCTTTTCAAATTCTCAATCTTGAGAAAGGTGTTTTTTTTTTTAATTCATTTTCTCCATCGCCCTTAGTCGATCTCAACCTCGTGACCCATCTCATAAGCTTTTCAAGACTATCGTGGTTCTTTTCCATGTTTCCACTTTGAAAATGAGTAGTCTCAGAGTCACCTTTCTCGTGACTTCCATCACTTAACTCATCAGCATTAGCATCAGTCACCTCAGTGACTTAAGCAACAACGGCAGCTCCTTCTTGAGTCTGCTTATACCTTTTTGATTCCTGTTTCCATTCAAAATTCTCATGACCCCATTAGCCCTTGGGTCTCATACAATTCACAAACTCGAGCCAAAAGCTCCTTAAATGCCCTTATTCCGTTGGCCCAACCTTACTAGGTTCTCGTGATTTTCGAGTCACTACAATTCCCTCCAGGAATTAAAGACCTAAGTCATTCGTCCAGGTCTAGCAGTCTTAGGCTGTTCATCTTATCATTTATCACAAGCAATCATTCATCCAGTGATTCCACACGAATCCTCAATCAATCGCCAATCATCCAGGGATTTCAGATCATCCTTCATCAGTTACCACTCATCAAGCCAGCCTCAACTAGGCAATTTCTCAGCTGTTCGCCAATTACTAGGCAAGTATCAACTAGGCCAATATTAGGCAAACTCTCGAGGTACAATTTCAATGCGTCAAACGCTCATTCCTCAAGTCCAGACATATCTGCGACTTTAGCAATAACTCACCAGGCTATCTCAATTGGAAAGGTATCAGCAAAATGGCACTCAATGCCAAGACTCGCCAAACAAGCCAAACACACGCGTCAATTTTCTTTTTCAAACAACACCTAATGCCATGTACGAAGCTCCTAACCATGCCAATAACATACGCCATTACAAATGCCATGCAATTTTGAAAATTCACTGTGAGGATCACCTTGGTGCAATACATCTCTTAACCAGAATTAGACTCAATCTGATACATAGACTCTCTCTTTCAATTTATCACTTGGGTCATTCCTGCCTCCTTGCTATCTTAGAAGCATGCCAGGAGCCGCTCCTTGTCCGAACCTCTCTGTCCCGGCGTACACTCCCCGCCCTCGTCAGACCTGGTCGTTACAGGTTGTCCCAAGTTACACATCTACGAAGAGAGTCTCATTCCACACGTCCCATAACATGCTTCATTATGGTTTATAGGTATCCCATCAGCTTGTCCCATACCAAGCGACAGTTTATCAAGTTTAATAATGATAAGCTTATGCATTCACCTTCCTCAACTTTCATTTCAATGCCATAAACACATGCACTGAGTGATCGTCCCCAATACTCGCCACAACACATTCGCTTCCAGATCAACTCTTAGTAGTAGAAGATTTCTATTTCCGCAAAGGACCATTCATCTCACAGTTCAAGTGCCTAGGATCAACCATATACCTCAAAGTCACACACACGATCATAAAATCAAATCGACCCTTTACTCACAAGAAATCCTCTATTAACCTCAAACACACTTACACTTCAAATCCATGCTTATGGCTTCTCAATTTCTGCTTGTTTCCTTGTGAGCCTCTATCATAGCATCACCCAAGATCATCAATTAAAATAGATACCATAACCATCAACATACGGCACAAGTTCAAGCCTAAAATTCCCAAGATCCAGTAATCCATGCTTAATCCTAAGAGTCTCACTATCTAATCATCCTCAAGTCATCTCTCCTTATCACTCCAAACCTCAATCAACTTGGAACGAGCTGACCTTGCTCTGATACCACTTAAACGGGGATGTCACGCCCCGAACCCGGCGAGTACGCGAACATCCCACCAAGCTGTCCTTTCCATAGCTAGATTACCCAGGATCCAACGGCCAACAGCAAACTCAAGTCTTCTACATGAGACGCATACGGAAACGTGAAACAACACCAAACAATTACAACAACACAAGATGACTTAGGACAAAAAGGTATACTTCTCATTAATACCAAAGTCAGGTACAATTCTAACTCCAAAGAATATATTCAATCCCTAAGGTTTCAATCAGATTAATCTTCATTGCCTCCAATGACTTCCTCAAATGCCAATCCATAGCAAGCTCGGGTTTCTTTTGTCTGAGACTGAAAATGTTGGTCCCACGACGGGGTGAGATATATAATCTCAGTAAGTTGAACCTAACCCTAAACTAAGTTGCCAGTACCTCCAGACACTTTTGGAAAACAAGGTATTTTTGGGATAAAATCCTTATCATGGCAAAACAGGGTACTTTCCAAAACATGGCATTTCAGTACTTTCAAAACAGCTCAACTCAGTCAAGAAAATCGTAATAAATCTAGGCTTCGTACAAAGGCAGGGTTTTTTAATCACACGCAAGCACTCGACGCCATCTCAAAAACATAAGGCAACTTTCCATTCTTTCTCAAAAGTACTACTTCTTGAATTTCCAGAAAACGCATTCTTTTCTCATACGCCCCTTTCTGGGCCATTTTCAAATCATGAACCAAATTCGGTTTCTCGAAACCATTCCTTAATTTTTCCAGAAAACAGTTCCTTCCCTAACCGCCCATCCTGGGCCACCCCCTTTGGGGCTGCGAGATGATTCGGTCTCCACATGACCCGTCGATACATATGAGACTCTCGCGTCCGGACCTAGAGATGATTCGGTCACCATACGACTCTCGACGCCCATTTTCAATCGAGATGAATCGTGTCAATATGGGACTCTCTAGCCGCACGACCTCGTCAGGTCAAATGGGAGTAACTCCCTCCCAATACGTTGGCCAACTTATAATTATTGGCGATCCCACACGCCATTGGCGATCCCACACGCCTGTGCACATATAATTATTCCCGGCGATCCCACACGCCTGTGCACTTAAGATTTCCTCGGCGATCCCACACGCCATTTACTCAAAATAAATTCATGCCTCAATTTTCCATCGAAAACATATTCATGAAATTCATTGCCAAAACAAGGCATTCATTTCAAACATCCGTCAATTGGACAAAACATAATATACGTCACAAAATTCTCAATCAAGCATGAGCATCACTCGGCCATTAATGCACGTACTTGCCACGCCTTAAACCATTTAAAAATCGATCGTACATTCAGGCGCTAGAGCCCTTAATTGAACCAATTTAATCGACACATGCCTAGTCTCACGCACGGTACTTCATCACCGGCAAATCACAAATTTAATTCAACAAGTCCTAGGCGTGTTAGCATGATATTCCACCAAAATCAAGTCAGCAAATCAACTTCCTCAAACCGTACAGTTTCGGTTTAAAGCATTTCAAGCCAAATCAGTCCATAAACTCCATGAAACATGCTCAAACTCTGTCCCTTAGTAACCCAACTTCCTAATAGAGGGTTAGGGATAACTTACAGGAAATTTAAGCTAGATATGTCCACAAAATAGGCGACACAAGCCCTTGTTCCAAATCTGTCCAGAATCGATCCCTAGAGATTTCACAAAATCTCAGCCAATAAACTCCCTTAATCCACTTCCAAATTCAACCACAAGCTACTCTAGCATGTCAAGCAAGGTCCTAAGAGGTTTACCAATGATTTGTGCCACGGAAATTGGCCAAAGGAGACGCACAAAGCTCGCGGTTCAAACTGGAGCTCCGGCGGGCAGATTCTGTCCTTCGAAAACCACCAAGATTTAACCATCATAATCCTTCAATAATCTAACCAAACTTCATGAACACAACGAGGGATGTCTTAAATAGGCTTGAGAGGTGGTCTTACCAAGAATCAAGCCATAACAAGCTCGGAAATCCAACTTGAAACTCGGGTTCGGATCAGACCGGTCAGCGACCTTAGCCCACTAAAACGGATCTACGGGACAAATGGATGGGTGTATTTGGGTGCATAGTACCTTGTTGGAACGGAAAGAGAAAGAGCTTTCCAATGATGGGCGGCTCGTCTCCATTGGACGACGGACGAGAAATTTATGGCCGAAACAGTGAAGGGCGCTGGTGCAGGATTTTGGGCGAGCAGCGAGAAAGAGAGGGAGTTTGAGAGAGATTGAGGGAAAAATGGAAAGGAGAGAGAGGTTTTCGGCCAAAGTGAAGAAAGAAGAAGGAGATGGCTTCCCTTGCAAGCCAAAGAAGAGAGAGAGAGTGTGTGATTGATTGGGGAGTGGTTGGAGGGGAAAGTACAAATAGTAGCATGGAATGAGAAGGGTGGTTCATGGGGTAGTCAATCCATCAAGTCAACTTATCAATCCTTTCATCCAATAATTCAAGAGTCCAAAAGACTAAATTACCCCTCAATGAGGCGACGTCCAATTCTCTTCCAATGTTGGAATTCCTCAATGTCCGATACTCAATTCTTGGGCTAAATTCTTGTCGAATTCTCGTCGACTGTAATTCCAGTTTATCTCAAACTGACGCGCGACTCTTGTAGGCGCTACGCGTATCGACCTTAGGATTTCTCAAGTCGTGGCGACTTTGGTTGTCATGTAATTGCGAGGGTTTATCGCTAGTTCCTGCGGTCCTGATCATTGGAATCCAATTTAGGAAATTCTTGCAAATTACACATTGGTTAGGCGGAATCACTTGCGTCCTAACGTATAACGCTAGCAAGGCATTCCATGATCGTTCCTAGATCGATCTCTACTGGCCCAAAATATCCCCTCGACAATCCTTATGATCAAAGTGCCATTCCTCATTCAAATTCCTCAGGTCCACGTTCCTTACCTCGCGTTAGTCTTTCCCTTTCGGTCAGTTAACTCGAGAGTGGCCTGCTCCAAGCGAGATACAACTGAAATACCTCGATCGATATCTTTCCTTCCAATAGCCTCGAGAGGGGGCCGGAATTCGGAATGTCACACCTTCTCATCAACCACGAATCGCACTTTCTGATGTAGACTTGAAGATACAGCTCCAGCAACATGAATCCAGGGTCTTCCTAACATGAATCTGAATGCGCTCGGCAAATCCATCACTTTGAAGTTTGTGGAGAATTTGGTTGGGCCTGTGAGCACATCCAGCTCGATCTCGCCTACCACTGCCTTTTTCATTCCATCAAAAGCTCTAACGGCTGCTTTGGAAGTTTTAATCATCTCCTCTTTGATGCCCAAACTCCTTAATGTAGCCAAAGGGTAGATGTTAAAACCAGATCTGTTGTCAATTAGCACATGTGCTATTCTCTTTCATTACATTGTGCAATGATGTATAAGGCCTTGTTGTGCCCTCTTCCTTCCATGGGGAAATCTTCATTTGAGAAGCTTAATTGGTCTTTTAAAAGGATTGCCCCCACAAAGTCCCCCAACTGCACGTCATTGATAGTTTCGGGGACATGCACTTCATTTAGTATTTTCAACAGCGCGTCTTTATGTTTCTCTGAGTTGATGAACAAATCTAACAAAGAGATTTGGGCCGACATCTTCCTTAACTGCTCTATCACTTCGAACGCACTAGTTTTAACGATGGAAATGATTTTTTCTGCGTCTTCTTTGAAACTTCCTTCTTTTTGGATTCGCCTTCCCTTGGGGAGTAAAATCGTCCAGACCTCATTACGGCGTCTACTTCTCCCGTCCCAATGGTCTGCCTTAGGGTCATAGTTTTCTATCGGAGGGACTTTTATAGTTATCATCGTTAGGTATGATGCCTCTGGCTCAGTTTTATTATCTGCTTCCTTTCTTGGTAGTCGAATCATAATAGGTTTAATCCGAGAATTCTCTTCCTGACTTAGGCTATCAAGCTCATCTAGTTTGATCACCACAATCGTAGCAGCTTCAATCATTGCCATAGTGTCGCCAAAGTCTTTAGTGGAAATTTCGTATTCTAACTGGTGATGCCTGTTAATATCACTTGATTCTGCTGACATCGTAAATTTCAAGTATTTTCTCATTCCCTCGAATAGTTCAGCCAAGCTTTGCCGCTGAGCTTTTGATTTCTCCATCCTGATGTATTGCTTTGCGTTAAGCTTGTCATCTGTCGTCTGAGAATGACTGCACTTTGTTAATAGGAATGACATATCCTCCATTTCCCCTAAAAGGCCACTTACTAGCTCTTCAATGCGCAGGAAATATTTCGACATCACCTGGTCGAGCGGTGATTCAGTTTTTTTTGTAAAAGGCTCTATCACATCCTCTTGGACCTATGGTTGAACAGGATCATCCATACCTCCCCACCCATCGGGTATGATATCCTCCATTCTTTGGTAGAACATAGGAGGAGCAGAGTATTTCACTTTATAGTTGTATCCACCAGATCTTCACCTAGATTGTCTATAACTTCGCCCCTCTCTAGCGCTTTAGTCACAAATCTGCAATCTGCCCGACTTCGCCTGGTAGCTTCTAGTTCATCCTCGTCAAGTTCTTCTTCTGGTTTGATAATAAACTCACGGTCGCCTACCAAACTTTCATGCGGGACATTCTACATGCTTCCTTGTTCGGTTTCAACCACAAACTGGTTCCAATCCAAGCTTACAGAGGCCTTAATTCCTTCGAATCTTTCATCGGTAACGCTCGACATTATCCCCAAGCTCATCATCTTGGCGATACATAACTTCTTCCTATCATCGGACACTTCTCCCTCTTTTGGATACAATGAAGCGATTGCCAGAATGTTAGTTAGCTTAGGTACATTCACCTTGTGACATTCTAAAATCTGACCCTTTTTCGAAATATGACTTAATTAGCCACGAATTAGACTTCGAGAGTGGGCATCAGATATTCGAAAATTCCAACAATGGCAAATTGGGCGTCGCCTCATTAAGAACCATTAATATTAGAATTCTCTCGTTATCGATTAAAAAAGTGGAATTCGGAATGACGATTAGAAATTACCTTATTACCCTTAGATTATTGCCATTTCCCTTAAAAATAAGTAAGGGGACAATTGCCACTCCACTAACTTTGACCGAATTATTGAAGGGGTAGGATGGTCATTGACCATTGAATTGTGAATGATAAGAATGACTTGAAAGGGACTTGATTGACTAGGCTTCTTCCCCATCAACCACTTTCTACCAACTACTAGTCATTCCTAATCACTATTCATTGTCATAAACCTACTCCCATCAACTCTCTCTCTCTCTCTCTCTCTCTCTCTCTCTCTCTCTTGCATTGAATTTGGATGAAGCAAACTCCTCTCTTCTTCCCCCTACCATTCGGCCCAACACCTCTCCCCCTCACTCTCTCATTCGTTTTCATTTTCTCTCTTCCTCTCATTTCCACTCTCTCGGCCGCCTCTCTTCCCTCACGACCGAGCCGCTTCACCACCGGCCTTCAAGCTTGATCCGTGAGCTTTGCAAGCTCACTTCCCATGGTAAGCCTCCTTAAGATTTGAACCTAGCTGTTGTTTAGCCATTGAAGGAGATTTAGAGTAAATTGATGAGGAAACCGTGGCTAACTTGACTTGTTCTTACTAGAGGCCGAACACTCCTCCCCGGACCCGATTTGAACCATGGATTCCATCGCCTCTTTGATCGGTTTATCTCGACTCATTAACTAGGTAAGCTTGCTCTAACCCTTAATTAGGACCTTAGGTTACCGAAGGACGAGTTAGAGAGGTTATTGAGTAGTTTCGTGATTGAATCCCCGATGGATTTATGCATGGCTGAATTTGACCTTGAGGAAATGATAATGCTTTGCCTTGCTAAGGCTTGATTTTAATGCATACTTGATGAGTTGTGATGCTAAGGGTTTGAGTAGGTCGATCCACGAGCGTTAAATTGCATAGGGCTACTCTTTGTCGTGAAGTTTCTGGATTTAGTGACTTAAATATTTATTTGATCCCTAGTGTGTATTCGGTCTTGATGAGATTTAACGAGGATTATTTGGCACGTGGATTATTTACGTGTATTATTTGGCACATAGATTATTTGGTATGTGAATTAATTGGCACGTGGATTATTTACGGGGATTATTTGGCATGTAGATTATTTGGTATGTGGATTATTTGGCACGTTGATTATTTATGTGGATTATTTGGCACGTGGATTATTGGCGCGTGAATTATTTGATTTGGCAATTATCTATATTAATATGATAATGACCACGTGAAGAAAATAGTAATTGATGCCTTGAAGGGTTAAATTGCTCAATGGATTGTACTCAGTCATACTTGTTTAAATTATGAGCTTATTTAATGCGATATCCTGATGCGCCTATACGACGCGGGATTGAGTAATGTGGTAAATGCCTGATACGCCTTTATGACGCTGGCTAAGCAATGAGAAATGCCTGATGCGCCTATATGACGCGGGCTTGACTGAGGAGAAATACCTGATGCGCCTATATGACACGGGTTAATTATTGAGAAATGCCCGATGCGCCTTTATGATGTGGGCTGAGTAATGGGAAATGCCTGATGCGCCTTTATGACGCTTGCTAAGCAATGAGAAATGCCTGATGCGTCTATATGACGCGGGTTTGACTGAGGAGAAAAACCTGATGTGCCTATATGACGAGGGTTTGACTGAGGAGAAATACCTGATGTGCCTATATGACGAGGGTTAATTATTGAGAAATGCCTGATGCGCCTTTATGACGCGGGCTAAGTAATGGGAAATGTCTGATGCGCCTTTATGACGCGGGCTAAGCAATGAGAAATGCCTGAGGCGCCTATATGACGCGGGCCTAGTCACGGAAATTATGGTGGTATCAAATGTGGATACTCTGTTTATGATGTAAATATTTTAGTGCCAAAGTACGAAGTCTAGCCTAGAATTGAAACTTGCTGCTAATGCTTTGCTTACTTGAGTTGTTATATGCCAATTGCTGCATTCTGGATTTATTGGTCATTGCATGTGTAGGGTAGTGTCTGGAAGTACTAAGTGCCTAGTTTGGGTTTAGGGCTAGCTTATTGAGATTTTATCTCACCCCATTGTGGGACAACATTTTCAGGTCCCGAATGACGAGGTCCCTTGGATATTGTGGACTGACCGTTAACCTTACCCGACTATGTTTCTTTTTGAAGTCTTAGAGAGCTGCTTTCTTATTTTTGGGTTGTACACGCCTATATAGCTCTGTAGGGTTAAACTTCATCTACCGTTGTTTTATTAAAGGAAGTGTATTTTGGGAAATTACAAGTGGTAACCTTGTACTGTATTTGACGCTTTTGAGGAATGTATGAAGCAAGTTTTAAATCCCTCTTTTCATCCTGAGTCATTATGTTCGGAAAAGAAAATTGTTGGTATGGAGTTGTGTATGTCGCTTCCGCATGTGCACTTGCATCTACCGCATATCGCCGGTCGTTTGATCCTGGGTACATTCGTAGCAAGAAACGAAGCTAGCGGGATGTCGGCGCGCTCGTTGGGGCGCGGGACGTGACATCACCTTTTGTTTGGTATCATAGCAAGGTTAGCTCAATCTAATACGATTGAGGTTTGGAGTGATAAGAAGTGATGACTTGGGGACAATTAGATAATGAGACCTTTAGGATTAAGCATTGATCACTGAATTTTGAGGACTGTAGGCTTGAACTCGTGTACATTTCGATGGTTCTAGAATTGATTTGATTGATATCTTGGGTGGTGATTCTATTGAGGCTCAGAAGGAAGCAATCAGAAATTGAGGAACCATGAGCATAGATCTGAGGTTGTGGATGTGCTTGAAGTTAATAGGGAGTTGCTCATGAGTAGAGGGTCGGTTGGATTATGTGATAGTGTTTGTGGCCTTGAGGTATATGGCTAAACCTAGGGAAAAATCGATTTGTGAGATGGTCATTTGTGGAATTAGAAGTCCTCTATGGATAAGAATTGATTTGGAGAAAACTGCGATGTGACGAGCAATAAGGACGAGCATGCATTGCATGTGTTTATGGCATCAAAATAAAAGTTGAGGAATGTGCATGCATGAGCATATCATTGTCGGACTTGATAAACCATCGCTTGGTATGGGACAAGCTGATGGGATACCTATAAACCGTAATGAAGCATGTTATAGGACTTGTGGAACTGGACTCTCCTCGTAGGTGTATGACTTGGGACAACCTGTAAAGACCAGGTCTGATGAGGGCGAGGAGTGTACGCCGGGACATAGAAGTTCGGACAAGGAGCGGCTCCTGGCAGGCTTCTAAGACAGAAATGGAGGCAGGAATGACCTAAACCATACATTGAAAGGGATGGGTCTAGGTATCGGGCTAAGTCTAATTCTTTTATCAAAAAATTTATTGCATTAAAGCTGATCCTCAAGATGAAATTTCAAACATTGCATGGCATTTGATATGGCGCATGTGAATGACACTATTGGATTGCATCACCGTAGGCGATTAGAGGTCTTAGAGCTTCGTACTTGGCACTAAGCGTTGTTTACTGAGTGTTTGGTTGGATAGCTGATTGTGGTTGTGCTAACGGGCAGATGCATCTAGGCTTGAGGTACGAATGAGAACTTGCTGGTATATGCCTCTGATTGCTTGATCTATGATTGGCTTACTTGGCACCGAGTTGTTGTTTGGCTACGGCTTGCTTAAGAAACTAAAAAGCATGTTGTAATTTTGCTAAGTCGCAGGTGCGGCATGACTTAAGGTACGAGAAAATATCCCATTGAATTGATACCATGAGTGTTTGCTTGATGTTTGCCTAGTTGAGACTTGTTTGATGATTGACTCCTGGTTGAGTGTTGCTTGTAATTGTTTGGTAATTAGTGGCTGGCTTATGGTTACCGTTGTGGTGAGCAGTTTAGGACTGCTAGACTTGAGTAGATGGCTTAGGTCTTTGAATCCCTTGGTGGAACTGTAGTAGCTCCTATGATGTTAGAGCTTAGTGGGAATGAGCAATCGAGATAAAAGTGTTAGAGGAGCGTCTAACTCCAGACCACAAGTTGTGGGAGATTCAAGAGTTGGAAAAGTCGAGAGAGCCTTAAAAGAAATCGAGAATTGGATGAGTAGGTAGGCTCGAGATTGGGCTGCTATTGTGACTTAGCCAGTTGAGGCTATTGCTATTGTGATTATTAGAGCAAATGGTGGTGATCGGAAGGATGATCTTGGAGACACGAATAGGAGTCGACATATGGACTAGCTTGTGGAATAGTTTGTAAAGTTAAAGTCGACTGAGTTGGCAGGAAATGTAATAATGAGACTGCTTTTATCTGGATTGGGGATTTGTAAAAAGGCTTTAGAAGCCTTAGGGTACACTGAGGAGAAGACGACCCTAGCGATTAACATCCCGAAGCACTGCTAATGACTGGTGAATGGTTACCGAAGGAAGAATTCTCCTTGAAAACGTAGTACTTGAACGGATTGCCTTCATCTAGTTGATCAATGAGGAATACGTTACTGAGATTGCTAAGGAACAAAAGTTGGTGGAACCCTTGAAGTTTATGAGAATCAGAGAAAGATCTGCCAATGTGGGGTAAAGTTCTTGAGACTGCCTAAGCATGCATCAAAGATGGTTAGGGACCCGTTGGATAAGGACAAGGAGGTTAAAGAATGAATTGAGGTTCGAAGCATCGGGGCGAATTGATATTCTTAGATCTGAAGTGTTATGATGAACCTCATCTTGAAGGGCTAAAGGACTAGGGAAACCATGAGTAAAGAGGATTTCCACTTATAGAACATAGAATGTACTTGTAAGGAATGGTTGATACCTGAGCGTAAAGCCTAGAAGGGAAATTGGTGGACTTCTCTCTCGTCATGTAGAAAGTGTTAAGGAAAATCAGCATGCTAGTCTGCTTGAGTCTAGTGATTATGTGAGGTTGACTGAGATTGAACCGAACCATCGGAAATGGAGTTATAAGTTGTTGTTCCCTAAAGGATAGGGCGACGTTCTAAAGGACAATCGGACCCCGAGATGGTCGTTGATGGGGAGGAAAGAGGACGGACTTGATAGTCTTGGTTACGAATGGATGGACGAGTAAGCAACATGGGTGCTTGGATTATGACCGCAAAGTGATTTGAATTAATCGAGTTGAATGTCCAAGGTGTAGATTTGCAGAGACCAAGGAGAAACCTCGATCCCTTAGAACCTTGTCGTTGAGGTGATAGAGTTATTGGAAGGAGAATGTCAAGTATGGTGACATCTGAATCCTGAAGTAAAGGTACCGCTGTTGATGCAGACTTCAAGATTGACATTCTATGGAACGAGGAAGACAAGGTGGATTCGAGACAAGAGAATGCCACTAAGAAATGTAGTCTCCTCATATAGTAAGAGGCCCCGGTACGAAAAGAAGAGGAATTCTATTGTCTGGGTGTTAAGAGTGAACGTCACCAGGTAGTGTCTCAAGGATTATAGGCTTGAACTTTTGTTGCATTCTGATGGTTTTAGTATCAACTCTAATTGATGACCTTTATGGTTATTTGTGGTTATAGGCCAGAGATCGCCAGTGGATTAGACAATGTATTGAAATGGAAACGACTGACTGATGAGCTTCGTTTGTGACTATGAGCTATGAAGAGACGACTGGTATAAATGGGTTTAGGCTTGAACTGTGTATATCTTGATGGTTTTAGTTATCTATTGCTTTTGACGACCATAGATGTGTGAGAGATGTATGCAAGAAAGTGGACAAGGAACACTTGAATTAAAGGCCTGTTGTAATCAGATGCATAGGAACTCGGCTCGAATGGCAACTAGACTTGAGGTTATAGATTTATATTAGGCGATTGATCTTTGAGATGCAATAGCCGCTTGTGGAATTAGAAATTTCGACGGATAGGAATTGATCGGAATCAAGGAGTCATGAAAACAAAAACTTGAATGACCCTTGGAAGGTATTCCATGGACTCTAAGAGGACGCTCGTTGTACACAGAATTTAAGAGCGCAAGATTTGGGTGTATTAAGACGAAGTTCTTAATCCTAAAGTTTATGAGAAATGGAATCCCTTTGGAACCTTTGAGGGTTAGAATAAGTGATGAATTGGCTAAGGTCAATATGAGTTACTAAAGTTGAAAGTTTCCTAGAGTTGATGGTTTGCTATAGACGAATCGTGGGAAGATACCCCGCAAGAGACGTCATGTTAACGAAATGGACTAAGGACAAAATGTGACTCGAACGGATGCGTGAACATAAAGGAAGTTTTCAAGGGCTTAAATCTAGTGGTGACCACGCCGACATTGGTGTTTCCATTGGAAGTTGAAACGTTGTAAGAGTTACAGTGATGTGTCATGACTGGACTAAGATTCAGAGTAATGCAACGTAGAAGGATTGTTGCTTATGCGTCACGATAGTAAGACATAACTAGATTAATGCCCCAACAGGTAATTTGGGACCGACGGTTATCGTTCTTGCATTGGAAATTTGGAGATATCACTCATATGGTGAGAAGGATTTCGGATTGACAAGGATCATCGGGACTTGAAGTACCTATTGCCTCAAAGGGGAAATTGAACATGTGAAGCAACGTAGACGGATGAAGTTGCTTAAAGAATCAGAATACGATGTCCTACGTTACTTTGAGGAAGAATAAGTATGGCGGATGCTTATAGTTGCGAATCGAGCATTACGCGATTAATGGATGAAGGACATACTTCGCTCAAGGAAACAAGAGATTCAACTTCTAAATTGGAAGTTTACCGAAAGGCTAGTCAAACGGCTACTTTGAACGTCAAGCCTGGAAGTTAGAAGAGACTAAAACATTGCAACCTACAGACCTTGATGTCCAGAAAATCATGGAAGTAATTATAACAGGGAGAAAATCCAGATTTTGAGTATCTAAGAATGGACACCTCGAAGTTTCATGGACACCGTACGTATCCAATGATGGAGGGCCTAAAGGGCAAGGTCATGTGGGGAACTCATCGTGATGATTATAGTGTCCATTGAATGGTACAAAGAGGTATCAGGACTTGCGTCGGTACCAGTAATGAGATAGAATGAAAGTAGAAATAGTCAAGCTGACTAAGAGTCGGGTGTGCCAGCAAGGGAAGCATGACTCAGTTAGCTTGGCGAGCTCTAGTCATAGGAAACTCTCGAATGGAATCGGGAACGGATTGTTATGGATTTGGCCATGGGACTATCTGAAAGGACAAGAGGGCCATGAGTCAGATTGTAACATCATGAGTACGCCGAACTGTATAGGCATCATGTAGTTCATAGGGAATTTCGATGATCATTATGCCAAATAGATATCCTAAGTTTACCATAACTTTTGGAAGAGTCATTAAGACGTCATTGGGACAAAGTTACATTATAGTACGTCATGTCGTGTGTAGACAGATAGATGGCCTAAGAAGATGATCTAGATGCGTGGGATTATGTTGCAAGCGTGTGTCACGAACTTCAAAGGACGTGGTAACGAGTGGTTGTACCTGGTGGAGATGTCTAGAGTAACAATTACTTGTAGACAGATTGGATGACCGGTTGGTGATTGGTACTTACCTTGATCGAGGATGTTTGAGTGGAGGCTCATTGCGAATGATCCATCATGGTTTGAAATGACTTCATTAGGGATCGACTGGGAGTGGCATCAGTTTGTATTAAGCCTTTGGAAAACATGGGTGGGTCCTAGGTTAGTCATGTGGATCAAATTACTTGAAGTTATGTCTAAGTCGTCACGTAATGCCCTAAAGCGTGTTGACGCGGGG